>CM031236.1:532544751-533279751 GCA_018340775.1 Taxus wallichiana var. yunnanensis
TATGGAATGTCTAGAAATAATCTAGTGAAAAGTTTGCTTTTGTTGTCTTCATCTCACGATGCTTATGAAGGGTGTTTATACATGAAACAAAGTGTTTACCCCTTTCACTTACATCCTGAGGAGAGTTCCTTTTCACCACTAGAACTTGTTCATAGTGATGTTAGAGGACCTCTTGAAGTAGCTTCATTAAATGGTTCTTTATATGCTGTGACTTTTATTGATGATTTCACCAGGATGATTTGGACATATTTTCTTTCTAAAAATCTGAATTATTTGGAAATTTTAAGGAATTTAAAGTATCTGTTGAAAATTCATCAAATTATAAAATTAAGAGGCTTAGAACAGATAATGGGGGTGAATATGTTACCAAGGAATTTGAAAATTTCTATATTTATTGTGGTATTAAAAGAGAATCAACTTCTCCCCAACCTAATGTTGTTACAGAATGGAAAAATAGAACTATTTTAGATATGGCTTGCACTATGCTTCATTCTGCTAGTCTTCCCAAATTTATGTGGGTAGAAGCAATGAACACGGTAGTCTACATCCTAAATAGGGTCCCTACCAAAGCTATTCACCTTTTGACCCCCTTAGAGAAGTGGTCAAATCAAAAACATGATGTATCACATTTAAAAGTCTTTGGTAGTCTTGCCTCCTTATATATCCCTAAAAAGAAAAGAAAGAAACTTGATATGACTTCTTTTTCTTTTATTTTCATTAGATATGGTATTAACACTGCAGGTTTAAGGATTTACGACCCTGTAAAAAGGGAAGTAACTAAAAATCACAATGTTGTTGTTTTGGAAAAATACTTTTGTGCATCTACAAATAGTTATGAGATTCTTAATCCTGTCAATATTTGTAATGATATTTTTATTCTGATAATGAAAATATGGTAAATTATCATCATGGTGTTTCTTGTGTTGATGTTATGGATGTGTCTGAATCTCATGTCTCCCTAGCTAAGAAACCAAAATGGGCTCAAACTGTGTTTGAAAGTTCTAATCCTATTGATCTTAGGAAAATGACCAGAAGCCATCATATGTACCATGCATTAATGACCTTGTATGAACCTAGGCCTCATAGTTTTGAATAAAATTCTCAATATGAGAAGTTGATCAATGCAATACAAGCTAAATATAATGCCTTGATTCAAAATCAAACCTGGGAGTTAGTTCTACCTCCAGAGAAAAGAATCATTATAGGGTATAGATGGTTGTACAAAGTAAAATACAATGTTGATGGTAGTATAGAAAAATATAAAGCTACATTGTTGCCAAAGGTTTCACTCAGAAACCTAGGATATATTATGTTGAGACCCTTACCATTGTAGCTAAAATGGGCACGAGATAGGACCTTCTTTCCTATTGTGGCTTAGTTTGGGTGTGAAATCCACTAAATGGATGTGAAAAATGATTTTTAAATGGTTATTTAAAGGAAGAACTTTACATGTCTTAACCTAAAGGATTTGAAGAAAATGGTAAAGAAAACTATGTTTGTAAGTTGAAAAAATATTTGTATGGTTTAAAGAAAGCTCCTAGAGCTTGGTATGCAAAAATTAATGATTTTTTTAAACAATTAGGTTTTGTTAATTATTATTCTAACAATGATCTATTCATTAAACAAGAAGGTTCTCACATTATCATTGTATGTCTATATGTGGATGAGTTGCTTATGACTGGTGATAGTCTGCTTTAATTCATAGGATTAAAAAAATCTAAACAATACTTTGAAATGACTAATTTAGGTCTCTTACATCATTTTCTTGGCATGGTTGTATTTCAAGATAAGCATTCTATTGTTGTTTCTCAAGCACAATATGCAACCAATGTACTAAAAAAATTAATATGATTGATTGTAAACCAATTTCTACACCTATGGAAGTTGGACTAAAACTTGATCCTAAACCTACATGTGAAAAATTTGATCCTACTTTGTATAGGAAGTTAGTTGGTAGTTTGATTTATCTAACTATAACTAGACCAAATATTTCCTATGTAGTAGGAATTGCTTCAAGGTTTATGCAAGAACCTTATAGAGATCATTGGAATCTTGCAAAAATAATTCTTAGATATATTAAGGGAACAATCAATTATGGGTTGCATTATACTAAGGATGAAAATTCTAACTTGCATGAATTTTGTGATTTTGATCATGTTGGTGATGTATTAGATAGAAAATCTACTTTTGGTTATGTGTTTAAATTTGGTGCAGGTTCCATTACTTGGTGTAGTAAAAAGCAGCCAACTATTTCTATCTCTTCAACTGAAGTTGAGTATAGAAGTGCAATGGAAGCTAAAAAGAGGCTCTATGGCTGAAGAGGTTGTTTGATGAGATAAAGATGAAGGATCAAGGTAGTGTTCCTTTGTTTTGAAACAACCAAAGCACCATATTTATTGCATATAATCTAGTACAACATCAGAGGACAAATCACATTGTGATACATATATACATTTCATCTATGAGAAGGTGATAAGTGGTGAGATAGATCTCAAGTTCGTATTGACTAAAGCGTAGGTTGCTGATATCTTCACAAAACCCCTGAGTGCTGCAAAGTTTTGTCACTTTCGTGAAAAACTTGGATTGTCGGAGTTTCCATTGAGGGGGAGTGTACATGAAAATATCACCTCCTAATGGAGCTTGGTATTTGTAAAATGAAAAATTCATTGTAATAAAGACCTTCGCAAAATGTAAAAGACCTCGCGAAAATGTAAAAGACCTTCAAGAATGTGTAAAATACCTTTGGGCATGTGTATACCTCCTCAGCTTCTTTTTCAAAAAGAAGTGTAGAAAGACCTTAAAGGTGGTCTTCATTAAAGGCTTTAGTGCTATTGTGATTACCTGTAAACATCCAATGTAAACATATTGTTAAGGAGGTCCTTGGTTATAAAAGGAAAATTTATACTTGGTTTCAAGTAACCTATTACGAGAACTTGTGAAAACATTTAAAACTCGCAAATCATACTTAACAACTGATCATGAGATGATTTTTGGGATTTTAAATCCTTTTGTACCAAAAGGAAACTTGAGTATGATGAAGGTGTTATAGTTCCTTCAACCTATATGCTCGCCTAAAACCTTTATGGTTTAAGGATTGTAAATCTTATAGTGTACCACGAGCATGTAATCTATTGGGATATGCTATCCCACTTGACATTAAGGGGGAGTGTTGGAACGTAATGGTTAAGTGAGTTGGCCACCCTTAATTAAATATGGGTCCAACATTATACTTCGTGTTAAATATTTAATAATAATAAATATTTATATTTATATTATTAACTATTTTAAACCTTGGTATATGTGTCAACCATCATGGTTGAAAAGATGAGTTGGGAGACATACCCAATAACCTCATATAAAAAGGACTTCAGCTCCTGATTTGATATATACGAAAAATAATATATCAAAGGCTTTCACCCTTGTGATTAAGGTTTCTAAGAAGAAGTTGATTTATTAAATGTAAAAAGTTCTCTACAATAAAGGTTGCTTTTCACGGTGTTTTTTTCCCATTAGGTTTTCCACTATAAATATTGTGTCCTATGTTATTTACTTTTTAAAGTATTAATTTATTATTATGTAATGTAATGTGATGTTTATTTATTTAATATTACATAGTTATATGGTTCATTCTTGATTGTGAAGGGTTATTATATAAATGAGTGTCATCTTTTCTACACATACGTTGGGTGTGTCTCTCTTTCCCCTTCTCTTCATCATACTTATGCATTAGTACATTCATTCTTACTATCATTTCAATCACATTGGTATATCACATCATTCCTCTCATACATACATCTATCGTTATCTATCTTAATTTATACATACAATCCAACTTTCAAACATTCCTCATCTACTTCCTATCTACATCATCATCTATTTCAAATCAACATAATCATTCACATAATGCAAATAAATCATCACAAGACCAACATATGAAAAAAATCATCACATCACATATCAAATAACATCAACACAACACAATAATACCAATAATCTATCTATATATATCATCAAAAATCATAGTTACAAATAAATACAATCGCTTGGGGAAAATTCCTTACATCATATCTCATCATCAATATCCCTATATACAAATTTGGAATCTCTATAACTAGATGCTTCACCACTCAATCTGTGTCATTGGTCGCAGCCCCTATATCTCTCCACCTACCTCCATAGTAATGCCACCTCAGTTGATTTCTCTACGAATCAAGCATTGTAACACTACATAATTTGTGAACACATCCCGCGCTAAGGCTCCCCCTCCCAATCCTCCCTATCTTGTTGATTCTCAACTCGTGCCTCATCATGCTCACTCAATAGTATGATACATTTATCCACTTCCATTACAACAGGCTGAAACAAATTGGCATGCTTTCCCGCAATCGCATCTACTCGCTCCAGCATCCCACCTCCCATGAGCACATCTGGGGGTTCATTCTGAGTCAATGTGTGGATCAATGAATCCATGATCAAGGACCAATAGGAATCACCTAAAACCATCCAATACCACATTAGTTATCACATGTGATTACAAACATGTAATAACTAAGTGACAATAAACAACTAACAACAAACAATACTTACACTCCACTAGTGTTGTTATTATGCCATGGCCATCGGGAAGTAAATTACCCCTCTACTCATCCCACTTTTTTGCACTGCAACATCTATGGCAATGGAAATAATAGCACCCATTGATGTGATTCCCACCACACGCTATAGGATTGGGTACATCCTGCATCATCCACCTATATCAAATCTATGGCCACATCCACCACATTTGGGCGGGGAGGAGACTAGTTATGCTCTGTGGGGCCTAGCCTCCTCAATGGATGGATCGATGCTCTAATATCTCACACCCATACATACGTCTCAGGGGGCACATCCTAAGCCATACCAAACTACCTCGATAGTCGCTCTACCTGAAACATCTCGGCTACCCCTAGGAGTCGGTCCTCCACCCACACAAGATGTTGAATTCATTGTATCTCTCCTCCATCCTCCCTAGAATCCACCATTGTCTTGATATGGCCTCCATATGATGTACCCTAGGCCCATGTGATCAAGCATAGATCTATAAGTATTGGTGTCCAACCTCCTACTCCAGGAACCTACCCATCTCGCAGGGAATATATCAGGCCTCGCCCACTCCACACGTGGCCCACAAATTGGCCTCAATATAGAAATATGCTCATAAGCCCAAACATGTAGTAATTTGGTGGATCCAAGCCCACCACCATGTTCCTCCTGTGTAAAGCTATATAGGTCCCTGTATAAATGTGCCAATACACATCATGCCCATGCAAACCTTGTCTTGTGCTCCTCTATTGCTCATAAATATCATGCATCTTATATAATATACCCACTCCACCACCCTCTACTACCAAAAATGAAGCAATCACAATCTGCGATGAAGTTCCGCAATCGCGGAAGACCCGATCTCAATATGGCATCTAAGCTAATATGAGTCTCTTTTTGTATCTATGTGCCCGTAAAGTACCATATAGCTTCCCTCATATGCCTCTCGAGCATCCAAGATGCGGCCATCACTGTACTCTTTCACCCATGATTGGTAATGCAATATACGATATACATCCTCTAGGGTCATAGTCATCTCCCTAGTAGGAAACCAAAAAGTACAAGTATCTGCACACCACCACTCACATAATGTAGTAATCATAGGCATATTATGTGGTACCTCCCCAATCTTGTTATGTCCTGCAAGCCGACATGATCTAGTATGTTCCACTCTATGTCAAATAATCTCAAAGTCAATAATATACTCAAATGTTGACCCCCATGGAAATCCCTCAAATGAATATCCCTATACCCAACACAAACGCCAACAAACACTCAACATTAATGTATCATACATACTCATTATAAACTAATCATAGCATAACAATCCATCAAAATGTCAACCTTTTCATAGTGCCCTAGAAAATTCCTTTTCCGGGTCACCAACACCAAGAGAGCGGGACACAAGCTCCTAGAACCAAGTCACTAAATACTGGAAGTGGGCAATGGTGTCCCAGAGGAAGTCTACATCTTGGCTTCTCCCACCTAGGTCAGAAATGCCAAGAAATTCAAAAGTTAAAATTTTATAAAAATTTGACAAACAAGAACTAATTTCAACATATTTTTTGAAAATACTCATACTTACCAGCTCATCTGCCGTCTATGATGCCATGGTAGCCACCACCATCTCGAATCTAGTCAACCTCACTTCTCTAATCTGTGGAATCTTCACAAGCTCGAGTTTTCATTCTCAATTAATCAAGGTTCAAATAAAGTTACTATTCACATTTCACCATTACTATATATAGCACTTTTCACAATTTTTACTTTACTATAGTTACCATTTATGCAAATTCTTCCAACTAATACACAACACATAGTTTCACTCAAATCTTGATCTTTATTGCTCTGTTTTCTTCCCGTTTATGCCATTTGGTTAAGAATTTCTCTTAGATCCCTATTGAACACATTCTACGTATTATATTCCAATCTAGCACATTTTCAACTTGACATACACACAATATTGCAACATCTATTATACTACATTTTGCTTACTACTACACCATTTCACATCTGCATTTTCGTTTCAATTTTCTTTATATTCACCCCTACCCTTTCGCCAAAAGGGTGGCATATAATGGGGATCACCCTATAATCCCCCTCGGACTACTATACAATCATTCCATACTTCTAATACACTTTTATCAAAAATTTCTCTCTCACATTGCTCAAACAAAAGAACAAATCAAATCAATCTATTCAAATACTTTCTATCTATTCCCCTAATGACCTAATCTGGGGGAAAAAATAAAAAATATCACCATGAGTAATTTATCGCATACATTCAATTTCAAAACAATCATTCAATATTTGAATCAAGTTAATCGATCAATACAACATAGCATCACTTCATTATCTCTCCTAGATGACCTAACTTGGGAGTTGCATCACCACTTTCCTAGATGACCTAACATGGGAATCATTTTACATCACTTCCAGATGACCTAACATGGAAGCCATCTATCATTATACAAATCATGACACCCATGGAGTGGGGAAATGAGACATCATTTCCTTTCCTATATTATTTTTATATGGGTTATTCAATCATGGATTGAAATGGGTCAAAAAAATTCTTTATCCATCTACAGTGGTTAGACATTTTGTGGATGTATTCATAGCTAGAGAGTAAAACTATACCTCTCTCCCTAACACTCTTCCTCTGGCGGTAGGACACCAAAATCCTCCCTTGATCAAAATTTTACAAAATCGGGTTGGGAATAGATCACTCCCTACCCTTTGAATCTCCATTGATGATAATTTGAAATATCCAAATCCTCCAACTCAAACCATCAATTTCTCCAAGTGCTCCTTACAAAGGTTCTTTGTCTCGATTTATGCCACATAGATCGATACGTTGATTCATGGTTGACCACGCTATATGTTATTATTATGTGTGTACTTCGCAAACATGGCTCTCTAGACTTCTCACAGGTATGTTCCTTACTTCCTTTACACTACTTAAATTTCATTCAAATAACATAAGGGGGGGTAAATGTAGACATAAAATCACACACATACTACTATTTTACTATACCGCCAAGTATGTTGTTATATGTAAGAATCTTGCATAAGAAAATTATTCACTAGTGACACACTTCATAATCTATCTACTTCCTTTGATTGTTTCTATTGTTGTTATCTCTCACATCATACTTCTGCACCTAATTCTGATCAGGTCACAGGGATCCCTATCTATCAATCTTCTCATGATTATAAATCAGTTGTCTTAGGACACTAGCACCTAGGCGCTCCTATCCAACCTAGGCAGTCCTATCCTCTTTGTTCTTATTCACATTTTTGACATTTTTGGTTAGCCTTTTCAATTTTCTTACTCCTATCCTGAGGTCCTAGTCATCAAGTCGTGTAATTGGTTACGAAATTCAAATAAGAGATCCCTATACATCCACAACATACATACCATTATAATGGCGGGAAATTCTAAAGGGCAAGCATATCTACATATTATCAAAGGGACTACAATTTTGGCTTATTACTCTGCATACACTACATAAGAAGGCAAATTTTTTGAATTCCATCCCACAAATTTTCATTATATCTAGCTATAGCCCACTATCTTGGCATCATTTATGCAAGGGTAACCTAAGGACACGATTTCACACACAAGCACATATAACTACATGGATTTTGAGATGTAGTGCAGCACTCGGTCATAAGTTCACTCTATCAGTGTAATGTCGGGGCCATTCTGACTCCCCATTTGCATATTTCATTTTTAGTATTTTATGTAGTTTGGGGGTTTTGCAGGATATCATATGTTTTGTAGGTTACATGTGAATTCCTAGATCATCCAAAGTGACATACGGGAGATGAACATCGAAGGATAGCGAAACCCTAGTGACATAGAAGAAATCAGATTCTAAGTCTATGTACAGTCACATGCACCTATGAATGTCTCTAAAACCCCAGTGCCCCCGTTCCATCCCAAGAATCCATGTCTCGGATCAGTCTGTAAGCTCTAGAATTTATATCAAGCATTCCATACACTCGAATAGCCTATTAATTAGTTTCTCCAGTTTAAACATACTTCAAGATAAGTGAAAATCAGATAAGTGCGATATTTTTCTCATTTTATTACACGGTTGCATCTTTAGAATTCTTCATATTTTTATTTTGTTGTATATCATTGTAGTTACTCTGAAATTAGATTTAATATTCTTATTTTATTAAATCACAATCACCTTATCTCATGGGAATTACATAGTGTATGGCTTCTATAGCCTCATGCCCTAATTGGGTAGATCACAATATTGGGGGCATGCCTATGTTGATGGGAATCTTTCACAAATCACTTAATTAGATCATATATTTAGCACATGTGGTTTCTTACCATCCTATATCTAGGGGATGCCTACCACATTGTGGGCATACCTACACTTGGGGTGTCTAACCAATTAATCTTATAATGATCATACCATCATTCACTAGTCCTTGAAAGAATTAAATTAATATAGCTTATCTTCCACTTGTTTATTTATTATAATATATGTTATATCATGCTTTATATGATGATCACATTTATTATTTTTACTTAAATAAAGAAAAACTTTCAATAGAGTATTGACTACTCATAGAGGTCATTTTGGTAATGATTAAAAACATATGAGTGAAAACCCCACTAACAATAATAAGATCTACCTCTAGAATATGTATTTATAGAGTAACTCTTGAGGTGTCTTATCCATATTTCATATCCTTGCATGCTCTAAAAGCACAACCTCTTATAGTGCAACCCTAAAAAACAGTACCCTATAAAGAATCTAATTGTTTGGCTTAACTCCATCTCTCATTCCCACTATAACCACATAAAATCTAGAAATAAGGTTAAGTGAGGCCATTTTAAAATAAAAATCACCACAATTTGAAAATTAAAAAATTATAAATGCAATGATTGTGAAACCGTCTGTATCAATTATGTGATCGCTACTAAATGTATGAGATAATCACATTTTTGTATGCAACAATTATGTTTTTAGCATGCAAAGGTTTTTTACCACTACAATAAATGTTTTACATGTTACGATGGTCGCATTATCACTATCCACGAAATCATAATAGTCAAACTACATAGACATTTGGTTTTGTGTGGTGGGCCAACAATTATTAAAATGACATAAACTACCTAGAAACCTATAAAATCATAAAATGATTGACAATAACACCAACCAAGATTATTCCCCTAATAATTTTGACACTAACACCAACAAATATTATTCCCTAAACAATATATCGGAAAAAAAAACTCATTTCACCTCTAAAATGAAAAAATAAATCTTGTAACTCACATGTTATGCTACCCTACCTACAGCCACAAGTACCCATACCATTGTGTTATTTTCACATATTTATATCTTTTATTCATATAACATACCATCACCATTCTCCTACATCTTTACAAAAAAATTATAGTAAACTACATAAATGAATTCTAAATTATATATTTTTTTCAAAATATAAGTTTCCTTTTCAAAAATTTAGCTCTTACAGTAATTAGGGGCATGTATGAATTATTTTGGACCACTATAGTTACTAGGTGCCTCCTAAAATCATTATTGTTTCTTTTAACTTTTTATGTCATATAATATGCCTCTTTTCTCCATTTTACAAGTGGCAACTATGCAGATAACATGTAGGATTTCTCAGCCCCACATAAATGTAAAATCCTCTTGTTTTATGTGTGAATACGTAGTTTTTAATATCATCTCTCTTTATTCCAAAATTAATTCCCTTTGGTTCAGTTGTAGGTAGATGAGCATCTCAGATGGTTTCAATCTACCAAAAGGTACGTAAGCTAGGTTTTCTCCCCTTTCCACTTTCCTATTTTTTGCACTCTTTAAGAATCACACCCTAGCCAATTCATGGTAGGATGTTTCCCCATGGGGCAATATGTAAACACACTTTTTTTACGATGCAATATTTTTAATACCCAACGATAATAAATGAGAACCTTTAGAGAGGTGACAATATGTTTCAAATTCTTAGACCACTTTTCCAGCCTTACTCTCACTGATTTTACCTATTTTCTCCAGAATTATCTCTTTTTTATCCTTGTTTGTATAATTAATTAATACATTGTTTTTGTAAACAGGACTAGTCAGTTACCTTCCTCTAACTGTTTTACAGTTCTGTCAAACTATTTTCTTGTTGTATATAATGGTTGTTTTGCATGGACTAATGCATTCAATAAAATCTGTTTCTTCGTCTTTCATTTGTTTCAGAGCGTGGAGGTATTGGTGGGTAGTTGTTGGCATGGCGACTGCAGAACTTCTTTGACCAACGAACGTGGAAATTTATCTTGGAGCAACTTACTTTAGCGTATACGGTTTTGAAACGTGGACAACTTTGGTGCTGTGAAGAGAAAGGCATTTAGAGCGTGGAGATGTGAGGATTGGTGTGAGGTAAACATGTGGCCTAAGAAGCAGCCTGTGTGGAGGATCTAACATTGGCGTAGCAGTTTGGAGAACCTGCGTGGATATTAGTGACTATGTCTTATCTGTCTCTTTTTGCATGTTTTTACCCAAACAAAATTGTGAGAAAGTATTGGCGTATCATATTTTACTCCAGAGGAGAATTTTCATTGATAAGGAAAAAAACTTATTGCGTGGCAGCAAAACCAGTAAAATACCTGTGTGGCATATTTCACACAAGGATAATATTTTGTATTATTTTTACTAACCTGGAGGTAGCATTTGGTGTAAGTAAGAATTTTCATATAGTTGCTTTCTTTTTGTTGTCATTGTTTCCATTTAGTGCAAGCAAGGTATTGAGGACATTTCCTTTGTATTGAGTGAGACATATGCAATGTCAGCCCCCAAAATATTATGGTCTGATGCTCAGCTCTTAAAATGGATAAATTATTCCACTGGAAGACTAAGATGCGCGTCGTTCTACTATTTGAATATATTTGGGATATCGTCACTATCGTAGCCGCTCGTCCCATTGATGTAGATGAGAAAATGAAGTATGACAAGGCTGATGCAAAAACATTGAATTTGATCACTCTCAGCATTCCCGATGAGATGCAACCACACATATGAGATGTGACGACATCAAAAGTGGCCTTGGATACTCTCTCCACCATCTACAAAGAGAATAACTTTACAAAGATCCTCCATATCCAGTCAAAGCTTCATACAATGCGTATGAAATAATGTGAAAATGCAGAGGAATTATTGCGTCGTGTAGCAAAACGATGAGAGCAAAGATTGAAGTGCTTGGAGAAGTGGTCGAAGATAAGTTGTTTATCCCTCTCACAATGCGAGATCTTCCTTCCTATTTCAGGACATTCATCACCATATTGACCATCACAAAAAGGAGGTGACATTTTCCCAACCGGTGAAACTTTCTACAGCAAAAAGGAGCCATTCAGACAAAGTGCATGAAGAATTTGAAGAGAAATCATTGATTTTGAGGAAGTAGAAGAGCTAGAAGCCTCCCAAGGGACAACAAGAGAACTTGTCACAAAAGCAGCCATAGAAGCAACAACAGAAGCATAAGTCTCAAAAGTGAATTGGTGGTGTGACATTTGCACCACGAATATGTATGACATTATGAATTGTTGGTACATTGGTCAAACACAACGTAATTATGGAGAAGAGATCACATCTGGCCATGGTGATTCATAAAAATCCAAGTGGTGTCCTCGCCAAAAGAAGCAAAAATGATATGTCCTCTTGAACTAGTTGAATGCATACAAATTTTATATAACTCGCATCGGTGGTCAAATTCATAAGATTTCATCTAGAGTTTAGAAACTTCAACTCAAAAACATATCACTATCTCAAAATCATGAATGTATCATACAATTATATTTCTTCAATAAATATAGTACTTTGCATAGAGACATTCACATTAAAATGAGAAAAATATTTCAAAAAGAAACCAATGAATGGATAATCCTTGGGAGAGAGTTCATTATCAACATCTTATAATACGTCGTCAATCTTCTTTCCTTTATTCTCCAAACTCATTTTATGAATAGTTTTCTTCAACATGGCGACCTCCTTTGAGGAATTCACATTTTTTATGCATGATTTTGAATGCATTTTAGATGGGATGCATAATTGCAAACCAAAATTCCAAAATTCCATCAAATGCTAAAAAAATCTTCCTTAATTATACAGAAATCTTTTAAAGAATATTTATTAGTGGAATATGGCTATACATACTTTTAAGAATTATGTGTCTCCTCCAAATTTGACTTAGAAGAAGAAATATTGACAAACATAAGTGTCTTTGCATTACCACCTAATGAATCACTCATTGGCAAGCTTGTTGAATCTCACTAGCCAAAGCATTGATAAATTCACTTAATGTAGATAATGACTTGTTGATGCTTTGAGTCTCTTTCATTCCATTTCCACTCAAGCCGTACTTTTTCACCCTCTCAAACCTAGCTAAGTCCAAATAAATCAATTGTATAAATTCATGTAAAATCATTAAGAATAAATTAACAAAGCACACTTTTCTAACATCCTTTATCAAAATAAATAAATATTTAGCATAACAATATTTCACAATTAAATTTAATATAAATAATTATTTTCCACTAATGAAAAATAATTTCCAACAGCAACCCTAAAAATAAGTGATGTCAAGTGTATAATCAACGGGATTTTCTAATGTGTATCAATCCAAACTAGAATGTTAATGTGTAAGAGATAAAAATTTAGATCAAATAATACCCTTTACTCAATTGGTGCACCATTGAAAGCATCTATGGTGCACAAGTTCGTGTATAGCATTTGCAATCATACAAAGGGTAAAACTCTAAATTACAAATTTTGGACCATTACACCAATGAAAATAGTGGTGGTGGTAGTAGTATAAAAGGGGCTACCAAGAGTAAAAGGATGTAGAGTTAAACGCACAAAAGAATATATAATATTTAGAAAACTACAATCACACGTCTTTACCATATTTTCAACTCCCGATATAAGGGGAATCAACACATCATGTTAAAATCATAATAGAATCACCTATCATATCCTTAAGAGAAGGTGGTTCCAACCAAACAAAGGCCACAAAAGACACAAAGAAACATATCCTAACCATCACAACCTATGATGATGTGCTCAAAGCTATGACAACCATTTTGATTTCTAATTTCAATGTGAAAAAAAAGGTTATGAGGTTTTTGCTTATATCTAGCTGACGAATAAACCATAATATGTTTTTCTCAAAATGAAAACAAATAGGGAAAAGAGAAGTAAGATATGTCTTGAACCTTTCATTGAATTTGAAGTTGGGCGTGTAGATTGGTTGAATTGATAACTATAAGAAGAATCAAATAGGATCTGCAACTTTCTTCATTAATATAATGAATAAATTTGTGTTATTCCTTTTTCAATAATGCAATGATTTCAACCAAATCTTAGAGAATAAAGCATTATTATATTAAAAATGAGAATAGTTAAAAGTGTTTTTCGCCAAATAAAAATAAAATAGGTGAAACAAACGACCGAAAGAGTAACTTTGCTGCTCTCTAAGAAATATTTTTTTATAGGAAAAAGATAGATTCAATCTGACGTTGGTGAGCTTGAAGAGATGTAGATAATGGCTTACAACTAGACCTGCAGCGAAAGGACAAAGTTTAGATATTTGTTAATTATGTGCTGAAACATCACAAATTTAGAGGTGTAGTGTTTCAGGGTATATTTGAATACTGAAATTTTCTAATTCCATAGGTTGGATGGATGTGTGAGAAGTAATAGATCGATACAGCTTTAAAGAGCGAAAAACAGATTACCATACACAAGCACATGAAAATTGTGACCAATGTTTTGTATTTTGTATTGAAGAAGATCAATTCAGACATTGTCTTCGTCGAAGTATTGATACATATATATTACATGGAAGCGACTTGCTTTTGTAGAATTGAGACTCCAAACTGTATAAAAGGCCAATTTGGCATCCTCTTTTAGTATTCCTTGGTAATTACTCGCTAGTTACTGAGAAGAAATTGTGTTCAAGAGTGCAACTCTGGAAGTGATAAGAAGCTTGAATAGCTGGTTGATTTTGTGCTCAAATGAGGGAAGAGCCATCTCCAAGTCATGGAGTGCCATGTTAGTGGGAGAGAGCTGAAGGGGAATCAACAATTTGGAATTGGAATTAAGAACATTGTTGAGGTTTCCAAGAGCAATATCTACCTCCTCTAGCTCATGCAAGAACCTTGAAGATGACGATGAGGATCTCCTTTTCAACCCAAATGCCTCTTTTAGCTTGTCTTGTAGAGAAGTGAAACTCCTAGGAAGAGGAAGAGCTTGAATCTTCAGTCGTGGTGTCTTGAAAGAAACAGCAGTGACAAGTGCAGAGCAAACCAAGATGGTGATGGCCTTGGTGTGGTTTATGTCGATGGCTATGGCAGGAGCTTCTAGTCCTGCTCGTGCTTTCTCCTCAAGGTTAAGCTTATCTGCCATTCGCCTCAGAATAGACATGCATTTCTCCAACCTGGACTGGGTTTCCTTGTTCCCTAGCCAACAGGCAAGGGAGTTGCGTGCTCTTTGAAGTGCATGGGCATTTGGATTGATTCCGAGGCCACGAATGGCTACCTGCACACACATGTGCTGCTTCCTGATTTCTGAGATGCTATCCCTCAGCAGATTGCACACTTCAAGTAGGTGGACCATGTCATCCAGATGTTGGTTCATCCACTTACACCCCATTCCCTCAGTGTCTATGTCTATTTGTGAGAGATTGGAATTGGCATTGACCACCACCTGCAGTGCTTGGCCAAGCCAATCTGCCCCAAAACATGAAGAAGAAGAACACTCCGCCTGCTGTTCCAATCTTTGCACCTCACCTGCAAGTTGGTCTTGAAAAGAAGTGAGGATTGGACAGCCCTGCAGTCTTGAGGGCATGCTCCTTGACCGCTTATGTTTATGCTTCCGAGGAGAGTGCAGGTTCACAAGAGATGAGAGAAGAGACATAGAGGGTACTGCAATGCTCATGCTCATTGTATTGATTCCTCTGATGCCGATGCTTGTTGCTTCAAGGATCTCATATGATGACTTCCTGCCTGCCTATTAATATGATTTATACAACTCAACATGATCATGATGGGGCACCCCAAGCAGACAGAGAGCATCTAATTCTGCAAAATCTGTATCATTATATCAATCATGCATTTTTCTCTTGTCCCCTGCTTTCCAATGTGAGATGGGCCACATGGTTTCCACCCGCTACCGGGAACAACTCTCAAACACCGTGGCTAAACATCATGTGGCCAACCAATTTACATTACAAATAATCAGAATTAAAAATCTGTAATGGGAATCACCCACAATTTTCCGTTTCTCATCATTAACAATTTCTCCATGTAAACGTGCAACTGAAACACATTTGTATGGCTTGTCAAGCCCACTCATCAAAACATTTATATTTACGATGCTGTCCCTTCTGTTAACAACAATCAATCTTTTTCTAAAGTTCTCTCCTATCCACGTGTGGATGAGCTGTTTATTGCAATTAAAATTTATGTCCAAGTTTTGGGACGCAACAGCATTATATCTACTTTGCTCGTCTGCAGCCAGAGGAGAATATTTAAATATCGGTGGCTGCAATCAATTTTTGAAGGCAATCAATTTTCTTCAAACTTTTTGTCCATCCTTCAAATTACACTATTTTTTAAAATGACACAGTGATATATTGAAAAAATAAACGAGTCATATGCACTTATGAGAATATATATACTAGCAATCTTACATGAAATGTACAATGGAAATGTTGAAGTAGATGTTTTGAGGAAGTGAAACGTGAGGGAGTGAAAAAGCAAGAGGGGGAGAGACACAATGAATAAGTTGTATGAGGGAAGAGAACTGCAAGAGAGGGGGAAACAGTGCAGAGAACACATACGAATCTCTTCTTTCCTACAAGTAAAGTTTAGACTTCATACAACAGATTAGACATTCTACAAAAGATGTTGGATCTGCAAGTGAATCAATTGCTTACAGTATGAAGATGGCATCAACTTGAAGGTGTTTGATAATATGGACTGACTATAGAAAAATAGACAAGTTAGTGTTGCTAGTGAACAAGATCATATATGGACAAATCTGCTACGACTGGGCAGTAAGTACACGATCCTGCAAATTCTAATGTCGTGTAGATTTTGAAATGGCTGCACATTTTCATATTCTCCTTTGATGTTTTGTCTACAACAATGTGTGAATCAACACTTCCAAAGTTGAGAGATTTAATATACTCCCTCTGATATTTCGTTGATATGGCATGTCAATAATATCTCATCTTGATTCTAATAGGGAAACAGAGTTATGTGGAAATTCCTTATGTGGTTTGCCCCACATTTATTAACACCGTCAATACAACCAACTTGGATGTCTGCATTCCCAACTATTTCGAAAACAACTACTACATATATTTACAGAATAGCCAAACCTTTTTACTTCTGACCAGACTACGTACGTGAATTCCACTACCAGAAGCATTGTAGGGAGCTTTGCCTCCAACCAGACGCTCTTTTTCCGAGACTTCATACTGGGAATGCTTCATACGTGGATGCATCAAACCTCCATTATGCACTCGATCGTATCCTCTCCCGATTGTAAACATAATTTGTCATTGAAGAACGGCTATGGAAGAAGAGGGCCGACCGTCCACACAGGCTTCCCCTCAAAAATTTATTCCTTTCGAAATTGGTTAATGAATTCTGATTCCAATCCGCAGAAGGTGTTTATGATTTGTCCCTTGGGAGGCTCACAGCCAAACATATGACAAAATGGATGACACAGATATTGGAAAGGATATTTCCATATCTGCACTTGTTAGCGACCACGGAACTGTTGGAATTAATGATTAACGTTTAGATGGTCGTTGATTGGGAGGATTTACATCGGTTGGATGTTGTAAGTAGTGGGGATCTTTCTCATATAGTAAACACCTTTCAAGTAATAATTATATTCACATGTACTTTCTAAATAACACTAAAAGGTTTCTTGGAATTTATTATTTTGTGGTTTTTACATGGCCCAACATCCTCTCAATTTATAGGAGTTAAGTAGCACTACAACATTTGATGTTTGAATAGCAAATCTATGTGTTTTTAAAGATGAAAAATGTAGGAATGAATGTGAAAATACTTTTCTAAAAATTCCAATGTTACATTTGACATTATCTTATGTACATTAAAATATCATTGAATTATGATAGAATTTTAGAACACCCACCTCTTTCAATTTCTAGAATTTCCACTAGCACTATGACATTTGAAGTTTGAGCATCAAATCCATTTATATTTTAGGATAAAAAATTCCTGAATACATGACAAACACTCTGGTTGAAATTTCAACTTCCTATTTGATGCAAAATAAAATAAAATGAACATATGTACATCAAAATTTTAACATACATTTATGCATGTCAAATTTTGACCAAATATTTTCAACTTTATTTGCAATGTGTCTTTGCCTAACTTTGCACTGAAATTTTAACACATTTTATATGTTTTTTAAAAAGATGGTAAGAATTTCCTTAAATGTTATTACACTTCATACTTTCAAGTATATTATTGTATTTGAATGTGTATTATTATAATTTTTCAAGTATTATTCATAATTAGATGTATTTTTATTGAAGCATGTTTTTGGGTAATTCTTGTCTTTTAAATTTGGTAGTTGCGTAATTCTTATGTCTTTTAAATTTAATTAGAATATATACAATGATTTCGCTCATTTTTACGTATTGAATAGGTCAACTTTGTTGTATATTAATTAGAACTAAAATTCATTATTTTTTATTCTAGTTCATTTTTTTAATATAGATTTCTTATTGAAAAGAAACATGTAATGCCCACTATTTTACCACATAAAATGTAACCAAAAAATTGGCAATTTTTTTGTTATCGTTAATAAAATGCAACACTAAAGACACTATCCCAACACATTGAATACAAATAACACTAACACTTTCCTTGCAATAAATCAATGTACCCAAGGTTTACCATCATAATTTTGTATGCATCACATGTTATTAGTTCAAGAGTAATATCCTTGTGGAAACATGGTTACATCCATCATGGATCTCAATACCACACAACAAAGGAGGTTCATTTTTCTCTAGGGTTTGATCATGTATTACATTCCATAATTTTCTCATGTTACCCCTTTCAAATCAGAAATTCAAATTAGATTCATAACAAAAAGGTCGGGTCCAAGTCTGTTAGCCCATCTGACGTGACCCATAATTTATTAGTATGTATAAGGAATGTGATTAATTCAAAAAATTGGAATGATTATAGGATATCCTTACACAATTTTCACTTACCTTACGAAAACCTCATTTGAATTTTTTTGTGCATTTATAAGGCACATCAATAGTGTTGGCTAGATTTTTTGCATAGTTGAAAACCTAGGTAGTCATGAGATAAATCTCTCTCATTTACCGGTGAGGCTCCTGTGTCAGATTTGTCAATAAAATATGCTAGTATCTATATGGGGGTTTTACTTTAACTATTCAGCTCATGAACCATAGTTGTATAGCTGCAGCAAGTAAGCAATTGTTTAAGAAAGGAAATATTTATAAAAGAAGGAAATAATAAAAACACGGGAAAAAATAGGAAAGATGTGCAACCCAATCAATAGATAATAGAGTTGATTACATGCACATAGAAGAAACCAATAGATATCAACACACATAATTATAAGCAAAGGCAACTCCAGATCTAGATCTAAAATAACACAAAGTTTATTAGAAGATCTAAGATAGAAAGCTAGAAACAAAATGCACCGTGACACAAAGTTCTTCGGAAATCTACTTCTTTATATTCTTTTGCTTCAAGTGGCTATCAGGGGTTTCAACACAAAGTCTAGAACACAAGAATGTTGCTTACAAATTCTCATTTCTTTAACCCGTAGGTTCTTCCTCTACTTATAGAATGTAGAGGGGAAATTACAAGTCGGAAGCTTTTAGTTGAACTGGCACATGTGGAAGTCAGAAAGGAAACAACTGGCAATCTCCCTCCTGGAATTCCTCTTTGCATGACATGCATGATTTGCAACTGAAGATAGAACCTTCTATTTTGCATATCTGCCACCTATCTCCAAGTAGTTGACTTCTTCAAGTAATGGTTTTTAAACCAATTACTTAGGTTCTATAATTTAATTGATCATTCGATTACTTTGTCGAAGGAAATAAGAGAAAGAAGAAGAAAGAGGAAAGTTGCAGTCTTGTCTTTTTTCATATTTTGTATGCAGCTATTTCTTTTGCCTTTGATTCTCTCACCAAATTTGGATCTAGAAGCGGCTAGATTAGTTCTTCTTTTGAAGTTTTTGTAGTTCTTCTCTAGTACATGCATCAGTGCAATGTTTTCCATAAATAACTCATCTTTTTTATTTTTAATTGCATATGAGCAATTAAAATTCTGGAAAGCACTCCGGTGAATGCAAATTCAATGAAGGCTTCAACTAGAAGATTGGGAGCACATGCACAAGATCTTAGAAGGAATTTTTCACGTACTAACTTCTACACAGGCTGCATCAGAAACAAGAGGATGAATTTTTGTCGGAAGCTTTTGCAATTATGAGATCCGGATGCGGATCGGATCGAATCGAGTCTGGATTTTTGCCTCCGATGTCAGCAAATCTGGAAGTAATGCATGATTCCGCTGATCTTTCTCGTTCATCCCACTTTGCCATGGATGGAGCAATCTTTGTCTGAGCAATTATTTTTCTCTTTATTCAGCCGAAATTCTTCACAACCAGTGCAAATCTTGAGATTTCTTCAAATTCGAAGGAGATATTCAATGTATTGGACATTGATTTAAGCTCCCTTTCTCTTATAAAAGCACATGTGATGAATTCTTGCAATTAATTCAGATAAAGATGGCAACCGGATCATGAACAGTGGATTTTAATCATAAAAATCTGCATATATCAACCCTGCTGCCCCAAAATTTGATGTTGTATTTGCATGAAAATCAAGCATTAATTTTACCAACTTCACCTGAGCACCTGTAACACTATGCAGACAATTATTTAGACACAAAGCAACCTCCTTCAACCTTGGCACCAAAATTGGAAGCTTCCAGCATTAATTACACCTTCTTCTGAGCAAAATTCCTCTCCAAATGGGGTGCACTTATCTGCTTTTGAATTAATTAATTCACCCTTATGGCAGCCCCTGGTTATATAATCCTCATAATTCTATAATTAATTAATGCATTTCCTATTCCTAGTAATTAATTAATTATTTAATAAGTTTTACTCTTCAAATGGGGCGCCTATTTTGTGCATGTTTATGGCTGTCATTAAATAAATTAAATTTATTTAATTTTAGACTTCTACTTCCAGTTAACTCAAGCCTCACAGTATGCTTTGACCTTAGCCACTGAAAATAGGAATTAATTAAATCAATTAATACTTAAAAAAATATTATTTCTCTCCCAAATGGGGCGCACTTTTTGACATGAAGGGGTTGCATTAAATAAATAATATTTATTTAATTTTAGAATTTCTAATTCTAATTTCCTTTATCCACTCATCATGCGTTGACTTTTCCTCATGCTTGGGCACCAAAATTGGGTGAATAAATATTTATTTAATGCATTATTATTCACCCAAGGTGGGTCACACTTTTTGGCACATGGACGAATTCTATTTTTAAAAGTCAATTTCTAATGGGATTATTCACCCTGCACCGCAGCTCCAAAAATCCCATGATCCACTTAAGTTGTTTGACTTTCATAATGGGATTATTTACCCTGCAAGGCAGGTAATAAAATCCCATTAATACCTTAAGTGATTTTTCTTTTTTTTCACAATGGGAATTTTTACCCTGCAAGGCAAATAAGAAATTCTTGCAGGGTAAAAATTCCCGCCTACCTGCTGCCTCTAATTTTCCCATTGTGACTTAAGTGGCGTAGCTTCCATGGGAAAAAGTACTCTGCTATGCAGGTACAAAATTCCCACCTACCTATTGCTTCCAAAAATCCCATGATTCACTCCAAACTTCTTTTTCCAAAAATGCGGCCAGCCCAGAAGAAACTTTTTGGTGAACGACTTCATTTTTTTCCGAGAAAACCCGGACCTCGGATGGCGAATTCCTTCCGGCACAACGTGCATAAGTGGTCTTTAGATACTCCGGGCAAGAATCAAACCAAACCGGAAAAGGAATTGATCCAGAGAAATTTTACAAAAAATGAAATGAGAAAACACAAAAACACAAAACTTTGCGAAGTCACAAATAAAGCCCATAATTCATAATTCATTCCTGGTGTATATGGGAAGAATGATATGTATGATCAGAACAGGGTTAAACCAGAGCACAAATTGCCTCAAACGGGGCTCAAAATAATTAAATACAAATTTCCCGCAGGGAAACCCCAACGACAAGATATAACAATTTTGGACATCTAGGTATTTGGCAAAAATGGCTTATATGGCTCCTTGGGAATATCTTGACATAATACGAAACTTTCTAGCAATAAAACACAAAACAACCCATTATTTTAAAAGTACAAAAAAATTTAAATAGGTAGTCCTGCATTTTGGTGAAATCTAGGGACACCAAATAGCTTATAAATAATTATGATCATCATCCAATATATTAATAAATTAATTTATAAATTACCTAAATTGTAAGATCAATGTGAAGGCATGAGAGAGACATCTAATAAAGTCAGTATCATATATGGTGATAGAGTTAAAAATCTTGAATATTCACCAAATATATATATATATATATATATATATATATATATATATATATATCTCCTAATTCCATCAATGTTATCCATGTCACCACATTTTTTTGAGTCCTTTCTTCAAACAATTCACAACCCTTTATATGTTGCCGCATCTTACATATGACTAAAGTTTTGAATGTTTCCATATATAACATATGTAAAATATCAAATTTCAATAAAATGCTTTGAAGGATGTACATACCTTAAAATATTAAAGATTAATATCATGTAGTGTAATTTTATTACAAAATCTAATACCCTGGATAGGAGTCACTAACAAAATATAAAAGTAAAATATGAATCTGAAGGAAGAAATCTATTATTTATCAAAATGTACACTAAAAATATTTTGGTCGATTAAAAATGTTCACGCACAGAATTCTACCACACATAAAACTTTAGGAAAGAACATAAAAAGAGAAAACAAAACAAAATAATACATCTAGAAAAAAACTAAATACAAACCTAAAATCTATTCCAAAATGGGGATAATTGTCATGTTGGGGCCACATCTACCTAATGGTATCCTTACCCTCTAAAATATGGAATCCCTCTTTAGTCATATGGGATTATCCTTCTTGACGAATTTGAGACACTTTGCGTCACACACACAATTATTTAAGGTACATTCCAATTAGATTCGTTAGTTAAATGAGTTTGATAGCATCTTTGAAAAGGCCATATTTTACATTGCTTTAAATCACTACAATGTAAATGTCATCACATACCATTTAGATGTTTTTTCATACAATTTAAATGATTTGTTTATGTTTTTAATTTTCCTATACATGACTATCATAGTGTCTATAGAAACAACATATGATATGATTTAATGAATATGCATAATGTCATCTACAAATTTTAAAAATATGTAATGTACAAATTTTATAGTAAATTCTTGGTTGAAACATGTGGAATCATAAAGAAGGTGCATGATTTATATAAGATAACCTAATGTAATTACTTTGCAATAAGTGAAGCATGGATATAAAAAGAACAAAATCTATTGTTAGTTAAATTATCGGTTAAAACATATGGAATCATATAGAGAAGAGACACAAATTATAAGAAAATCTAATGCAATTATTTTGTGATATGTAACACATGGATATAGAAAGAGTGAAATCTATTATTATTTCAATATGTTCCATAAAACATCTTGTGTTCATGTAAAAAAATTCCTAAGAAAAATGTGACCTACAAAATATTCTAGAACACATTAAACCTTATACAAAAATCAGTATAAAAATACCCTTATTTAGGTATAAAAAAATAGACCAAATATAATAAAACAAAAAGGAGGGTTTCCCATTGTTTCTATTTTAACACTACTACAAAAAGTGCAAATAACACCATTTTTTATCTCAATTTCATTGCAGAAATTAAAAAAATTGGATGTTTTCCAACTTAGTTCTTTGATGAAATTGTGTCTAAAATCATAGTGCAAAAGTAGTGCAAATGAGACATGACTAGTCATTTTAAATTGTGTCGAGTTTGCACCACCTTTTTGCCAGTTTAACATCATTTTTACACCACATTTGTGCCTAATTTTTGCCACCATACAATGACAAAAATCCCATAACATCATCATCAAGGTGTGGAGTAAATGTGATGCAAAAATCATCTAATAATTTTAAAAATTAGACATTAAGTGCTAAAATATTATTTACATTGTATTGCCACTCAGAATTTGTACACTAAGAATTTGTAAAATCTCCAAATATTAATTATAATAATTATAATAAAGAAAATATCTCAATTCAAAAGGTGTTTTCCAATAATATATAACAAAGTAATTCAGAGGAAGTACTAATAGGTCCTTTTTCTAATTGCACAAAAGAAATAGATGTAAAACTACATCCTAAATATCCCATTGATTAGTCTCGTCCTCCTCCCCCTGATCCTCATGATCGTCGTTCTTTTCCTAATCTTATTCTTTATCCTCCTCATCCACATCATCCTCTTCATTTTCCTCGTCATCCTTTTTTCTTCATCATCCTCTCTATCCTCCTAATTTTTTTACCCTGACAAAACATAATGATTAAATTTTTAAAATATTAAATTTTAATTTATAATCTGCATGTACAAGAAATTCAACACTACGTGTCTTACCGGAACAAACCAATTATCTTGGGCCCATTGATGAAAGCAAGTTTTTCTATCCCAAGTATCTTATAGCCACACACACTTTCTTTGTTGCACACTTCTTATAGTAATATTCCCATTAACACAATTATATGATAAAATTGTATATATTAATATTTTTATTATTTTTTTCTAAAAATATCTTACTCTATAAATATTTTATATACAACCTACATATTTATTAGTGGTCTCTTCTAAGCATTGTCGGGCCAGACGATGAGTCACCAACAACCCCTTTTAAACTATTTTTCATACCCTTGAGCTCATTACTTTTGATACTTGCATCAATTGTAACATGTATTAAATATTTAATAAATAACTATATTATATAGTTTCCATTGCATTCCAATCATAGACAATATTTTCTATTATAAGATTTGAATGGAGACCAAACAACATAAAAATATCAAACTAAATAACAATGTTTATCAACAAAATTGTAATTCTCTAAACAATTCTCCCTATAATGAAAAGGTCTTGACATATATCATTGCTTTCATTAACTTACATCCTTATTATTTTCCTCTGTTAGCCACTTATCACACAAACCAAACCAAATGTCTTTATCTATGTCATGATGTTCAATACATCTCCTCTTTCTATCTAGGTTTCCTTTGTAGTCAATCTTTAAAAAATTCTAAATTTATAAATAACTACTTTAGAACTATATGTTTTTATTGAAAAATGTATTTACGCAATATAATTGCCTCAAACTCATCTTTATTCTCTTAAACCCTTCTAATGAAAATTTTCGAATGAGATTTGGTTTGTAATTTCTCTTCTCGAACTTATAAAATTTTATATTAAACAGTTTTATTTGTCTCTCAAGTGGGATATACATCCATTGTAGGTGTCAACATGAATGAATCAATATTCAGGTTTGGTCAACTATTTTTTTTAGATACTACAACGAGAAAAATTGAAATCACTAAAAATGACATTAAAATTTTGAAAATAACTTAAACTAATACAATGATAAATAGAAATAATGTTTTTATCAAAACCCTAATTTTATCTCGTATCTTTAACATCATTGCAATATGATATATTAACACATAATCTTCAATTGAATTCCATAGTGAAATATGTCATGATGAATCAACAATAAAGGAGTTAGATTAATGTATAAGGGAAAATCCTACTCACATACCTCACTTGCTTTGTGTTACCCAAAAACAAAAGGAAATCTTAAACAAGGAAAATGTAGGGGAAACTAAAGATGAACACCAAATGATGAAATTTATTTTTTAGAGACTTAACACTCCAATTAGTAGATATTATTTAAGTTTTTAATCAAGAACTTAAAATTTATAATGTTCTAACTATGGTGGCATTATACAAGGTCCACAAAGATATTATGCCTACATAGTATATGGCCTCTATAGTTGGACCTAATACATAACATATGGTCCCTCTTATTCGTAATGCATATCTCCAACATCATTCTACTCGTGTGCCTTTGGATACATGAGATGTACACTATTCCTTAAACACCGCATAAATTTTTTATGTACATAATAACATGGCGTTTATTATTTATATTATCCCTCATGAGTACCTAATTTGACCTACTTATGTACATGTTTTGACCCATGTTCCATAAACGGTGTCTCATATTTAGGAACAACGTTTACTAACTATTATAAAAATTCTAAATCATATTGTTATAAATATCACACATCACTCATCTAAACAAGATCATTATAATAATTTTGTGGAGCCAACTCCTCGTCTAACTCATATGTTATCTAACTCATCGTATAATATTTGTTAAAATGCATAATAAAATGTAAGAAAATTTTGAGAAAAGTATTTGTGAAATTGAAAATGTAAGCATCATGCCAAAGAACATTCCGATTTAAAGATTAGTTAATGATTAAGTTTAATTATAAATATTAGAGTAAATTTTGTATTTGATACAAAAGTAAAAGACTCAAATAAGGTGAAGAAACTAAAATAATAGAAGCCCAAAATCTCTCTTTTCACTATGCTTTTATGGATGCCTATGTCTAGTGCCAAAGAGACCAGCCTAACTCTCATGTATGTTAGGAAGAGGTCAACATAGTCAAATTCTGACAAATTTGTAACAAAGCCAATGGCGTGGCCTAGTGGTGGGGCATGTGGCTGATACTGCTAACCTGCGTGAGGGATGGGCTTAGCCGTGCCAAGGCATCAAATCTACATAGAGGTTTCTCGTCATATGTTTGACAAGATGCATGATAGAATACCGTTCCATGGAATGCAATGATTGCAAACTATGCACATAATGGGAATTATAATGAGCCTTTCTAATTATACTGAGAAGGGTATTTGATTGCAATGCTAGTGTTGCCATTTGTATAATTGATACTTATGGGAAATGCAGGAGTCTTGATGTTGCATACCACGTGTGTTTCAATTGATGCAGCAAACAAGATTACAACTTAAATTTAAAAAGTCATTTGAACATACTGCCGATGTGCAGGGATCGCTGCTTGGATCTCCTATTCAAATTAAAACCTGAAGATACTGCATATTATGTTCTTCTTTTGATTTTTTTGCTTCAGGTGGGCATTGGGATGAGTTAGCTAAGGTGAGAACTTTGATTAAAGATGGAGAATCGAAAAAGAGCCCAAGATGCAGCTGGATTGAGGTCAATATCAGGGTTCATGAATTCGAAATTTTGAATGAATATCTGTAAAGAGTTGAAGAACTAAAACTGCATGTTATAAAGGCAATAACAATATGAAAAGAGGATCCGAAAGTAAGCCCATCTTTGACTGTACTAGTATGGTAAAAGAAATAAGTAATCACATGGCTGATTGGGGCATCATAATGCTTGAGGTTACTTTGTTTTTTTTAATTGAGAAGTGCACTCAACTGGACTAAGCATATAGTGGATTTACAACTAAATTAGTGATCACCTTCAGCTTAAGCAGCTACGAGTAACGCAGTCAAAGTTTTCCGGGGCACGATTTTGACTTCAACCATTTCTACTGTCCTGTTGGGCATCTCCGGGCCTTGCACTCAACAAGACTTATCCCTGGAGAGCTTATTCAAAGCCAATCAATTTCACCAATGAACCAAGGGCCCTTCTACAAATTACCAAACTTTGATTTCATGTTGGCACTTTTTTTTGTATTTATACTGTTTGTTAAACCGCATTGAACATTCCGTATGCCAATAAAAAACATAAGGAAAAATCATATTTATTTGAAATAATGGATCTATAATGCGTGATTTAATATCCATTATAACTAGGACTTCCGTGATTGATAGAAAAAGAGTTTGAAAAACAACGTAACATATTAACAGTGAGGTTCATATGTAACCTCTCCAGAAAGGGATTGTTAAGATGTCAATGTCGAAGTGAATTTTCCTTGAACATAATCTCACTTAGTTGTAAACATCTACTGTAAACACAACCAAAGTTATTAACACCCGATTTGACTTGTTAACTGAAATCGTTGTTATTAAAATAGTGCTCAAACTAAGGAGCTACGGATTGATAGATGATAGGTATATGACATCCAAAAATTACAGCCTAATGAGAAGAGGTTGATTCTTATTGGCAGACTAAAGTTTAGAAGGATAAACTGTGTTGTTATAATTCCAAGATATATGGATCATAAATTTTTATACTAAATGAAATCAGGTTAAAAGGGAGATTAACATGAATGGCCTGAAAGTAGCTTAATAGCTTCATATGTTAACTAGAGAGTTGGTTGTTTCACAAGATGATGGAAGGGGAATTTTATATTAGAGTTTTAATCTTTGTATTTGTTCTTTTTCTGAAGGGAGTTGTAATATGAGAGTAGCATGTGGGCTGTACAAACTGAACAACATCAATGGTGCAGGCTTGCGCATTCTTGTGGCAAATATCAGTTAAATGTTTTACTTCAAAAAGAGCAGGGAAAATGGGTTCCTCGGCATAAAACTTATAGGACAAGTTCTCCACATAAAAATCCAATTCAAAGAAAGAATCACATTCTGGCAGAGAGACAGAGAAAAGGATGGATGAATTAAAAAGCATCTGTTGAGGTCTATTATTTCAAGGTTGTTAAAGGTGAGCACTAAATTTTTTTACTCTTATTACATGAAACATATTTGTGGTTCGGGAGGTCAAAAGTTGTGATAATTCGTACTATTCTTTTTAGAGAGAAATCATGCAGCTGGTGAGTGTGGTTTTAGAGAGGCAAGACATCTATAAACATATGTCATCAGGCATTTGTTACAACTCCAAAACATTTGGAAGGTTCTTCACTGTCTCAAAATCTGTAGTGCCCCCACCTCTTCATTGTAGTTGCGTGGGCTCGAGTCAACCTTGGTTTGAGTGG
The DNA here is from genome assembly GCA_018340775.1 of Taxus wallichiana var. yunnanensis. NCBI lineage: Eukaryota > Viridiplantae > Streptophyta > Pinopsida > Cupressales > Taxaceae > Taxus > Taxus wallichiana. The sequence goes on from CM031236.1 coordinate 532,573,513, forward strand.
GTTCGTTGTTCTAGCATCGTGCTTACGTTATGAATAATTTGTAAAATAATGGTAGTTTTTAAACTAAGCGTTTGTGACAATAAGATGATAAGGGCAGTTTTGAAGTGTCCTTTCGCGGACTAACCTTTTGGAATCAGCAAAATGGAGGAATGCCATGATTCATGGGTATGGTCTGTGATAGTTTGTTTTTTTTTGTTATTATCTCTGCATAGCGAAAAATAAAACTGTCCTGATATTCCTGCCCTATCCAAGAAGGAAATGTGAGCAAAAACTTGGAAGCATGTGCAAGGCATGCGAATTGGTTGAAGAATGCCCAAATGTGGTCGCATGGGCTGTTGGAAAGATGCCTTGGAGAGAGGTGACCTCTCAAGCCTGCAATGGTCACTTTATTTGCACAAATGGGGGTTGTTGATTAGACTTTGGAAACTTTAAAGCAAATGCTTTTGACAAGCACAAAGCCAGACTCCACTTCCTCTTCACGCGCCTCCCATCCTGTGTCAAATTGGGAACTTAGAGAAAGACACAAAAGATGCAGAGCACAATCAAACTTAACCAACCAATAATTTATTATATCCAAAACTTGCAAAACTGTCCTAAACTTGGGGAAAATACCCCACTTTCTCAAGGTTAACTAGTCCAAAAACCAACAAATTCAAGGCTTGAGGTCCCAATGGAATTATCCAAACATTTCACCATGTTCCTAGACCTTATTCCATTCCATATCAACCATCAAAATGATGCAAAACAACAAAAGCTTCAACTCTCTTACCTTTCCTCAAAACTACCCTCTCAATGCTTCTTAAGAACAAACAGTCTGCAGCAATTTTTTGTCATGCATATCTTTTGTTGCACAAGTCCAATTGTCTTACAAATTTGATAGATTTTATTAGTATCTACAAAGAACATATATTCCAAATTTCATGAATTTTTGTTATGGAATTCAAAAGTTACGACTATTTTTCCGCGCATACATTATATCAAACAGTTTGTATGGAACCTCAGTCCAACAAGAGAAACACTCCATAACTCAAAAAATACTCAACATCAAGGAGAACTATTGAAAACCCATTTGCACGATAGTATCATCCACCTATGGTCCAAATTTCAGGTCATTTGGATAGAAAATGAAAATTTATGATGATTGTCCCTAAACATATCATCATCACACTTCACACACACAGTTTGCATGCTTCCTCATTAGAAATTTTCTGTCATCATTATCTCTAAATGCCACCCATGAAAACTAAAAATTCCTTTTGAATATGTTTATGGACCATTTCACAGAGGTTACTACCAATTTTCAACCTTTTTTATGGAGTACAATTCCATTTATGCATGTTTTATCCTTTCCACACAACAAGGAAATACTATAAACAATTTACTTACCTATGCCAATATGACATTTTCATGGTTTCCACATGCTTCCATTCATTCTCCTATTTTTATCATGGTTTAAAACCCTTCTTCATACCTGCAAATATCATTCATCAAGCCAAAAATAACCAAGAATCATCCATAAATGCACAATCATTCATAGTTACACAATTTCATGCTCAAGAAAAGTATCTTCATTTATCAAATCAATGGAAGCACATGACTTCTTGAGCCTCTTGGCTCTGTTAATAAAATTTCTTCCTCCTCTCAAAATCCTCTCTCTTCCTCTCACCAACCTCTCATCTTTCTCATTCATTCGAATACATTTGATTTTATGAGAAAAGGAGGGTAGTTAGGTTGAGAAACCACTAACTCACCTAGGCTTAGACTTAACTAGATGAGGTTTAGGGTCTAGTTAGGATCAAATATATCATTTTACAAGTTTATACATGCTCCTTGACCCCTAATTACACCTTTATTGAACTATACTAACTCCTAGATTACTAACTTATTACAAAGACTAATTCAAATATTCAAAAGTACCATTTTGGAGGGAAAACTCCAAATGGTCACTTATTACATATCCGAGTCCAAATGGACTAGAAACACCTCCTATGCATCCAAATGGACATAAGACACCATAAGAAAATATGAAAAGCCAAAATTAGATATGTACAAGATGCTCATGCATCAACAAACATCCAATAAAGTTGGTTGTTTTATTTTAGTTTTTGGAAAACAAGTTTTTTTGGCAAATTTGGGATGCCTTAGCAGACGTTAGTTTGACCCCTACGTGAGGCTGTTTTCTAATTGCTAAATGCCCACAAAAATGTGGTTACGTGGAATGCCCAAGTTGCAGGATATGCACAAAACGGATCTGTTGAAATGGCTAGGAAAATTTCAAGCATATGCAATTAACACAGGACATGCTAGACTCCATGACCTTTCCAACATCTGCCACGAGCTTTTGAGCACGCCTTGGACACCTTTCAAGTATTTTAAAAGAGGTTTTTGTCTCTTTTGGAAGCTTGCGTAGGTTTGTGAACTGCTTGACAAAATTTCTTGAAAAAACGTGGGCTCGTGGACATCAATGAGTGTAGGATGTGCGTAATTTTTGTTGAAAAGGATCTCGAAACTTTTAAGCAAATACAATTGGTGCATGGAAAGTCAGACTTCATTAACCTTTGCCAATATATGCCCATTGCGTGCTCGCTGCTTAGAAGCTAAGGAAGCCTACACAAGGCAAGCAAGGTGAGCACTACAAAATCTCAAGGGAAAAAGGAGGGCAAACTTACTAGAAACAGGTGTTATGCGAGGACACATCCCCTTGATTGTGGCGATATCCCGAACATTTTAGCGACTTGGAGGGAATGACCTCTATTTTTAATATTTTAAAAAGTTTTGGATGTTTTTACATTTAAAAAGCTATTATGTTTACCAAAATTGAATTGTAATCTCGAAAGTACCTAAAACTCTAAAACACATTAAATGTAATTTGTCTCCTAAATTTCATTGAAAAAGTTTAAATATTTATAGATTATTTTAATAGCCATCCCCAACATTTGGGATTTTTTTGCCCTCCCAAAACTTCATCCATTTGTCCCCTATTCCCGAGACTTACGTAACTATGGCTGGAAATAAAAGTTGTTCTTCCATACCCCAAATTGGATTTACATAATAAGTGGAGATCTCCAGAGAGATAGATCAATGGGATCACAAAACACGGAAACATAGAAAATTGAGATGTTTTGAAAACATCTTGGAGAAGATAACATAGAGAGTTGAGATTCAAAGATTTGTACTTATATTTTCTTTTCTAGTAAAAGTACCATTTGGATACATTTCCCTTTGAAAGAAAACTCCAATATAATGGAAAAACAAACATCCATTTGGGAAAATGTATATAGTGAATTTAAGGAGTTTTAATAAATCCTTTGCACAAAAGCTCTCAAGTTTATCAATAATCTGAAAACACAAACTGAAAAACACATAAATCACGAATAACATTTAAAATAAGACTCTTCGAGATGACTTCAAATTAACAAAGTTACTTTTTAAAATGTTGGAGTTTTTTTCAAACAACCTTTTTCCTCAAAAATTTCAAAAAAATGAAAAATCTGAAAATACCCATGGGAAAAATAAACCCCCTTCCACATAAACTTAAGAAAATATTCATTCAAAACCAAAAAAAAAAAAAACTCGGAACATAACTCGGTTGCCTTAGATGGAACAGGGGATAATAGCAATGAATTTGTGAAGGTGATAATCATGAGAAATCCGTCTAGAAATCTAGTAGAGATGTAGTGTTAGGCATTATAATAATTTTGAAGAAGAACAGGATGAGGAACAAAATGAGACTTCGCCACCTGTAAGGGTCAAATGGGTGGATATTGGTGGAAATACCATGCCTACTAATGAAAGAGTAAATAGAATTTTGGCGAAGTAAACCTAACGTGCAACAGAGGGGTCAAAGAACACATGGCCATTCAAGAAAGCATGACATTAACACAATCCAACAATTTACATGGTAAGTATGTAGCTTTAAACCAAGCCATAATTAACAATTCCAATTTTGTGCACATCAAGGGTCAATTATTTGTCAACAATTTTTACAACCCATAAGGGCAATTTGTGTGTTGTTACGTAATATGGGTTTATCGGCATTACAAAGAAACAAAAAAGGCAAGTATAATATGGGAACATAAAGATAACATGAAATTTCACCTCTTCCCTACAACAACAACCGCCACACTTCGTAGAACAAAGTCTCGCACACTTGCAATATATTGAACTATTATTACATTGCACATTGTGCACAACTAACAACTCTCCTTAAGGGGTGTGGGCTGTGGCGCCCCTGCTTTTACCACATGGCGCACAAGCAAACCCCATGTTTCAAAAATCCAACCGTCTCTAGCCATGTCTATCGTGGCATACATTTAAATCCATTTTCAATAAATTCTCCCTCCACGGTGATTTCATTAAAACCTAAATATGCCAACAACGAGGGCCAACCTAATCTCCCCCAAAAATTATTAAGGCACTGGGAATCGCTTGAACAATGAAAAAGACGCAACATAACAGAGGATGCTTTGGCATTTATATAGTCTTGCATTTGCAAGAAAGGGATAGTTGTCGTTGATTTGAACATTGCCGAGTAAACCCCATAGTAAGCTTACAACACCTATCAAGCGTGAATTAAGAAAGTGTTGTCATATATATAGTTACTAGTTATATAGAGATATATATATATATATATATATATCATCAAAAAGTCAGGATATATATATTTATATATCCTACTTTCGTGGAGTTAGCATTATCATCAAATCCCTTGAATCTCTCTCTTTCACATATTCTCACTCACAATCTCTCCTACACATCTCTACATGAGTTTCATTCAAAACTCACAATATTATTGTTCTCGCCTAACTAGTAACTCACAAATATATCTTCTCACACACATTTGAGCACTAATTTCTCACAAAATAAAATGGAAAATATTATCCACATCAACCATTTTAGGTCTCCCATAGTTTTCAGTATATGTTATACTCTATGCACTTGGTGAACATCCAACTTTGATAAATGGATTGCACTTAGTAAACATCCAGATTTGGATAATCCAACATTGATAGAGGGATTGGAATATCTAAGGAAGATAGAAAGGAAGATTATAAATATAGTCAATCATATCATCATCTAGCTCAATGTTGAATGGAATTAGGCATCCCACTATATTCTGATTTTTAGTGCATTTTACTTGAGATAAAATTACTTGGTTTATTGCATTTCTTTAATCGTCTAAGAGCATTGAATTTATTCATATTTTTCTTTTATTGCATTAAATTTGTCAACTCAAAATAAACGTAGATGCATGTAATACGCAAACAAAAGTAATTAACATTTGATTATCCACATACACTGCAATGCTGCCAAGCTTAAATTACAATATAATTCAATCATAAATTAATTGCATTCATAATGAAAGAGAGAAACGAAGATTATAAATATAGTAAATTAGATCATCATCCTACTCAATGTTGAAAGGAATTAGGTATCCCACTGTATTATGATTATTAGTGCATATTACTCGAGATAAAATTCCTTGGTTTGTTTTATCTCCTTAATCATGTAGAGCATTGCAGTTATCCATTTTTGTTCAGACTTGCATTACATTTGCCAACTCAAAATAAAAGTAGCTGCAGTAATTCACAAAGAAAAGAGAAAATCAATTTTCTATACATATTCTGCTAAGTTTACAGCACAATATAATTCAATGATGAATTAATTGCTTTCATGACATTAGTGCATTATACTTCAGATCAAATTCCTTGGTATCTCCTCAATCATCCAAGAGCATTGAAATTTTTGTTCTAGCTTGCATTATGTTTGCTAACTCAAAATAGAAGTAGCTGCAGTAATTCATAAAGAAGAGAAAACAAATTGACTATACATATTCTGCTAAGCTTACAGCACAATATAATTCAATGATGAATTAATCGCATTCATGACATTAGTGCATTATACTTGAGATCAATTCCTTGGTATCTCCTTAATCATCCAAGAGCATTGAATTTATCCATTTTGTTCTAGCTTGCATTACATTTGTCAGCTCAAAATAAAGGTATCTGCATGTAATTCACAAACAAAGGAAAACAAAATCTGACTATCCACATACACTACAATGATATCCTACCAAGCTTAAAGCACAATATAATTTGATGATCAATTATTTGCAGTCATCATAGCTACAATAACAGAGATTCCTTACAAGAAGCAAGGAAAACATAGCCCTAATGGACATTGACATATAAGGCATGTATTTCTTGCGCTACAGTGCAATTACATAATACAGTACTTGGCATAGAGGCATTCACAATGAGAATGAGAAAGAGCTTTGAGAAAGCAACTGATGAATGGCTATTCCTTGGGAGAGCATTCATTATCAACATCTTCCAATACATCATCAATCTTCTTGCCTTTATACTCCAAACTCATTTGCTGAATAATTTTCTTTAGCTTGGCAACCTCCTTTGAGGAATTCATATTTTTTGAGGGATCATTTTGAATGCATTTTACACGGGATGCATAGCTGCCACCCAAAATTCCAACATTCACTTAGATGCTTAAAAAGTTGTTCTTCCTTAAGTATACATAAAGCTTTTGAAGAATATGTATCAATGGAATATGGTTATACATACTTTAGAGAATTATATGTCTCCTCCAAATTTGACTCAACAGGAGATATATTGACAAACATGAGTGTCTTTGCATTGCCACCTAATGAATCGCTCATAAGCATGGTGAGCTTGTGATTTCTGTAAGGTATATGTTGCACCTCACCAGCCAGCGCACTGATAACATCACCCAAAGCAGACAGCGATTTGTTGATGCTTTGAGCCTCTTTCATTCCATCTCCGCTCACGCCAGACTTTTTCACCCTCTCAGACCCAGCTAAGTCCACAAAACTCAGCTGTATAAAGTTATACAAAATTATTAAGAATAAATTAACAATGCACACTTTTATAACCTCCTTTGCAACCAAGAATAAATTTTTAGTATAACATTATTTCACAATTAAATTTAAAATAAAAATAATCATCCACTAATGACAGATAATGTCCAAAGGAACCTTGTTATGCCAAGTGTACAATAAAGGGGATTTTATAATGTGTATCGAGCCAAACCAAAATGTAAAGTGTAAGAGATGAAAAATCAGATCAAATGATACCCTGTACTGAGTCAGTGCACCATTGAAAGCATCTAAGGTGCACAGGTTCATGTGGTTCCCATGTCCTATGGGGATAATGCCAAGTAGCTGAGGAACGAGGTGGTCAATGTGATAAGGTGGTAAACATCACATGCAATCATACAAGGGGTAAAACTCTAAATTACCAAATTTGGACCATTATACTGGCAAAAAAGCGGTGGTCATAGCAATGTAAAAGGGGCTACCAAGAATAACAGGATGTAGAATAAAATGTCAAAAAGTGTAATATTTAGAAAACTATGATAATACGTCCTGACCATTTTTTACCAAGTGATCCCCAATATAGGGAGTGCACCACTTCAGGTTAAAACATACTAGAATCACCTCTCCTAGCCCTAAGAGAAGGTGGTCCCAACCAAAATAAGGCCAAAAAGGGCACCAATAAATATCCTCACCATCACAGCCAAGGATTATGTGCTCAAATCCATGACAGGCATTTTCATTCCTAATTTCAAGGTGGAAAAGAAGGTTATGAGGTTTGTGCTTATATCTAGCCGATGAATAAACCATATTATGCTTATTTCAAAATGAAAAAAATAGGGAAAAGAGATCTAGTATAAGTCTTGAACCTTTCCTTTAGTCTGAAGTTGGGTTTGTAGATTCGTTGAATCGATGACTACCGAAAGAATCAAATGGGATCTGGAACTTTCTTCATTAATATTGTTTTCAGCTACATGGCGTTTCTCTTGACCTCTTGCAATGACAGTCTCCATCTCTTCTAAACTGCATACCGAAATCAATGTTGCATTTTCAACAGTTACCATTCCCTGCTAAACAGTGGCAAAAAAAATTCAATTCAACATATAGGGTAATATCATTGAAATATTGGGGGTGGTCTAAAAATTAAGATGTAGAAGTCTTGGGCAGTGTTCACAGGCTCATTTCCCATGAGACATTAAATACTATAAACTTACCTTCATATCTTTCTTAATCTCAAGCTTGACAGGTTTTTTGTTTTTAGGTGCAAGCAAATCCACTAGTGCATCTAGATAAAGTTCCAACATGTACACCTGCGGGGTGAATTAAAGAGGAAATCGGTCAAATTTACGAAGATTTTTCTACCATCATTTAACAGAGACTATAAAATGATCCAAATACGTAGGAAAAATATTAAATGTTCATCATAAAAACCTTTATTGAGAAAGAAAACTTCTTTGAATCCCTTTCCATAATAGCGAACAGTTCTTGCATAGCTCTAGGGTCAATCCTGGATTGTCCTCTGATCCATAGATTGTAAATGTCTTTCCAGATCCAGTTTGTCCATATGCAAATATACATATGTTGTAACCATCAACTGCTGATTGAACCAGATACTGAAGAAGAAAATCCACCATTAGAATATAATACAAGAAGAATGGAAATAGAAAAGGAAAACGTAAAGCAGAAAAGAAAGAGCTTAATAGATTCAAACAGGAGAGATTCAAATCAGTAGCTACAGATACTGCATCAAAAAATAACTTTGGAAATAGAAAAGGTAAATGAAAAGCAAAAAGAAATAGCCTGTTAGATTCAAACAGGAGAGATGCAAATTTGTAGCTACATATAGTGCAGCAAAAATAACTATATCTTCGAATATTCTAATGAAACCACAGTCAATAGTTCAAAATTAACAGCATTCTCAACAATTTAAGGCAGCAAAATTCCCCAAAGAAAACTATTAAAAGTCATAAAAGTACCAATGGACTACTACCTGGGTGTCTTGAAAGACAGCTTTTTGAGAAACTGTACCATCAAATACACGGTCAAAACTAAACACTTTAGGTTTTTCATCCTTCCAAGGATGCTCTAAAGTGAACTCATCTATTGCAGTCAAAACCATCTTCTGATTCTCATTGATCTCTTTTTTGCTCAAAGGTCTCAATCTGGCATAAACTCTTATCTTGCCTTTCATATCTGCGTCACCAAAAATTCAGGCATTCCATGAATTGTCAAGTTCACGGAAACTGAAAGCAACGGAAAAATAAAAAATACAAAAGGTGGCATACAGTACAATTAATGAGATATCATTTCCTAGAACTGAGGGAGGTAATAGCCTTGCAAATAAAATACACGCTCAATTTGGAAAAAATTACAAGTATAAACACCTACAAGACCACAAGGAAACAAAAAAACTCTCACTTGTATTTCCATTCATCACTGCATCACAATATCACTAATGTTTCTAATATTCATGCAATGATCAAAATCCTGTGCCTATTGATTAATATTGTGCGGGCAATGATCTAAGTCCTATGTCAATTGGATTTATGTAATGGTTATATAATATAATGACCTTACCAGGTTTGATATCTACCTAATCCATCAAACCTGTTAACACTTAATTCATCATGCTTTAAAACATTGCTTATATACATCAGCAAATTGAAAATGAAATCATCAAGCACTTATGCAAAGTATTGCCTCTATGCACAATCGTATCAAAACTGAAATAACCAACCTCTCATTTATTCACATGAAACACAATAACATGAATTATCACGTATATACATACACGTAAAACACAAGTATCGTAACTAAGCCATTTCTTGTTCACCCATGAGAACTGTTATGGCCATTTAGGGAACTTTAGAGTCGCCTCTTTCTGTCCATTCAGCACCTCTTTCAAGTTCTGGCTTTCCACCTTGAAGGCCCAAAATTGACGAAGGCATGATTTCAAGCAGGAAACCGAATTTTCAGAACTATTTTGGCATATCAAAATTGCATCCCAACTTCCAGTTCTACTTCTCCACTTCATCCCCAAATCAGATAAGGTAGATTTTCACCAGAGAAGTAGAGTTCAAATTCTAGGCAGAATAACATAATTCACAAGGCTAGATATCCGTACCAGGGTACCCCCTCGTTACTCCTTTTTCGGATCAAAACCAAATTTTGCACTCCAACTGAAATTCTTCAAAGATTCAAAAAATTAAAAACTAAATAACAGCGTGGACTGAATATTTATGTTCCCTGACTTCTCAGCTATGCAATTAACAACCCACTCTCGACACTAAATGCATCTGTTTCCCACATATTTATTTGAAAATGATACGTATTTAGGAAAAATATTCCGTTCTTAATTCACAAACAGAAATCTTAGCTAACTGGAATACGATATTACTGAATTATGCTTGCCGTCCTTTTTGAACTATGCTTAAAAATCAGGTTTATACTTTAAATTCTGATGCTTAAATGTTGAAAATTGATGGAGCAGTTGTGTAATATGAACACTAATCAAAAAAACAACTAAAAAACGTATGAAAAAAGGAACCAACAAAATAATTTACCTTGGAGTAACAAAATGAGGGAAAACTCCATAAATTTGGGGTTTTGCCTACTAATCTAAACAATCATGCAAGATTGACAAGCAGTTGCTTCAACAAAGCCTCCAACAATTTTGTGGCGCATTTGCAGCATTCTAAAATGATCTGTTATGCGTGTGTTGCTCTGAAACCTGATTAATGACTTCATTACTCTACTCAGATGTACATACATCCTACAACTCAAACATATAAACCCAAGGGGTATAGTAGCAAACAAATCAAACAGAGTCTCCAAACTCCAAAGATCCAAAATAGATGGAAGAATAAGATTTTATCCTCCTATTGGGCACCTGAATCTATTTTTTTGTCTTCTGCGAAACCCATCCATGGAAATTGTTTTTCTGTTGACATGTTCCTACACAGCTGTGCCTACCATGCGGGTTGCTACATAGCTAAAGCCTAAATCCATCAAGTATGGCTGTTCTACATATGTTGTGGACCCCAGGATGTCTAGATAATACCAAAACCTTCCTACATTGTTTACATGCCTCTGTATTTTTTCAACTCTCTATTTGACTGATTCTGCCTTACAAAATGAGTGTGAGCATGTTTTGTGTCACTTCATTTGTCATACAGACTAAAAAGCAGTGTTACGCGGGGACGCGTCCCCCAAATCCTAGGGTCCCCCGAACGTCTTGGGCGTTTGGGGACGCTGAAACATGGAGGAAACATTTCCTCCACGTTTCCAAACTTCCTAGTTGCGGGGAAACATCCGGGGACATTTGACAATTGCACGAAACGCCCCGGGGACATTGGGGACGGGAGGGGGACATCGGGGAGCGTCTATACGCCCCACGGACGGTTGAGAAACATCCGGGGGCGTCTAGGCGCCCCCGGCGCCAACAGACGTCCCGGCGTCGACAACACTTCTAATACACTTTTTTCTTTAAAAAAATAACTATTTTCACTTTTTTATTTATTTTTAATTAATTCTTTGTTGTTTTCTCTTTAAAAACATTTACCAGTGGACTGATATATGAATACAGAAATTTTGAGCGCAAATGCACATGGTGGACTGTCACAACATACTATGAAAACCAACAGCATACATATTAATATTAAAAATTATATGAACACATAACATTAGTACAGCTGTATGTATGTTGCTGAGTTTTTAGTTTTACTTTTTAATATGGATGTCTTGACGTGGACTGTATGCACATGGTGGACTGATATATAAAAAATGAACTGCTATTCATAAAATTTCTAAAATTTATCTATATATTTTTAATATTTGTAATTTTATATATTATTTTAATAGCCGTCCCCCGCCGTCCCAAAATTTTGGAAATTTTTTGCCATCCCAAAAACTGCGTCCCGTCGTCGCAGAGTCTTGGGTAACTATGCTACAAAGTAAATCTACTTACACCAATCACTGTGTTAAAATTCTTTCATAATCCAATTGGTATCAGAAACTCAATGTTTTTCTTAATTTCATTCTTCTTCTATCACACTCAAAACCCTCTGCACTCAATTCTTATGATCATCCCACAATTCGACCCAGCTAGTCTTGGATCCACCCATTTCTTCTTGCACTTGTAGATTCTTGTGCACCGTTCTTCTTTATGAAATATACATTTCAGGGAGTATAGACAAGGATTCCCTCACCTGAGATGTCAAAGAAATCACTGATATGGTAATCAGGCACGTCGATATTGAAGACTTCAAAAATGTGGGATGGAAGAAACATATTTGAAAACCTCTTGAATTCAGGATTAGTCCAAATTGAATCCTTCCATGGTCTAGAGCTGGTACCTACCACTGCCAATCACTATGACCCTACAACATGAGAAATTCGTACTGCCATAGGCCTAACATACTTGAAGATTATTTGAAGGATTGACTGCATGTAATGTCCCTTTCAAAATAAACCAATAATCTATGCAAATTTCTCTGATTTCTATACTTAGGAACAGCTGTAACTATCACAAGTATGCATTGACATATTCACAAACAATTGGCAAACATGAACCATTCACTGGCAATTCCACAAACAGTTGGCATACATGCACTATTGCTGCGCTCAAAACAAAATGAAAACTATGAAACCCTTACACATAGCATTGAACATAAGCCAAACTATCATTTACTGAATGTTGGACAACAACATTAAATATTCATATTAAATCTTTTATATCAAATGGGTAGCAACGGTTCCGCACAACTTTTTGCATATAATATTCAAAGATGTACAACGGCAATCTGTGGTTCATTTATTATTCAAACTACCAAAATAAACAACAAACCCAACTCATAAAATATGCAAATGTGATGGTACTGTAGCATCAGTACGGAATAATACTATAGCAGCAGAATAGCATAGTGAAGTAGCATTGTAACAAACCGAAAAAACACTAAAAATCCTCCTTAACCAACCGGAACTTGAAACAATCTTCAATCTTTCAGCTCAAATGCAATCCTTGGATGGAATCACCACAATGGACAAGAGGGTTTTCATCCTCCAATCTGGCACACCAAAGGGTTTTCATCCTCAGGTGAGAAGATGAACACAAGTGCTCACACTCTGAAAATAGGGTTTGATTTCAATAGACAATGGATCCTTTCTTTTGAGCCCAACTCTTTTTATAATTACCCTTTTCATTCCAATTTCCTTTTCCTGCCTAATTTCCCTCTAGAAGTGTTTAAAAACACTTTTTAATAAAATATTACATTAGGCCCACTTAAAAATAAAATAATAATACATAAGTCGTCATTTTACATTGTTTTAAAATAAAGTTACTTAGGACAACTTAAAACATTATTATTGAATATTTTCCTTGGTTAAAAATATTTAGAAAAGGGGACATGACAGTCGGCCCTTCCCAAAATTGCTTGTCCTCAAGCAATGCAAGTTCAACCGCTCTGACTTCCCTAGATGACTGTCTTAGTAATACCAAGATCCCCATTTCATCCTTGGGAATTTGCAATTCCATGTTCTGAATTCCTCGTGTGATGTGGTATGTTCCTTCGAGTGTGTAACTTTGGCTGAAGCTTGTTTATGTAGTTCCCTTGAAGCCTTCTCCATCTCTCTATGTGATGCATAAATTGTCTTTATCGTTCTCCAGTTGCTTTGCTTGTTGATCCATAGTCCCTTGCAAGGCTCTTGTAGACTCCTTAGTCATGCCCAACTCTATTGTTTGTTTTGTTTCTGCAACTTCTAGCTTTCCCAGTGGCTGCCTTATGTGAAAAATGAACTCACCACCATGTTTTTCACTACACTACTCTGATAGAACTGGGAGTTCAAAAATCTGCACCAATGATACTTCTGCAATTATGAAAAAAAATGTCAAACTTGTTCTCTCATATAGCTCAGATTTACCTGTAGGCTCTGGTACTGATTAAGGAGAAATAAGAAAAATAATTTCTTCTCTAACCACAATGATTGTTACCATGCTTGATTTCATGCTTATTATGAGCTGAAAATTTCCAAGCTTCTTTTTCTCTATTGGAATAGAAAACCTTTACCTAGAACCTCCAAATGAGCATTAAGGAAAGCATCATTATAATCTTCTTGAATTCTCCATACAACAAACAGTGATTTACTGGAGTTTCTATCATGCCTAGGATGTACCCTAGCAATTTCTGTCATTTTTAGAGCCTAGTTTTTCATTATCACCAAATTTGAAATATAGATCTACGTTGCCAGGATATGGATACGAGTATCGGTTTGGATACGGATACGATACGCGGATACATCAATTTTAAAAAACCCTTGGATACGTCCATACATATATATTAAAAAATTAAAATATATATATATATATATATATATATATATATATATATTTTAAATTTTTATGTACATCTACTCATTTTACTCATTTTTTAGTCCATAAAAACTGAAATAGTAATACAAAACTTGAATCAATGTTCAAAACATTGAATATACTTAAGACTTTGCATTTTTATTGATCGTGTGGCTGCCATACATATGATATACGAACATCATGTCAACATGAATACGAACAAAACTTGAAATTTGAAAAATATACTAGGATCCATGTTCAAATTTTCAAAACATACAATATTATTTTATTCATTTAGTGTTTAGGGTTCAGTTTTAGGGAGTAGAAAAGTCAAAAATTAAAAAAAAAAAAACTTCAAAAAGGCGTATTTATTGCATGATACGTGCACGATACATACGGGATACGTCTATACGTATCCGTGACATACCCCGACGTATCTCGTACATATCAAGAACGTATCCGTATTGTATCCGTTTCCGATACGTTTCGAGGGATTCGAGGGGGTCTTGGGCGTATCCATGCAACATAGATATAGATATGTGGCCACTATTGTTGGACAACTTCGTGAAACTTCCTAGTGTAGCAATATTTTTAGAACCTTTCATGGGGAAATCTTCTAATTCATTATTTAGGAAGTTAAGATCCATGATTGCTTTGACATTATTCAGAAATTTCTGAAATCTTGTTCCATTAGCAATCAAATGTAATTGTGAAATTTAATCAATACATAACTATACCTTTATTTGTCATTGGCTGCAAAATTCTTCTTGTTGTTGGAATTCAGCCTCTACAAGTTGGAGCTCTAGCCCTTCAAGAAGATTTACAATGGAGTTTAGTACATCATGTAATGTCCCTCTTTCTTGAATAGTGTGATCAAAGACATTTGGCTCTTTTTGTCTTTTTGAATAGTTTGATCGAAGTACATGGGAATAAATTAGTAAATTATTCAATCTGCTTTCCTAGGCAAAAAGTGTGACTTGCTTTGGAATGTGATTAAATAAGCCAAAAAGTGTGACTTGCTTTGGAATGTGATTAAATAAGCCAAAAAGTGCGACTTGCCTTGGGAATGGAGAAAATTAATTAAAAATGAATTATATTCCTTGGGAAAAGTGTGACTTGTATTTTGGAAGGGTTTTTGGCTTATAAGGGAAAAGTGCGACTTGTGTCGGCATTCATGCAGATTATTATTATTTTTCTTCGCGGCAGTTGGTGCTAAAGCTTTGCAGACAAAATCCGCGGACGAAAACCCTCTGGATTATTCCTCTTGTGGATGGAAACCCCAGGAGAAGTGAGAGGAGTTTCTATTCAGGAAACTTCATTGTAGTCACAGGTTATTTATTATTTCAGCAGTATCAGAAAGAGAAATAAATTGCAGCAGTGGGCATTCAGACAACTTCCAGAGTGGGGCGACTTATTCTACAGTTGTTTTATGCAATATCTGAGGTATTTTTCATGTTATTTTATTATTGTATCTTCCAGCCTCAAATATATACCAAATCGATTTGATTTGAATAAATTCGGCAGGGTTTTGGGAAATATTTTGTTATCATTCCATTTGCAGACTTCTGGTTGTTTTGCCGTAGATATTTGCCATTATAAATCAATATAAAATTCACGGCTGAATTATTTGTGAAGAAATCTGCTGTTTAAACCCTAGGCGCATTTTCTGTATTTATCCGGCTTTGCAAGGTTCGTTTTATTTAATTTGTATGTGCAGTGTGAAAATGGTGTTATATGGTCTCTTTTGACATTGCTAGTATAGTTCCAAGCCTGAGCAATAAATATAAAAAAAAGGGGTTTGGGATCTTTCAGTGGTATCAGAGCAGTGTATTCTCCCAACCTGTGTGGGAAGGTACTAGAGTTTTTTATTTAAAAAAACAGCATTGAATGCAGCCAAGAGAGGTTGGACCACACAGATATTACACACGGAGACGAGCACGACTTGAGGCTGGTTTTGAAACAGGAGTCAGGGTTGAAATTATGGGTGATAGACATGAGAGTCCTCCCGGGATGAGCAGGCAAATCCAGACAAAGAACTTTTCAGGACTATGGTAGCCACTCAACAGCGGTTGATTCAGTCCATGGAGCGTATGGGTTCTACTCTAGACAGGTTGGTCTTGGATAGGCCAAGAGATAGACATGACAGGAGAGACAGGTCCGTATCGGTTGCCGGTAGTCATAGAGGGGCAGAGCAGATCACCTTCGCTATGAGAGGAGGCACACTCATATAGATGAGAGGCCAACCAGAGACGGTAGATAGGCCTATGCAGCCTAGTTTTTTGCCTAGAGAGGATCTACAAAGATTGAGATTCCGCTTTGAGGAATTAGCCTTCCAAGATAATGTTATGGTAGCCAGCGATGAGTGGAGGAGTTTACCACGGCATGTGAGGGACGTTTTTCCCCTTCCGCAGATGTGTGCTCGGAGGAGGGATAACTTGAGGGCTTGACGGGATAGGAGGCCTAGAGCACACAGGAGAATAGGGAGCTGAAGCAGGTTACTGATATAAGGTGACTCTTTCCACTTTTGATGGTAGCAGAAAGATCAATGTCCGGGCTTGGATTCATAAGCTCGACACATATCTTACCCTCAAGCCTATGCAGAACGAGGAGGCTATGAGTTCGCTTCTCTACACCTCGAGGAGTAGCTTATGATTGGTGGTATCATGGGTTGGCTACACAGAACCATAATCTTCGCATTCCTACAGAGAGTTCAGTGAGAGGCTGATAGTGAGATTCGATTGCAAGGATGTGGAGCTATACTACAGGGATTTGGCGTAGCTCCACCAGATTGGTCACGTTGATGCTTACATCAACGAATTTCAGCATATAGCAGTTATGGTTCCAGAAATGCCCGAGAAGAGGGTAGTGATGCTATTAATAGAGGGCCTTCATGACAAGATGAGAGGATTGGTCAAGGCTCTTAAGCCTAGGACATTGCATGATGCTATTCAGACGGCATTAGACTTGGACACATCCCCCACTTCTTATCAGCCCAATAAGAAGTTTCCCACGAGCTCCAGGCCATTTTAGCGTTCTACTATTCAGCAGAAGAGTGCACCACCTCCTAAGGTGGATCAGGAAACTCGTAATGAGTTGAGGAGGAAGAAGATTTGCTTTCATTGCAAAGATCATTGGGAGCCTAGACATCGTTGCCTTAGTAAATGCAAGGTGCATCTCATTGAGGTGGTTTCAGATGAGGATGACGAGCACTCACCAGATACAGATGCAGAGGGTGATGATAGCGGTCATGATGCACGGGGAGCAACCCCAAACAGAGCTTGGAGAGAGTGAGGCATTGGATTCATCCAATGTCACTATTTCTACACTTTCAGGAGTTCCTAGGTACCATCCCTTTCGGTTGGAGCTACGCACAACTTAAGGGGCAGCGGATTGTTTGTTTGGTTGACAGTGGAGCTACGCACAACTTCATTGATGAGGGGTTGGCTACGAAGTGGGAATTACAGGTTGAGGATTTTGATGGGTTTAGTGTACGTGTAGCAGACGGGTTTGCTATTAGTTGCACTAAGAGGATTCCTCACTTAGTATCCAGATGGGGGACTACACATTGACCGATGACTTCTATGTGATTGGGCTCGGTGAGATTGATACTATGTTGCACATTTAGTGGTTCGAGTCCCTTGGCGAGATATGTGCAAGACTTCCGAAGGATGGAGTTGGAGTTTATGGCAAATGGGAAGAAGATTGTGCTTTGGGCACTTTCTAATGGTGGGCCTAGAGTTGTTACATGGCATGCGGGATGGATTCTATAGTCAAACATAAAGAGGTTGCATGGGCAGCCCAATGTTTCATTTCATCCAAATCCTCTTTAGATAATGAGCAGCCCTTTCATATAGACATCCAGTCCATACATTGGATAAGCACGGCCCAGTGTTTGGTGACATTCCTCCAGGTAGACCACCAGATAGAGGGTTTGAGCATGTTATAGAGCTTGAGGGTGCTAAACCCGTGATGACTACGCCTTATCGCCATCCTAAGACATATAAGGATGAGATAGAGAAGGCCATTAGAGAGCTCTTGGATATGGGACACATCTGTCCTAGTTCTAGTCCTTTTGCTTCTTCAGTTGTTTTGGTGAAGAAGAAGGATGGGACCATGAGGATGTGCATTGACTACCGTGCACTCAACAAGAAGACTATAAAGAACAGGTATCCCATTCCTCGCATAGATGAGCTTTTGGATGAATTGCATGGAGCTATCTATTTTTTGAAGATTGATCTTGATCAAGATACCACCAAATTCGTGTTCGTGAAGAGGATATTCACAAGACAGCCTTCAGGTGTCACTATGGGCACTATGAGTTCTTGGTGATGCCATTCGGTCTCACTAATGCACCTGCTACGTTTCCAGTCATGCATGAACCATCTCTTCAACAGGCAATTGAGGAAGTTTGTATTGGTGTTTTTGATGACATTTTGATTTACAGTAGGACATGGGAGGAGCATTTGAGGCATCTTGATGAGGTACATAGCATCATGGGGACACAGTCTCTATTTGCTAAGATGTCCAAATGCGAATTTAAACTTACAGAGATTCTGTATCTTTGGCATGTTATTGGGGCCAACGGGGTCAAGGTTCACCAGGAGAAGATACAAGCTATGCAAGATTGGCCGCCACACAAGAAAGCATTCGAGTTGCATGGATTCCGAGGTTATGTGGTTATTATAGGAGGTTCATGAGGGCCTTTCTCGACTTATAGCTCCATTGATAGATCTTACAGAAGGGGGCATTCGGATGGACGAGATGAGGCACAGGTAATATTTGAAAGGCTCAAGGTGACTATGAGCACTTGTCCATTTTTGGTTCTTCCAGATTTCTCACGGCCCTTCATATTGGAATGTGATGCTTCGGGATTAGGGATTGGTGCAGTTCTTATGTAGGATCACCATCCTATTGCCTACGAGAGTAGGAAGTTGAGAGATAATGAGAGGTTGTACTCCACCTATGATAAGGAGATGCTTGCCATTATGCATGCTTTGGCAAAGTTCAAAAAGTACTTAGTAGGTGGGAAATTTGTGGTGAGGACCGACCACAACAGCTTGAAATATTTCTTGGAACAAAAGGAGCTCAATGAGAGGTAGTAGAAATGGGTCAGCAAAATCCAGTCATATAATTTTGACATTGAATATGTCAAGGGGAAGAAGAATATAGTGGTTGATGCACTTTCCAGAAACCCCATCTCGCTGCCCTATGTTCTTTGAGCGAGATTTCAGCAGATTGGAAATCTCAACTGTTAGTTGAGTATTCCAAAAATACTTGGGCATGTGACATTATGGATGGAAAAATTCAGGATGACCGATATAAGGTAATAGCTGATTTGATTTTGTATAAGGGTAGAATTTATCTAGTTCCTGAATCTGAGCTTCAGGAGAAGATTATGCACGCTTTCCATGATGCACCACTTGCAGGACATCCAGGTACTTTAAAACATACAAGCAAATTAGAGAGAGATTCTCTTGGAAGGGTCTCAAGGATGATGTCTTGCGCCATGTCCGTGAGTGTATGACTTGTCAGCAGAACAAGTCAAAGCATACTTTCCTAAAGAGGTTTAATACAACCATTGCCGATTCCGGAGCAGAAGTGGGAGAGTATTTCGATGGATTTCATTACAGGTCTTCCGTGGTGCAAGGGAATGATCACATTTATGTGGTAGTTGATTGGTTGAAAAATATGCACACTTTTTTGTCATCCCTACCAGCTTTAAGGCACCTCATGTGGCTGATTTGTTCTTCCGTCAGGTATTCAGGTTGCATGGACTTCCGAAGAACATCGTTAGTGATCGGGATAGCAGGTTTTTGAGCATATTTTGGTAGGAACTTTTCCATTTGGTTCACACTGAGTTGACTCCGAGCACTAGTTATCACCCTCAGACTGATGGGTAGACAGAGATTGTGAACAAGTGGATAGAGGGTTATCTACGTAACTATGTTGCAAGATAGCAGAAGGCATGGGTAAAGTTGTTGTATTTATGTGAGTATTGCTATAACACCACTTACCATATGTCTATTGGTATGACTCCATTCGAGCATTGTATGGATATGATGCGAGATCTTTTGTTGATTTGGCGTTTGGGGACAGTAGAGCTCCCAAGGCTCAAGAGAGTTTACAAGATAGTCAAGACATCCTTAAGGTACTTAAGGATAATATTCAGTGGGCCCAGAATCAGCAGAAGATGTATGCAGATAGGCACAGGGTAGAGAGAGCATTTGAGGTAGGAGACATGGTATTTCTACGTCTTCAGCCTTACAGACAAAGTACTCTCAAGAAGAGTGGAGCTGAAAAGCTCAAGCCTCGATTCTATGGACCATACAGGGTGTTGAGGAGAGTTGGTGAAGTGGCATATGAGCTGGAATTACCTTCTGAGAGTAAGATACACAATGTCTTTCATGTATCTTGCTTGAAAAAGGCTTTGGGGCAGCACATTGTTTCTTCTGCAGAGTTACCACCTTTGGATGAGGAAGGGAGGTTGGATTTAGTGCCAGAGGAGATCTTGGATAGCCGAGAGAGGAGATTGAGGAATAGAGTTATTCAGGAGTTCCTGGTGAGGTGGAAAGAGTTGCCAATAGAGGATGCTACATGGGAGGGTGAGTCTATATTTACATCCAACTTTGCAGTTGCTTGGGGACAAGCAATTTCGGGAAGGGAGGACGTAATGTCCCTCTTTCTCGAATAGTTTGATCGAAGACCTTTGGCCCTTTTTGTCTACCCGACGGCCAAAGGGTGAGTTCAAGGGTGACTTAGGTTTATTAATTTTATTATATCGTGCTTAAAATAAAATAAATTATCACTAAAAGCACATATAATGAATTAATAGACTTAATAAGTGACTTCGACTTAGGAAAGTACATGGGAATAAATTATTTAATGTGCTTTCCTAGGCAAAAAGTGCGACTTGCTTTGGGATGTGATTAAATAAGCCAAAAGTGTGACTTGCCTTGGGAATGGAGAAAATTAATTAAAAATAAATTATATTCCTTGGGAAAAGTGTGACTTGCATTTTGGAAGGGTTTTTTGGCTTATAAGGGAAAAGTGTGACTTGTGTCGGCATTCAGCAAATTATTATTATTTTTCTTCCCGACAGTTGGCTTTGAAGCTTTGCAGACAAAATCCAAAGGACCAAAAACCCTCGTATTATTCCTCTTGTGGACGGAAACCCCAAGAGAAGTGAGAGGAGTTTCTATTCAGGGAACTTCATTGTATTCACAGGTTATTTATCATTTGTGAGTAGAAAGAGAAATAAATTGCAGCAGTGGGCATTCAAACAACTTCCAGAGTGGGGCGACTTATTCTACAATTGTTTTATGCAGTATCTAAGGTATTTTTCATGCTAGTTTATTATTGTATCTTCCAGACCTCAAATATATACCAAATTGATTTGATTTGAATAAATTTCGGTAGGGTTTTGGGCAATATTTTGTTATCATTCCATTTGCAGACTTCTAGTTGTTTTGCCGTAGATATTTGCCATTATAAATCAATATAAAATTCAGCTGAATTATTTATGAAGAAATTTTCTGTTTAAACCCTAGGCGCATTTTCTGTATTTATCCGGCTTTGCAGGGTCCGTTTTATTTAATTTGTATGTGAAGAGTGGAAATGGTGTTATATGGTCTCTTTTGACATTCCAATATAGTTCCAACCCGAGTAGTATATATAAAAAAGGGTGGGGGTTGGGATCTTTCACATCATAAATGCGGATCTAATATATGCTTATTAGCAAGCACTCAAAATTTCCATTCATACCAAGCCTTGTGCAAGTTGTTGCCTCCTTGTGTAAAGTCCCTTTTAGGGAGACTCGGGAAATGACCAAAAGCTGAGATGTAAACTTAAAAATCAGATTAGGGAGCTGCTGTAGATGGCTGATATAAACCCTGCAATCTGCAAATTAAACCCTTCAAAGGTGGTTAGACCTTGCCAATACCCTTCAAATCTTATGCCAAAATTATTAGGAAACACAATCAATCTGTTAAAAATCAGAATTGAGCTTGAAAATAATTAATTATGGAACCCTCAACCAGCGAACATCAACAAGCTTGGAAAAATAGTAAAACACCTCCAAAATTCACGAAACTCAAGATCTTGGCCTTAAAAAATATGGAGAACAAGATAATAAATTCAGATTTGCCAAATTATCATCACACATACCAAATAACACTCCCAAGTGGGTCGCTCCACTTCAATTAAATAGATTATTGATCTCAAGAGATAAATCATGCAAGGAAATGATAATTTATTGCTTTCCAAACCAGCTTGCATACATAAATTCTTATGGAAGGGTTTTCGTCCTCCACAAGTCCTCAACCAAGGGTTTCCATCCTTGGGAAAGGTCCTCAATCAAGGGGTTTCGTCATTGAAAAAGGTAAATGAGGTGCTTCACAAGAAAACCTTAACCAAGATATGAAAATTAACCAAAACATAATTCAATAATGGCCAAGAGTCCTCCTTATATAACCACAAGGAGTGCTTCACAATATAAAAATGTTGGTTAACCCCTTAAGGTAAGTGTTTTTAAATATAATAATGGTATTAGGAGCCTACATGCTCATAATACCTTTATTTCCTAACTACTTAAGTCCTATTGGAGTGCTAGGATTCTCAATAGGATACATGATAATAAATAAAACTACCTAAACAACAATAAAAATATAATTCAGATCTTCCCCTTGCTTTCCTCCTTAGACCCACGAGCAGAAGAATGGGTAAAGGTCTTCGAAAATTAGGCTTCAAAAAGGGACATGACAGTCCCCTCTTCTCAATATTTTTTTTCCTCGAGCAATGATGAACTCAGCTGCTCCAAAATATTGACTCCTTCTGTGTTTCCCTCTTGTGCTCCCTCGTGATTCCCGTGAGTTGCTTTTCATGACGGGGCATCCACTACTACATTGTTTTTCTCTTTGACATATTCAATGTCAAAATCAAAAGCTTGTACCTTGTTGACACACTTTTGTTGCCTTTCATTTAGATTATTTTTTGAAGGAAGAACCTCAAACTATTATGATCGGTATTCACTATAAACTTCCCACAAACAAGATATTGCCTAAATTTGACCAAGGCATCTGCTGCTACATTGTTTTTCCCTTTGGCATATTCAATGTCAAAATCAAAAGCTTGTACCTTGTTGACACACTTTTGTTGCCTTTTGTTTAGATTACATTTTTGAAGGAAGAACCTCAAACTATTATGATCAGTCTTCACTTTGTAAACTTTCCACAAACAAGATATTGCCTAAATTTGACCAAGGCATGCATAATGGCCAGCATCTCCTTATCATAAATGTGAAGATTCAGCTCATGTTTCTTGAGTTTCCTACTTTCAAATGCAATAGGACGCTGATTTTGCATTAGAATAGCCCCTATTCCTTCACCAGAGGCATCACATTCCACCACAAATGGAAGAGAAAATTCAGGTACAGCAAATACTTGGCATGAGCACATGACTTCCTTGAGTTTATCAAATGTTCTTTGAGCTTAGGGTGACCAGCTAAATGCACCCTTCTTTGTTAAATCAGTTAGAGGGGCTGCAAGATGAGAAAAACCCTTCACAAACCTTGTATAGTAGTTGCATAACCCAAGGAGCCCTCTGAGTTGTGACATAGAGATGGGGGGAGGCCAATCAAGTATGGCTTGTATCTTTCATTGATCCACATGTACCCCTTGAGATTTTATGATATATCCTAGGTACAAAATATCTTTCAAACCAAATTCACATTTGAATCTCTTTGCAAATAAGGACTGATGTTCTAAATATCTCATCACCATGTCAAGATGATATATATGCTCCTCCCATGTTTTGCTATATACCAAGATATCATCAAAGAAAACAAGCACAAATTTCCTTAAGTACTCACCGAATGTGTGGTTCATACATGACTAGAAGGTGGCGGTACATTGGTCAAGCTAAATGGCATGACGAGGAACTCAAAGTGTCTATAGTGGCATCTAAAAATTTTCTTGCACACATCTTCCTCTCTTATCCAGATTTGCGGTAACCGGACCTCAAATCAATCTTGAAAAGAAGACCGCTCAATGTAAGTAATGTCCCTATTTTGAATTAATAACAAATGAAGACTTCTTGCCACTCTCTTCCCGTGGCGAAGAAGAATAAGTGAACAAGGGAAGGAATTACACTTCATTATAGTTTTCTTTTATTATTTTTAATTTTTTCTTTAGGATGCGGAGTTGATTGTGTTGGAGGATTCAAAAAGGCAAATTAAAAGATAAAGTGAAGCTTAAGAGGTCGGTCCTCTTCTATTTGGCCTTTGGTGCCAAGCAAGAAGTATAAAATAGGTTGTATGAAATATCCCCAAATGGGACACCTTTGATCCTAGTTGGGTTTTAGGCAAATCCCTCAACTAGATGCAAGTCTAACACATAAAAATCAGATTTTACTTATGCAGACCTATGTTTTATTCTGCAAAATGAGACTTGGATTTCATACTAACAGCCCAATTTTTAATATTCCTTACTCCCAAAATATAAGGCAAGAAGATCAAATCAGACCCTAACCCTTATTCCAAGTTGATCTAACTGTCTGCAGCAATTAATTTGCAGCAATGGCGACTAGGGTTTGTTATAAAACTTACCACAAACAGCAGCCAAATCTAAATTTTCTCATCCCAAACAGATTTTATAATTTTATCAGACCATTAATGGATGAAATCAGATTTTTAGAGCATAAATAGACTTGGAAAAATAACTCAGAATGCTGCAGAATAAAGTGGACTAAAACAACACTGTAAACCCTTCCAAAACTTCTGGAAATAATTTATTTTGCCTTCCAAAAATCAGTACAAAAGTTGGAAATGATATGCAGACCTGAAATGTCTCCCAAAACACTACAAACCAGCCAAAGATGAGTCGCTCCACTAGAGAAAAATAGGACCAAACTGCTGCAACTTAATCCTTCAATTCCTCTATATAAGATCTGCACAAATTACTTCATAACTGCTGGAAACATTGCGGGAATTAATGAAAATTTGTGATGGCTCAATGGAAAATCCTGTGTGGAAATCCCTCACATTCTCTAAGAGGGTTTTCGTCCTCTAGAGGTATAAACTAAGGGTTTTCGTCCTTAGTATATTTATGCAAAAGCTCAAGGCTTGAGACACAAATCTGAATTTGATATAATGAGTATGAGATGCCTTCTCCCAAGTCGAACTCTCCTTTATAAAGGAAAAGTGACCCAAGGGAACCTCCTTTCAAACCAATCAGCTGCGTTGGTCTTCTCTATGCTTGGTTCTTTCTCCTAGGCCAAGTCGCATTTCCTTAGGAGGAATACAAAATTAAATATATTTTTATCCTTCCTAAACTTCATTACTCTCCTTTGGTCCAAGTCGCACTTTTGCATAGGAATGATACAAAATTAGCATGGGCCTATTTTCCTTTCTAGACAACCTTTATCCTTCTTCTAGGCAAGTCGCCAATCTCCCTAGGAACGATACAAACATAATTTTAGACCCTATGCACCTTTCTAGAGATAGGAGGTTCTTTTATTCCTTTTCTATATTCCATGCACCTCCTTGGTGTCAAAAATAGGAACAGCAAACAGCAGCTCCTTTTATTTATTTTATTCACCCATGCATGCACCTTTATCCTTATTTCTTTCCATGCATCTATTCTTTGGCACCAACCTTAGAAGGTGGTGGAAATATGGTAACAGCTACAACTAACGAAAAAACAATCCAGAACACCCTCCAATCATTTCAATTGACAATCAACCTTTCAGGCGAACCATAACAAGCATATCAAGATAGTCCAATCATTTCAATTGACAATCAATTTTTCAAGGGAACCATAACAATCTTATCAAGACAGCATGAAGTATTTAAACTTAAAACATACAGATAGTAATTCTTCTCTTTGAGATAGCTAATCTAGGATGATGCTAATCTCCAAATCACATGCTCAAATTACATAAAATTTGACAAACCGGCATAATGGTAATAAGGAAATGTCAAATAAGTAAAAGTTTGTATCATCCTGAAAATAGTCCTTAATACAAGTAACATTCCAAGAGGTGAAAGCTGCATAAACCATGAGCATCAGACTTACCCTCTATCTGGTTGAAATATTTCTTGCGAAGATTCTGCTCCTCCTTGTAGACTTTTTCAAGCTTTGTCATATGGTCTGCTTGCCGTTTCAAGACTACAGAAATTTGCTCATTTCTCCTATCAACATCCTGAAAGATAAACAAGGAAAGAAGACCCCAAAACTCCACAGGTAAAAGACTAGTTTTTTCACATATAAATTTAGTCAAACCGCAAAGGAAGCATTCATGGTATTTACTATTTATTTCCATCTCCAAGCTAAAGGAATCATGCCAAAAATGAAACCAAAGTAAGGACAGACTTAAAGTTATGGATTGGTTGTTGAATATATTTTTATTGTTCTTAAAATTTCTGTGAACAAGGGTTTCTCCAAATACACTAATCTGGATTCTAGTTGCATTACATTAGTCAGTTAAGAACATATAGTGATTGTTGAAAAACCCATATAGATATTGATGACTTTATCTCTAGAAAGAAAACCTGCAATTTATCCTTTTATCCCTTATGGATGGATTCTGTTAATGCCCTCATGATTGGGTATAAGATAAAGGCAACAGATGGATGTCGGTGGGGAAATCAGGTAGGAATCTGCCTCGATGAAATATTAATACTAGATGCATACTTGAATTGATTTGTGGCTTGGAACCTTCATGGAATACTTTGTCTGATTTACAAGTTAATCTGATTGTGGAGTCCAACCCTTGCATGGAGCAGGATTTTTGGTTCTAAAGATTCACAAACTATGAAGAACTTGCACAATTATTATGTGGACGAACTAGATGACTAACAGACTAAAACTTAAATTTACCATTACTGCTTTTCTTGGTTGTGCAATACTGTATAGAATTTGGAGTTCATTCTAACCTCCTTGATATCACGCAGCTCGTCTAATTCATTCATGGTCCCTTGTAACGCTTCAAGTTCAGATGTATGCAAAGCAATAGTAGATTCAGCCACATTCAATTCCTGTGTGCGTTCTGTAACTGTCTTCTCTAGTTCAGCAGCACGATTATGAAGTGCTTCTCGCTCTTGCTCAAAAATGGCTTCCAGAGCTCTGGTCTGAAGTTCAACTTCTAAAAATGAGAATTATATCCCCATCTCACAAATAAGTTGAGCACAATAAGTAGAGAGATACACATAAGTTTTTAACAATCTAAATGATTACTCACCTCATCTGTCTTACTTTTTCAATCCTAGACATTTTTGCTCCAGTAGCTGTTTCTCACTTGCCAGCCACTTGCAGTTCTCTTCATGACATCTCAGTTCATCTGATTTATTCCTTAATTCATTCCGCAAACTGTCTACCTGTTAATTGTTTCAATAATGAAAAAAGTGTTGGCATTAGAATGTGTTGTCCTGTTGAGATCTCAATGTTACCATTTTGTTTGGAAGTTTCAGAAAGCTTGGATTAAATCAACTTTATAAAAATTTCAATTGCATGTCCTCCTGAAAAAGGTAGAAGTTTGCTCTTATTTCAGATGAACATATAATATTGAACTATCCAAGACTTACCTGAGCTTCAAGGTTCTGAATTTCTACAGTTTTGTCTTTTTCCTGTTGAACACTCTTCTGATTAGAATCATAAGAAAGGTTTCCCTCCTTGCATTGACCAAAGCATTCTGTTTTGCAGTAAGGCAATCAAGGAACAATCCATAAAAGGAATTAGAATAATAGATATAGTGTAACATTTACAGCCAAAAAAACATACAGCTACAACATCATATCGAGAAGAATTTCCATATTGTAACATACCCCACATACAAGGACATACTTTTTATGTATATATCGTTCATTATCTCATAATAGTTATGATGAAATAATATAGCATTCATAAGCATAAGTCCTATTTCATAGGTGCATAGAAATTGTTATACTGGAGAAAATACACCCGAACACTTACATTTTCTCTAGGCCAGAATCTTGTACAGGATGAATTGTTTGGTATAGCAACTACATGATTGGAAGCTTAATACTTGATAGCCGGTAACAGTTGAATAAATTCTAACTTGAATTGGGGTTAGAAATCTCAAAAAAGAAACAACCCAAACAGTACATATAGGTATGTAAGACAGTTGAATACAATGATCCATTCATAACCATATATACAAATATCAAAATTTGAAAGTTGTCTTGTGACCTCGTAAAGGTATAGCTCCCAAGCCAAATTCCATGGGACAGTTACCGAACCCCTTTTCTCAAACTCGCAAATTCTAAATCCTACAATTTCTAGAGCTCCCGAACTAGCTGGACAAAATTCCATTTTGAGTTTACCTCAAAATCTTCTCCTTCCCCAAAAAGTCAGATCCTTTTGAACATGCCTCTTTCCCAAATGTCAGCAAAAATTTATTCAACACACCATAGGAAAAAATTGAACAGACAAAACAACAATAAACAATACTAAAAAATAGAAATGACGAGGACTATGTTCTTGTTTTCTTCATATGTAGCCCCCACTTTGGATCACTGCCTCTCTAATCTCAAATGGTAAGAGACGATCCTCGTTACCACCTAAAATTTTCCTTTGCTTTAGCCATTTTTGTGCTATATAGGTTTGCCACTACAGCAGTTTCGCAGCCCTGTCGCGGTGACTGACGAGAGGACGTTGATTGTCCTCTAGCCTTTGTTGCTTCCCTCCAAAGTATAGAATGCTTGCGGATTTAACCTTGGCTCTCAATTGGATATCGATTCTAAGAGAAAGTATTCCCTCCATCATTTGCAACATACACAACTTTCAGATATTGGGTACCCGAAAATGCAACCGCAAATTACAATGAATGTGATGAGGCACAAGTACAAAAAAGGAGAAAGAAGTTGTAGAATTGATCCCTTACAAGACGAAAAATAAATACATGCACTAATACCACATAAAAAATTTATCCACTATAATAATTTACACTTCTCATATATCTAAAAGTGCACACAACGAGAAATATGTTAAAGGTTCATGCAGAAAGGTAGAATGTGCATGCATATAATGTACCCATTGGTGTGAAAGCCAGAAAAATCTGTGAGTTTGTAAAGACGAAACTACCAAAATGCCTCACACAGATTGCTTCTCTTTTTTCTTCATATGATATGCTTTTCTTGTATCCATACCAGTCAGCAAAACGAATTGTTTGTGTCTCTTTAGAAATCGACTAGATGACAAAACTGTGGTATCATCGAACTTATGATTATGAATCCACTAAGCATAAAAATATAGAACTGCAACACTCAATAAGATGTGGTAGACATTTTTGGAGTGAGTTGCACCTTGTATATAGGTTGCGCCTTTTAATTGAAGAAATTTTATCAGGTGTGCACTCGCAAATAGCTAGGAGCACGTCGAGATCAGGAAAGGCACAAACAAATGGCTTGGTGCTCGGGACTGGTGCGACAAGAAATGTGCAATAATGAAGCTTACAAGGTTATAACGAAACTTTAATGCTGTCTCAGAGATCTGAGTCAGCATATATTGCATGCATGAGTAGACACATTTTTAACAGTAATGATGCAAGATTAATTGACTTAAATTCTTTTCAAACCATCAACAAATGCATGATGAGATTTGAAAGAATGTCAAACTTATAGATTGAAGTGCATGATTTCTTAGAGCAATGAATATGGTTAGTAGTCAATTCTCCGATAGATATATGTCCAACACTTTTCAAGCAATAATTTAATACACTCCAATCTGCTTCAAACTTGTGCCTTTGCTGCGCTTTGAACAATGCTTTTGTACAAGTAGTGTTTTGCCTCTGTCTAGATACCAATGAAATCTCAATTAAAAAAATCAAAGATGGAGTCTCATTACTCGGGGCAATACCACAATGGAAATGCCCTTTGACAAATTATCGAAAATTAATTTCCATTGCATTACCTCTCCTTGGTTGCACACAAAAATGACTGCTCGATACCAAATGCTAATTTGCTTTAGAATGCAAATATATTTCCATACAATAAACTCACTTCATTTCGGATAATAATCAATATGAGTGATACATATTTATAATCAATTCAACTCCTATAAACAAGGAGTTTGATTCAACTTCCTATCTCATAAATCTCTTAGTCATCCCTATTCTATGTCAAGCACACTTAGAATCTTTCCCCATCACTTAAAAACTTATCTAGTGAGTTGTATTGTAACAATTACAACTCACATACAAATCCCTATATGAGTTGTACTAACAACTCATTTTATTACTCTCACATTATATTATTATATAATATTATTTGCTTAACTCACACACTAACCTACAATATATTAATGTCAACACTAAGGTTAACTCTCTTTTAGATATCGAGCCCAAGCAAGGTTGGTTCACCTAGAGCAATCGTAGGAAGGGCTTCAGTAATATTGCTGAAAGGCTCGACTAGGTTCTTAGCCGGCCCTAAGTGGTCTTTGAATAATGTTGTCTTAGAATGCTCAATTCTGCCCTGGTCTAGCTCTGATCACTTCCCGGTTTCCCTATCAGTCAATATCGACTTTGCCCCTCACAAATCCCCTTTTAAGTTTGAGCTTATGTGGTTGAGGGATGCCTCTCTGGAAAACAACATTTCACAATGGTGGCACTCCTATCAGGTTGAAGGTTCAAAAATGTTGGTGCTTGCACAAAAACTAAAACTTCTCAAAAAGGATCTAAGATCTTGGAACAAATCTTGTTTTAAGAATATCTTCCAAGAAAAGGCTAGAGTGGAAGCCGAGTTGAAAGCTCTGAATGAGTTAATTTTTGTCTCTGGCATGGGGGAGGCGGAGTTTCTTCTAGAGAAGTCTTTACTAGCCAAACTTGGTGAATTGCTTCTGCGCGAGGAGGTCTTCTAGAAACAAAAATCGCGGGAATTATGGCTCAAGGATGGGGACAAGAACACAAATTTTTTTCATTCATCCGTAAAAGCAAGGCGGAGCTCGTCTTTCATCTCCGAGATAAAGAGTCATGATGGTATTGTCCTCTCTGATCAAAAACAGATTTCTGATGAAGGGGTCCGGTTCTTTACTTCCCTCCTTCAAGGTGACATCGCATCCTTTGATTCAGAGCAATCCTCTTTCCTTGACAATATCCCAACGCTGGTCACTGATGCTCAAAATGTGGCCCTTCTTAAGCCCTTCACTATGAGTGAAGTGGAGAAAGTGGTTTTCTCTATGGCCAAGAACAAAGCTCCAGGTCCAGATGGTTTTCAGGCTGATTTCTTTCAGAAATTTTGGAACATCGTTGGCTATGATGTTTGGGTAGCTGTGGAAGAATCTCACAGATCCGTTCAGTGCTTAAATCACTAAACTGTACCTTTATAAGTCTCTTCCCGAAGATCCCTCAACCCTCTTCATTCACGGACTTGTGCCAGTTTCTCTATGCAATACCTCCTACAAAATCATCTCGAAAGCCATTGCTTCCAGACTCAAAGGGCTGTTGGAACCTATGATCTCTCCGGAGCAATCTAGTTTCTTGTCGGGAGGTCGATTTTTGATGGTATTTTTCTCTCTCATGAACTCATTCATTCTCTCTCCTGCAATAAATCCCCAGGTATGTTACTAAAAATGGATATTAGCAAGGCCTTTGACAAGATCAACTGGCGTTTTCTAATCAGAATCCTTAGAAAGTTTGGTTTTTGGTTCAGTTTTGTAATTGGGTGTTCAGTTGCATAGCTAGGCCTTCTTTCTCCGTGTTAATTAATGGTAATGTTGAAGGTTTCTTTGAAGGTAATCGAGGTGTTTCTCTACATTTTAGTGGTTGACTCGCTGAGTAGGGCCATCAGCAATAAAGTTCGGGAAGGCAAATTGCAGGGATTAAGAATTACGAGGGGTGGATCCTATTTCTCACCAGCAATTCGTGGATGACACTTTCTTGTTTGGCAAAGCCAGCATTCAGGAGGCTAGAGAACTGAAGGGGTTGCTCGATGCTTATGCAGTCGCTGCTAGACAAGAGGTTAGCCATGTCAAATCCTTCATCTTCTTTTTTAACGTCCCCCCTTCTCTGGAAGCTAGAATTCTTGGCATCTTCAGTTTCAAAAAAGGCTCCCTTCCGGTCAAATATCTTGGTGTGCCTTTGTTTGGTGGCTCGGGTCAGACCTCGATGTGGAACGATCTCCTCTCTTCGGTTAATTCAAAACTCAACTCCTGGAAAGGAAAATGGCTATCACTAGCTGGAAGACTGGTCCTCATCAAATTTGTTCTCAGTGCCTCCCCCTTATACATGCTTTCCATATTGAAAATCCCCAAAAGTGTTCTATCAAAGCTTATCGAGATTATGCGAAAGTTCCTATGGCAAGGTCCCTCTATGGAAAGGAAAATCCCATTGATCACTAGGAAATTTTTCCAAACCCAAAGATCTAGCGGTGGCATTCTCAACTTGGGTATTCAAAACTTGGCCCTGGGCGCCAAGCTTGTTTGGAATCTCCTCACAAAACCTCTATGTCTTTGCAGCCAAGTGGTGGAAAAAAAATATCTGGGGGCCCATCTTCCGGAATCAATTCTCCGCATTGCTAATCCCCCTCGTGGTTCTCATATATGGAACTTCTTAGTTGAATGTCGGGAGCTCTTCTTATTCAATGCGGCCTGGAAAATCGAAAAGGTGATAGGGTGTTATTCTGGGACGATCCTTGGAATGGTTTTCCGTGCTTGGGGAAAATCCTGAGTTTGGGGAAATCAAGAGGCTCTTAGTTGAAGAATGGGGACCATATGTTTCCAACTATGGGTTGATTCCAAAAAAATTCCTGCTCTATTGGAATGGAAAAGTATTGATCACCTAAATCTCTCTTTGGAAACTAAGGATAGTTTTCACTCGGCTCTGCAGGAACGACAGATAGTGCTTTCCGGGGTAATGATGAAATTGTCTGGACTACGGCCTCTTCTAGGAAATACTCCCCGCGTTGTGGCTATAAATTATTGCATGCTGAGCAGGAAGTTGAGGCTCTAATCTGGAAGGCATGCTGGTCCCCCTCGTGTCCCCCTAAAGTTGGCCTTTTCACTTGGATGGCTTTCAAAGGCAAAATTCTCACTCAAGAAAGGAGGAAGAGATTTGGTTTTCATGGTCCCTCAATGTGCTTTCTGTGTGAGAAGCATGAGGAAGATCATGATCATCTTCTGCTTCATTGCCCATTCACAGCTGAATGCTGGAGTTGGTTGTGTGCTAGGCTCAATCTCCCGTGGGTCCAGCCCTCTACACTCCCGACAGCCATTTTGGCTTGGCCTGTAAACCTCCACTCTGGCGCTCTCTCCTCGATTTGGTTGTGTGGTATCGTGCTACTTCTCTGGCACATCTGGTGGGAGCGTAACAAAAGAATATTTAGGGAGGAGCAGAACTCGGTGGACAGGGTCATTCTCAGGTTGGAATGGGCTATCTCTGAGGCGGTTTCTGCTAATTGGTCCCGCTTTCATCACTTCTCCAACATTGACAGGGAAATCGAGCAGCGCTGGCCTAGAATCATCAAGCTCGGAGCGGTGCTTAGCACCCTTCGATCTCCTCAACCTCGCTCCGTCGATTAGCCCGTTGGCTCCCCCACCCCAGGGTTTCCTCAAACTAAATTTTGATGGAGCAGCCAGAGGTAACCCGGGCATCTCCGGCGCTAGATGCATTATAAGAAATGAAAAGGGATTATTGGTCGGTGCCGCCTCCTACAAGCTCAGGGATGGCACTTGTAATTCGGTTGAACTACAAGCTCTAAGCAAAGGTCTAGATCTAGCGGCCTCCTTAAAGATAGAAAATCTGGAAATCGAAGGGGATTCGCTAGTAATTGTGAATGTCATAATTAAAAAGAAAGCCCTGTCTTGGAAACTGGACCTAGGAGTTAAAAAGGTCCTTTGGCAACTCGGGAATTTTAGTGCCTGGAACATTAAGCACGTGTTTGGGAAAGTAATAATTGTGCGGACAAGTTGGCGAATGCAGCGATCGAGCAAGCACAACAGGAGATAGTGGCATTCAATTCCAAAGCGTGGGAAGGATTGGGGATATTGATCTCGTGCGAGGTAGATTTCAGAGCACACGCCATCTAATGATACACTCGTGGGATGTGAAGGGTCTATTTAATGCTTTGGACAAGGGCTTCTCCTTATATTTTTTTCTCCCTCCTTTTGCTAGCTATGGTTGTCCCTTGTCTACCGCGAATTGCCTTGAGCTGTGATCTGCATGAAATGGCATTTCGTTCCAAGATAATAGACAACCGGCTGAAAAGAATTTTTCGTCTCTCCTGCGTCGAAGAGTTGGATGCCATTAAAGGATTCCTGGGCAAAGACTATCTATCTATCTGTTGTTGGTTGGCCACGCGTCAACAAAGTGGTGTTGCCTCTGTATTCGTTGAGAACCTGCTGATAATCCGTCCCTCTAAAGCGGATGTTGTGAGTCGCTCTCGCATCAAGCCACCGGGCATACCGTGGTAACCTAGCCTCCGAAGTGGTGAATTGTTGTCTGGCATTCTGGGTTGTGCATGAGTCTTTGCCGAGCACGTTGGGGGTGGTTGTGGGTGTCTTCAGCGAACTCAAAAACGGTTCAGCATTCTCCTGGCCTTCACTGAGCAGTTGGTGGTGTATGCCCGAGACCGGGCTGCCAACCGTGCCCACTGGTGCTTCCTAATTTAAAGACCCTCTACGCTCCGTTGGACCCTATCCCGCCTGGATGGACCGAGTTGTGGCTGTCTGCGGCGGGGCCTATGACTTTCTTTGGCTGAACTGGGCGAATTCTGAAGTGAAAGTTGAAATGGAAGATGATACCAGCCTTGGTCGGGTGTCTCAGGCTGCTAGTGTTGTTGTCACCTTGGGGTCTGGAGAGTAATCCCTCTCTTGCCTAGTACTATAGTTATAGTATATCTCGGATAATGCTGGCCTATGTTCGTGTATATCCAACTGCTTTTTTGCTCTTATGATTTTGCTGTTTTGCTTTGAAATCTTGAGGTCGGGCCTCTGTTTATGTAAATAGGGAATGGGTCCCTTCAACCTGCTTTATCTATCAAAAATATATATTCACAACATTCCTTAATAATATATTATTTAACAAATTACGTGATCTTTGGTTGTGCATTTACCAATGATTTGTTTTTATGCATAATACTTTGATCTGCGATGCGATAACCATGATTAAAAAATCATTTACCAATTCCCAGATTGCAACAAGAACAAGCTTGTGATGATAAACAAATAACCTAAGGGATCAACTTTACCAATTCAAGTTCACCTCTTATCACATTTATTTCTTATGCTACACATTGTTCATGACTTGTTGATACTAGACCTTCTCTACTTTGGTTGTAAGTCTCATCAATGTATCTCAAACAATGTGGAATATTGAAGGATTATAATAGCCTTTACATATGTCTCTTCTTCTTAATACCCAACTTTATCTCATATGACACACTATGATGCATTAGTTTTCCTTTTTTTTAATATATGCTTCATATATTAACAGAAAATATTTTCAAAGAGGGTCTGTACATAGAATCAGAAAGGGTACAAGAGAAATACAGCAATGTTACATTTTCCTTAAACTAATGACAAGAGTAGCCAGATCAGAGTAGTCTGAGGGTTCAAATTGCTTAGCTTCTTTAAGCAGAAGATGTCTTTTTGCATGCAATTGCAATCTTACTTCACCTTGTCAAGCATGTGTAAAATACTCTAACCTACCCTCTTCCTCTTTGAAAACATACATTTGAGTTTCCGGAGGATGAAAAGGGTGGAGACACGCACACACTGCTGAAGACTTGCAAAGCATCTCTAAATCAGTAAGTTTGAATCTCCAAGAAGAGCAGCGCTCCAATGAAGAGGATGCTGAAAAACCACTTCCAGCCTAATATGAACTTCATGCCAACATGATTTGGCAAAGGGGCATTCCCACATGAGGTGCTTCACAGTTTCTAATTTAGTGCAATAGGGGCAAAAGCCATTTGTGAAGCCACTCTTTGAAAGTTGTGCCTTTGTAGGCAGCCCCTGATAGATGACAAGCCATGCAAACACCCTTAATTTGTAAGCCACCTTGATTTCCCAAACACTGTGCAGCCTATGAACCCACAATGATTCAGCATCAAAAGTGAGCCATCTGGGATTAAGAATAGGTGACAATAGACATTTCTGATGTAGGAGATGGTATAGCCGGCGTGTATCATATTGAAAGATGGGATGATCATAGATCCATCTCCAATCTCTCCATATAGGGCCTTTCAGTTCCAAATTCAGCTTAAAGGTGTCTTTGGTATATGGATTTTCCTTAACCACTAATCGATCAGCACAAGATAAGTCTCTAGCTAATGTCCTCTAGTCTTTCCAATCATGTGTGTTGGCATCCTATATGTCCCTCCAAACCAGTAATCCATTTTTGCTTAGTCTGCGAGATTGAACCCAGGTAATAGAAGCAATAGACAGGTGTTGGGGTCTCTATGACCAAATGGATCTGTTACCCAGATCCCAAATAGTATGAGCCCCACACATCCGCAATGTAAGGAATCCTACTCTTTTCCATGTGTTCCAATGCTGCAGAGTATGAATGATCCATGAAACTCTGAAAATTAACAGGATCCTCAATTATGTCACAAAGTCCAAATTTACCTCTATGACCAAATGGATATGTTAGTTTTCCTTTTTAGTAAGCTTCTATTATCTTTCCTCTTTTTTATCTTGTAAGTGAAGATATTCTAGATGTAAGTGAAGATATTCTAGAACATGATCTCATAAACCTCCACTTGTGGCATATTTCACAATTTAAACTGCATATTCTTTCATTGACATTTACAAATTGAGAAAGACTAAAATAACATAAATATAATATAAAATAACCTTTCACCAGAGCTAAAAGACCGAGAGAGAATAGAGGAGGCGGAAGCACTGGCATTGAGTGAAATCTCTTGCGGACATACCATATGAGAACACAAGAAGACATCACAAAGACAAACAACAAGGCAAGGGGATAAGCAGAAAATTGATAGCTATTCTTTCTTATTGGTATTGGTAGGTGTCATCAATTCACAAACCATATTCTGAATAACTGTCCTCATCTACAAAGTCCAAAGCGAAAAAGATAAAATTGAGTGACCTTTAGCTCAGAGTCTCTCTCTTCCAATAACCTATGCAGATTTTCCTGTAATTGATAGCGCCCATAAGTTTTTTCTGCTCTAATTGCAATCTATCTTTGAAACAAACTAATTCTTCTTGTAATTCCATTTCTCTCTTCTCCTTCCCTCGCATATCCTCTGCCATCTGTAAGAGTGAACAGATATGAGGATGTATATCTTATCCTATCAAAGAAAATTCAACTATACATAAATACACAATCTATTTATCTAATTTTAGATTTAACATACTTCATCTATCCTTTCTTGTGACGCCTCCAGAAGTTCTGACATCTCAAGGACATGCTTCCTGTAAACTTCAACACTATAGGGTTTCATATACGATTTTATTGCTTTCCCAGTGTTCTTAATAGCACCATTGGAAACATGGCGAATTCTTGTATTATGCTTCATCATCTTCTCATTTTTGTGTGTTTGCAGTGCCACACACATATCTTCACCCTACACAGATTTTATCAATAGAAAATTAGATAGCCAGACAGGAATTTATCTAGAAAGAGGTTAATAGTTAATTTGAATAATATATGGAGTGACCTCCCGGACCTGCTTTGTCTCAAATTTAAAAATGCACTGTGCTCCTGCAATTCTCATATTGAGGCAAACCATAGAATTGCTACTTGAAAATTGCATAATGTCACAATGTTCTACAGAATGCAAATATTTCCTCGGAACTGGATGAAAGAAATGCACCTGAAATACAATTGACATCAGCACAAATGTAAAGAAAAATATGTTTGCCACAACAATTGAATTCAGTAGTTTGGTTCGCACTTGAGAACATTCAACACAAAACCAACAGACAATTTATAAAATATTG
Organism: Taxus wallichiana var. yunnanensis; assembly: GCA_018340775.1. Taxonomy (NCBI): domain Eukaryota; kingdom Viridiplantae; phylum Streptophyta; class Pinopsida; order Cupressales; family Taxaceae; genus Taxus; species Taxus wallichiana. Next base: position 532,611,614 of record CM031236.1, read on the forward strand.
AATCCATGAACTGGGGTGTGCATGTATATATACAGGCCTCTCATTACATTTTTCAGACTAACTCATAGCTAAAAACAAATTAACATCTCTTGTCTCTAATCCAAAATAAAGGTCTGCTGAAATCAAAGATAAGAGTATGTACAACATGAAGTACTCCATTTTGAAAATTATCAAAATAGCATCCAGGAAAGTTGGAAGTCCACAAGGGTTGTTGGCATGGTTATATATACCTGATAAGAGATCCTTCAGTCACAGTATTTGCTTTTGCCCTAGATAGACAATGAGTGAAGAAGACAACATTAGAACAAGCTTATTTGGCTTAAATAGCACAAATGTCTGTCTTTTGTTCAGAAAATTAATTCCTAGTGAAGGAACCACAGTAAAAGTGCATTTCTTGTTTTGGGCTAACTAGTTTTAAAGCTAAATACTCCAAACAGAGTAACAAGACTATTCCAAACAGACTTTGCTGCTTTATTCAGACCCCCTAAGGATGTAAACTTTGGCTTCCAAGAGGTAGAGTTTGACTTCCATTCATGGTCATGGGTTTGCAGTATATACCATGGTCTTTTTTAAAACATCCTGACTAATAGAGGAGATTATTCACGCACATATTTACAGAATTTCCAGTAAGCCAAAAGAAAAATAAACTCAACTGCTGCCACTGCAGATACAGACAAAGGGTGAAATTGCTGTATAGTTTTCAGGTTGACATTAGTTTTTAGGAATGTTTATTGTATGCGCCATTAAAATAAACTATTACGGAAAAAGTTTAGAGAAACAATATAATTATAAATTGGTACAAAATAGTCAGATATGCGGGCACAATTGAAATGCAAAACAATTAAAGAAGTATTTTCTCTAACTTTTACCATTAAACCTTTAACAATGAGAACAAATATCATTAAATAGCTGCAGGATTAGCATAAATTTAAACTTACTCATACACTAAAGATGTGAAAGACTACTAAACAACCCTCTATCATTGACATATAAGAAGAGATGCATAAAGAAAACAAGTTATATGGCCCATCAAACCTCTCATGATGTCCATATTGAGTGCCAAATGCTTTCAGTATCACATCATCATTCGGTAAAACACATAATAATGCCTCAAACTTGTCTCTAATTCTGTGCCAATTAACTGAAATAGGAGCATCCTCAATCATTCAGCAGATCCTGATGTTGGACACCACTCCTTATTTGAAACCACCTGTCTCCACTTTTGGCCCAAAGGGAAGAAAGGACGGATGATCTTTCTTCATCCAGTGTAAAGCAGGAAAGTTGAAGATGAAATTTTGAAATGGAAGATCAATGTCCTTTGCATGGAAAAAACAAGTGGTTGACGTTTCTTGTTGGCTAGATTTCCTGCATAGCTGAAAAACCTAGATAGTCATGAGATAAATCTCCTTCATTTACCGGTGAGGCTCCGTGTAAGATTTGTCAATAAAGTATGCTAGTATCTATTTAGGGGTTTTACTTTAACCATGCAGCTCATGAACCATAGTTGTATAGTTTTGCAGCAAGTAAGCAATTGTTAAAGAAAGGAAATATCTAAAGAAGAAGGAAATAATAAAAACACAGGAAGAAATAGGGAAGATGTGCAACCCAATCAATAGATTACAGAGTTGATTGCATGCACATAGACAGGACCAATAGATATTAACACACACGAATTATAAGCAAAGGCAGCTTTCAGATCTAGATCTAAAATAACACAAAGTTTATAAGTAGATCTAAGACAAAAAGCTAGAAACAAAATGCACCGTGACACAAAGTTCTCCAGAAATCTGCTCCTTTCTATTCCTTTGCTTCAAATAGCTATCGGGGCTTCCAAGACAAAGTCTAGAACACAAGAATGTTGCTTACAAATTTTGATTCTCTTTTAACCCGTAGGTTCTTCCTCTACTTATAGCATGTAGAGGGGAAATTACAAATAGGAAGCTTTTAGTGAACTGGCACATGTGGAAGTCGGAAAGGAAACAACTGGCAATCTCCCTCCTGGAATTCCTCTTTGCATGACATGCATGATTTGCAACTGAAGATAGAACCTTCTATTTTGCATGTCTGCCACCTATTTCCAAGTAGTTGACTTCTTCAAGTAATGGCTTTTAAACCAATCACTTAAGTTTTATAATTTAATTGATCGCTCAATTACTTTGTCGGAGGAAAGAAGGAGGAAAGCTGCAGTCTTGTTCTTTTTTCATATTCTGCATGCATTTGATTCTTTTGCCCTTGATTCTCACCATACTGGATCTGGAAACAACTGGATCTAGAAGCGGCTGGATCTGGAATTTTGCTTACGGGTGTTGCCTTTGCCTTGTCTTCCCTCTTATCATTGAAGCTTTTGCATTTCTTCTCTACTACATGCATCGGTCTGCAATGTTTGTTGTAAATAACTCATCGTATGAGCAATTAAAAATTCTGGAAAGCACTCCGGGTGAATGCAAATTCAATGAAGGCTTCAACTAGAAGATTGGGAGAACATGCACAAGGTCCTGGAAGAAATTCTCCATGCACTGACTTCTTCACGGGTTGCATTCCAAACAAGAGGATGAAGCCTTTGCAATTATGGATGCGGGTGCCGGCTCGGATCTCGAATCTAGATCTCAAATCGGATCTCGAATCTGGAAGCTATGCATGATTCTGTTGATCCTTTTCTTTCATCATGCTTCGCCATGGCCAAAGCAATCTTTGTCTGAGCAACTCTTTTTCTCTTTATTGATCGGAATTCTTTACAATCGGTGCAGATCTGGAGATTTCTTCAGATTCGGAGGATATGTTCAATGTATTGGACATTGATTTAAGCTCCCTTTCAATTATAAAAGCACCTGTAATGAATTCCTGCAATTAATTCAGACAAAGATGGCAACCGGAACATGAACACTTGATTTTAATTATAAAAATCTGCATATATCAAGCCTGCTGCCCCAAAATTTGATGTTTTGTTTGCATGCAAAGCAAACATGAATTTTGTCAACTTCACCTGAGCACCTGTACCACTATGTAGACAATTAATCAGACTTAATTCAAGCTCCTTCAAACCTAGGCGCCAAACTTTGAAGCCTTCCACACAGTAAAAACACCTTCTGTGCAAAATTCCTCCTTAATTGGGCGCCAAAATTGTCTAGGCTGCACTTCCTTGCTAAAGAATTAATTAATTCATCATTATGGCAGCCCATTCTTATATAACCTTCATCATTCTATAATTAATAATTGTCTCTCCTATTCCTGGCAATTAATTAATTAATTAACATGTTTTTCTCTTCAATTTGGGCGCCTATTTTGTGCATGCTCATGGCTGCCATTAAATAAATTAAATTTATTTAATTTTAGCTTTCTACTTCCAGTCCACATTGACTTCACAGTGTGCTTTGACCTTATGCACCAAAAATAGGAATTAATTCCATTAATTAATACTTTAAAAAGTATTATTTCTCCTCAATATGGGTCGCACTTTTTTGCATGAGAGGGGGCTGCATTAAATAAATTAAATTTATTTAATTTTAGAATTCTATTTCCAATCTTCTTTATCCTTTCATCATGTGTTGACTTTTCCTCATGCTTGGGCACCAAAATTGGGTGAATAAACATTAATAAATATTATTAAATGCATTATTATTCACCCAAGGTGGGTCACACTTTTTGGCAAGGGTGAATTCTATTTTTAAAAGTCAATTTCTAATGGGATTATTCACCCTACACCACAGCTCCAAAAATCCCATGATCCACTTAAGTTGTTTGACTTTCATAATGGGATTTTTTACCCTGCAAGGTAAGAAATTCCCATCAACGCCTTAAGTGATTTTCTTTTATTTCACAATGGAATTTTCACCCTGCAAGGCAGGTAAGAAATTCCCGCCTGCTACTGCCTCTAATAATCCCATCATGACTTAAGTGGCTTTGCCCCCATGGGGAAAAAGTACCCTACTAGGCAAGTACAAAATTCCCACCTGCCTGCTGCTACCAAAAATCCCATTGTAGCTTAAAACCTTCTTTTCCCAAAAATGCGACCTGCCTGAAGAAGCTTTTTCGTGCATGACTTCATCTTTTCAGAGAGAACCAGACCTCCTGTGGAAAATTCCTTCTGGCATAACGTCCATAGATGATCTCCAGATACTCCAGGCAAGAAATCAGACTAAACCGCAAAGGAATTGACCTAGAGAAATTTCACAGAAAACAAAACGGAAAACACCAAAAACGCAAAACGTTGCCAGAAGTCACAGATAAAGCCCAGGATTCATTCCTAGTTAAAACCCTACATTGGTATATGGGAATATTGACATATAAGACCACAACAAGGTTAAACCGGAGCACAATTTACCTCAAACGGGCTCAAATTAATTAAATAAAAATTTCCATGAGCAAACCCCAAATGACAAAATATAACGATTTTGGGCATCTAGGTATTTGGCGAAATTGGCTAATATGACTCTCTGGGAATATCTTGACACAATACAAACACTTTCTGGCAATAGAAACACAAAATGACCCATTACTTTAAAAGTACGAAATTTTTGCATAGGGTGGTCCCAAATTTCAGGGTGAAATCTGGGGACACCATTTCTCCAGTAGGTTCAAAAGTGAAAGTTTGATGGAAAAAGGACTATTGGCTCAAAGGGAAGAAAAGTCGGATGACCTTTCTCCATGCAATATGAAGTGGGAATGTTAAAGAGGAAATTTTGAATGGAAGATTAAAATCCATTGCATGTAAACAAGAGCAGTCGACGTTTCTCCAGTAGTTCAAAGAGTGAAAGTTCACTAGAAAAAGGACTACAGTCCTTTCTCACGCATTTCTGAAAGTGAGGTTTTATGGCAAAGAATGAGGTGTTTCTCCATGGAGATGCATGTGGGCATCACGAGACAAACTCATTGGCCAATGAGGAAATTTGCAAGGAAATGAATGCATAAAAAGTAGAGTGGATCTTTTTTTTGAGTGAGCAATGCCCAATTGGGCACTGGATTACATAATTTAATGGCATCTCTGCGCTAAGTAGATTCAGCGATACAAAGTATGTGAAGAAACTAAACCAATGATGATGCCCTTTGTCTATTGGTGATGATGATGGCTCCCATGGAGTCCACCAGGATCAAGTCTTGCTGAGTGCAAGGCTTGGAGATACCCGACATGGAGAATCAAACGGTTGAGGCTAGGATTGTGTCTTGGGTGATTTTGACAGCGTGGATGCCCCTTACCCGTAGTTGCTTAGAGTGGATCTTTTTAATTTGAGTATGAAAAAAAAAATGAGAAGTGCAGTTAATTGATGCATTCTTCTAAACAAATGATGTGGTGAAGTTGAGTTGCAACCATATTAGAGAGTGTTCTCAGCTAGTTATTTGAGTGTACTTTTTTGTGAAATTAGTAAAGACCAAAAAAAAAGTGTTTCCACAATGTGCTGGTATTACCTAAATAAGTAGTTGTTGGTTGTTCATTTGAAAGTAAATCACACCATCATTTATGGTATTAAAGAAAACACTTTGTGTTGATTGATACCAACTTTTGTCTCAAAGAATAATTCAGAGTTTGAGGAATGGCTCATAGAGGAATACCACTTGGAAGAGGAAGAGGAGATAGACCACTATAAGTCATTGAACATGCAAAATGATGAGACCCGGAAGCCGATTGGGTTTTGTGGAAGAAACTCAAAAATGGAATTACTATATAAGTGAGTGAAGAAATTGAAAGGAGCAACCTAAAAAGTAAAACCACAAGCAATTATTGCCCTTTTCTTAACCCTTTGCATTAAGAAAAATACATCAAATGGTTGCGGAATAAGCACAAATTCAGGCCTACTCTTGTACTAAAGATGTGCAATGGTTTGTAGTACATAAAAGCACCCCCATGTAAATCTTGGTTTTATTTATGTGATTATTTTAAGCCATTTCCATGAATGTTCAAATCAAGCCTTCAAGCTTATAATGCGGGTCTTCGCATTAAGAATATTAAAATACCACAATGTTGGATGCACGCAATTGTCAATTCTTGCGATGATCAAATCCTAAGGCGGAGGACCTTCAAACATAGCACAATAAAAGAAACAGGCCAAGTGTTCCCTGCACCGTCCAATCAGCATCTCCTTTCTACATGAGCATGGATCAGAATTTTGGGACTAAACCTAACACCTTAAAAAGTTCACCGAACCATTAACATGCTTTGATCAAATGATTCCCATCTAAAGAGATAATTGTTTAATATAAAGAATGATTTTTATAAAGGGTCAGCCTTGAGAAAGCAATTCAGTGGGGCCGTGCCCCTCAAAGGAAACAAAGAAACATCATGTTCGTCCATGTGGATAATGATCATAGCTTCAAGGGCTTGTCATCGTTTTTAGTTGCTTAAGTCTCCCCTTGTTGATCTCTCCACAAGGTCTCATCTAACGGTCGGTCACTACTACTAAGCAACAAAGAAACAAGGTTCACAATTGGATGGAAAATACACAAGGCATTAGATCATTGATCAAAGGGAAATTATAAAGAATAGGATTCCTTCAAGATATAACAACTAAATTTAGATGGGGCCGACACCTAAGCGAGATAAGATGGCATATGAGTGCAGGGATAATCATTGTTCTACAAAGGAGAATACAAGGTGTTGATCAAGGATTATGTAGATGATCCGGCATGCCCTAGCATTATTTACTCAACTTATGCCATTTGTTTTAATGCATAGATGTTTTGTGTGGTTTTGACGCAGGAGCATATGGGTTCACAAATGGTCCCACATCAACCAAAATCAAGTTGGAGTAGAAGTAATAAGTATTTGCAGCCATGGTGGTTGTAGGACTCATGTTTGTGTATTTAAATTTTCAACACACATTCTTCCAATGTCACACTTTGGGGCTCTATGAAAATTCTATGTTGTCCCGCAAATCTTGGACTAAAGAAATCCTATGAAACCATGCAGCTACACTTCAACTGCAATATCACATGAAGCTACATGGTCTCTGCGCAGGATTTTGTCGAGTGCACAACACTCCCCTATCTCCAAACTTCCTACAAAGGAGGATTATGCAAAGCTTTGCATGTTTAGGCTCAAATACTATTTACAGAGATACGTATCAACAAATATCTTGTGAACTACAAAGTTCAGTATATTCCTAAGCAACGGCATCATGATCACACCATGCAATAGGGAAAGTCACACTGACATGTGATTTCTAGTGAGGATTTGAATGATGGTCACTTCTACGAAGTACCTCACCCACTTGAAAATGCATCATCTTACATTTGACACGTGCCACAACGATGGCATGTTCGCGAAAGGCCGATTGTTAGCAGCCCCGAAAAACTAGGAATTGTAATTAAGACGGGAGGAGATACCACATCTCAACCATGGAAGCTGAAGCATTCTTTGCAATAATGATTCCTGTGTGAACGTCTTGAAAAGGAATAATTTCCTCTCAAGGGTGGTTAGCTTGAGCTGAAGAAAAAGTTAGGAAAACATGGAACCTTGTTAGCTCATAGAAGGAAGATAGAGAAATTCTTCCTAAAAAAATGAAGTAGCTTGCGAGGAGAGACTTGCTTAGGAGCATGAGCAAATTTGGGTACAAGTCTGCAAAATTTAGTCACATCCAATCAACGACTGATTTTGTAATCTCTGCGCATAGGTTGATTCTATAATAGAGCTAGGAGTGTAGTGTCCACATGTTTTGTAATCTCTTCATTAAACTCAATAAAGATAAGGTTTTTTGATGTTCATCATTGCAAGAATCTATAGGTGTGAGTGTGAATTTCAATTTCATAGTCTAAGGTTGTTGTTCACTTGACTCCTTAACCATGACTGCATCATTTGGTGTCTAAGCTAACTATATCCTCCAAGTGAGTTGAAGAACCTTGTTTTCCACATTTGTGTGGATAGTACCCTGAGGTGACATCTTCCAATGAAGAGAGTGATGGGTGGAAGGTGTTGGTGTAGCGTTACTGTTATTGTTAAGAACAATAGAGATGGCACATAGAGAGGTACAACTTGAAAGAATGGCGAGAGAACCAACATTTGCAAACTTAGCGAGAGATGTTGAAAGAAATCCAAGGCTAGTTGGAGGTTATAGAAACCACGCAATGCAAAGGAGTTGTTGTAGATGTGAGTGAAGATGATGAAGAAGAAGCACCTAAGGTCCAAGTGAGGAACTAGTTGAAGAACCATGAGATAGATTTTTGAAGGCCTTTGCAAAGATAGGAGGCGAACCGAGGTTGGATGCCAAGATGGTTGCACAACCTATCGATCACAAAATAAGGAGTCCATATAACCCCAAACTCCAACAATTCCACATAGGAAAATGATCCATGCTACAAAAAGGCATGAAAACCATATGACAACATCTAATTACTATATACATGTTGTTTTGTGTTGGCTTCAAGTAAGCTCAACCGAGAGATAAAGCCCAATTCCTACACAAAGGCACAAAGATCATCACATGACTGATTATCTCAAGTTAGACATGAATAAGAAGAAAACAAAGCAACTAGAAGAAACTCATCGGACCCTTTAGAATGAGAAAATCGGGAGTAAAGTATTGCTAATACAAGCATCTTTGTTAAATAGTCAACTTCAAGACATTTTGCCACACAACCCATTGGATATTGAAAGAGTCACTAATCATGCCTAAACTAAACATCTTATAGAATCCTATGACAAAATCAAAGAGGCTAACAATAAGATCAAGGAGCTACAAGGTAAGGTTGTATCTTTGCACAAGATCAAGGGATTATGTAGGTCAGGTTGGGACAACATTGCTCAAGTTGTATCTAGCCTATCGGAGGCCCTTATTCATCTCAACCGATTATCCACTGATTAGACATGAAGAATAAGAAGAAAAAGAAACTAGAAGAAACTCATGGGACCGTAAAAATGAGAAAATTAGGAGTAAATTCTTGCTAATACGTGTCTCTTGCTTAAATAATCAACTTCAAGATGGTGTCCTCGATTTCATCCTGAAATCTGTGACTACCCTATCCAAAAAAAAATCGTACTTTTAAAATAATGGGTCGTTTTGTGTTTTTATTGCCAGAAAGTTCTTGTATTGCGTCAAGATATTCCCAAAGAGCCATATTAGCCATTTTCGCCAAATACCCAGATGCCCAAAATTGTTATATTCTGTCATCGGGATTTGTCTGCAGGAAATTTGTATTTAATTATTTTGAGCCCCATTTGAGGCAATTTGCGCTCCGATTTAACCCTGTTGTGATCGAACATATCATTATTCCTATATACCATAAGGGTTTTAACTAGGAATAAGTTTTGGGCTTTATTTGTGACTTTTGGCAATTTTTCGTGTTTTTGTGTTTTCCGTTTCGTTTTCTGTGAAATTTCTCTAGATCAATTCCTTTGCCGGGTTAGCCCGATTCTTGGCCTAGAGTATTCGGAGATCACATACGCACATTGTGCCAGAAGGAAGTCGCCATCGAGAGGTCCGGTTCACTGGGAAAAGGCGAAGTCGTGCACTAAAAAGCCCCTGCGGGGTTGGGCGCATTTTTGGAAAACAAAGGATTTAAGTGGATCATGGGAAAAATAGAAGCAGCAGGCAGGTGGGATTTTATTGCCTGCCTTGCAGGGTACTTTTTCCCATGATAGAAAAGTCACTTAAGTTGCAGTGGGAAAATTAGAGGCAAGTAAAGCAGGCGGGAATTTATTGCCTGCCTTGCAAGGTAAAAATTCCCATGGTGAAATAAAAGAAAAGTGACTTAAGTGAAATCATGGGATTTTATTGCCTGCCTTGCAAGGTAAATAATCCCATTGTCAAAGTCAAATCACTTAAGTGGATCATGGGATTTCCGGGCTGCCTTGCAGGTAAAAATTCTCATTGCCATAAATTCTTAAAAATAGAATTATCTTTAGCCAAAAAGTGCGACCCCTTTAAGGAGAAGATGGCAGCCTTTAAAGTGTTTATTTTAATTAATTCTTCTTCTAAAAAAGGCGCCCAAGCATGGAAGAAAGTCAACAAAGCCAAGGGGAATAAATCAATTGCAAATAGATTATCTAAAATTAAATAAATTTATTTATTTAATGGCTGCCCCCTTCATGACAAAAAGTGCGCCCCTTTTGGGAAGGATATAATGCTTTTTAAAGCATTAAATGATTAAATTAAATTCTATTTTCAGTGGCTATGGTCAAAGCACACTGTGAAGCTTAAGTGAAGTGAAGAGTGGATGATTAAATTGAATTAATTTAATTTATTGAATGGTTGTCCTTAAACATGTTATTTTAGCACACCATTAAAGAAAAGATCATGATTTTTAATTAATTAATTGCCAAGAATAGGAAGGAAATTATTAATTATAGAATTATGAGGGTTATATAAGCATGGGCTGCCATAAGGATGAATTATTTAATTCACAGGTAAAGAATTGCAGCCAGGAGGAAAAGTGCGCCCCATTTGAAGAGGAATTTTGCTCAAAAGAAGATCAAATCAAGGCTAAAAGCTTCCAATTTTGATGAGATATTGAAGAAGGTTGATTTTTGTTTTCATAGGTGATACAGAATTCATTACAAGTGCTTTACAAAAGAAAAGGAGCTTTAATCAATGTCCAATACATTGAATATATCCTCCGAATCAAGAATTATCCAGATCTACATTAGTTTTGAAGAAATCGACCAAGTAAGAAGAAAAAGAATCGTTCAAACAAAGATAGACAAAGCTATGGCGAAGAAAGATGAAAAGAAAGCACAAGTGGAGTCATGCATCACTTCTAAATTTGCAACTATTGGAGACACGGATCTAGGCTCGGAACCTCTTCTTTGAATTGATAGAGACGAGATCCAGAAAGCAGAAAGACTTCACTCCTGCGTGCAGATTAAAAGCAAAGTGGAATTATTCGAGTTGCATCTTTTCCATCCAGCCCAGTTCCCAGAGTTTGTTATGCAGGTGCAGATCCATATCTAGATGCAGATGCAGATGCAGATGCAAATCCATATGCAAATCCAGATCTAGATCTCATAGTTGCAAAAGCTTCCGGCACAAAGGCTTCATCCTCTTGTTTCGAATGCAGCCCGTGAAGAAGTCAGTGCGTGAAAAATTCCTTCCAAGATCTTGTGCAAATGCTCCCATCTTCCAGTTGAAGCCTTCATTGAATTTTCATTCATCCGGAGTGTTTTCTGAATTTTTAATTGCTCATATGCAATTAAAAATAAGGATGATGAGTTATCTACGGCAAACATTGCATTGATGCATGTACTGGAGAAGAACTACAAAAGCTTCAAGGATAAAAGAGAAGACAAGGCAAAGGCAAAATCCAGTTGTTTCCAATTCCAGCTTATTGTTTCCAGATCCAGTCAATTCCAGCTTGTTTCCAGATCCAACTACTCCCAGATCCAGTTTGGTGAGAATTAAAGGCAAAAGAATCAGCTGCATGCAGACATGAAAAAGGACAAGACTGCACTTTCCTCTTCCTTCTTCTTTCCTCCGACAAAGTAATTGAGCGATCAATTAAATTATACAACTTAAGTGATTGGTTTAAAAGTCATTACTTGAAGAAGTCAACTACTTGGAGATAGGTGGCGAACGTGCAAAATAGAAGGTTCTATTTTCAGTTGCAAATCATACATGTCATGCAAAGAGGAATTCCAGGATGGAGATTGTCAGTTGTTTCTTTCCTTCGACTTCCACATGTGCCAGTTCAACTAAAAGCTTCCAACTTGTAATTGCCCCTCTACATTCTATAAGTAGAGGAAGAACCTTCGGGTTAATGATCAGAATTTGTAAGTAGCAACCTTGTGTTCCAGACTTTGTGCTGAAACTCTTGAGAGCCACTTGAAGTAAAGGAATATACAGGAGCAAATTTCCAGAGAACTTTGTGTCACGGCGTATTGTGTTTCTTGTTTTTTATCTTAGATCGTTAAATAAACTGTGTTATTTCAAATCTAGATCTAGAGCTACCTTTGCTTATGATTTTGTGGTTATATCTATTGGATTCTTCTATGTGCATGCAATCAGCTCTGTCATCTACCGATTGGGATGCACATCTTCCCCATTTCTTCGTGTTTATGTAATTACCTTCTTCTATAACTTTTCCTTTCTTTAAACAGCTTGTTTACTTGCTGCAGTAACTATTCAGCTTATGGTCATGAACCGAGTAGTTAAAGTAAAACCCCATTTAGATATTAGCATACTTTAATTGACAAATCGACACGAGAGCCTCACCAATAAATGAGGGAGATTTATCTCATGATCGCTAGGTTTTGTGTTATGCAGAAAATCTAGCCAACAAAGACATTTCGTCACATGACCAATTGGATATTGAAAGAGTCACTAGTGACATGCCTAGACTATAGAATCCTATGACAAAATCAAAGAGGCTAACAATAAGATCAAGGAGCTACAAGGTAAGGTTGTATCTTTGCACAAGATCAAGGGATTATATAGGTCCGGTTGGGACAACATTGCACAAGTTGTATTTGGCCTATCAGAGGCCCTTAATTTAATTGATGTCGTTGTGGCCCAAAGCAAACCAGATTAAGGTTGAGGTGGACAAATCATTGAAATTCACTAGTTCTAAGACTTCAAATCATTGAACTATCATAATCATTAACATTTACACAACCAACAAGAAAAAATTGATGATGCCGAGAGAGCTATGGATACACATGACAAGCATGAAGCATAACAAAGGCCAAAAAAATTGGGCATATTGGCCCAAAAACATAGTTTCTCATTCAATGAGGACTTCAATCCCCTTGGGACACTGACATCAAATTTCTGCTTGAAGGGGACTTCCTTCAAACTGATGAAGAATAAGAAGAAATATGACTCCATATTCAAGGACTAATTAAATGCCCCAACATTAGAAAATGTGTTCTGTAGAATTATTAACATCCATTGAGATATTAGACTATCAATAACATTGTACACAGAATAGTAATTGCATACATACCATGGCCAAGCAAAGAATCCAAAGTTCGAACAATGACTTACATTCGCAAATGATAGCCTCAATACGATTCTCATAGTACAAGGACAACCGATGCAATTAACCCTCCCTAACTCATATATTTCTATTTATAAGACAAATGACTTATGGTTGTAAGTTCACACAACCATCAACACCCATACATAACCAACAATAGTCATTACAAAATAAAATATGTAATTACACTGATAACTATGACAATGATAATATGCAATTCTACATTATCCCCTCCTTTAAAATGACTTGGAGTCCTTGAGACAATATTCATATTTGTTGGCTAGATTTTCTACATAGCACAAAACCTAGGCAGTCATGAGATAAATCTCCCTCATTTACCGGTGAGGCTCCCGTGTCATATTTGTCAATTAAAGTATGCTAGTATCTATATGGGGTTTTACTTTAACTGTTCAGCTCATGAACCATAGCTATACAGTTCTGCAACAAGTAAGCAATTGTTTAAAGAAAGGAAATATTTATAGAAGAAGGGAATTATATAAACACAGAGAAGAAATGGGGAAGATGTGCATCCCAAACAATACATAGCAGATTTGATTGCATGCACATAGAAGAAACCAATAGATATAAACACAGAATTCTAAGCTAAGGTAGCTCTAGATCTAGATCTGAAATAACACAAAGTCTATTAAAAGATCTAAGATATAAAAGCTAGAAACACAATACATCGTGACACAAAGTTCTCCGAAAATCTGCTCTTGTATATTCCTTTGCTTCAAGTGGCTCTCAAGGGTTTCAGCACAAAGTCTGGAACACAAGGATGCTGCTTACAAATTCTCCTCTTTAACCCGGAGGTTCTTCTCCTACTTATAGAATGTAGAAGGGAAAGTACAAATGAGAAACTCAACTGAACTGAAACATAAACAACAAGTAAAGATGACATTTGGCAATCATCCTCCACTAACTTCTCCTTAAGTGACACATGTATCACTTAACTAATAGAATTGTTCCACATGACTTTAAGTAATGGTTTCAAAACCAATAACTTTAAAGTCTTACAATTTCATCCGGGAACGTGGAAAATAGAAGAAGAAAGAATAGAAGAAGAAGTCAAGTCAGTTGTAACATTTATGTCTTCTTTTTGTTCTGATATTGGATATACTTGTCGAACATGTGATTCAACATCTTCCCATCTATTTTAGCCACCGCTTCCTTTTCTGTCCCGAACTGCAGCAATCCTTCATTCAACACCTTGATACATGCTTCCACATCTTCCAAGCTCGGCCCAAACCTCGCAATATCCGCCTGCAATGCCACCAGTCTGCTAATGGAATTCATCGTGAAAGGCTTAGTAGCTCCATCAATTCTTCCTTAAACCATCAGAAGAGACCCTTCCAGGGAATTAGGCACTTTGCTAGGAACGATCCATACGTATGAAGTAACATCTCCGACCACTTCCTCCTCAGTGAAAGAAATAATACTGTCTAGTAAGGACGATGTCTTACTCTCAAGTGCCTGCATCCTCTTCAAAAAACTCTGCAGACCTCCAAACGAAAAGATACTGCAAACTCCAGCTGCTTCCCCTTCTCAACTGATCCGTCCGAGTGCATAATCGCTCGCAACCAATACTTCTCTTGGAAGCTTGTTGATCTCGCCAAAGTACTCAGGTTACTCTCAACAACTGTGTTCATGTCTACTATGCTTGTCACCAGTTGCTTCAGCTGATTTGTTGCATCATTCATAACCTTCAGGCGGGCTGGCACCTCTCCAAGTTGTACAGAAGCTTGACGAATAATCAGATTCTTCCATTCGTCAATAGCTTTCACCTAATTGCTTGCATCCTCCATCTCCTGCATAAGATGATCACTCACCTGCTTTGAAATGGGCTGAGTGGAAGGTTTAGCAACCTTGGCTATGATCTCGCACAATTGAGATACTTGCTTCTGAAGCTCGTCTTTCTCCGCCTTTTCTCTGTCAAGCCTAAGGAATAGAGCATCTATCAATGTCTGCGTGTCCTGCTTCAATCCTTCTGTGGTGGCTTGACCGAGGGGTACTCTGGTTACTGTTACATCTTCTGTCGTGAGCTCATCCTCCTTCTTTCCTTCCGCCAGAACTGACATCTCAACAAACTTCTACCCCGACTCTTCGATGATCAACCTTGAAGTTACCTTAGCAACTTTAGGTCTTCTGTCTTTTCCGCCTAGACTCGGAGTAGCTGCAAGTCGTGTTCTTCCAAGTTCATTCCACTCTAGCTTCTAGAACCAACTGCGAAGCCAACCATTCTGAGAAGTTACTTCTCGGAGAATGAGAAGTCGCTGAGTGCACTACTATCTCCCGCTTTGTTTCCTCTCCATCAGAAAGTGCTACAGTGTTATGGCTGCCATCTTCTGAATCATCCAAGGACAAAGCTCTTTCGAACTCTGCCATCTGCAGCTTCAACGTCTCTTCTGGAACAGGTGCTGAACGGAGTGGCTGAGGAGAGAAGATGAATGTTGCCGGATTCAGTGGAGGCATGGAAGTGTCCTGCTGAGGTGCAACAGTTGGTGAAGTAGTAGATGCTGGAGAAGCCGGAACTAAAGTCATAGCCGTGGAAGTGATCTTCTCCTTTGATTGAGATCTTCTGTGTACTTTCAACTTCTTGGACCTTCTGCTGCTTTCTCCTCCGTGCTTCCTCTTGAGAGAATCTCCTGTGCCGAAGTTGCCCGTGATTTGATTCATCAGTGCTTCATCAAGGCAAGATACCTTTCACAAGAAACCGGGCCAAGTATTCACCAAAACAGCGTCATACCTTTCTTCAATCGTATGGCAGCCACCTACGTTATCCTAAAGTACGGCTCTATCTCCTCCCATTTGATGGTAAGCGTCAAGTAACACATTCCCATCATCTTTAAGATTCGCAGGTATCCGCGCTAGTCCAAAGTCAAACACTTGCCATGCTGATAGCTTGCTGAAATCCTTCTTTCTAACCTCGTACTCACTTTTGCACTTCATCCAGAAATCCTCTAATGAAGGCACATGTGCATACTCCTGGGAGATCGTCTTCCTGGCTACTCCAAATGGATCGAAGTTCAGCCGTGTGCAGGGAAAACTCTTGCTCATACTCGGATAACATCTCTGTCTCCATCCCTCGAGCTCTATGAATGCTCTGGCAGCTATAATGTCCCACAGTGATCGGGAAGAAACCCGTAGACTTGTGCCGTTTCGACTGAAGGTCGTGTATCTCCACAAGTTGTCTGCTCAGCTCCATGGTGATCAATCTATCATTCAAATATCTGGGTAGCTTAACCAGTTCTCCAGAAAAGCCGTAACCCTGAGGTATGTGAAATCTGCAAACTGAATGAATAGATTGCCAATTTTGGATACAGCTTCCCACGCTTCCTTGCTCACCCTGTTGGCCTTTAGGTCCTCTGTCTAGCCTGCAAATGAATTCGTAGAAGAATCCATCATTGACCACTTTGAAATCTTTCTCACATGCAAGTACAATAAGTTATGGGTAGCACTCGAAAATGGGGTCCTTAGAAAGAATGCCACATCTATCCAGCTTGGAGAAGACGCCTTGTGAAGCTGCAACGTATACCAAGTAGAAGTCATTTTGAAGTCGAAAGTACACTTTACGCTCCGAGTTGCTCACCAATGTTGTCACTAATGATTTCCGACCAATTGATTATGGAATCAACCTTGTTGACTTCAATGGTCCTGATGAAAGCATACATCCATGTACGAAAAGTGTGAGCATTCGCCTCGCCATTAATCCTGCATAACAATTTGACAATATCATCAACCTCCTGCACCAGATTGGACCGCGGAAGAGTTCTTGGGAACTTAGAAGGAGATCTGGGCTTCTTCATGTATCTGTTGTTCATTATGTTCACGCAGTCAACTCTATGTTTCTCCCACTTGCTGCCGGCATCCTGAATGCTAATGGAAGTCACCACCTTTCGCGCCGGAATCTTCAAACAATAATTGATGAACTCTGCGTCCAACGAATTATTGTTTTCCCCGTAGCATCTCGCACTGATCTGGATGAAGGATGGTAAGATCTAGCGCACTCCATAAAAACTCTCAAACTTTTGTGTATGGAAAGGTGCTGCATTCGGATAATTCCACTACTTTTAACTGCACGCATGAGTGAAGTCTTTCCCGCTCTGGATCTATCGATCAATTCGGAAAGAGGTTCCGGACCTAGTCTGTGTCTCCTATGTCTGCAAATTTGGAAGTGATGCATGATTCCGTTGTGCTTTCTTTTCGTCCCCTTTTGCCATGGCTTTGTCTATCTTTTCTCGAACAATTTTTTTTTTCTTATTTGGCCGATTTCTTCAAACTCGGTGTAGATCTCGGATAGTTCTTCGATTCAAAGGATATATTCAATGTATTTGACATTGATTAAAGCTCATTTTCTTTTCAGTAAAGCACTTGTATTGAATTCCCGCAATTAATTCGTGATAAAGATGGCAATCGGAACATGAACAAGTGAATTTTAATCATAAAAGTTGCACTATTCAAGCCTCGCTGCCCCAAAAATTGATGTTTTATTTGCATGCAAAGTGACCATGAATTTTTCAAACTTCACCTGAGCACCTGTATCACTTATGCAAACAATTATGCAAACACAAATCAACCTCCTTCAATGCATGCGCCAAAATTGGAAGCTTTCAGCATTAAATCCACCTTCTTCTAGGCAAAAATCCTCTTCAATATTGGGCGCACTTTTCCTCTGGGCTGCACTTCTTTACCTGTGAATTAATTAATTCATCCTTAGGGCAGCCCATGCTTATATAACCCTCATAATTCTATAATTAATAATTGCCCCTCCTATTCCTGGCAATTAATTAATTAAAAATCATGCTTTTCTCTTTAACTGATGTGTTAAAATTGCATGTTTAAGGACAGCCATCAAATAAATTAAATTTATTCAATTTAATCATCCACTCTTCACTCCACTTAAGCTTCACAGTGTGCTTTAACCTTAGCCACTGAAAATAGAAATTAATTTAATCATTTAATACTTTAAAAGTATTATTTATCTCCCAAATGGGGTGCACTTTTTCACATGAAGGGGCTGCATTAAATAAATATTATTTATTTAATTTTAGACAATCTATTTCAACCTCCTTTATTCCCCTTTATCCTTGTTGACTTTTCTCCATGCTTGGGCGCCAAAATTAGAAGAGAAATTAATTAATTTAATCACTTTAAAGGCTGCCTTTATCTCCCTAAAGGGGTCGCACTTTTTGGCATGAATAATTCTATTTTTAGGAAACACATGGTAATGGGATAATTTACCCTGCAAGGCAGCCCCGAAAATCCCATTGTCACTTAAGTCATTTGACTTTCATAATGGGATTATTTACCCTGCAAGGCAGGTAATAAAATCCCATGATTCACTTAAGTGACTTTTCTTTTATTCCACAATGGGAATTTTTAACCTACGCAAGCTGTGCAATAAATTTCCCATCACGTCTGTTGCTCTAATTTTCCCACCAACAACTTAAGTGACTTTTCTATTATGGGAAGAAGTACCCTGCTAGGTAAGTACAAAATTCTCACCTGCCTGTTGCTTCTAATTTTCCCATTATCCACTCTAATTCTTTGTTTTCCAAAAATGCGGCCAGCCCAGAAGAGGCTTTTTGGTGCGCGACTTTCGCTTTTTTCCCGCTGAACCGACCTCCGATGGGGACTTCCTTCTGGCATAACGTGCATATATGATCCCCAGTTACTCCAGGCCAAGAATCAAGCCAAACCGCAAAGGAATTGATCTAGAGAAATTTCACAGAAAATGACACAGAAAACACAAAAACACAAAAAGTTGTCAAAAGTCACAAATAAAGCCCAGAACTTATTCCTAGTTAAAACCCTTCTAGTATATAGGAATAATGATATGTTCGATCACAACAGGGTTAAATCGGAGCGCAAATTGCCTCAAACGGGGCTCAAAATAATTAAATACAAATTTCCCGCAGACAAATCCCGATGACAGAATATAACAATTTTGGGCATTTGGGTATTTGGCGAAAATGGCTAATATGGCTCTTTGGGAATATCTTGATGCAATACAAGAACTTTCTGGCAATAAAAACACAAAACGACCCATTATTTTAAATTACGAAAAAATTTCGGATAGGGTAGTCACAGATTTCAGGATGAAATTTGGGATACCAATATTGAATATGATCAAAATGAGAATGAAGAGAAGACACAAGAAATTTCAAGGGAGTTGTGTCGTTGATGTAGAGATTTTGCAACATTTTTGGTGGCTCTCAAGAAAGTGTGCGTGCTATATGCTTTTAACCAACATTACTTGCATGTCTTGGATATGGAGTCAAGAATAAACATATTTCTCCCACTGCAATTCCTTGTCACTTTTTTTTGTTCTTTTAAAATCAAGACAGCGGTTAACCACTAGTGGGGTTGAGTGCAGCACCCCTTGTGGGATCTCTCAAAACCACATGATGACAACCAATTTTCATTCAAAAACTACTTTATAAGTGGCCCCCACTTTTAATTACTCTTCCACTTTCTTCTGCTTCCAAGAGTGAACAACCAACTAGAAAGGGGAATAGGCGGGAGGGTTTGTTGGGCAGAGCCAACTCTTTCAATCGATTAATGAGACCATCTAACAATGGCCAAGATATTTTCGGGCTGTATGGTTGCTAAGATGCGACAAGGAGGTTGTATGACGTACAAATGATGTAGAGAGGTATTTGGTAGATCGTACAGAAGTGACTATCGCTACAGGATCAATGCCAAGTGCAAGTCAATCAAGACAAACAAACGGCTATATGACTGACCTATAATTCCCCTTTGGCCGTCGGGTACACAACATGGGCCAAGGGTCTTCACCATGGTTATTTTAGAAGGAGGGACATTTCAGTCCTCCCTTCCTCGAATTGCTTTCCCACAAGCAATTTCAAATTTAGGTGCTCTAAAATTTCTGCACCTTCCCATGTTGCATCCTCAAAAGGCAGCCCCTTCCATTGAACCAAGTACTCCCTAATAGTTCTATTCCGCAGCTTTCTTTCTCGCTCTTCTATGATGGCTTCCGGTTCCAACACTAGCTTGCCTTCATCATCAAGAGGAGGCAACTCCATGGAAGGAGAAATATGCTGCCCCAAAGCCTTTTTTAAACATGAGACGTGAAACACATTATGGATTTTTCTTTGAGCCGGCAATTCAAGCTCATAGGCAACCTTCCCAACCTTCCTTACAATCTTATAAGGGCCATAAAACCTTGGCTTCAGCTTCTCCGATCCTTTCCCCTTGAGGGAAGATTGTCTATATGGTTGTAGCCTCAAGAAAACCATGTCCCCCACCTCAAATGACCTCTCTATCCTTCGTTGGTCCGCATATAACTTCTGTTGATTTTGCGCATGTGAGAGGTTATCTTTGAGTGCTTTTAATATATCTTGGCTCTGCTGCACCAAGTCCTTAGCTCCCGACACTCTACTATCAGGTAGAACAACATCCACAAAGGAAAATGCATCGTAACCATATAAAGCTTTGAAGGGAGACATACCAATAGACATGTGGTAGGTTGTATTGTAACAAAACTCCCCCAAATATAACCATTTTATCCATGTAGTCTATTACTCGTAACATAACTCCTTAGATACCCCTCTATCCATTTATTAACAATCTCGGTTTGCCCATCCGTTTGTGGATGGTAGCTAGTGTTAGGGGTTAATTCTGTACCTACAAGATGGAAGAGTTCTTGCCAAAAAGAACTCTGAAATCTGTTATCCCTGTCACTCACAATATTTTTAGGCAGCCCATGAAGTTTGAAAACTTCTTTAAAAAAATTCCAGCCACCAATGGACCATCAAATTTAGTTGGTAGTGGAAAAAAATGTGCATACTTGGTTAATCTATCCACTACAACATAAAGGACGCTTTTACCTTGCACCGCGGAAGTCCTATAATGAAGTCCATGGAAACACTTTCCCATTTCTGAGTTGGAATAGGTAGGGGCTGCAAAAGACCTGCTGGAAATTCATGCTCCACCTTACATCGTTGACATGTGAGACACTCCCTTATGTGTTTGAGCACCTCCCCTTTGAGACCTTTCCATACAAACTTTTCTCTAATTTGTTTGTACGTTTTGAAATAACCTGGATGACCGGCCAAGGGTGAATCATGCATTGCTTCCAAGATTTTACGCTTTACCTTGGATTCCGGCACCAAAAAGACCCTGTCCTTGTATAATATCAAGCCATCCACTACCTTGTACTTCTCATCTTCAATTCCACCCTCAAGAATATTGCTAGCAAACTGATTTTTTGCATATTCAGCTGTTATAACAGCCCTCCAATCCGCTGCAATTTCTGACATAGAGCAGCAATATGGCTTCCTAGATAAAGCATCTGCTACAATATTATTTTTGCCTTTAACAAATTCAATTTCAAAGTCAAAGGATTGAATTTTGCTCACCCATTTTTGTTGTCTGTCATTCAAATCAGATTGGCTGAGAAAATACCTTAGGCTATTGTGATGTCTTCACCACGAATTTGCCACAAACAAGATATTGTCGGAACTTGACCAAAGCATGCATGATTGCTAGCATTTCCTTGTCATAGATGGAGTATTTCTTCTCAATCTCCTTTAGTTTCCTACTCTCAAAAGCAATGGGATGTTTGTTTTGCATTAAAACAGCCCCAATACCTTCACCGGATGCATCACATTCCACCACAAAAGGAATAGAGAAATCTGGAACAGCGAGTACGGGGCATGTACTCATCACTTTTTTAAGTTATCAAATGCCTCTTGGGCTGTCCTAGACCAGCTGAAAGCTCCCTTCTTTGTCAAATCAGTCAAAGGAGCTGCAAGTTGAGAGAAACCTTTAACAAATCTCCTATAATAGCTGCATAGTCCCAAAAATCCCCTCAAATGCGTCATGGTGGTGGGTGGAGGCCAATCCAAATGGCCATGATCTTCTGTTGGTCTACATGCACACCTTGGGCATTAATGACATGTCCCAAGTAAAGAATTTCAGTCACACCAAGCTCGCATTTTGACTCTTTGGCATAGAGTGATTGCTGCCCCAAAATACCCAACACAACATCCAAGTGTTGAAGGTGTTCATCCCATGATTTACTATATACCAAGATAATCAAAGAAAACCAATACGAACTTCCTCAAGTGCTCTCTAAAGACATGATTCATGCAAGATTGAAATGTAGCAGAGCATTAGTCAATCCAAAAGGCATTACAAGGAATTCAAAGTGACCAAAATGACACCTAAATGCAGTCTTGTAGACATCGTTAACTCATCAATTCTAGGTATGGGGTACCTATTTTTGATGGTTCTCTTATTCAACAAGCGATAATCAATGCACATCCTCATGGTTCCATCTTTCTTTTTCACAAGAACCACTGAAGATGCAAAGGGGCTTGAACTAGGCCTTATGTGCCCCATTTCCAACTCCTTAATAGCTTTTTCAATTTCCTCTTTGTATGCTCTAGGATGGCGGTAAGGAGTGGTAATAACAGCCTTAGTACCTGGTTCTAATTCAATGATATGCTCAAAACCTCTATCTGGAGGTAACCCATGAGGGAGATTGTCAAATACCTTGGCATGCTTGTCACGGATTGCTTGAATATCCTTATGATATTGTTGCTGCTCCAAAATCTGATCTGCAGATGTAATAAAACACTCTGCTGCCCAAGAAACCTGCCCTCTATGAAAAGCTCTTTCCATTCTCTTAGTGGTCACTACCGTAGGAGCACCATTTGCCATGCCATGTAACACTATTTCTTGTCCTGCTGATCTGAATTTCAGCTCCATTGTTTGGTAGTTTTGAGTGAATTCCCCAAGAGAATGCAACCACTGTACACCCAAGACTACATCTGTTTCACCAATACCCACCACATAGAAGTCATCCGTCACCATGTGCTTACCAAGTGTGATTTTCAGCTGTGATATCTTCTTAGTGCAAGGGATTGTGAAGCCATCCGCTACCGTAACATTAAATCCCTTAAAATCTTCTGATGGCAGCCCCATTTTTGCAACCAAATCAGCATCAATAAAATTATGTGTGGCACCACTATCAATTAGAATAGTGACTCTTTTACCTTTTAGTTCCCCTCTAACACGAAAAGGGTGATACCTTGGAGCCCCGGATAGTGTGGCAAGAGTACTATCCAATTGATTGTCTTCTTCTTTGCCTTCTTGCTCTTCATCTTCATGGTTCTCTTCCTTGTCTATTTCTTCTTCCTCTCCATCAAAAACAACTTCAATGTAATGCACTTGGCCCTTGCCTAAGCAACGGTGCCCTGGAGCCCATGGGTCTTTGCAATGGAAGCAAAGATTCTTTCTTCTCAACTCATTTCTCGAACTCTCCGCATCTTTGCTCCTAGGAAGCTCTCTTTGGTAACTTGTATTCTGCTGAATGGCTTCTTTGCTTGATTAATAGGGGTTGTTCTTGACTGCCCTTGAAAAGTGTGCCTTGGCTGCCCCATATAGCTTGGTTTAGATTGTCCAAGGGGCTGATTTTTACCCCTAACTGCTGTAGATTCCAGATTTAGAGATCTTTTTATTGCATCTTGAGAGAAGAAGGTTCAAAAGCCTTCACCAACCCCTTAAGAGGTTCGTTAAGCCTTCCATGAATATAGTACAACAAGTCTTCTCTCACTTACATCGGAAACCATGACCGCCAACTTCTGAAAATCAGCCACATATTTCTCAACAGTAGACTCTTGTTTCAGTTGTGCTAATTCACGAAAGTGCACTTCTGGATCCTTCCTATCAAACCTTTCAACCAACCTTTGACTAAACTCCTCAAGTGTGGTGATGGAGCCATGCCCTTGAGTTACAATACCATGATACCACCATTCGTGAGCTACACCATCCAAGTGAAGAGTGACGAACTTGAGAGCTTCTTCTTCGTACATAGGATTCAATGAAAGGTAGGTATCCAATTTTTGCAGCCATGCCCTTGCAGAGCATTTGTCGGTACCATCATAGGTAGGAAGAGTGATTTTCCCCAATCGATGTTGGATGTCCTTTCTTGGTTCCGGTTTGATTCACCCTCTTCCTTGGTCCTTCATTCTTTCTTAGTTGGCAAAAATCTCTAAATGAAAGGTCTCTCGTGTGAGGGTTCAATGATGCATATTCATCCCCATACAAATTAATTTCATCCGCAAAGCCATGAACAGTGGTTGCTCCCTCTTCTTGTGGCTCTCTCTCTGAAGGAAACTTGCACGAAAAAACCTTGAAGAACTCTTGTGTGAATCTCTTTCCATATGTAATGTAGAAGAGTTGCCCTCACCTTGATTGCCATGACCCCCTTGAGGGTTTTGTCTGCTGAAATTTGTTCCTTGTAGAGCCCTTCCCAAATCTGCAATGGCTCCAACTATGGAATCTCTAAGATCCCTTTGTGAGTCCAACAACCTGTTTTGTATCTCTCTGTTGCCCCTAGTAAAAATCTCATTTATGTAACTTAGTCCATCATTAGGAGGTGGTCTTTCTTCTTCATCCATCCCTCCTCTTCTTGGTGTTCTCCTTTGATATTGGTTCCTAAAAAGGTCTTCGTCCCTGTCCATACAAATCTGAAATCTGAAATCTGAAATCTGAAATCTGAAATCTGAATTTCACTTCTACAGGCTGGGAGGAAAACTTGCTCTGATACCACTGTAATGTCCCCAACTGGACCCAATGGAAAGAACAATGGAATGTGCTAATAACCCAACTGAAAGTGGAACCCCAAAACTGAAATATATGTTGCAATAACAATTTACCCAGGAAATGCGACTTGCACAACTATGAACCAAGCAAAATAACTTATTTTTTTGTATTTTTCAAAAGAAATAGATTTATAGAGAACAATAGCATAAATAGATAACAAAATGGGAGCTCCAGTAGTTGATTACAATCATAAAATATTGCAGATCTGACCTGAGTATTGCAGCAGAAGAAAAAGGGTTTGAAACCCCACAAAAATACTCCAAAAGTACTGAATAAATTTCTAGAAATGCTCCTTACAAAACTGATATAAAATATAATATTTTTGGCTCCTCAAAACCCTGCAAACCCCAAACTGAGTTGCTCCAGCTGAGGATAAATGGCTCTAAAAACCTGATTTTTATCTCTGAATCTTCTCCAAAAAAACTAGCAATTTTAGGAAGAATTTTTCTGAGGGTTTTCGTCCTCAGAAAATTGCAGCAACAGCTCCAAGCTCACAACTCAAAATAGGAAAATATGAAGTCATAGAATGATCCCCAAAACAAATCGATTTTCTCCTTAAGGGAAAGATGAGACCCTAAGAACACCTCCCAAGGCACCCAATCACCATGCAGCAATTTTTAAACATCATTTACCCCCAAAGTCCTCCTAGACCAAGTCACAATTTCTCATGGGGGCATATTAAAAATATAAAAGGTCTTTTAATAATTCAAAGTCCCCCTTACAAGGTGACCCAAGTCGTATTTCTCCCCTAGGAACATTATAACATGTGTTTGCACCCCTTTATGACTTAGTCTAGACATAATATTAAGTTACTAAAATTATTATAAGTGCTTACATAATTTTCTTTTGCTAATGGCACTTTATAATAATTATAAATAACTTAAGTCACCCTTATAATTCCCCTTTGGCCGTCGGGTAGACAAAATGGGCCAAGGGTCTTCACCGTGGTTATTTTAGGAGGGACATTTCAATCCTTCAACTACGAATAATTCCCTTCCCTGATTTTCCCAAGCAAGGGAATCGGGATTGGAAGAAATAGGAAGGATTTTGTTTTGAAGGAGAGTTTGAAAAAATTGAATTTGGGCCATAGACAAGTTGGTCTGCCACATAGACAGAGAGATCCACTCAGTCCCCTAAGACGATGATTGTAAATAATGGACCACCTTTTCCTTTCCTTTACTATGAAGAGTATTCATAATACCTCTAAAATCTGGATATTGCTCAATCAAAGGTGGGTGCCCATCCCACAAATCAGTCCAAAAGTTAGCCTGGTCACCTTTCCCAATTTTCCAAAAAAATATTTTTAATAATTTCTTCACCAATTTTGAGGACCGATAAAATTGGAGATCCCGAGAAGGTAAGGAATGTCAAATCAACTCTTGCGGCATCATTCCTTCCGCATATTTTGCTCTAATGTTGATGGCCCATAGATGGTAGGGATTTTGCAACAATCTCCAATATAACTTTGCAGCTAAAGCCTTATTATTCAGCACACTGGATCTAAAACCCAAACCCCTTCTTTCTTTGGCAAACATAATGTTTTCCATTTCACAAGATGTCATTTCCTAACCTGTTGAACCCCTGTCCATAAAAATTTCTGGCTGATGGAATCCAATTGATGTAAAACTTTAGCAGGAATATTCAAAAGGGAAGAAAAATAGATAGGGATAGCCTGTAGAACAGCTTTAATCAAAGTAATACGTCCCCCTGAAGTTAACCATCTATGAGTCCATTTACTAAATTTCTGAAGAATCTTTGTGGGTAGCCAAGTCCAATCAGTTAATCTTTTAGAATCCAACGGGATACCCAAATATTTTAGAGGTAACATTCCTTTTGAAATCGGTGTCCCCAAATGTCATCCTGAAATCTGTGACTACCCTATCCGAAAAATTTCGTACTTTTAAAATAATGGGTCGTTTTGTGTTTTTATTGCCTGAAAGTTCTTGTATTGCATCAAGATATTCCCAAAGAGCCATATTAGCCATTTTCGCCAAATACTCAGATGCCCAAAATTGTTATATTCTGTCGTCGAGATTTGTCTATGGGAAATTTGTATTTAATTATTTTGAGCCCCGTTTGAGGCAATTTGCACTCCGATTTAACCCTGTTGTGATCGAACATATCATTATTCCTATATACCATAAGGGTTTTAACTTGGAATAAGTTTTGGGCTTTATTTGTGACTTTTGGCAATTTTTTGTGTTTTTGTGTTTTCCCGTTTCGTTTTCTGTGAAATTTCTCTAGATCAATTCCTTTGCCGGTTTGGCCTGATTCTTGGCCTGGAGTGACTGGGGATCATATATGCACATTATGTCAGAAGGAAGTCGCCATCGGAGGTCCGGTTCACTGGGAAAAGACGAAGTCGCGCACCAAAAAGCCTCTTCTGGGCTGGCCGCATTTTTGGAAAACAAAGAATTAGAATGAATAATGGGAAAATTAGAGGCAGCAGGCAGGCGGGAATTTATTGCCTGCCTTGCAAGGTAAAAATTCCCATGGTGGAATAAAAGAGAAGTGACTTAAGTGAATCATGGGATTTTATTGTCTGCCTTGCAGGGTAAATAATCCCATTATGAAAAACAAGTGACTTAAGTGAATCATGGGATTTTCGGGGCTGCCATGCAGGGTAAAGAATCCCATTGTCATAAATTCTTAAAAATAGAATTCTCTTTGGCCAAAAAGTGTGCCCCCTTTGGAAAAGTAAAGGCAGCCTTTAAAGTGATTAAATTAATTAATTTCTCTTCTAATTTTGGCGCCCAGGCATGGAAGAAAGTCAACAAAAGCAAAGGGGAATAAAAGAGGTGGAAATAGATTGTCTAAAATTAAATAAATTTATTTATTTAATGGCAGCCCCTTCATGACAAAAAGTGCGCCCCATTTGGGATATATTTAATGCTTTTTGAAGCATTAATTGATTAAATTAAATTCTATTTTCAGTGGCTAAGGTTAAAGCACACTGTGAAGCTTAAGTGAAGTGAAGAGTGGATGATTAAATTGATTAAATTTAATTTATTGGATGGCTGTCCTTAAACATGCAATTTTAGCACACCAGTTAAAGAGAAGAGCATGATTTTTAATTAATTAATTGCCAGGAATAGGAGGGGCAATTATTAATTATAAAATTATGAGGGTTATATAAGCATGAACTGCTATAAGGGTGAATTAATTAATTCACAGGTGAAGAAGTGCAGCCCAGAGGAAAAGTGCGCCCCATTTGAAGAGGATTTTTGCTCAAAAGAAGATCAAATCAATGCTAAAAGCTTCCAATTTTGGCGCATGCATTGAAGGAGGTTGATTTGTGTTTGCATAATTGTTTGCATGATACAAGTGCTCAGTGAAGTTTGAAAATTTGTGCTCACTTTGCATGCAAATAAAACATCAATTTTTGGGGCAGCAAAGTTTGAATAGTGTAGCTTTTTATGATTAAAATTCACTGCTCATGTTCCGGTTGCCATCTTTGTCTGAATTAATTGTAGGAATTCAATACAAGTGCTTTACAAAAGAAAATGAGCTTTAATCAATGTCAAATACATTGAATATATCCTTTGAATCTAAAGAACTATCCAGATCTGCACCAGTTTTGAAGAAATCTGGCCAAATAAGAAAAAAAAGAATTGTTCAGAAAAAGATAGACAAAGCCATGGCAAAAAGGGACGAAAAAGAGAGCACAACGGAATCATGCATCACTTCCAAATTTGCAGACATAGGAGACACAGACTAGGTCCGAACCTCTTCCGAATTGATCGATAGATCCAGAGCGGGAAAGACTTCACCATGCGTGCGTTAAAAGCAAAGTGGAATTATCCGAATCCGCAGCCTTTCCATACATGCCCATTGGGCTTTCAAGAGTTTTTATGGAGTGCGCTAGATCTTACCATCCTTCATCCAGATCAATGCAAGATGCTACGGGAAAACAATAATTGCTTGGACGCGGAGTTCATCAATTATTGTTTGAAGATTCTGGCACGAAAGGTGGTGACTTCCATTAGCATTCAGGATGCCGGCAGCAGGTGGGAGAAACATAGAGTTGATTGCGTGAACATAATGAACAACAGATACATGAAGAAGCCCAGATCTCCTTCTAAGTTCCCAAGAACTCTTCCGCGGTCCAATCTGGTGCAGGAGGTTGATGATATTGTCAAATTGTTATGCAGGATTAATGGCGAGGCGAATGCTCACACTTTCTGTACATGGATGTATGCTTTCATCAGACCATTGAAGTCAACAAGGTTGATTCCATAATCAATTGGTCGGAAATCATTAGCGACAACATTGGTGAGCAACTCCGGAACGTGAAGTGTACTTTCAGCTTCAAAATGACTTCCTACTTGGTATACGCTGCAGCTTCACAAGGCATCTTCTCCAAGCTGGATAGATGTGGCATTCTTTCTAAGGACCCCATTTTCGAGTGCTACCCACAACATTGTACAACTGCATGTGAGAAAGATTTCAAAGTGGTCAATGATGGATTCTTCTACGAATTCATTTACAAGGCTAGACAGGACCTAAAGGCCAACAAGGTGAGCAAGGAAGCGTGGGAAGCTGTATCCAAAATTGGCAATCTATTCATTCAGTTTACAAATTTCACATACCTCAGGGTTACTGGCTTTTTTGGAGAACCGGTTAAGCTGCCCAGATATTTGAATGATAGATTGATCATCGTGGAGCTGAGCAGACAACTTGTGGAGATACACGACCTTCAAATGAACGGCACAAGTCTACAGGCTTTTTCCGATCACTGTGGGACATTATAGCTGCCAGAGCATTCATAGAGCTCGAGGGATGGAGACAGAGATGTTATCCGAGTATGAGCAAGAGTTCTTCACGGCACGGCTGAACTTCGATCCATTTGGAGTAGCCGGGAAGACGATCTCCCAGGAGTACGCACATGTGCCTTCATTAGAGGATTTCTGGATGAAGTGCAAAAGTGAGTACGAGGTTAGAAAGAAGGATTTCAAGCTATCAGCACGGCAAGTGTTCGACTTTGGACTAGCGCGGATACCTGCGAATCTTAAAGATGATGGGAATGTGTTACTTGACGCTTACCATCAAATGGGAGGAGATAAAGCCGTACTTTAGGATAACGTAGGGGGCTGCCATACGATTGAAGAAAGGTCTGACGCTGTTTTGGTGAATACTTGAAACGGTTTCGACGAAGGGATATCGCCTTGATGAAGCACTCGATGAATCAAATCACGGCAACTTTGCACAGGAGATTCTCTCAAGAGGAAGCACGGAGGAGAAAGAAGCAGAAGGTCCAAGAAGTTGAAAGTAGACAGAAGATCTCAATCAAAGGAGAAGATCACTTCCACGGCTATGACTTTAGTTTCAGCTTTCTCCAAAGATCTACTACTTCACCAACTATCTGCACCTCAAAGAAGACACTTCCATGCCTCCACTGAATCCGGCAACATTCATCTTCTCTCCGGCCCACTCCGCTCAAAGACCTGCTTCGTAAGAGACGTTGAAGCTGCAGATGGCAGAGTTCGAAAGAGCTTTGTCCTTGGATGATTCAGAAGATGGCAGCCATAACACTGTAGCACTTTCTGATGGAGAGGAAACAAAGCGGGAGATAGTAGTGCACTCAGCGACTTCTCATTCTCCGAGAAGTAACTTCTCAGAATGGTTGGCTTCGCAGTTGGTTCCAGAAGCTAGAGTGGAAATGAACTTGGAGGAACACGACTTGCAGCTACTCCGGAGTCTAGGCGGAAAAGACAGAAGACCTAAAGTTGCTAAGGTAACTTCAAGGTTGATCATCGAGGAGTCGGGGTAGAAGTTTGTTGAGATGTCAGTTCCGGCGGAAGGAAAGGAGGATGAGCTCACAATAGAAGATGTAACAAGAACTGTGCAGTACCCTGGTCAAGCCACCGCAGAAGGATCAAGCAGACACGCAAACATTGATAGATGCTCTATTCCTTAGGCTTGACAGAGAAAAGGCGGAGAAAGACGAGCTTTAGAAGCAGGTATCTCAGTTGTGCGAGATCATAGCCAAGGTTGCTAAATCTTCCACTCAGCCCATTTCAGAGCAGGTGAGTGATCATCTTATCGCAAGAGATGGAGGATGCAAGTAATCGTGTGAAAGCTATTGACGAATGGAAGAATATGATTATTTGTCAAGCTTCTCGACAACTCGAGAGGTGCCACCACCGAAGGTTATGAATGATTCAAGCAAATCAGTCAAGCTACCGGTGACAAGCATAAGAGACATGAACACATTGCCGAGAGTAACCCGAGTACTTTGGCCGAGATCAACAAGCTTCCAAGAGAAGTATTGGTTGCGGAGCAGATTTGCACTACCTTGAGTTTGCAGATCTTTACATTTGGAGATCGCAGAGAATAAAATTTTTGTCAAGAGGATGCAGCACTGGGAGAGTAGGACATCATCCTTACCAAACAAGATTATTTCTTTCACCGAGGAGGAAGTGGTCGGAGATGTTACTACACACATACGAATTGTTCCTACCAAAGTGCCTAGTTCCTCGGAAGGGTCTCTTCGATGGTACAAAAGAGAATCGACAGAGGTACTAAATCTTTCACGATGAATTCCATTAGCTCACAGAAGATGTAATCCAGTAACTGCAGTACCCTCTGACAAGCCACCACCACGTATGATCAAGCAGATACATAGACATCGATAGATGCTTTATTCCTTAGGCTTGACTTAGAAAAGGCGGAGAAAGACGAGCTTCGTAAACAAGTATCTCAATTGTGCAAGATCATAGCCAAGGTTGCTAAACCTTCCACTCGGCCCATTTCAGAGCAAGTATGTGATCATCTTATGCAGGAAATGGAAGATGCAAGCAATCAGGTGAAAGCTATTGACGAATGGAAGAATTTGATTATTCGTCAAGCTTCTGTGCAACTTGGAGAGGTGCCAACCCACCTGAAGGTTATGAATGATGCATCAAATCATCTGAATCAACTGGTGATGAGCATAATGGATATGAACAGAGTTGCTAAGAGTAACCTGAGTACTTTGGCCGAAATCAACAAGCTGCCAAGAGATGTATTGGTTGCAGAGCAGATTGTCCCACTGGAGTTTTGTCAGATCTTTCCGTTTGGAGATCTGCAGAGTTTTGCTGAAGAGGATGCAGGCATTTGAGAGTAGGACATCATCCTTACCAGACAGTATTATTTCTTTCACTGAGGAGGAAGTGGTCGGAGATGTTACTACACACATACGAATTGTTCTACCAAAGTGCCTAATTCCCTGGAAGGGTCTCTTCTGATGGTACAAAAGAGAATTGATAGAGCTACTAAACCTTTCACGATGAATTCCATTAGCAGACTGGTGGCACTGCAGGCGGATATTGCAAGGTTCGGGCCAAGCTTGGAAGATGTGGAAGCATGCATCAAGGTGTTGAATGAAGGATTGCTGCAGTTCAGATGAGAAGGAAGCAGTGGCTAAAACAGATGGGAAGATGTTGAATCACATGTTCGACAAGTATATCCAATATCAGAACAAAAAGAAGACATAAATGTTACAGCTGGCTTGACTTCTTCTATTCTTTCTTCTTCTATTTTCCACGTTCCCGGATGAAATTGTAAGACTTCAAAGTTATTGGTTTTGAAACCATTACTTAAAGTCATGTGGAACAATTCTATTAGTTAAGTGATACATGTGTCACTTAAGGAGAAGTTAGTGGAGGATGATTGCCAAATGTCATCTTTACTTGTTGTTTATGTTTTAGTTCAGTTGAGTTTCCCATTTGTACTTTCCCTTCTACATTCTATAAGTAGGAGAAGAACCTCCGGGTTAAAGAGGAGAATTTGTTAGCAGCATCCTTGTGTTCCAAACTTTGCGTTGAAACCCTTGAGAGCCACTTGAAGCAAAGGAATATACAGAGCAGATTTCCGGAGAAATTTGTGTCACGATGTATTGTGTTTCTAGCTTTCATATCTTAAATCTTTTAATAGACTTTGTGTTATTTCAGATCTAGATCTAGAGCTACCTTTGCTTAGAATCTCGTGTTTATATCTATTGGTTTCTTCTATGTGCATGCAATCAAATCTGCTATCTATTGTTTGGGATGCACATCTTCCCCATTTATTCTCTGTATTTATATAATTCCCTTCTATAAATATTTTCTTTCTTTAAACAATCACATTTTACGCTTAATCGCATGCCTAAGGTTCATGAGTCGAACAGTTAAAGTAAAACCCCATATAGATATTAGCATACTTTAATTGAAAAATCGACACGGGAGCCTCACTGTAAATGAGGGAGATTTATTCATGATCGCCTAGGTTTTATGCTATGCAGAAAATCTAGCCAATGTAAATTCTAATTTAGCCAAAATATCTTGCTCCAGCCTAGGCGAGCAATGGAAGAAAATGATTTTTACTTTTGCATGTTTATATCTTGACTTGTGCCCTTTGAAAAGAGCTCCAAGTTGTTTTGGATTTGGGTAGCTTCTTTTAAATATACTTCTCCCATAATGGAGGAATCATCTACAAACTGGAGATGAGACAAAGGATCAACTGTTGGCCAATTTGATACCCTTCAACTTCTTTTGGATTCTCGTCTTGGAGAACAATCTGCCCAAAGATTCCAAGAACTATTATGAAAAGAAAAGGAGATAAAGGATCTCCTTGCCTTATGCCTCGAGAAGCAGAGAATCTAGAAGTAGGAGATCCATTAACCAAAATAGAATAAGAAACTGAAGAAATACAAGCTTGTATCCATTGAACCCAAAGGGGGAAAACCAAACCTCAACAGGATTTCAATCAGGAGAGACCAATTCACCCTATCATATGCTTTAGACAAATCCAATCTCAAAAACATGGCTAGTTTTTTTTTTAATTTCCATGGAATGAACTTCCTAAGCCAAAACAATATCATCATAAATTTGTCTATGAGGTACAAATCCCCCTTGTTCCGGAGATATTACTTTATGAATGATGGTCTTCAGCCTTTCAGCTATAACTTTGGTAATTATTTTATAGAGCACGTTGCATAAAGCAATGGGACGATATTCTGCAAGGGTAGAAGCCTCTTCTTTCTTGGGAATCAAAGCTATATAAGTTTGATTAATGATTTTTAGGACAGTCTTAGCTTGTTTGCATTCTTCCACCACTTCCAATAGGTCATTCTCGATAATGTCCCGGCGTTTTTCCTTTTTTCATAACCCATACAACTTTTTGGATAACTCGTGTTTTCTTTACCCGCATGACGAATCTTCCTTCTCCCTCGCGTGGAAATGCAACATGATAGATCTCCTCCTTGTGCGTGGATTGTTCTTTTCTACTTGTGCGTGGGTGGACTGCCTTTGATTGCATGGCAATTCTTCCTCGTGCTGATGCGTTGCCAAAGGCCTACCCGGGTTAATGCGTGGCCCGTCGGATGAGTGTGTGGGCAAAGTGTTACCTTTTCTGCGTGATTGTTTTGATAGCTACGTGATGGATAAGTGTGTGGCCTTTTCTACATTGGGCTGCATGGGCAGTCTTTCATTTTTAAAACCTACATGGTGAATCGTTGACTGTGTGGCTATTGGTGAATGCGTGGACAACATGTTGGGCCAATCTTGGCTATGGCGTAGACTTTTTCTCAAACAGCTACCTCCCTCTACATGTGTGAGCTATGCCTGGACCATTTTGGATTGTGCATATTACCTCCCTTGCTTGGCCATTTCCTTTGACCTGCGTGGCTTGCCAAGGTGAGTATATGGACTGGTTTGTTTTCTTCTCTTGTATTGTGTGTTGTCTATGTTGTTTTCCCTGTGCGTGGCTTCACAAGAAATAGGAGAGTTGGAAATGAAAGCTTCAAAACTTCTTCTCTGTCAATATTGCTCTTGCACGTCTTTTGTCATAGAGTTTCTTGGAGAGAGGTTATGAATATCCCAGAAGCTTTCTTGATTTATAACCACTTCTTATTTCTTCCCATTAATAACCAATCTCCAATTTCTTTGAGTAGTGGGCATTAATTGCCAAGAGAATAGGGGAAGAATTTTAACCGTTTGCCCATGACAATGGCAAAGTAGGCTGGCAATTCCCCTCCATTTCTCCACATGGGAAAATGGGAGATATTTTGCCATACAATATTTGGTCATGGCCGGCAAATAACAAGGGAATTTCCCACAAGTGGGGGAAATGAAAGCTTTGCCAAAAAGGGAGAAAAAGGAAGCAGAGAGCCAATTTGGCATTCACGACAAAATCCGGGAAGCTTTTCCCCTTTTGGTTTTTAAAATATTAATTAATATTTTAAATAATTAATTAATTAATTTCCCCAAATTAAATTAATTCATTTGTTTTGGAAAATAGGAGGAAATTAATTAATCTTGAACTTGAATTGAGCATAAAAAATGAACTGTTCATCGGAATGGGACGAAACAAAAAGGGATTTTCTCAGAT
Source organism: Taxus wallichiana var. yunnanensis (assembly GCA_018340775.1). Lineage (NCBI taxonomy): Eukaryota > Viridiplantae > Streptophyta > Pinopsida > Cupressales > Taxaceae > Taxus > Taxus wallichiana. The sequence goes on from CM031236.1 coordinate 532,646,492, forward strand.
GTCAAGACGGACAAAATGAGGAAACTCTTGACAAATGAAAGATGATTCGAAAATTTCAAAAAAATTGAAACTTTTAATAATTTTGCCAATTCAAAATTAGTTGATAACAAGATCCCACATGCATGTCATGCCTCCAGAAGCTCCTTGTGAGCTTATAGAAATAACTTGTAGTTTTTTCTTATATTAGGAATCACTGCTGCCATAAAATCTATAGATGCTTTAGTTTCTGGAGAAATATCATTTGAGGATGATGTTGGTTCAATATACGTTTAATTTCATTAACCTTAGATGGGCTACCTTTTAGCCCTCGAACATTCCATGTGATCAACTTCATTGAGGGATTTGTTCAAAAATTGTAGCCAAATCCCCTACTTTACCAGCTACAATTAATTGTTGCCCTGCTTTTTGCATACGAAGTTGGTTGGACTTTCTTCCTGCTTTCAAAGTAGAGTCCACACGCAACTTTTTCTGCTTTTCTTGTTGAACTCTTGTGGGGTCTCTCTCCAAAAGGGGATTCACATCAGAGGCATCTCTGCAAATGAAGGCAATAAAGGTAAAACATGACTTTGACCATTTCCCATTTCCAATCCCACTACTTCCTTCCTATGTTCCTCTGTGAGTTTGTGTTTCCTTTGGTAACTTTTCAAGTCTCCCGAATGTTTTGAGTGCACCACCAAAGCTTTAGATACTGATTGAGGAAGAGGATTATCCTGACCATGTTGTGGGGTGTAGCATCTTGAGTTTCAGGGACTTGGGTTTCCTGCACCTCTTCCATGTCTGCCTCTACTTCTTCTGATTGAAGAGTTGCAAATCTATTTGTGCTATTCTGTTGGGTTTTTCCTATGTTTTTTTCTTTAACTGTCTTTCTTTTGGCGGAACAATGAAGTCATCAGAGCTATGTTGTTCCTGATTTTGCTCCATCCGCTGAGGACAATCTTTGACGAGATGGCCATATTCATGACAGAATCGACATCTAAATGGAATGTTCTCATAATCAATCTGTTGTTCCCATTTATCTTCTCCAACTTCCAACATAATTTTAGCAGGCAAAGGTTGATTCATGTCCATGTACACACACATCCGAGCATAAACCATTTGCTCCATTCTTATTGAAGAATCAGCTGCTCTGACAAATTTGCCTATGGAATTTCCAATTCTGGAAAATCACTGGATTCCAAAATTTTCATGAGCAATCCAAAAAGTCGAATCCAAATGGGAGTTCCTCTTCAGCTTTGAAAAGGGGTTGCCATGGTTTCATAAACAAGCCCGCTCGCCCAAAAAACCATGGTCCCCCTTGAAAGATATATTCCTTTTCAACATAATTAGCAAAAACAACCAAGAAATAACTGTTGGGATACAGAGACAATATACTCACCTGGGATATTCCACGTTTTTCGGGCCCACTCCTTAAAAGCATACAGAGATGGTTTGAACCCCAAAAATGAACTATAAGGGCTCGATCCTCTAGCTCCCGAATATTGGCTTGAACATCTGACGCTGCAATTTTTATCACCGGAGTACCATCCGCAACTTTCATACAACCTGTTGGAGTTTTCCTGGGATCTTCTTTCACTCGGTAACTCGGACGCCTTGCACTGGGAGGGACGAAAAATACTAGTCACGAGGACCTCGGAAAGCATCTCTAAAATACATGCGTGAGGATTCTCCTTTCTCAAAAGTTCATTCTCTCAATCACCTAACATTAGGTGCATCATCAGATCCTCCACGTTTGCGTTAATGTCTTGTATGGTAGACCGAAAGCAATCTTGAGTTTTTGAAACCCTTCCGATAAATTAGTTATCTTAATAAGTATACTAGTCTATAAGACCTATTCAGGCAATAGCTTTGTCAAACTAAAATTTTCTCATCGCTATGCTTGTATGTTTGTTTGATCGACATCGCCGCTTTTTCGAGTGTGGTCCTCTCAACTTCCCCTTGCTTTAACCTTCCTTCTGTTTCCATACATGGGTCGTGGAAAATGGCTTTCTTCACTAGTGCTCTAAGTAAATGCCATAAAATCCTTCCCCTTGGCTATGTCAATCATATTGACACAGAGGCTTTTTTGGACAAAGCCATCATCATGGTTCCAAGTCCAATGTCATTTTGATCAAGGAAATCTATTGCAAAATGGCCCCATTTTTTGCACTCCCAACATTGCATAATTGGCCATCCTTTAGAGTCATATTAAATCCAAGTCTTTACACCCTTATTATTTTTTCTATTGTATTTCCTTAGCAGTGTCATGGATGGTGCTTTGCCACTCTTTAAAAAAATACGATCATATTAGATAGAAATCAAAGTGTACATATTCTACTATGTCAAGCCTGAAAGCTATTAGTCCAAGCTCTGGGCATTATGCAAAAAGGATACATATTATAATTCATTAGGACAGATCAGAATCCAGAATTTTCCTCAAATCCTCTTGAAGCTTGGTTGACCACCACTGAGGAGGCAAACCATAACAAGTAATGTTGTAGTTGTCAAGAGCCCAATTGGCTAACCCATTTGTTGCTTTGTTGCATTCTCTAGGTACATGTCTGAATTGAACCTCCTGGAACTTATCCCGCAAACTTTGAAGCTTCTCTAGCTCTCTTGCTATTTTCCAATTTTTGCTATGAGTATCTTTTGGATCAGATAACAAGCTAACGATTACCTTAGAATCAGATTCAATTTGGATTTTTGCCACCCAAGTTTGAAAGCCTCTTGCATACCTGTATAAACAGCTTTGATCTCTGCTAAGTTATTAGTTATATGTCCCAATTTCTCAACAAAGAAGAAAGCTACCAATTTATTAGAATATCTACCAATGCCTCCCATACTAGCCTGACCTGGATTACTGTGTTCACTTTACTGTACCCAAAAGGAGGGGCTTTCTAATAAATATCCATGTGACTTTTCTTTTTTGGTCGAAAGGTAGGCATTGTTGAAGTCCTGGGTTATAAAGAGACCTTATTACATAAATGTTCCCATTCGGGTTATGAATCTTAGGTTGGCATATCTTATGCTTAATGTTTTGATCTTCTCCCAAATGTAAGTGATTTCCCTGTTACTCTGTTGGAAAATTTTGTTGTTTCTCTCCTTCCAAATGTTCCATAGCATGAGGGAGATATCAGACCACAGTGGTGGGAAAAGGTTATGACCCTTAGGCATGTGGTTCTGCCGTGTTCTAATCAGTATTTCAAAGGACTGAATGCTGACTCATGGCAAGTTAAACACTTCGGATAAATGTTGCCATAAGGAGACCACCCATGGGCATTGGAAAAACAGATGTGTAATATCCCCTTCTCGAAAATAGTTGGTTGAAGACCTTTAACTCATTCATTGTTTCCAGCGGCTAAAGGATGAAAAAAGGGAAAGTAAGTCTTAATAAATTAAGTTTAAAGTGCATAATGAAATTTTATTATAAGCACTTAAATTAATTTATTAGTGACAACAAAAAAAAAGTTAATTTATGTTTTTATTTTCCCCTAGAGGGAAAATGCGACCCATGTGGAGATGAAAATAAGCAAGGGGAAAATATTAAATGAGGAAAGAAAGTTGATTGGCACTTTTGTGTGGCAAAGAGGCCAAGAAAAGTTATAAAAGCAAGTTGCCATGCATAGGAGATCATCTTTTTGCATATCACAATTTTTGAATATTGGTATAAGCTTGCATGCTTTCCATCTCTACTTCAAAGGACGAAAACCCTTTGTAGTTTTTCTTTAGAGGACGAAAACCCTCTTTAGCCTTGGAAGAAGAACGAAAAACTCTTCTTCTCTTGTGTTTTCCATTGAATTCCAGAGTTGAAGGTCAGAGTTGCAGATTTGTGTTGATTCCAGCGAGGGTTTGAAGGTAGAAGCTTGTTGTTGATTTCTACCCTTCATTTCCAACTTTCCTACAGTGGAGCAACCTACCTTGGGGACATTTCTGAGTGATCTAGGGAACATTTGGACCAAATCTGATTTGTTGTTCCATAATCAGATTTTTAGAAGCCAAGATCAATTGATTTGCATGTCTTTTGGGCTGAGGAAACTCTATTTTCAGTCATGTCTATGAGTTGTTCATCTGCAGATTTATAAATAAAATTCCAGCCCTTTATTTGATCCAAATCTGGTATTTTTCTGAGGTTATTGCATAAATAAAAATAGCTGATCTATTTTGGTAAAGAATTAAGTGATTTTACTTCAGTTTGTGGATTTTTCAACTCCTTGTGCAAGTCGCATTTTCCCAATTAAATTCAGATCTGCAGTATTTTATCAAGTATATATTCTATTATTTATTTTTGTAGATCAGATTTGTGGTTGTTTCATTTTGGGGCATAATTTGTCCATTTGGAGACATTACAGTGGTATCAGAGTAGTGATTCTCCCAGTGTGTGAAGGAGAAAATCAGATTTGAATGCAAATAGGAAAATCACATATAGCCTATCAAAGAAGAAATCCAACTCCAAAGAAACAAACAATGGATGAGCGTGATCATAGACCTACCTCCTACAAATCAACTAAGCTATATGCATGAGGTAATCTCAAGGAGTCAAAGAGAATCACAGAGACAATACGGGAATATGAGAGGGAAATGTGTGATGCATTAATGAGTCGATCATGGACTTGGCTAAAGTTCTACAAGGATTTAATATATCAAGCAAGGAACAACCAACAATGGTGAAGGAAGCTCTTATGGACCAGTAAAAACATCCATCAAGCCCCCACATCAGTTATTCAAAGCCAAGTTCCTTTAGAGAGGGGAACAACCAATTGAGGTAGATACTACTAGTGATGTCGAAGACAAAGGCATGGGGTGAAGAATATGCAACCCTCAGTTTCAGGGTGAGAGAGATGTTGTCTTTCAGGGACTTCTGTCAAGTGAAGAATAACAAGGGCACAAGCAAAAATAGAAGAGTTCAACAAGAGCAACCAAGGAGAGACATACAACAAAGATTGGGTAAGGTAACTCTTCCTTCTTATGATGGTTCAAATAAATGTTCAGCTAGAGCTTGGTTACAAAAATTAGATACATATTTATCATTGAATCCAATGTATGAGGAAGAAGCCCTCAAATTTGCAACCTTGCATTTGGAGGGAGTTGCACATGAATGGTGGTACCATGGATTGATCACACAAGGACATGGTTCCATTACCACCATTGAAGAATTCAGTCAAGGTTTGACTGAGAGGTTTGATAGAATAGATCCAGAGATGCATTTTAGAGAGTTAGCTCAACTCAAGCAAGAGGGATCTTTGGATAACTATATTTCAGATTTTTAGAGACTTGCAGTGATGATACCGGATATCAGTGAAAGAAGACTTGTGCTGCTGTTTATTGAAGGTATAGCAGAGCCACTTAGAGGTCTAGTCAAAGACTTCAGTCCTCCATCTCTACAAGGAGATGTTAAGAAGCCTTTGGACTTGGAAACTACAGTTCTTAAAGGCAAAAATCTGCAGTTTGGAGAGCAACAAACGCAGCAAAAGGACTCACTTGGACAGCCAATGACAACTTCAAATAGTGAGCAAAAGGCACCAAATGTTGGGCAGCAAGGTAACAATTTTCAAGGAAAATCTGAAGCAAAAGAATGTATAAAAACAACCAAGAAATAGAGGCAAGAAATGAATTGAGAAGGAAAAATTGTGCTTCAACTATAGGGACCCATGGACACCCAACCATCGTTGTCGTGGCAAAGGGTCAATACACTACATTGAAGTAGTTTCAGATGAAGAAGATGATGATGATGCTGATCAGAAAGGAAGAGGAAGTGGTTCTCACAGGTGCCACACTTGCTACATTATCTGTACCACCTAGTTTCTATGCATTCTGAGTTAGAGGAGATCTTCATGGGAAAAAGATCACTATGTTGATAGATAGTGGAGCTACACATAACTTCATTGATGAAGGCTTGGTCACAAGGATGGGATTGCAGATGGAAGATTTCCAAGGTTTCAACGTGATAGTGGCGGATGGACATTCAATCTCATGTACAAAGAAGATTCCACAACTTGAGTTCACCATAGGAGGTCATGAGGTAAGAGATGATTTTTATGTTATTGGCATTGGTGAAATGGATATAGTACTTGGAGTACAATGGCTACAATCTTTGGGTGAATTCATCCAAAATTATCAAACTATGGAATTGAAATTCAAGGTGCAAGACAAAAAGTTGTTTTGCAAGGTATGAGGAATGGTACTCCTCAAGTTGTGACAGCCAAGAGCATGGAAAGTTCTTTCAAAAGAGGGCAGATTGCATGGGATGCAAATTATGTGGTAAGAGGTACATCTTTTTTATTGCAGCAGTTCTATCATGATGATATTCAGCCCATTCTGGACAAGGATGCTAAGAATTTGATGCAACAAAGCCAAGATGTCATGAAGGAAAAAGGAAATGAAGATCTCAAGGATACCCCAAGGTATGAAAGGAATGATAATATGTCATATTTATTGCTGCATATTCAGATTTATTTTCCTCATGAGAAGCATGATAAGTTAGAGGATCAAGTTTGCAATATGGAGTATGTGGAATCCTTGATCCAAATTCATGTTTATGAGCATCATGAGAGCTATGTATTTTGGCAAGAGCTCTTTCATTTAACAAGTACAGGAGCTAGACTCTTGGAGCACTATAGTATGTTTTATCTCTTACACATGGCACTTGGGCATATGAGTTACAATTTCTTGAAGGCAAGCAATTTGGGGAAGGGAGGATTATAATATCCCCTTCTCGAAAGCAGTTGGTCGAAGACCCTTATAGCCCATTCATTGTTTCCCAACTGCTAAGGGATGGAAAAAAGGGAAACTAAGTCCTAATAAATTAAGTTTATAGTGCATAATGAAACTTCTTATAAGCACTTAAATTAATTTATTAGTGATGATAAAATAAAATAAAATAAAAGTTTATGTTTTTATTTTCCTAGAGAGGAAAATAAGACCTATGTGGAGATGAAAATAAGCAAGGGGAAAATATTAAATGAGGAAAGAAAGTTGATTAACCCTTTTGTGTGGCAAAGAGGCCAAGAAAAGTTATAAGGCAAGTCATAATACATAGGAGAGATCATCTTTTTGCATATCACAATTTTTGAATATTGGTATAAGCTTGCACACTTTCCATCTCTACTTCAAAGGATGAAAACCCTTTATAGTTTTGTTTTAGAGGACGAAAATCCTCTTTAGCCTTAGAAGAACGAAAACTCTTATTCTCTTGTGTTTTCCATTGGATTACAACAGAGTTACGAGTGTTTGTGTTGATTCAGTTTGTGGATTTTTCAACACCTTGTGAAAGTCACATTTTCATCATTAAATTCAAATCTACAATATTTTATCAAGTATATATTCTATTATTTGTTGTTCTAGATTAGATTTGTGGCTATTCTATTTAGGCACATATTTTGTCCATTTGGGAACATTACAAGATGCATAATAGTTTTCTCATCATCCAAACATAAAACACAATAAAGGGGTCATAAAAGCCTCATTTCATAAGTTTGTCTCTAGTTAAGAGTCTCCCCCTTAATAGTAGCCACACAAAGAAGCTCACCTTGGGCCATAAAACAGATCGCCATATGCGTTTGAAGATATCCTACAATGGTTGAGTACTCCACGGTTAGAGAAGCATAGCCTAACGAAATTGCTATGTTGCCAGGAAATGAGTACGTGCAGTGCGAAACGTGGAAACGCCAATTTTCAAAACACCGTAAGTACAGGTAAGGGCACGAAACGCCAATTTTCAAAAAACCTCGGGCACGAAACGTTATGGGAAACGTCTGTACAATATATTATAAATATATATATATATATATGCATAGTACTCATTTTAAAATTGTACTCCATAGACCATAAGACAAGTATAACTAATAAATCTCTCAAAATATTTTGTCTTCATTGAAATAATACATTATTATCATGTATACTTATCTCTAGGACATTTCAAAGGAGTTTCCATTTCGGAAATGTTTGGAGGAAGAAACGGGGAGGGGGCATTTCTGGTAATAGAGTGAAATTGTATATTCACCTGTAGGGTTGTTCCCCCAAGCTAAAGAATCAGGCATTCGGGGGGGTTCAGAGGGACGATCCAAGAGAATTTTATTTATTTGTGTTTTCTGCTCTCCCCAACTTGGATTGGCCATTCCAGAGAGGGAGTCCAACACTGCCCAATCTCCCAAGGATGAGTATTAGGCTGACAATAGTGAGCAACTTTGGTCCATCCTATGTCATGTAAAGTATCCATGGTGTTCTTTAACTCTGGAAACTGAGTAATGATTGGTGGATGCCCATCCCAAGAATCTGTCCAAAAGTTAGCATTCTGACCATTATGGATAACCCAAAACAAATGTTTTTATGAGAACTCCCCCACTTTCAGAACAACAAGAATGGGTGATCCCTTGGATGGTGGCAAAGAGAATCCAATTGTTTCAAAATTCTTCTTAAAATATTCGAGATAGAGGAAACATATATAGGCAAGGCTTGAAGGACTACCTAAACCAATGTCATTCTTTCTCCTGAGGAGAGCCATTTGCTAGTCCATTTTTTTGATTTCATATCAGCTTTATTTATGATCCAGTGTCAATCTCGGATGTGTTTAGAGGCAATAGGTATCCCCAAATATTGGAGTGGAAGAGATCCTCTTTTAAAGTGAAAGATGTTAAGAATTTGATCCTCCTATCTACTAGAGCAATGAAAGAAAATAATGCTAGATTTGGCTTGATTAATCAGCTGACTAGTAGCTCTAAAAAAATTTGAAGAAGCTTCTACAATTGTTAAGCCTCCAAACAAGTAGCTTAACCTAGAAGCATAGAATCATTCATGAACTATAGATGGGTGAGAAAACGAGCTTCTTTAGCCAATTAAAAACCATTGATCTTCTTTTCGACAAGCTCTAGATTTCAAGGCACTCCTCCGAATGATGAAAAGAAAGGAGGATAATAGATCCCCTAACAGATCCCCCTAGAAGTCTAGAAAAGCTAGGATGGAGTACCATTAACAAGGACAAAAAAGGAGATTGAAGACAAACATGCTCTAACCCAATCAATCCAATCCACTTTGAAAATCCAAACTACTCTTTGCAAGTTGTTGTCCATAAAAATCAGACTGTTGTACATTGTTGGTTTATTTTCAATTTGTTGGTATAAACATCTGAGTTTACTTCACTTGGGGTTTGTGCGGATTCCTTGTTTGTGTAGTTCAGCCCTAAAAAGAGACATTACGGTGGTATCGAGCTTCGATCTTCCTAGCCTGAGGGTTTCGAGCAAGAATTGAAAATGGCAAATAGAATTTTTCATGATGTTGGATTCAAAAGGCTTGCCCTAACACAGAAAGATTGACCACCAAAATGGCTCAGCCGATCCATACCATTCGTGGTCTAAATGGTGGAAGGAACTCTTCAAAGGAGCCAAAAATATTAAGCCATCCAAAGTAAACAACATTGCTACATGGTATGAAGAGTATAAGGCTCTTCCGAAGTTATCCATGATGCCCTACCATTTTGCGAGTTTGTAGAATGGAAAAAGATAGAATGGGAATTGGATCTTGCTCCAAACCCCAAGCCATACACAAGAGTCATGGGAAGGATACCCCAACCCTAGAGGAGAAGAGCCCCCATCTTATTGGCAAAGCAGGAAGAGGCAACGGAACTTAAGGAAAAGGGAGCCAAACCCCAAGTTCACTATACAAGGATAGACATGCTTATCCCTCTAAGGTTAAGAAGGAGAAAGATCTATCGCAGCAGCTGGTTACCAAGAGGGGACAGCCCTTGGGAGTCTTAGAAACCCCCAACACTCTTGCCAAAGTGGAGCTCTTGGCTGATTTTCCAAACAGCACCATGGAGACATAGAGGTTTGATGGAAGATTGAAGTATGAGCCTAGAAAAGAAAAGGAAATCAAGGTAAAGGTTCTTTAATATTTAATGATGTTTCATTGGTTTCTAATGGGTGTGTGTGGGTAAATGTTGAAGAGAAATCAGATTTGCATAAGGGTAAACAGGATGCGCATTGGAAGAGTGTAAACCAATTGTCATTTTGGAGCATGAAGACAAAATAGATCAGCCCCTATTGAGCTGGAAAAATCAGATCTGCAGGAGGTTTGTGAGAAAGGGGCCTCACTGGACACTTGTGTGGATTTTCAGCCTGCTGTAAATTCCAAACCAGCAACGGAGAGCAAGCCACTTGATTTATTTTATGATCATAGCATGATTATTTTGCATCACACTAGGTTACTACATTGCTTTGGTCATCATGAGGGCTATTCTAACAATGGCGGGAAGATGAAGGAAATCAAATGGGAAGAGGGTCTTCCAAGCATTCCCTATAAGTTGGATTTTCATGGCAGCCAAAGGTATGATGATCATTCTCCATATTCAATGCTCCATACTCGAGCATTTTCAGATTTGTGTCAAGAGGGGAAACTCCCTAATTTCAGTCCAAGGTATGGGTGTACTTCAGATTTGTTGCTTCCATTTATGTCATATCAAGATATGGGTCATTATGGAAAGCATGCTAGAATGATGGATGTGACTTGCAACATAAGGCATGTAGACCTCTTGATGCAAATTCAGATTCGTATGTGCTCTATGTTGAGACTTGAGCCAATTGGGTTCAATCTTGCTGCTCATAGCAAAGAAGGTATGACTATGAAGGTTGCAAAATTTGAATTTTGGGATTTTGAGCTCTTATTATCCACTATTTCAGTTTGTCCTACAATATGTTTTCCGTCATTACTAAAAATTCGGGGAGGAGATAGTTTCCAATTTTTCAAAGCATTTTCAGCCATCAAGGATTGGTTTCTTCTCACCTCATTCATCATTGCAAGGGCAACAAGATGTTTGACATGGAAAGATGGTAAGCATAGGAAGAATCATTTTGTTGTTGATCATAATGTTTGGACTCAACATAACATGGTTTTGTGGGAATTGCATTACACAAAGATCTACTATTTTCAGGTATGTAAAAGATAAGTCAAAGATGATATGTTTATAAATAACGACTTCATTAATTTTGATCATTACACTATTGTCATACGCACTTCCATCTTACACAGTGACACATTTGTAAGCATACAAGTGGATTCAGTCATGGGAAGTGTTGGTTTTCAATTTATAGCATTGTTGGTCATAAATATAGGATCATTTCCACCTCCTATATCACTGTTGTATGGAGATCATCATGCATATCATACTACAAGGATTGATGAGGTGAGAAGCACATCTTTGATTCAGTTTGTTTCGCTTATGGGATATGGGTGTTTTTGTGAGCCTTGCAAAGGGAGAAACTTTTGATTTCAAGATCAGTACTGCTGATAATTTTATCATTATGAGCATCGGAATGAGGGAAAGATCAAACGAATCCTATGGGGAACACAAGCAATATGATCATCTTAATAGAGGAGATTGTTTGCATCATTTTTATGCCATGCAATTGTTATGTTTGGGTCATCAAGGTAAGAATTGTAATTCTGATTTTTCGATCTATGTATTGTTGACCCATGGTTCCATGTTTGAGAAAAAGGTAAGGAGAATAAGAGGAAAGGGCAGCATTCTTATTTTGGTGTATGACATACATACTTATCAACCAATCTGGGTGAAGGGTCTTCTTCATGGCCAAGAAGCCACCATGCTTGCAACTCATGGTACCATACATAATTTCATTGAAGGGAACTTTGCAAGAAGAAGGGGGTTGAGTATGGTTGGTTACAAAGGCTCCATGATCACCATAACCAAGGGGCCAACTCTCACTTCTCTCATAAATCGGCACGAACTTTGCAATAAATTTCTTGTTTCAGCTGAGATAGAATTTGTTCTCAAGATGTAATGGATTCAGTTTTTGGGGAACTCACCCTCAATTTCCCAAGAAAAAGTTTGGAATTCTGGATTGAAGAAAAGTTTGGAATTCTGGATTGAAGACAAAGTAATCAGAATCCAATGCATGTTGAAGGAGGATTCATAGTATCCAAGCAAGCGGAATTTCATTATTGTTCTCTTTTCATATATCAGCTCATTGGGAAAACAGTGATGGAAGGATAATCACCATTACCGAGGTAGCGAGATGATTGATATGGGAAGAGGGTAAGCCATGTGAATTTTTATATTTGATGTCATACAAGTAGATTGAATCATTGAAATGAGTAGATTTTTATATTCCATCAATGTTGGGGTGTTTCCAACACCCATGTCATGGGTAGTATGGAAATTTTTGGAGAGAGGTCATGATTACAACTGTTGTACCTTCTTTTCATTTGTTGTTCACAACTTTTCCAACTACTTTCCTACTTATGAGACGCCTAAAAAAGAGCCTCCAATTATAAGGTTGAAGAAATTCCACACTACTACTAACATTGGCATATTTGTGGCTGATTTAAGGTGGTTTCCAGCCACTAACATTCTGATTTTTGAGAGAAAAATGCAAGGTTACAGCTGTGTTTGGGACAACATTACTAAAGTATTGGGAATCCATCAATTGGATGGTAATTGGAAGGCCTTGGCAAGCAAAGAAGAAGAGCTGGCCATCATATCCGCAAAGCATGAGTGGATGAAGAAGGGAACACATTTTTTCTTTAATGAGTTTGCTTCATGTGCAGGTACATCAAAGAAGCCACATAGATTTATTTGGGATCCAAGAGCTTGCATTTTGCTTGAGGGAAAGCAAATTTGGGAAGGGAGGACTATAATGTCCCCTTTTTCGAATAATATAAATTGAAGGCTTCTTGCTCATCTTCCTTTCTATGGGCAAGAAGGAATTGAACAAGGGAAGAACTTGAGCTATATTTCAATTTTCTTTATTCATATTTAAGTTTTTATTTTGTGTTTTCCCCTCTAAGGCAGGTCGGCTGGGTTGGAGAGCTCCCAAAAGTGAAATTAGAAATTAAGACAAGCTTTTAAAGAGGTTGGTCTTGGGGGGAATTCTCCTCTAAGGATTTTGGCGCCACCACTAAGCTATAAAAGGGGTCGCATAGGCTCTATTTGTGCATCTTTTTGGCATATATACTTTTATCTACTTTGGTTCTAGAGCGGTGCTCTAATCCAATTCCACTAAAGGGCGACAATCCATTAGTGTGGCAAGCAAGGGAGATGAAAACCTTCCTTGTTGAAGATTGGAGGATGGAAACCCTCCAATTTGGTGGTGTTGAAGACATTCTTTGAAGACTATCTTGTTGGTTTGCAGCTAGGGCATCAAGAAGAAGACATATCAAGGGTTTTGGCATTGTTTGGAGCCCCTCTCCTAGGGAGCGACTTGTATAGGAGTGTGATTGGGTGTCTTCTAGGGCACGAATTAACATTCCAAGTTGATATTTGGACTTCTCATATTTTATAAGGCTGATATATTGCATATTTGTTAATTGTTGGGGTTTGGAGACCTCATTTCCGGCCACTTCTATTAGTTGTACTTCTGTTGTTCATTATTTAAATTCCAGCTGGGTTTGTGGTTGAGTTTCATGGTGGAAATTGCCCTAGAATATTGCTAAAGTGTTTGTATATGTTGTAGATGATTTCTATGGTGATTTTGGGTTGAAATACTACTCTTTGCAAGCTTCTATTCATAAAAATGTGAGTTTACTTCACTTGGGGTTTGTGTGGATTCCTTGTTTGTGTAGTTCAGCCCTAGAAAGGGACATTACAATGTGGTTATGTTAAATCTAGCCAAAAGGATTTACAAAAGAAAGCCGAATTTTTATCACCTTCTTTTAACCACTGAATTCTAGACTTTTGCCTCCACATGATTTCTTCTCTAGTTTCCCATTCTGAAGAGCAACTTTCAAAATGAGTTCTTTTGAAGCAAACCAGCATTACTTTCTAAGATTCTAAGGGTCCCATTGAGCTCTTCTAGCTGTTCAAGGATTTCTTTTTCTTCTCCTTGATGTCTCCAAATTCTGTCCAATTCCAGGTTTTTAGTTTGACCTTGAGATAATTCAAATGTTTGGCAAAAGAAAAAAATTGTTACATACCTAGGTTTTCGTTCTAACCACCAAAGTTGAATGGAATTACCTATATTTTCGTGCCTTAGCCACATCAATTGGAACCTAAAAGGAGCATGACATGGAACTAATTTATCCATCTCTAAACACATTGGCCAATGATCAAATCCAATGTTATTTAGACCCTCCTTTAACCACCAAGTTTCAAACAACAGGAAGCAATCTAGACATTCCAGGATGCATTCTGATCCTTGTCTTTTATTGGACCATGTCATTATCCCATTATCAATCTGAACATCCACTAGATTGAGAGATTGAATGTATCTAGCCATATTGGATGAACTAGAATCCAGGTATGATATACCTCCCTGTTTTTCCTGTAAGTTAAGGATGGTATTGAAATCTCCTCCAAGGATGACGGGAATATCAGGATAAGAACCAACCATAGAGACCATTAGGAGCATAAACTTGGATAAAAAAATTGATGAGCATCCATCCAAGAGTAAGCCTGCAAGAGTACACCCTTGGAACCACATGAACTTAGCACTATAATCATTGTTGGATCACATAAACACATAACTCCTCCAGAGGCTCCTTGAGAGCTAAGAGATAAGGACTGGGCTTTTGACCAAATCCTCTCCGATAAAACATTCATAAGCTCTATCGAGGCCTTAGTTTCTTGAATAAACACCATCATAGGATGATGAGTTTGAATCATTCTTTTAAGTTCCAGGAGCTTAGAGGGACTTCCTTTCAGCCCCCTTATGTTCCATGTGATCACTTTCATTGGGAAGATTAAGTGAATAGTTAGGACAAATCCCTGACTATACATGTATTACTCAATTTCTGGCCTTCTTTCTGGAGGTTGGTCTGATTTGATTTACGCCCAACCTTAATATTTGTATCCATCTTCAGTTTTTTGCTTTTTCTTGCGCTATGCCTAGAGGGAGATCTGAATGTTGTTGTTCCATAGGATTAGCCAACAACATCAGCAACTATTCCTTCCTCTCAGTATCACCTGCTTGCTAATTTTGGTTATCCATCTGTTCTTGAAACTTAGTTTTCCGTTGATAACTTTTCATTTTGGAACATACTTTTCCTACTAATGTGGAGCCTGACAAATTATAAGTTGATTCTATTATTCCACTACAGGTTGAACAACCATTGTGTTTAGTTTAGTCATTTGTGTCTCCGGAATTTTTGTAATGTCCCCAAAAGGACACTTTGCAACCCCAAAGGGATTTTAGGCAAATCCCATTCACTAGAAGCAATTTATAGAAATTATAGAAAAGAATATCATGCAGATCTGAATTTAAATAAGGAAAATGCAACTAGGGCAGAGTAAAAACTTATAGAAATCAGAAGGTAAATCAAGACATTTGCACCATAGGCTGATCCATCAGATTTATGAAGCCAAAATACAGAGTTAAAACCAGATTTGGAACCCAAAAGAGGCTGAAAATAATTTATAAAAATTCTGCAGAAAACTTGCCTCAGACACAGCTGAAAGGGGTCCTTTCTCCACACCAAAAATTCTGAAAATGGATGATCTGATTTATAAAATCAGAAGTAATAATAGCAGCTGGAACAGCCCTAAAAGAAGCCACAAAACACCATATAGCAACTCCTAAAGTGGTCGCTCCACTTGGAAAAGGATGGGAAATATCACAACAAATTTCTCTTCCAAACCCTTGACCAAAATCTGCACTTTTATTGTCCTCTAACTGCTGGAAAATACTGAAAATATACTGCAACCAATGACTGAGTGGATCTCTCCTTCTATGTGGCAAGCTAATTTGTCTATGGCCCAAATTCAATTTTTCCAAACTCTCTTTCAAAATAGAATCCTTCCCATTTCTCCCAATTCTGGTACCCTTTCTTGGGGAAAATCTTCGGAAGGGAATTATTTTGTAGTTGAAGGATGTAGCACTTTAACAGGTATTCAGCCGCACCCTTGGAAGGATATTTTTGTTGATCTCTGGCAGCCTGCTTTGTGGCCTAAAGTTAGATTCTTTATCTGGCTTCTTTTATACAAGAGGATTCTTACTGGAGACAATTTGATGAAGCAAATGAAACTCTGACTCACCTTTTTCTCCAATGCCCTTTTGTTATGTCCCTATGGAATATTTTGGCTGATTGGTTATCTGTCAATTGGAATTCTTCTATGAACCTTGTGGAAATTGTTAGAGTTTGGAAACATTCGCTCTCTGATACTCAGGATCTTAACAAAGGAGTTTGGATTGCTATTTCTCTTATGTTGTGGAATGTATGGAAAGAGCGAAACAACGCATCTTCAAATCTGAAAATAGAGACATTTGGTATGTCAAGGAATTAACTAGAAGCAATATAGTGGAAACTATTGAGCATAATGTGAAAATCCCTTCCCCTTACCTGGCAAATGGAAAAATATGATACAAAAGCTTAATTTGGAGGAAAGCAAATTGAATTCTAGGTCTTGCGCTAAACTATTGATGCCCTCTGTTTTAAGAAAATGGAAGCCTCCTCCATTTGATTTTGTTAAACTTAATACTGATGGAGCAGCAAGAGGCAATCCGGGTCCAACTAGTATTGGAGGGATAGCTCATGATTCTATGGGAACTCCCCTTTTCTTCTTTGCTCATCAATTGGGTTACTTCACTAATAATGTGGCTGAAATCTTGGCAATTCAGCAAGCTCTCCAGAAGTAACTAAATTGGGATGTCTTAGAATTATTGTTGAATCTGACTCTAAGGTAATTATCAACCTTTTGTCATATCCAAAGCACCATAGATCCAAAAATTGGTTTTGCCTAAATTCAGGTGAATATTCAAGTTATTGCTAGACAATTTCAGACCATCTTATATCAACATGTTCCTAGAGATCAAAACAAGGTGGCGAGATGCTTTGGCAAATTGGGCCTTGGATCATCATAATTTGATCAACTTTGGTCCTTTGCCTTTGACATGGTCTCCAGAGAAGCAGAATCAGATTGAAAAGATCCTTCAATTGCAATCATCGAATGGATAAGCTGCATATATGCTCTCTTTCTTCTTTATTATGTTGTTGGAAGTCTAAGGATATATCTTGGAGTATGAGTACCATGGCATGGCATTGTAATTTGAATAACTTATTTCTAGTAATATAATTTTGGTCTTTAAAAAAAAATCATCCGCAATGGAAACTCCAAGGTGGAGAATCCTCTCAACAAGATTCAGGGTTTTCATCCTTCTCTAGATCTCTTGGAGGGTTTTCATCCTCAAGAGTGAAGATGCAAGCAAAATGCTCAACATACAAATTTGAATTTAGAAGATAAACAAGTGATGCCCTCCTCAAGCAAGTTGACTTGCTTATATAGAGAAGATGGGCCAACTAACCTCCCTCAACATCCAATCATATTTTTCCTCCTTATTTAATGCTTTCCCCACTTGCTTTTATCTCCTAGGAGGTCGCATTTTCCCTTGAATAAATAAAACATTGCCAAATGCTTTTGCTTTTTTTCAATTTTTATTTTATTATTAAGTCCAATGCTTTATAATATTTTCTTTTTTTTTGCACTTTATAATAAATTATTATGACTTAAGTTCCCCTTGAGTTTATTCCTTAGCCATCGGGAGACAAAATGGGCTAAGGGTCTTCGACCGAGAAGGGGATATTACAATTTGAGACTCCATGATGTCTTCATTATCTTGCTCATCATTCTCCTGATGAAGACTAGCAAACCTATTACTATTTCTCCCATCCATGTTTTCTAAAAATTTTGTGTGTTTCTTTCTTTTGTTTTGGAATAATAAAATCATCTTGGGGTTTCTCTTCCGCTTGAGGTTCTGGGGCTTTAATTGGGCAGTCTTTCATCAAATGCCCATATTCATGACAAATCCAACAACGGAAGGGAATATTTTCATAATCCACCACCTCCTCCCATCGATCCTCCTCCACCTCGAGAGAAATTTTGGTTGCAAGGGTTTGCTAAAATCCATCAACACTTAGATGTATGCGTAGATCATTTGTTCCAATTGTATTGAAGAATTTTCCGTCATCATATATGTGCCAAGAGTGTTACCAATCACAATGATGACATTGTTATTCCCGTATTCCGCAGGGAGTCCAAAGAGCCTCACCCATACAAGAGCCATAGACACACTGACTTTTGCATCTTCCTTGAACATCAAATGCTAGGGTTTCATAAAAAGGCCCGCCCTTCCAAAGAACCGTGACCCCCCTTAGAAGATGAATGTAATGTCCCTTTCTAGGGATAAAACTGAAAATAAGGGTTTGGCCACAACCCCAAATGAATCAAATCTGAAAATACACCATCAACCAACAAGCATCAATCTGAAAATGACTGGAAACACACTTTAACCCTATTCGAGCAATCAATAATCAGTCCTTTAGGGCAGTGAACTGTATAGGCACTTCAAATCATCATACAACCATGTAATAATAGCTGAAAATGTTTCTAAATAATTATTTGTGCACGGCAACATTTATTCATCCAATTACCCCGCAATTTTGGATTTGTGGATGTCGATATCTATTGGCAACACCTTGGGAACCATAATTTATATAGATTCTCAAACTACTGATTACACCCACACTACCTATGTCAGGATCTTGGTGGAACTTGACACCTCTAAAAACCTTCCCGCAACCATTGATCTTAGAGTGCAAAGCAAAACTTGGTCACAGCCTTTAGATTACTAAGGCCTACCATTTAGGTGGAGGTGTTTCTGTTTAGGCCACACTTCTACAGACTATGGGATGGCAAAGCGCCAACATGAGACACAACTGGTGGAAAGACGCCCTCCCTGGAACACCTGGTTTTTGAAGCCAAAGAGGATCTTGATTCAAATGCGATTTAGAAGATGAATCTGATTCTGTCCCAAAACCCCTTTATCTGAAATTCTTGTTGTTGGTAACAAGGAAAATGAGACTAACAACATTGTTGTCCCAACTACAGTCAATGAGGCTAAGGAAATGGATTTATCTGAGGCTAACAACATTGCGAGTCTCCACTAGAGTCAATGGGGATAAGGAAAATACTCCTCCTTCTATTGAGGTCACTCTTCCAAACAAGGAGGTTTCAACAGGTTGGATAACGGTGCGTAAAAAGAAAAAATATATTTCTAAGAATAACACTCCTCCACCTAGTTGATTTTGTTCTTTTCTGTTGTTCGGTTGTTCTTTATTGCCTCATATACCTTTTCCGATAGTAGTTTGTTTTTCTTCTTTAGTGTTGTTGTGTCGCTGCGGTTTGGCTGTATATCGCCAGTTTTTGTGTTGATAAGTTGTTTTTGGTTCTTTTAAGCAGACTGCTTTTTTTATTGTTGGGTTGTCATTTTTATTCGATTTTGATCATTTATGTTGTGCTATAATTGTAAAATCTGGCTTTTGAGTCTTCTTGTACAAGGGTATAGTCCCTTTGAAAAACTATTTGCCAATAATATAAAAACATTTATTCATCCAAATAAAAGAGAATAAAAATTACACCAAGCTGCAATTAATTTTATGACAACAATAGGGAAGCCACAAACAAGGGCTAAAAATATCTCATAAACCTCTCCAAAAATCACCAAATTGTAGATTCCAGCCTTACAAAATATGAAGAACAATAATATCAACTCAAATTGTTCAAAAGTTCCCTAGATGATATCAATATCTTCACCCAAACAAGTCGTCTAGGGTTAAGGAAGAAATAAATATAAAATCCTCCTTAAAGCTCGCTTGTGACTTCCAGGTGAAGCCACCAAAGCACACAAGAGGGTTTCTATCCCCAAGTGTGATCCTATTGAAGGTTTTCGCCTCAATAGGTGACCAAGGAAGGGTTTTCGTCCTTCAATGGCAAGAAGAAAAGCTACACTAGCTCCAAATCCAAGTAAATGTCAAAATAGATGAATGATGATAATGTCCTCCTCCATTCGAACCTCCTTAAGTACCCCTTCTTGGCACCAAGGATGAATTAGAAGCCCAATCTTCATGGCCGACCTCTTAATGAAGGGGGAAATGCACTTTTTAATCTTCACTTCACTTAAGAAAACCGACCTCATAAAAGAATATTTCTTTATCTCCCTTGTAGCTCTCAAGAAGACCGACCTTAATGAAGGTGAAGATAGAAGTTCCTTTTTCGCTTTGCCATTCACCTAATCGAATCACTCCAAGCCATAATTAGTAATTAAATGAATAAGGAAATTACTTGCAATAATGGCAATGTTCACCTCCCTTGCTTCCTCAAAGCCCGTGAAAGGTGGAATGGGCTCAAGACCTTAAAAGTGACTAGAATCGAAAAGGGGACATTACAATGAATTCTCTTTCTTCTGTTGAGGCGAAGAAGATCAGAAAGTTCCGTTTGCATAGACCAAGATCGTAAACTCACCTTTTGTGTGCCAAAACTTCCTTTTCCAATCTTTGAAAGTAGCCAATGAAGGACAGAATCCAAGAAACCTAACAATCAAGCATCGGTTCTCCAGTTCATCAATCCCACCTTGCACATCGGTTTTTTGAACTCACACCACCAGTAATCTATCTGCTGCTTTCATACAGCCATTTGCATTTTTACGAGGATCAATTTTGGGCATCCTCAAGGCTCTTTTGTAGATTACAACCTGGCATCTGGATTCTCGATTCACCACCCAAAACGTCTTTAACTGTATGGAAAATCCTTGAATGAATGCCCTATAACTTGACCAATCTCACATAAAATATTCTTGCCTTCGTTCCTACCATATCCTTTAAGTTCATCATTCAAACCATGTTTATCCTCGAGGCTCGCATTGATCTAAGTTCATTGTCATCAGTGGAGTTATGGTCATTGTCACATCCTTTTGAGCATGGGGACGTTATTTCCTCATTTTCAGTTTCCATGGCTTGATTGTATTCATCTTCGTACAATGAGGGTGGAAACACCTTCATCGTCCTCCACAATGAGGGTGTTAACCCTTCAATGAATCATCGTTTCTTTAAGCTGTCAGCACATTTATTTTCAGGTTTTCCCAATAGTTATCCTAGTCTTTTGTTATGAGCTCAAATATTCTCATTTTTACCCTTCTAGGTGTTACAGATTTCAGTGACAATGTAATTCTCATCCCCAAGGAGTTTGAATTCTTTAACGACGTCTTTCCTAAGTGTTTTCCATGTTGTTTTCTCCATGCTTGGTGCATCTACGTACCAGTCAATAGCCATTCCCCAAAGGGTGGCTGCAAACATCTTAAGCACGTATGTTTATCTATATGTCCATTGGTAATCCGTATGGAGGTGCGAATTCGACATTATCATATAGGATTTTCTGATCCATTGTCAGTGAAATTTGGCAGCTTCTACTTTTTGGAGTTGATGGGGTACCCATGGCTCTAGTGTGGTTCTTTGAATACAATTTTTCCCTTAATAAGGACTACATCAGACATTCTTCTATGCTCTTAGCACTATCTGCACACATCACTTTACTCTGGGCTCTTAGCACTATAGAGTACGTCACGTTCCTCTACACTATCAACATTTTCGGGCACGTCCTTATGTTTGACCCTTCCTTCGTTATGGATTTGTATAATATCTAACACATTGTCAAGTCCCTTTTCAAGTAGACTACATAATACTTGTTGTTCGAACTTTACATGTGATTCTCTTACAGAAACCTCTGACCCGGCCTAGTCAACTAGGTCCATACTTCCTCGAGAAGGGCTAAGGTCATTTCACCCACACCTTACTACAAGGTGCGTAGGGTCCACCGATTTTGGCTGAACCCTTTCTTGGTTTTGACTCTAGTTTTCGTTATGACTTTGTAGGCTTCAGCCTTTTTCTTTGAGAAATCTCTATATCATAGTATATATTTTCGTTGTGTTTTGTGGTTACTTGCTACACATACATCTTAGAATTGACAGGGTGCCTCATCATACTTCTCTTCGAACTGAGTTTAACTTGACCCGACATTTTTTAAGGCAATGGCACCAAAATGGAGAATGATTAATGTCTATTGAGATATTGGACTATCAATAACAACATAGAGTAGTAATTGCATATCATAGCATGGCCAAGAAAAGAATCCAAACAACAACTTGTATTTATAAAATATAAGTCTCAATACAATCAGCATAGTATAGGGGACTTAATGCAATCGCACCTCCCCGATGCATATCTTTCTATCTATGAGACAAATGACTTACGGTTTTCATTTGACACAACCATCAACACCCGTACATAACCAAGAGTTATTACAAATTGAAATATGTAAATATACCAATAATCATGACAATACTAATATGTCGGTCTATATGTTCAAATTTACTTAGCCATTTTATAGGTTGGAGATCCAATTTCGTAATGTAGTGAAAAAGTCAAGAGCTTCTCCAGTCAAGGAACCATTGAGCTGGAGATAAGCTATTAAATACTGCTCAAAATTTAGCTCCCAACACAGGCTAAATGAGAGAACCCAAAGAAGCCATTGGCCTCTATTTCTCAATCACCATGAGGTTCTCTTTACACCTTTATACTTTTATTCATGTCATGCCTTGTAATATCTTCCTTTTTTTATTGCATGCCCGATGTATAAATCCCTACGCATTCTATAATTCTTCCACATAAGAATCCCCTTGGAGCTGCAGAAATTTTAATATGCCCTTCTAAAAATAATAGGTCGAAGGCCCTTGCCTATTTATTAATCCTAATAAATTAATTTTAGTGCATAATAACTTTAATTATAAGCACTTTAATTATTTATTAGTGATAAAGTAATAAAATAAAACTCCACTTTATTTTTATTCTCCCTAATGAGAAAATGCAACCCATAGGGGAAATATAACGAAGGGAAATAAAAACAATAAATTAAAGTGACTTTCCCCCAAATGGAGTGAAATGTACCACTTCCTAAGATAATTTATTTGAAGACCTTTAGCCCAATTTTGTTTCCCGACAACACCTAAAGGGAGAGACAAGAATGAGCAACTCTCCATTTGCAATCTAACATACACATTTTGTAGAGTGCCACGTTTAGATAGAAAATTGAAAAGCCTTTAACAGCCTAGGACGTCTCGACTAAACCAAACATTGACGCATTAACCAAATTTGAGGTGGAGAAATACAAGGTTGCATCAAATCTTGGAAATACACGCCCTTTTGTTTCGGCATTGAAGGGTGATAGAAAGGAAACTTATCATAATGAATTAATTATAAAAGTGCAATATAAAATAATATTATAAGCACTTTATATTAATTTATTAATGATAAAGTCAAATTAAAAATAGAAAAGAAAAATATAAAGTGATAAAGTAAAAATAAGAAAAAAGGAAAGTCACTTTACATTTATATTTCTTCCCTAGGAGAAAATGCAACCCCTTTGGAGGATGAAAAAAGGTGGAAAAAGCATTAAACGAGGGAGGTCAAATCTAATTGGAAGATGAGGGTGGCTATTTGGCCAAGTTCATCTATAAAAGCAAGTCCACTTTCTTGTAGAAGGCATGCTTTTCTATTTTATACAAATCTAATTTTTGTCTGAGCCTAGAGCTTTACAAAATATTTTCTAAGGACGAAAAACCCTTAGAAACAATCTCTTGAGGACAAAAACCCTCTAAGGGATCTAAAAGAGGAACCAAAACTCTT
This sequence comes from Taxus wallichiana var. yunnanensis, assembly GCA_018340775.1. Taxonomy (NCBI): domain Eukaryota; kingdom Viridiplantae; phylum Streptophyta; class Pinopsida; order Cupressales; family Taxaceae; genus Taxus; species Taxus wallichiana. The sequence goes on from CM031236.1 coordinate 532,669,922, forward strand.
CTTTTAGTTGAAATGAATCTCTACACAAGGGTTTCCATTGCATATCAAGAAGTTATATGATTTTCCAGTTGTTTTCCAATTATATTAAAGGTTGAAGTTGCAGATCTATACAGGGGTGTTGTCTAGATTTTCTACATAGATGACAACCTATGCAGTCATGAGATAAATCTCCCTCATTTACCAGTGAGGCTCCGTGTCGATTTGTCAATTAAATATGCTAGTATCTATATGCGGGTATTAGTTTAACCATGCAGCTCATGAACCATAGCTGTATAGTTTTGCAGCAAGTAAGCAAATTATTAAAGAAAGGAAATATCTAATGAAGAAGGAAATAATATAAACACAGGAAAGAAAGAGGGAAGATGTGCAACCCAATCAATAGATAACAAAGTTGATTGCATGCACATAGACAGGACCAATAGATATTAACACACAGAATTATAAGCAAAGGCAACTTTCAGATCTAGATCTAAAATAACACAAAGTTTATAAGTAGATCTGAGACAAAAAGTTAGAAACAAAATGCACCGTGACACAAAGTTCTCCGGAAATCTGCTCCTTTCTATTCCTTTGCTTCAAATAGCTATCAAGGGTTTCAGCACAAAGTCTGGAACACAAGAATGTTGCTTACAAATTATGATATCCTCAACCCGAAGGTTCTTCATCTACTTATAGAATGTAGAGGGGCAATTACAAGTCGGAAGTTTTTAGTTGAACTGGCACATGTGGAAGTGGGAAAGGAAACAACTGGCAATCTCCCTCCTGGAATTCCTCTTTGCATGACATGCATGATTTGCAACTGAAGATAAAACCTTCTATTTTGCATGTCTGCCACCTATTTCCAAGTAGTTGACTTCTTCAAGTAATGGCTTTTAAACCAATCACTTAAGTTTTATAATTTAATTGATCGCTCAATTACTTTGTCGAAGGAAAGAAGAAGGAAGAGGAAAGTTGCAGTCTTGTTCTTTTTTCACATTCTGCATGCAGTTGATTCTTTTGCCCTTGATTCTCACCATACTAGATCTAGAAGCGGCTGGATCTAGAATTTTGCTTACGGGTGTTGCCTTCGTCACATTGTCTTCCCTTTTATCCTTGAAGCTTTTGCAGTTCTTCTCCTGTACATGCATCAGTGCAATGTTTTCCGTAAATAACTCATCATTTTTATTTTTAATTGCATATGAGCAATTAAAAATTTTGGAAAGCACTCCGGGTGAATGCAAATTCAATGAAGGCTTCAACTGGAAGATTGGGAGAACATGCACAAGATCCTGGAAGGAATTTTCCACGCACTGACTTCTACACGGGCTGCATTAGAAACAAGAGGATGAAGCCTTTGCAATTATGGATCTGGATCTAGATCTAAATCTTGAATCTGGAAACTATGCATGATTCTACTGATCCTTTTCTTTCATCATGCTTCGCCATGGCCGGAGCAATCTTTATCTGAGCAACTCTTTTTCTCTTTATTCGGCCGGAATTCTTCACAATCGGTGCAGATCTGGAGATTTCTTCAAATTCGGAGGATATGTTCAATGTATTGGACATTGATTTAAGCTCCCTTTCTCTTATAAAAGCACCTATAATGAATTCCTGCAATTAATTTAGACAAAGATGGCAACCGGAACATGAACACTGGATTTTAATTATAAAAATCTGCATATATCAAGCCTGCTGCCCCAAAAATTTGATGTTTTGTTTGCATGCAAAGCAAGCATGAATTTTATCAACTTCACCTAAGCACCTATACCACTATGCAGACAATTATTCAAACACAAATTCCTAAGCACCTATTCCTCTTCAAATGGGGCGCCAAAATTGTCTGGGTTGCACTTCCTTGCTAAAGAATTAATTAATTCATCCTTATGGTAGCCCATGCTTATATAACCCTCATCATTCTATAATTAATTATTGCCCCTCCTATTCCTGACAATTAATTAATTAATTAACAAGCTTTTCTCTTCAAATGGGGCGCCTATTTTGTGCATGCTCATGGCTGCCATTAAATAAATTAAATTTATTTAATTTTAGCTCTCTACTTCCAGTTCACTTAAGCTTCACAGTGTGCTTTGACCTCATCCACTAAAAATAGGAATTAATTACATCAATTAATACTTTAAAAGTATTATTCCTCTTCCATATGGGGCGCACTTTTTGACATGAAGGGGCTGCATTAAATAAATAATATTTATTTAATTTTAGAATTCTAATTCTAATTTCCCTTTATCCACTTTCCCTTTGTTGACTTTTCCTCATGCTTGGGCGCCAAATTTGGAGAAAGAATTAATTAATTAATGCATTTAAAGTTGCCCTTCTATCCCAAAAGGGGTCACACTTTTTGACATAAGCCATTTCTATTTTTAAAAGCTAATTTTCAATGGGATTATTCACCTGCACCGCAACTCCAAAAATCCCATGATCCACTTAAGTTGTTTGACTTTCATAATGGGATTATTTACCTGCAAGGCAGGTAATAAAATCCCATCAATGCCTTAAGTGATTTTTCATTTATTTCACGGTGGGAATTTTCACCCGCATGAGGCGAAATTCCCGCCGCCTCGTACGCCTCTAATTTTTCCATTATGACTTAAGTGGTGTTGCTTCTATAGGAAAAAGTACCCTACTTAGGCAGTACAAAATTTCCACACACCTGCAGCTACCAATAATCCCATTGTAGCTTAAAACCTTCTTTTTCCCCAAAAAAAAACAAACGGTCTGCCCAGAAGAAGCTTTTTCGTGCATGACTTTGTCTTTTCGAGAGAGAACCGAACCTCTGTGACAAATTCCTTCTAGCATAACGTCCATAATTGATCTCCGGATACGCCGAGGCAAGAAATCGATTAAATTGGCAAAGGAATTGACCTAGAGAAATTTCACAAAAACAAAACGGGAAAACACCAAAAACACAAAACGTTGCCAGAAGTCACAAATAAAACCCAAGATTCATTCCTGGTTAAAACCCTCTTGGTATATGGGAATACTAACATGTAAAATCACAACAGGGTTAAACCGGAGCACAATTTGCCTCAAACGGGGCTCAAAATAATTAAATACAAATTTCCAGCAAACCCCAACGACAGAATATAACAATTTTGGGCATCTGGGTATTTGGCGAAATTGGCTAATATGGCTCTCTGGGAATATCTTGACAACATAGACACTTTTTGGCAATAAAAACACAAAACGACCCATTATTTTAAAAGTACGAAAATTTTAACATGGGGTAGTCTCAAATTTCAAGGTGAAATCTGGGGACACCAAGAGGTTTGAAGAAGAAGAATAGTTGTGTTTTCTCTTTATTTCCAGCCCTTTTCTAGGAGGAGCGGCCCACTTGGAGAGTTGGTTTGTGGGGTTCGGAGCTGTTTAGGATCAGATCTTGATTGTTGTTCGTATTCCAGATTTTTATAAATCCAATCAGCTATTTTACATAATTTTTGGAGTTGAAAAAGTGGTATTTTCAGTTGTCTCGAAGACAGCTTGTCTGCAAAATTATAATAAATAAATACATCCTATTTTAAAGCTCAAATCTGGTATTTCTCTCATGATTCCATCTTTATAAAAAAATTGATTTGTTTGAGCTAAAGATTCAGTGCTTTTGCCTTGTTTGGTGGATTTTCATTTCATATGCAAGTCACCTTTTATGTGTAAAATTCAGATCTACATTGAAATATTTTATAAATTATCTAGAACTTGCTCTTTGGATTGGGGTTTTGCCTAAAATTCATCTAGGGTCGAAAAATGTCCATTTGGGGACATAACATGGAGCGAGCTGATTGGACCTTTTTGGGGCTCATTTGCCATTCACAATTATAAAAGGAGGTTGTTGCACTTGGGAGAGACATCTTTTTGGCATATTTTTATATCTTATTTTTGGTTTAGCTGATTGATTTTCCATTTTTACATTGAAGGACAAAAACCTTTGATATATTTGCATTAGAGGACAAAAACCCTCTCTTGCCAAGGTTGAAGAACGAAACCCTTTATTCGGAAGTTTTCTATTGAGTGTTGAAGTACAATTTCAGAATTCCAGCAGTGTTGAAGACCCTACATTGCAGATTTATGGTATCTTCAACTAGGGTTTGAAGGAAAAGGTGTTGTGGTTGATTTATATTTACCATTTTCAGTTGTTTTCTAGGGTAGTGACCCCCTTGTGGATGAAACCTGATCACCCTAGGACACGGCTGATCCAGATCTAATCATTATCTATCTTGCCATAATTTTGGAGGCTAATTTCAGCTTTGTTTCAGATGATTTGGGCTTGGAAAATCTACTTTCCAGCCATTTTGTGAGCTGAATCTCTGCATACTTCTATTAAATTTCTAGATCTCATTTTGGGTCATAAAAATATAGATTTTGGTATTCATGTATGCATAATTAATTGTAGTAAATTTTGAGATGATTGGATGAAGTTTACATCAGATTTGAAGGTTAGCAATCTCTAAATCAAGAGTAAATTCTGATCTGCATAATATTGCATTACTTTATTCAACCAATTGGCTGTTATAAATCAGATTTTATAGGTGTTCCTTTTGGGGTTATAAACTATCCCATTGGGGACATTACAGAATTGCAATGCATAAAAGTATCCCCTTCTAAACCTTAGTTTTTAATTGTAATTATCTTAAAGGCATTTCCATGAATGTTCAAATGAAGCCATGCAGGCTTATAATTGTGGTCTTCTTTTTTAAGAATGTTAAAACACCATGGTCTTGGATGCATGCAAACCTTCAAATATAGAATGATGAAAAGAAACAGGACAACCGCTCCCTGCAAGCATCTCCCTTCGATATGACAGCAGATTTGAAGTTTTGGGACTGATGTAAGATTGATACACCTCAAAAGATCACCAGGCCATTGTTGTGCTGTGATCAAACAAATTCCATCTAAAAAGATCTTTTTAATATATAGAATGAATTTTATAAAGTGTCATCAACCTTTATTAAACAATTGAGTGGGGTAGGGCCCTTCAAAGGAAACAAAGGAACATCATGGCCATGGATTTGGTTTAGAACTTCAAGGGATTGTCTGAGTTTGTTAGTTGCTTACATCTCCCTCTTGACCGATAACTCCACAAGATCCAATCTAACAACCGACAACTTCTAGTAAGCAACGAAGAAAGCAGAGGCCATGATTGGATGGAAAATGTACATGGGAATGGATCGTTGGTCAAAGGAAAATGATAAGAATTCCTTCCAAATACAACAATTGGATTTAGACGGGGCCTAGAAACAAGATAAGACAAACCATGAGTGCTAGGTTAATCATTTTTCTAGAAAAGAGATTATGAGGCATCGATTCAGAATTATATGTAGATAATATGGCATACTTGAGCATGATTTACTCGGCTTATGCCACTAGCACACACGAGCAAAAGTGGCACATCTATGATCTACCGCCCTCTTTTTACATTGTATATATTGAGTAGGAAGGCTCTATATGAGCATCTTCTTCATTTAAACTTTTATATTCAACTCTATCGGACATTTCACAAAGAATCGTAGTCATATCCATGGTATTATTGAAAGTTGCTATCTTTTTAGGTCTTTGAGATAAGATGTTACTACATATCTTTTGGAGCATTCAATTAAGGAGTGGATAATTCCTACACATCATCGAGATTTAAGTAGCGATACACATCGGTTACGCGTTTCGATGCACAGATACAGCGATTTTTTTCTGCCCCAGATACAACTTTAGATACGGAAGTAAAAACATTATGTAAATAATATATAAATTCTAACCTAATAAGTAAGAACTAACCGCATATTGTGCACATTAAAAACAAAATAACCAAAAATACTACTAATAATTTATTTGTTGCTAATCGAATGCCAAATGATAAATTACTCGATAGTTGGTAAGGGGTATGGTTCGGGTATAGGTACAGGATCTAGTACACTTTGTTATGGCAATTTTTGGGCGTGGCGCATGGGTATGGCACTTGGGTACGGCCGTACTAATATCTATATGAAATATTTAAAAATACAGCCAAATACCCAAATTTTCAGCCTTACACATACATAGAGTAAATAAATTATAAATAAGTGAAATAGCCACAAAACATGTCGATAATTCAATGCATTTTGTCATGATATTCTTTGATCGAACTTAAAACAAGTGCATTGTTCTCGTAATGTCTCCTTCTCAACTCTAGTCCTTTTTAAAGACCTTGAGTTCATTCCACTTCCCGTGGGCAAAAAGGGAATGACCAAGGGAAGTTCATGTCATGTTTTTCAGTTGTTTTCATGAGCTTTGCATTCTTTTTCAGTATTTTTGCATTCCTTTTCAGTAATTTTCTAAGTTCTGTGTTGTTTCTTGCAATCATTTTCAGATTTGAGGAATATTATTTTGGAGGGTTTCTCAAATGTTTCCAACAGGTTTGTGGCTGATTTCTATCATTAAATAAATATACTTACAACCTGCTGCTAGGGTTTATAGTTTAATTTCAGTTTCCTTCAATTTAGTATTTGAATTTGTGCAAGTACTTTGATTTTAAGATTCAGCCCAAAAAAGGGGCATTAAATGTTCAACTATGAAATGTACCACTTCCTAGGATAATCATGACAAAGACCCTTAGCCCATTTTGTCTTCCCAATGGCTAAGGAAAAATTAAAAGGGAGACTTAAGTTATGATATTTTATTATAAAGTGCAAAAATAAAATAAAATAAAATAAAATATTATAAGCACTTATAATAAATTATTGTAAACTTAAAAATAGAAAAAGAAAGCAAAAGACAAAAAGCATTTAGCAAAAAAGAATTATCTAAAGGAAAATGCGACTTGCTTATGGAGCAAAAGTTGGTGGGAAAAAAGCATTTAATGTAGGAAAAATCTGATTGGTTAGCAAAAGGGGGCTATTTGGGTCACAAGTTCTATAAAGGCAAGTCGACTTGCCTTAGGAGAGCATCTTGTTTATTCTCTCATTTTCAGATTTGTATGTTGAAGCAATTTTGCTTGCATATGCACTCTTGAGGACGAAAACCCTCCAAGAGCTCTAGAGAAGGACGAAAACCCTTCCTCTAGTTTGTGAGGATTCTCCACCCTGGAGTATCCATTGCTCATAACTTGATAAAGTAGTTTATTTTCAGTATTTTCCAGTTGAAGAAGGAAGAAAGGTGCAGATTTCAGTCAAGGGTTTGGAAGAGGAGATTGTTAGTATATTTCATGCCCTTATTCCAGGTATAGCGACTACATATGGAGATGATTCATGGTGTTCTATGGCTTCTTGGGAGCTGTTCTTAGTTGTTGTCATTACCCCTGATTTTTATACACCAGATTCTCTCATTTTCTGAATTTTTGGAGGCCTGGAAGTCTCATTTACAGCTGTGTTTAAGGGCAGCCTGTCTGCAGATTTAATAAAATTATTCCAGCCTGATTTGGAGCTCTATTCAGGTATTTCTTTCATGTTTCTATCATTATAAATATTGTTGATTTGTTTGGGCTAAATATCTAGTGGATTCATGGCATATTCCATGCATTTTCTTATCTAGCCCTAGTCGCATTTTTCCATTATAAATCAGATCTGCATTAAGATTAATTGTTATATCTTTTATAAATTGTCTTTGGGGATTTGGAGTTGCCAAAAATCCAATTGTGGTTCGAAAGTGTCATTTTGTGGACATTACAAAATGTTACAATGTATACACAAAAATAAAGATAAATCAGCATACCAATAGTCTAATTATAATCATAATCAAATTGCTCTCTCTCCAATGTCTTCAACAAGAGCATCATCACCATCATGTGGTTCATTGGGACTGCAAGCATGTGGTTCATGTGGTAGAACCACAACCATTGGCATCGTTGTTCGAGCATTAGAAGACTTTTTTATTGTTAAAAAGTTTGGTTTTGACCCGTATTGACCAAAAAATTTGAAAAACCGCCACTTATATTGTGGGTACGCCACGATTATGGCCATGGTGCATCCGGCAATACCTGGGATGCCCCAGGATGTACCCTAGAAGTACCCTCAGCATACCATACCGTTGTTACATACCGGATCTGATGCACGTACCAAGAACAAGGCCTGTGCACGGCACACCCGATAACGTAGTGAAAACGCAACTCTTGCTCCCAATGTATCATGGCTGCATTGCTAGTATATTTACTTTAGCAATGGGTTTACTACCCAAGGCTAATTACATGTTTAACGACTTATCATGTGCCCTTTCTAGAATTGTGCAACACTTAAATGAATTTGTGAGAAATATTCTTTCTTTGGTTGTTAACGTAGGGATGCCACCATTATACAAAGAGACCGACATGGTTTGTCACACATGAGTTCACATAAATGGTGAACAATTTTAGTATTGCATTCAAGAAGGAATCGCCACAATTAATCAAAGGGGATTCATCGGGACGTTAAGATTTTTTTATTGAAATAGCAAAGAAAGTTGAAAATTCCAACGCTAGGATGAATATCTCGGTGGTCCTCAATATGATAATGTGAAAATGGTTAGATACATATCATCACGATATGTAATTCAGCAAAGAGAGTTAAGTATGAAATGAGAAGAATGAGAGGCAAGTGTTTTGCTATTGTGTTTTGTGTTGTTTTTATGTTCTCTTTGACTTTTAGGGTTTCATAGCATGTTTTTGTCACTTTATATTTAAATGTTGAAAAAAAAACTGTTTTTGCCTTAGATACGTCTTGGACGGTCAAGATCCAAACATATTTAGACCATCTTAGGTGTATCCTAGACGTATCCATAGGCATATCAGCATATCATATCTGTACCAGATACATGCCGTACTCATTTTTGGCCATGCAAACTCGTGTATCTGCTACTTAGTCTAAAACCATTCAATTTATCAATGCATATTCACATTATTCTGTCACCACTTGCATTTTACAAATTGTGCTTATATATATTGAATCAAGAATGATAACAGTTCTTTGGAGTTTATTCCTCCGGGAAAGGTTAAGGATCATATTGTTTTGGCGCATTGTATCCTTTTTTAATGTCTTTCATACTTTCTTGCACTTTTTCCCCACTAAGTAATTAGGTAGTGTTAGTATAGGGAAATGATCTCGATCCAAAAAATTTCTTAACTAAAAACTAACAAGATCGCCGTTGTCACACTTTGACTATAAGTGCATTATAACTTATTGTAAATTACAACAGAAATCTCAAATTATAAACAATAGTTATAAAGAACCCTCTCGACATTAATATACAAGGAGAGATGTGTAGTGCCCACTTCCCTTTGACACCTTTTGATGCTTATGCTGATACTATTGATTACATTATAGACATTATTATGTTTTGATTTAGTATGATGTTAGACATTGATCATGGATTATTGTTGATCTTGATTTGATTTTGATGCATGATGATTATTAGAGACACCTTATATGTGGATGATGATATATTATTGACATGGATGTTTTATGGATGTTGTTCGGACATGTGATTTTGGATATTATGAGTAGATCTAGAAAATGAATATTTTATGATGCTGATATAGTTGTGGATTAAAAATGCAAATGATGTAGTTGTTTCTTCAATGTTTTTGTGATTCATTTATATAGTTGGTTTTTTTATTTCATTTATATCACGTTGGATGTTCTGATATGGCCATGAGGCCGAAGGAGGTATTTGTGTTTTGCAGGTTTAAAATATCACAACAAACATTGGGGGATCAAAGACCAACCAAGATGGAATTCTAGGTGAATTCAACAAGGTCACCATGGCAACTCGTTTTATTGTGTTGTGTTTTGTTAAGGATTCCCATGGGGGGATTATCTTTACATGTGACCATGGGTTTGTGTATTTTATTAATGTGGTTAAATTTTATTTATTGTTGTATGTATTTTATTAGTAATGTGTTCCTTTCTTTTAATTAATTAAAATTGTGATAGAATTAATGTGAGAATCATATGGTTAAAATTTAAATAAATCAAATTGGGATATGGGAAAATAATAATGAAAGTTGTTGATTGTTGTATTTAATTTGTAAGTGATGTGTAAGTTGTGTAAGAGCTTGTGTAAGTCAGTTTTGGAGTATGAAATACTCCACCTCCATGACAAATTCGAATTTGTCCTTGGGAGTTGTGTTTGGAGGCTTGTGGGACAAGTAAAACTTGTCCCATGCCTCTAAATTTAATCTACCAACCATACTTATGGATGGAGATGTGATTTGTGACTTTTATAATGAATTTTAATAGTCTTGTTGCATGTTTTTAATTGCACTTTCTTACATTTTAATTAATTTGTTGTCCCTTGAGGTGTGGGCTTTTTAGAGTGTGCAAGTAACTTGTCATATTTTTCACCCACCTCTTTATTGTGCTTGGGAGAATGGAGTTTGTCTTTTGTGTTGAATTGGAGGATGTGTGATGTGGCATCCTACATGGATCCACATCATCCTCTTCTCTCCCTCTTCTATTTAATTCAAACTCTTGCCTTGTTTTTGGGTTGTTGAACCTTTTTGCATTCTTCCTTGGGGGCGCATTTTTCTTGTGTGGAGCTCTTGTTTTTGGAGGAAGTTGGAGAAAGCTTTGCATGCTTGGGAGTTGTTGTTTTGGACTGTGTTTTCTTGGCATTTGAAGCTTGCTATTGGGAGCAAAAGTCACCATGGAGAGGTAGGAATTTAACTCTCATTCTTTTGTTGTTATTTCCTTGTTGTGTTTTGTGAATGGTGCATGCTTTGTTTCATTTGTTGGCTGGTTGGGTAGACTGCCTTAGGGAAGGTGTAGGAGAAGGCTATGGGGAATCCATGTGGGGGCATAAGGAATGCCATTGGCATCAGAGTTTTGTGGAGGGAGTTTGGGTTTGGGATCCACCATGGAAAAGAAATAGCTTGCATTTCTTACTTTGGGGTGGGCATAAGGAAATCTATGGGGGCATAAGGAGAAACTTGTGGGGGGGCATAAGGATGTGTGTGGGATGAATTATTTTGGCGGGTTGTTCTGGTGGATGCCCAATTCCCAATTGGGAGGCATAAGTAGCTTCCCCATAGACCTTGCTCCTTTGGCTTGCTTGATCAAGCCTGAGTTTTGATTGATATGTTTTCAATTGCAGTTGTAAACTGTTGTTTTGTATTGATCTATGTTTTATTTTGAAATGTGTATGTGAAAGAATGCTATGTGTTGTGGAAGCCAGTTGTTGCCATGGTTGAATTACACCTTTTATTGTATTTTGGTTGGGGCTCGGGGGCCAATGATGAAGGAAGGCTTCTCCTTTCATTGGATGTCTTGGTTGGGTGGAGAGTATTGCCTTTCCCCCTCTTTTGTTGTGATCAATTGGAGAAAAGAGAAAATGTGCATGTTGCTGTCCTGGAGCAAAAGAAAAGTGCAGTTTGACAGTCCCTTGTGAAAACATATTCATTGTAATCCTTTCCCACATGATGTGGATGAAATTGTAATAGTTATGTTATGGAGAAATGATGTTGAAATTGATTATGAGAATGTATATTTGATTTGAGAAAGACATTTGCTTTCTGCTCTGTACATTGGAAGAAATAAATGAAATTTGTTAACTATATTCAAGAAATGGAAGAATGTGAAGATGTAAAGTTTTATAAATGAAGTCAATAAAGAATTGCAAGTTCATCTCTCTTTTGCATTGTTGTGATGAAGTTGGAAATATCAAATGGTGATTTGAAATCTTTGTTTAGAAAATGGAAGAAGAAGAAATACGTGTGTAAGAATTATATTGCATTGTCTGTTAAAATACATTAAATTGGAAATCAGATTTTACAATTTATCTTGGAAATGATTTGTTTAGAAACAACTGATTGTATTGGGTTAGTTTAGAAATGAAATGCCACAATTGAATGATAAAATTTGTTATACAAATTTAACAGAAATTGATCTCTTGTAAATATTCGAAACTGACAATCAAATTTAATAAAAATGCACAGTTCGGACCTGCACACATTAATCAACTTGAAAATGATATATTTTAGGATGCTAAGATGTTAAGGAACTCACTTTGACAAAGAAAGACTTAGGAAAATAATTTTAACATTGCAAATCGAACCCATTTCCCTTCCTCAGCCGTTTTCTGGCATTTGTTGGACAAAATTCAAACGTAAATTAATTGAACAAATTTAACTTCCTAAACCACTTTAAATCCTTCCTAGATCAATTCTCCATGCCTGTTTGGCATGTTGAGTGAAGGAGGAGATCCAATTTAATCAAATTGAAAAGTTGGAAATTGCCAGTTTGCTAATTAAAAGCCTGCAAATCGTTTTTGCAAAATTGACCCTTTAAACTTCATCAAAATGTAAAATTTATATTTTTGTGCAAAGAGGACATTGAGAGCTTTCCAAAAAGTCCTCGTTTTCCCAAAACCGAGCTTCCTAGCTCAAGTTATGGCACTTTGAAGTTTTTGAGCCTTGGCGGGAAAATTTGGGAAAATTTTCCTTCATGGCCCGCAACCCAAAAATTTCCCGTCGAATTGCCTTAGAAATTTTTTTGAAAATTTTGGCTCGAGAAAAATTTCATCTTTTCCTCCGCCGGCCCGCAGCCAATCAGAGGTTGCCACGTGTCCTCACGGGGCAACGGCGGAGGCGCGGCATCTTTTTGCCCTTTGGCCTTTTTGAAAATTTTGGAAAAAAATTCCTTTTAGCCCCGCGGCCCACGGCCAATCACAAGCTGCCACGTGGCAACTTTGGGTGCTAGCGGAGGGGGCGGACCCTTTTTTTTTTTTTTTTTTGGGATTTTGGCCTTTGGAAAATTCCCCGCGGCCCCGCATCCCCGCCCTCGCCTTGGAGAGTTCCTTCCGTGGGCGCGCGGACCCGCGCGACCATTTTCCACTTTGTTCTTCCTTCGGCAAAATATTCTCCGTCGCTCCCCCCCTCTTTCCTGCAGTGAATGGTGGAGTGCCACGTGTCCCTGGCAGACCCGCGGGCACATGGAGGCCAAGTTGTTTTTTTCCCTTTTGGCGAAGTTTGCCAAATCACCCCGCCGCTCCGCCCTTCCCTCACCCTCTCCCGCTTTGAACCAAGATTTGACACGTGTCCACTGGAGACCCACGAAGGCGTGGGAGAAGAATTGCTTTGCGCCGCGTGGGGAAAAATCTCTAAAGCCGCCCCATGACCCGCCAACCCGCCAAAGGTGTTTTCACCCGGCTTGACACGTGTCCCCTTGGGGAAAATTTGACCCCTAAACTCCGCCTAATCATATCTTGAGTTTCTAAAGGAGTTAGGAGGACTTCTTTATATCACCAGAAAGGTGAGAAAATTTCTTATCCAATGGGAATGATTTAGGAAATTTTGTATATGTTAAGTATGAGAAAATCAAGTTGAAACTCTGAGCCTGTTAGAGAGTGGGTATGGGGGTAAATTACTCCCTGAACCTAACTGAAACTTCTAACCCTAAAATTGAACCATGTGAACTTGATAATTGATTAATAATTGTAAAGTTTGTTCTTGTAATTTTAGAATTGTTCGGAACCTGTTGAGGCAACTGTTGCATTGCAACTTGGTTGTAGACTCTTCTAATCAAAAATAAATAAAATTATTCCATAATTTTCTAACTAGTCCTAGGTTATTTCTTAGGTCTCAAGTGGGTTGTTTTAAACGGGCATCACAAGATGCATTCTAGAAAAGGGTTATACGGCCCATCAAACCTCTAACGTGAAGTGGCTTTAACATTACATCATCTTTTGGTCAAACAAACACTAATGCTCAAACTTGTCTCCACTTCTTCACCAAATAACTGACATAGGAGCACCCCTAGTCAATCAGCAGATCATGCATGTTGGACACCGTGCTAGATTGAAACCACCAAGGGTGTCTCCATTTTTGGCCCATAGGGAAGAAAGGATAGATGACCTTTCTTCATCCAGCACAAAGTATGAAAATAGAAGATGAAAATTTTAAATTCAACATAAACATCTGCTGCATGGAACAAAGAGAGGTTGACCAGTAGATCGATTATTCTTAAATTTTGTACATATCTCTGCATACATCTACTCTTACAAGCTTCTTTGTACATCCTATGTAATATTGTGTGTGTGTGTGTGTGTGTGTGTGCAAACCTAATTCATATCAATGTATAACATGTACAGGTGCAGCAGTGCACCTAATACATAACACTGTATAACATGCACAGTTGCATCAATATCTTGTGTTCTTTCTCTTTATTGCAATTATCCTTTTTCAGGGTACACAGAGGACCACCTTCTCTTCTATACCGGTTCTCAATTTCGGGTGACCCAAATCTCCATGGGGAAGAGTTTCAGATTGGAGCTTATAAGGTTCAATCGGGCAAAGAAGGTACAGTCTTCCCTTCTTCCATCAGCCCAGAATAAATAAATCTGGTGAAGAAGGGACAGTGGCTAGTGTTAACAATAAGGAAATAAAGAGAGATGAAGCCCAATGACCTCAAAATTCATCTAGTGTAGAGAAGGAACAACCATCCCTCCTTCCATTGAGCTCAATTCTCGAAGGTGGAGATGGGACAACCATCCTTTCTTTCCCTCAAGGAAAAGTCTCAAGGAGCTCAGCAAAGGGATGATCAACTCTCCCAAAAAGTCAACCATTCATCAAGGAAAAGCAATGACTGACTCTTCTCCATCCATTGTCAAAACTGCCTACGGTGGATAAATTTTTAAAAAATGCATGGTAAGATCAAACACACACTTGAGGCTCTACAAAATTGAGTTACCCCATTGAGCTCGGGTTACCCGCATGAAAATTGAGTTATCTCTGTCTGCATATATGGGTCAAATTTGATGGCCATATGAGCATATTTAAGATTTTTATCTGTCAAAGACATTGGATATTTTCTGCAGACCATATAGAATGCAAGGGAAAGTTTTGGGAGGACTGTAAAAAAATATTAGGTGTATTGCCTTTGGACGTTGAATGGATAACTGTCGTCAAATTTTTACTTGACAGTTGAGGTCAACTGTAAAATTTAACCAATGTACTCCATGTATCTCCATTCTCATGCAAAACTGTTTGGTTTTTCCACAAATCTTTGAGGCCCCTCTACGAAAATGTGAGGCACTCTATTACAATTCAGAATATTGACTTTACAAATTGGGCACAATTTTAAATACTCAATAAAATATTGTTACAAATGGGGCTCCATTTCAAATATTTGTCCAAATTTCTTCATGTGCTAAATTGGAAGTAGTACTTTCTTGAGAAGTTCTGCTAATTTCCTATTAAAAGATGACTTTATAAAAGAGAGAACATTGTAAATGGAATACTTTAAGAAAGGGAAACAGAACTACTTTGAGAATTGTCATTTAAAAACACGCAATCAGATGTAAAAAAATGTAAATTCATCCCCTTTCTTAAACATATTGAATGGAAAACTTAAAACAAATCATATGTCTTCACAGCTTTATTTTCTCAAAAATAGAGCAAGCAAAGAGGAAATAAGAACAAGATGGTGGAGAACAACTAAGTACAGTACTGACCCCTCTCTTGTTGATTGCAATAATAACTCGTCCAGACAAGAACCCTATTGGGTCCTCCATTTTCCGAACACAATAAAATATAGAATTTCCATAGGGCAAGGCACAAAGAATGTGTAATGCTTGCTTCTTAGCTTCGTCTTTAGATAAATGTGCCTGCAATATAACACATGATAAATTAAAATTACTTCTAGAAGGATTTTGCACCTCTATATGTTTCTAATGTTTCATAGGATTGAAAGTATATATCCCACCATTTCCTACTCAAAATTTAAGCATGAGATTTGATGATTATAAAACATACAATAGTACGGTAGTGTGCTATAACATCTGCCTCCCACTCCTTTTGGCCCTTGATGATGCTAACTGCCTTGGAATATTACGTTCAACCAGTGCAGAAAAATCTCTACAATAAATACCCACAAAAATTACAAGAATGCTTTAACTCAAATGAATTTTCATAACATGATGTGCCTGAACACAAATATTTGGACATTGTAAAATCAATTGGTCGTGGTTGAAATTCGAGGTAGGTAGTACTATAAAACCAGTCAGAAGGTGAGAGCTCATGCACCAGGTTATCGTTTCACTCTGTAAAGATGTATTAGTGTTCAATTCACTAATAACCCAGGGGGAAATGTTATCCTCAGTTTCAGCATAAACTCCAAGGAAAATGGATTCAAAATCACTTGCGAATTCAGCAATAACTCCCTAAACATGAAAATGTAAAAACCTGGATCTTCCGGTTTAGTTATGGTCCTCCACCATTATGGTGGTCAACCAAGCTTCAAGAAGACCTCAAGGAACTTCTGGATAAAGATATGTATCAATGTTAGCTACTTATTTGTATGCTTTTGTTTATACTGCCCAGGTCTGGACTAATAGTTTTCATGCCTGGCACAGTCGAATATGTATATTTTGATTTCTCTATAATATAAATTTTCTATGGTTTTAAAAAAATGTTCCTGCCTTTTTAATGAGATTCAGTTATGTATAACTTACAGAGATGATTCAAGATTCTCAACACAGCCAACTTCAGCAAAAATTTGCAGTGCTGCTAATTGTACACCATCATCTCTTCCAACAGGATAATTACCAATTAAGTAATCATATTGTGACTACAGTAGAATTAGAAGCATGTTAATTAGTCCTACAATCATTTTTTGAGGATGCAAAAGTGATGAATTCAAGAAGAATAAAACTAAAGCATGATAAAAGGCCAAAAAGTTTGAAGACAAACAAATACCTTCACAAACTTGGGTTCCCTTCAGGGATTATAAAAACAGAAGTGTCATGCACTTACCTGGACATATGAAAGTTTCATAAACATAGGCTCTGTGATGGAATCATCAGTATCACGAAATAAGCATTTTTTGAAGACCAGCTTAAACTGGGGTTTTCCAGCCTTACTACATTCTTTAGCAGCTTTAAATTCAGCCAGGATGTCTCCTACATTCTTATTGGCATCCAAGCTAATGTATTCCTCTGATTAAAACCAACTGGTGTTAGAAGGGGTCCTTCAAGAATAAAACTCCAATTACTTACAGCTGCAAATCTATCAAGAAAAACCTTTCCAGTAACAGAAAGGGGAGTGACAATTGCATTTCCCCAGACCATGAACTTACCGACTCCAATCTTCCCACCTTTTGGAACCTCTGCTGTCTTTTGACATTCAAAAAGACCAAAGGTTGTATAGTCAGACAACTTGATAATCCCAGCAAGTTCCTGCAATCACAAAAACAAAGTACATAATTGGACAAATCTTACACACAAATTGTTGTCCGTGTAACTCTAACTATCTTAAACACAATTTTTGGTTATATTTATCTTCTGCTGTGATTTGATAGAAGCTTAGGCTTAAATTCAGATCTGCGAGGCCTTTTACCAACTAGTTTTTGGTCATCTATAGAGAAAAATCTGCAGCTACCAATTACAAGCTCTTTCAATACCTGCACAGCTTCACCAACATTGGTGGTGATATCATAAGTTATATCTTCATAAGTTCCGTCCAGAAAGAAAACTACTGTTTTTAGCTTCCTTCCAACCAGAACAGCTTCTATCTCTTCTTCAGATGGAATGGAACACCTTGGACCATTTTTCATCGAGTGTTCAAGTGATTTTCTTGCAGTCAAGACTGCTGCTTGCATTTCAGAATCATTTTCCAGTGCTTTGACAACTTCATGCATATATTCAAGAAAAGTGGAAGCAAGTTCAGTTCCAGGGCACATTGCTGATGCGCACAGGTATAAAAGCTGCCATGTTTTACATAAAGAAGCCCTGCAGCAGAACAAGTCTTGCAATTACCAACAAGCATAGAATCTCTAACAAACACACACACACACACACACACACACACACACCCGCGCGGGCACACACGCACGCGCGCACACCAGCACACGTGCACACGCACGCGCACACACACACACACTCTCACACTCACACTCACACACTACCATGACAACTAGATTCAAGGCAATGCCCAAAAAAACTGAAACTAAAAGGATTAAAAAAACAGCCGTGCTTTTCATGACAATTATGTAAAAGTGTGATATAAATACGCATCTAATGCTGTAAATAGATCTAGATTAGAAAACAATAGTAAAATCCAACTCGAAGGAAATAGAAAGAAATATGACCTCAATAGGACTTGTAATCTTTAGGAGAGCTGGGTTTGAGTTCGGTGAGAGAACAGTAAACAGAAGATTCGAAAAGGGTTTGTGCATTATAATCCAAAAAAACTGTTAGGATGATCTTTCCCTTGCTTAAATACTGTCATTACAAACCACTGCTACTTTTCCTCCTCGGGTGAATACTCACAGGAATATAAAGTAGTAATTCGAATATATAGATATCATTGATATCCCTGTGAGAAATTGGATGTTGATATTAAAAACCCACTCAAATGGGCCTTTAGTGTTACCACCTTAAAAATTTTGTCAAAACCTATGTGCCAGAAGAACCTCACCCCCTTGAAATCATAATGCATGACAACTTCACCTGAAGGAGGCTAAGAGGAATGACTTATAAATTTCGAGATTTGTCTGTTGTTTCACAGTGAGAAAAAATGCAAACTGCATGTTTGACAACTTCATCTGAAGGAGGCTAATAGAATGATAGAGAAATTTATAGAGTTGTCAGTTGTTTCACAGTGAGTACAAATTCATACAAAATATGCAAAATAACACGAATAAAAAAATTGAAATTAGAAACTTAAAACTGAAAAGGTTGTGTAAATTACTCAAACTAGTAAAACATTACCTGCATCTAACCTGAAATTTCACCACACTGCATGATATCTGATTTCGTTCTATATCCTTCTATCTTATTCTTTAAACTGCTAAGAACACTTACCTTATATTAGAAAATTGCATGCATCTCATGACAAAGATATTCACCAAAAGCATTGTTACACTATATAAGTGCTCACTGTATTACTCTCCTGTTGATAATATCTCATTTTCTCACTAAGTTCTTTTCATAGATCTCTACTACTTTCATTTGGACACAATCTTGAACGGCTCATTGTTCTTCCAAGTTCCAACAACATAGAACTTTATTTCTCCATTTTTAAGCCATTTAATCCATCCCAATATGCACCCTTCTCTTGAACAAGATAATGGAAAGGTAATATGTACATGCCTATATTTTGACTATACACATCAAAAATGGGCATAGACATTCTTCCAAAACCAACATACTTATTTCATATAACGTCTGGCATAAGGAGTTTATACATTTGAAGTTCTCCAAAAAGAAATCTTATGGCACTTTTTCAGCTTTCTCCTAAAATATTTTGAGAGGCCAGCTCACCACACACAAATACCAAAGTGTCCAAGTGAATTTTGACAATTTTCTCACAATTGAATTCATTTTTTTTTCATGTCATATACATCCTTCCTTTCCATGCAATATTTCCCATTGTAGCTAGATTCAAACTCGAGGCCTAAATAAACATACGAAGAAATCACTACATTTTTAACATTGAAGGAGATGGTTACATTGTCTGACCCTTAGAAGCATCACTATTTGGACGAGGATTTTCCATGTCTACTCCCCATTTTGGGGACTATGATAACAAGTGGAGGTATCCCTAGCTGCCACATTTTCACACTAGAAACCAAGAACAGAAGGAAACAAGTGAAGTAAGGCTTTTGAAGCCATTACAAATCAGCAAGTCAAAACATCTACACAATGATAATATGTCATCCCATTACAGCAATGTCCATCAGATTATTTGATATCCCTTCCAATCCTTAACCTGCACACATTCTACATCAAATTCATACAATCAAAAATAAAATATTCGTTATATAAGCGTCGCTACTTGCATTCTTATGAATTGGTCCCAGGAGGATGTAATGTCCCCAATGGGACAATTTATGCCCCCAAAAGGAACAACCACAAATCTGATTTATAACAGCAACTAAAAGATATATTTTTGATGAAAAACAATGCAGATCTGAATTTCTTTAGAAAAATGCGACTTGCTCTAAGGATGGTTGGCCCATAAAATTGATGTAAAATCACTCAAAACTTTGCCTAAACTGCTTAGAGATTATTATAAAGGCATGAACACTGAAAATATAATTTTTTTACCCAAGAAGAAGAGTTGTATTTTTATTCAAAGTCTGCAGAAATCAGCTTATAGACATGGCTGGAAAAAATGTTTCCAAAGCCCAAATCAGATGCAAATAGGCTGGAATTGACCTCTAAAAATATGGAAATGACGATAGAACTCAAATCTGGAACAGCCATGCCCTAGGTAGCTCAGGATCCTCCCACAAGTGGGTCGCTCCACTAGGAAACTGTTGGAAATGCACCCCAAAAATCAGCTACAACACTTCTTCTTCAAACCCTAGCTGGATGTAACAAAAATCTGCAAATTAGGGCCTTCAACACTACTGGAAATTCAGAATTATCCTTGAAACTCAATGAAAACCCTTGGATAGAGCTTCCTCTCACAAAGGATGAAGAGTTTTCGTTCTTCAACCTTGGCAATAGAGGGTTTTCGTCCTCTAATGCAAATACTTCAAAGGGTTTTCGTCCTTTGAGGTAAAAATGGAAAGCAAATAGCTCAACCAAATTTCAAAGATGAAAATATATAAAAAGTGATGTCTTCTCCATGCATGGCGACTTGCTTTTATAACATGGTGTCTCCAAACGTTACCCTAAAATCTGAGACTACCCCATGTTTAAAAAAATTTCGTTCTTTTAAAATAACGGGTCTTTTTGTGTTTTTATTGCTAGAAGATGTTTGTATTACGTTAAGATATTCCCAATGAATCATATGAGCCAATTTCGACAAATACCCAGATGCCGAAACTCATTTTATCCCTCCGCCAAGTTTTGTCTGTGAGAAATTTTTATTTAATTATTTATTAAATAAATAATGCCCCATTTGAAGTAAATTGTGCTCCGGTTGAATCTGTTGAAGTTTTGCATGCCAATATTCACACATCTCAATAGGGTTTTCACAGGAATGAATTCAGAGCTTTGTCTGTGACTTCTGGCAACGTTTTTCATTTTTATTTATTTCTTTTGCGTTTTTCTCTGGTTTTCCCCATTGTCTTTCTGTTTAATTCCCCTGGGTCCGTTCTTTGTCTTGTATAGTCTGTTTAATTGCCTGGAACATCTGGAGATCATTTACGGCCGCTGCACCAGAAGGAATCAGCCTCAGAAAGCAAACTTCTGATCAAAAAGATGAAGTCAAGCACAAAAAGCCTCTCCTAGGCAAGTCGCACTTTTTGGAATAAATAGATCTAAGCTGCAATGGGAATTTTGGTAGTGGCAGGCAGGCGAGAATTTCTTACCTGCCTTGCAGGGTACTTTTTCCCATGAAGTCAAAGTCACTTAAGCTGCAATGGGAATATTAGAGGTGGTGGCAGCAGCTGGGAATTTCTTCCATGCCTCGAGTAAAAATTCTCATTATAAAAGAAAAATCACTTAAAACACCGCGAGAATTTCTACCGCCTGCACAGGTAAAAATTCCCATGATGAAAGTCAAATCACTTAAGTGAAAGAGGGAATTTTGGAGCTGCAATGCAGGGTAGAAATTCCCATCAAAGTTGACTTCCTATTTTTGGAAATTACCCTTGCTAAAAAATGCGACCCACCTTGGGTGAATAACAATGCATTTAATAATATTTATTAATGGTTTATTCACCCAATTTTGGCGCCATAAATAGAAGGAAAGTCAATGCAAGTGGAAGAGCTAAAGAGAAGTCAAGGATGCATGCTAAAAATAAATAAAATAATTTATTTAAAAGCAACCAGCAACATGCATAATTGGGCGCCCAATTTGGGTGAATAAACATGATTGTTTATTAATTAAATTGCTAGAAATAGGAAGGGCAATTATTAAAAATAGTATGTTGAGGATTATATAAGCATGAGGTGCCATAATAAAGAAGCAATTAATTCTTTTTGATGAGGATTGCAGCCCAAACAAGTTTTGGCGCCAAAAGGAGGATTTTGCATTAAAGTTTATTTTCCACTGCCGGGAAGCTTCCAGTTTTGGCACCTAGGGTTGGAATAGCCTAATTTTGGTCATTCTGAGCATCTGCATGTTGGTATATGTGCCCGGGTGAATTAAATAATATTTTTGTTTGCTTTGCATGCAAGCAAAACCTCAAATTTTAGGGCAGTAGGCTTTATATGCAGATTTTGGTGATAAAAATCAAGTATTCATGCCATGGACTCCATCTTTGCCTGAATAAATTGTAGGTATTCATCACAAATAGTTCAAATCAATGTCAGGTACATTGAATATATCTTCCAAATATGAAGAAATTGTCAGATCTGCACAAATTGATCCAATTACAAGGGATTCCGGCATAATTAAAAGAAAAAGAGCTCAGACAAAGATTGTTCCAGCCATGAAGCATGATGAAAGAGAAGGATTAGTGAATCATGCATAGCTTCCAGATTTGTTGAATTCAATGATACAGACATAGGCCCTGAACCTATCACCGATTTAATTGACAGATCCAGATCTCATAATTGCAAAGGCTTTCGGCAAAAATTCATCCTCTTGTTTCTAACGCAGCCCATGTAGAAGTCAGTGCATGGAAAATTCCTTCCAGGATCTTGTGCATGTGCTCCCAATCTTCCAGTTGAAGCCTTCATTGAATTTACTTGTATTTGCATTCACCAGAGTGCTTTCCAGAATTTAAAATTGCTCATATGCAATTAAAAATAAAAATGATGAGTTTTGTCTGAATTATTTACGGCAAACATTGCACTGGTGCATGTATTGGAGAAGAATTGCAAAAGCTTCAAGGATAAGAGGGAAGACAAGTCAAAGGCAATACCCACAAGCAAATCATAGTCAGCTGCTTCTAGATCCAGTTTGGTGAGAATCAAAGGCAAAAGAGTCAACCGCATGCAAAATATGGAAAAAGAACAAGACTGGAAGTGTTGCAACTTTCTTCTAATTTCTTTTTTCTTCTTTCTTTTCTTCTTTCTTCTTATTTTCTTATTTTCTTCGACAAAATAATTGAGCTATCAATTAAACTATAAAACTTAAGTGATTGGTTTAAAAGCCGTTACTTGAAGAAGTCAATTACTTGGAAATAGGTAGCAGCCATGCAAAAGAGAAGGTTCTATTTTCAGTTAAAAAGATGCATGCCATGCAAAGAGGAATTCCAGGAGGAAGATCACCAGCTACTACCCTTTTCTATAGCTTCTGCATGCGGGAATTCATTAAAAGCTTCCTATTTGTAATTGCCCTCTATACACTATAAATAGAAGAAGAACCTACGAGTTAACGGATTGGAATTTGTAGTCAGCATTCTTGTGTTCCAAACTTTGAGCTGAAACCCTTGATATCTTTCTGAAAGCTAAGGAATAGAGAGGAGGCAGATTTCCAGAGAACTTTGTGTCAACGGTGCATTTGTTTCTTATTTCTTTTTAGATCTCTGCATAAACTTTGTGTTGTCTTAGATCTAGATCGGAAACTTTCCTTTGCTTCAAATTCTGCATTTCAAGATCTATTTGTTTCGTCTATGTGCATGTGACCAACTCTATCAACTATTGGTTAGGTTGCACATCTCCTTTCCTTCTTCTCGTATTTAATTATTTCCCTTCTGCATATATAAATTTCTTACAGTTGCTTACTTGCTGCAAAACTGCCTAGCTATGGTGCATGAGCTACGTGGTTAAAGTAAAACCAACAGATAGGTATTAGAAAATATAATTGAAAAAATCTTACACGGGAGCCTCACCAGTAAATGAGGGAGATTTATCTCATGACTACCTAGGTTTTCAACTGTGCAGAAAATCTAGCCAAATATAACTTCTCTTCTTTGCCCACACAAAGGCCCAATCAGCTCTTTGCACTTTATTAAATATTTTCCTCTTGCTTTACTTTATTTAATATTTCTTTATCCCCTTGCTTTCTATCCCCATATGGGTCGCATTTTTCCACTAGGGGGAATAAAAATAAAGTGACTTTCTCTTTTTTTTTCTTTTATTGTATTGCCACTAATAATTAATTTAAGTGCTTATAATAAAATTTCATTATGCACTTAAAATTAATTTATTAGGACTAGTTTCCCTTTTTTTCATCCCTTAGCCGTCGGGAAACAATGAATGGGTTAAGGGTCTTTGACCTATTAATTCTGAGAAAGAGATATTTGAGAGGATCCTTCACTCATTGATTCTAGACCCTTTTCCCATTTAGGTGGGTCCTATGCCTTAGTACTTCTGCTCAATTCAAGAATTTTACAAACATGTTATCATGGTCTATCGCCCTTTTGTTTGACTTTAAATGTAATTAGCATAACCCATGAATATGCATGGTGTGCATAAAGAAGTCATTATTTCTCTTCATTTCCATTGTCTTTGATTTTAAAGATTCGTAGATTTTTTTTTAAAATCTTCTATTTCTCCTTTCAAATAACAATTACAATCAAGATGTCTTCATTTTCTTCTTTATTCAAAACCACTACTAGATTTAATTTTCTTGAAAAAATCTTCTATTTCTCCTTTCAAATAACAATTACAATCAAGATGTCTTCATTTTCTTCTTCTTTTATTCAAAACCACTACTAGATTTATTTTCTTGTTGCTCTCTCCTCTAAAATGACATTTGGAACCAACAACTCCCTACATTTACTTAATCCTCTTCCTTCTCTTCATGGTTTTTCTCCTTCTTTTTCACTTTGAATGCAATTAGCATAACCCATGAATATGCATGGTGTGCATAAAGATGTCATTATTTCTCTTCATTTTCATTGTCATTGATTTTAGATTTCTAGATTTAAATTTGTTTTATTGCTTCTATTTCTCCTTTCAAATGACAATTACAATCAAGATGTCTCCAATCTCTTCTTCTTTTATTCAAACCACAACTAGATTTAATTTTCTTGTTGCTCTCTCCTCTAAAATGACATTTGGAATCCATGTAAACACCCTACATTTGCATAATCCTCTTCCTTCTCTTCCCCAAAATCCTTCTTTAATTTAATCTTCTTGGCATATGTAGTTAGTTAAATTTCACCCTTCTAATCAAGGAACCTAATCTCTCATTCATCTATGGGAGGTGAAATACCAAGCCAAGAAGAATTTGGATTGACCTTGCATAGCTTGCATCTAGGAATGCATCTACATAAATGTCATTACATGATTGTAACATTCGGTGAAAAGAATTTTTTTACCTTCTTTGTCAATCATGCACCTCTATTTTATGTTTTTGAAAATGTTTAGGGAATCAATTCATGTTGCTGGAAAAGTTTTTCGTGATGATTGTTTTAACCAAATCATGATTTTTCGTAAACCCTAGCATAATTTGTTCTATAAAACCACATGCATATGCTGCAACAACTCTAGATGAAAATCTAGCCACAAGAGGGCCACTACGAAACCATAGTCGACATTGACTAGGAACTTTTATAACATAGCTTGTTGCTCACATAGAGCTTCAAGCTCTCAACTTGGGCCTGTGTGAAGAAGGCTGGAACTGAAAACTAAGTTGAGATCAGGTTCTAGGCCGACTATTGAAATGATACTAGCATTAGGAAAGATCACATAATGTTTGGCCCCGAACCCTCCTTCGCTAGAAAAGGAAGCAATTTCATGTAGGTGAAATCTTTGGAATTATGAACTAAGTTAATGGAAAACATTGCATGATCTCAATCAAGAAATTTGACTAGCACAAAAATAAAGCTTATCAAATGATATTTTAGAAAGTTGTCTTTTTAATTACAACTTCTAGGATCGAGCTCTTATTCAAGAGAATGGAAGTGGAACAATCGAACACCTTTCGAATAATGTGACCATAGATATGTATGACCAAGTTAGCCACACTTCTGATATTACTTCATGGCTGATTCGACCATGTTGTCATGAGGGGTGCACAACTCGAGCCACGAGGCACAATGGGTACAACTTTCACAATATATTTAGAATTCATGAGCCTATTTTAAGAAAGAGTTAGGATCCATAGTGCTCCATCAATGTTTGGCAAAAAAATCAATACTTCACAAGGATGATACACTGATTCTTTATGTATTGTTTATGGGAAAAACGAATGTAATGTCCCTTTCTAGGGCTAAAACTGAAAATAAGGGTTTGGCCACAACCCCAAATGAATCAAATCTGAAAATACACCATCAACCAACAAGCATCAATCTGAAAAATGATTGGAAACACACTTTAACCCTATTCAAGCAATCAATAATCAGTCCTTTAGGGCAGCGAACTGTATAGGCACTTCAAATCATCATACAACCATGCAATAACAGCTGAAAATGCTTCTAAATAATTATTTCAAGCACGGCAACATTTATCCATCCAAATTACATCAAAATAATAGAGGAAATAAGAGATTACACCCAGCTGCAATTAATTTTATGACAGCAACAAGGCAGCCACAAACAAGGGCTGAAAATAGCTCATAAACCTCTCCAAAATCACCAAATTGTAGATTCCAAGCCTTATAAAATATGAAGAACAATAATATCAACTCAAATTGTCCAAAAGTGCCCTAGATGATATCAAACCCTTCACCCAAGCAAGTCGCCTAGGGTTAGAAGGGAAGAAATAAATATGAAATCCTCCTTAAAGCTCACTTGTGACCTTCGTATGAAGCCACCAATGCACAAATGAGGGTTTCCGTCCCCAAGTGTGATCCTATTGAAGGGTTTCATCCTCAATAGGTGACCAAGGAAAGGTTTTCGTCCTTCAATGGCAAGAAGAAAAGCTACACTAGCTCCACTCCAAGTAAATGTCCAAAATAGATGATGAGATGATGAGGGTCCTTTCGTCCCCAAGGGTGATCCTATCAAGGGTTTTGTCCTCAATAGGTGACCAAGGAAGGGTTTTTGTCCTTCGATGGCAAGAAGGGTGATATTGAAGGGTTTTTAGCAATAGGTGACCAAGGAAGAATTTTTGTCCTTCGATGGCAAGAAGAAAAGCTACTATAGCTCCCTCGGAAATGTCCACTTTTGATAGATGATGATCCTCCTCCATTTGATCCTCCTTAAGTACCCCTCATAGGATGATGATCCTCCTCTTAATGCACTTTTATTCTTCACTTAAGAAGACCGACCTCATAATGAAGAAATAAAAATTTTCCTTGCTTTGTTTGACAAGTCTTCTTCCCCTATTCGAACCATTCCAATGCCATGATTAGTAAATAAAATATTTAATTACATGAAGGTACATCACTTATAACCATGGCAAGTTCCCCTCCTTTGCTCCTTCCTTGATGCCCATAAGAAGAGGAATGGGCATAAGGCTTCCATAGTGACTAGCTTGGAAAAGGGACATTACAGTCCTCCCTTCCCAAATTTGCTTGTCCTCAAGCAAATGCACGTGCCCGGATCCCAAATGAATCTCAGCTACTCCTTTGATGTTCTTGCACATGAAGAAAACATATCAAAGGAAACAAGAGTGTTTAACAACACTTTTACAATCTCTTCATCATGCCTTAGGGACATGATAGCTAGTTCCTTTTTTGTTTGCCACCATCTCATAATTTCCATTCAAATGATGGATTCCCAAAACTTTAGTAATGTTGTCCCAAAAATAGTTGTAACCTTGCATTTTTCTCTCAAAATCAGAATGTAGGTGGCTGGAAACCACCTTAAATCAGCCACAAATATGCCAATGTTAGTAGTATCTTGGAATTTCTTCAACCATATGATTGGAAGCTCTTTTCCATGTGTCTTATAAGTAAAAAAGTGGTTGGAAAAGTTGTGAGCAGTAGATGAAAGGAAAGTACAACAGCTGTAAGCATGACATCTCTCCAACATTTCCACTCTATCAATGATATGGGGGCTGGAAACGAAGTATGACAGTCATGAATCACCTGATTTTTCACCCAATTTGGAGCTATGTTGGCTGAAGTAGTTGTCTTCTTCAGTTGAAACCATCTACCACTATTTTCCAATGATTTAATGTCCTCAAAATGATCACTCTTGCAGTTGTTCAAGTCTGAAAACAACTCATAATCTGATTTTATCAAAACCAGCAATTTAAAATGGAACAGCAACTACAAAATTGAAACCTCTTTGCAAAATTAGGAAATGTGAGCATTGCAATGACTGAAAACACCTCTCTAAGGGCTGAAAATTTTCTCCAATCATTCATCAATCAAAAATGCTCCATCCTTTGACTAACATTACTTGCTTACCAACTTGTATGTATACCAATGAGACCTTGTGGTGGCTGATTTGAATAATGACAGCAGCACTAAGTCTGAAATTCTGAGCTATAGTTCTCCAAAGTACACTCCCTCGTCACCACTAACCACCCACATACTTTGTTGGTGACCTTTTGCATGGATACCCAACCATGAAGCAACTCTACCATGTTTATGTTGCGCTACTACTCGACATTATACTTGGTTGTAATTAAAGACTTCCAATCTGCAATTATCTTAGATAAAGAACAAAGATATGATTCTTTTGACAAAATACCTTCTACCAAATACTTGATTTGAGTGGTTTCCAAATCATACCTTGAAGTATTACTTTCTTTCCCTTATCCATGAAGCTTAACTCCATACTTTGGTAGTTAAGAGTGAGCTCTCCCAATGAATGTAACCATTGGACCCCAAGCACAAGATTTGTATTAGCTATGCCAATCATATAAAAATCATCACATACCTCATGCTCTCCCAATGTGAAAAGGAGTTGGGGACACCTCCTTGTGCATGGCATGGAGTAGCCATCCACTACCTTGACCGTGAAGCCTTTGAAGTCTTCCACCTTCAAATCCACCTTTTCCCTCAAGCTCTCATCAATGAAACTATAAGTAGCTCCATTATCAATCAAAACCGTGACTCCTTGTCCATGGAGGGTAGAACTTGGTTTCAAGGGACACTCTAGGAGTAAATCCTTCACAACTTTGTTAGGATACATAATAAATTCAAAACAATCCTCCATCAAATTTCTTTCTAACCATATGCATGGAGTAGCAATATTGAATTCAACAAGGACTTCCTCTTTCTTATAATTCAAAGGATCAACCAGAACCCAAACTTTTATGCTCACATAATCTTGCAAGAAAAGATCTATGTGCCATATGTTACTCCACAAGTTCTTCACATCATCACCAATTATATTACAAGGCATCAAACATGACATGTGATCTTTCTTAACAAGTTGCCCATAATGACACAAGTATGGCAGCGACATAAGAGGAGGTAAAATGTGATTTTTTTCATCATACCTTGGGCTGCCAACAAGGATCCCACCATTTTTTTTATGGTACTTGTTTGGAACATCTCCGGAACTCACTCCAAGGTGATAAACTCCCTCAATTTTCCCATCATTGACTGTTGTTTGGAAATTTCTAGCAAGCTAAAAGTAATGAGGAACCGAAAGTGCCCTTCCTTCATGGACATACCCTTCCATAATGTCATCCTCTTTACCCTTATGCAAATCTGATTTCTTTTCAACATTTAGCCACAAGCACCCATTAGAAACCAATGAAATATCATTAAATATTAAAGAACTTTTACTTTGGACTCATGCTCCATGATTTCCCTAGGTCATGCTTCAAACTTTCATCAAACTTTGATGTCTTCACGTTGTTGTTCTGAAAATCAGTCAAGAGCTCTACTTTGGCAATGGTGATGGGGGCTTCTAGGGCTCCCATGGGTTGTTCCTCTCAAGGCTCAACAACTTCGGTTGTTCTTCTTCCTTCTTTGGCTCAAGCTCCATGATTTCTCCCTCTTCAACTTGCACGATGGATTCCTCCATTACTTGCGGCCCTAATTTTTCCTCTTGTGTAGCTCGTGACCTAGGCTTGGGCCTTGATCTTCCCTTGCTTACTCCCATGAACTCAGCAAATGACATGGCATCACAAATATTCTCCGGAAGAGCCCTATACTCCTCATACCATGTAGCAATGTTGTCCATTTTGGATGGCTAAGCATTATTGACTTCCTTTGAAGAGCTCCTTCAACCATTTGGATCTTGCAGGGTATGGATCAGTTGAGCCATTTTATTAGTCAATATTTCTTGCCCTAGGGAAAGCCTTTCGAATCTAGCATCACCAAAAAATTATCCGCCATTTATCTTCTTGCAAGGAAACCCTCAAGTTGGGAAGACCAAAGCTCTGATACCACTGTAATGTCCCTTTCTAGGGCTAAAACTAAAAATAAGGGTTTGGCCACAACCCCAAATGAATCAAATCTGAAAATACACCATCAACCAACAAGCATCAATCTGAAAATGACTAGAAACACACTTTAACCCTATTTGAGCAATCAATAATCAGTCCTTTAGGGAAACAAACTGTATAGGCACTTCAAATCATCATACAACCATGCAATAACAACTGAAAATGCTTCTAAATAATTATTTCAAGCACGGAAACATTTATCCATCAAAATAATAGAGGAAATATGAGATTACACACGGTTACAATTAATTTTATGACAGCGGCAGCGAAGCCACAAAAAGGGCTGAAAATAGCTCATAAACCTCTCCAAAAATCACCAAATTGTAGATTTCAGCCTTATAAATTATGAAAAACAATAATATGAATTCAAATTGTCCAAAAGTGCCCTAGATGATATCAAACCCTTCACCCAAGAAAGTTGAGGGTTAGAAGGGAAGAAATAAAAATAAAATCCTCCTTAAAGCTCACTTGTGACCTCTGTATGAAGCCACCAATGCACAATGAGAGTTTCTGTCCCCAAGTGTGATCCTATTGAGGATTTTGTACTCAATAGGTGACTAAGGAAGGGTTTTCGTCCTTCAATGACAAGAAGAAAAGCTACACTAGCTCCATTCCAAGTAAATGTCCAAATAGATGATAGATGATGATCCTCCTCCATTCGATCCTCCTTAAGTACCCCTTCTTTGGTGCCAAGGATGAATTGGAGGCCTAATTCTCATGGCCAACCTCCTAATGCACTTTTTAATCTTCTCCTTTGTTTGACAAGTCTTCTTCCCCCTAGTCGAACCATTCCAATGCCATGATTAGTAAAGAAAATAAATAATTATGAAGGTACATCACTTACAACCATGGTAAGTTCCCCTCCTTTGCTCCTTCCTTGATGCCCACAGAAAGAGGTATGGGCATAAGGTCTTTCATAATGACTAGCTTGGAAAAGGGGACATTACATGGAAACAAACAGCAATGAGTTATGGAGGTATACTTTTTCCAAGTCCTTTTGGAGGCAGTTCCATGCTAAAGAAAATATTTTGTTTGTTTCCTCTTTCTCAAGGGGCACTCTGGAAGAAAACTTGATGATTTGCAACATTTGTAAAGTACGTTGGCATACATTTAAGTTGGCTGCCATTTGTTTCTTGTGGAGGACAAGGTTTAGAAAACGTTTTCAAAAACACGCTTCCCCTTTCAATTTAGGCTAGAGATTTATTCAAGCAAGATGTAGCTCTTCTTTTCAAAGCCAAGTTGAATAGTTTTTGTTAGAATGTTGAATCTTTCTTGTTTGGGGAACTGCCTTAAGTGTTGTCTTTCCTTTCCTTCTAAGGGCAAGATTTTTCTTATAACCACATTGCTAAGTTAATGAGATCCTCTTGTTTTCACATGTAACATAAGGTTCATTTCATCAAAAAAATGAACAGTAAATGGAGCTAAAGCAGTTTCAAAAATTAACGAACTTGTAGCAAAAAATGCAGCAGGGCTAATCTTGTTTCATGTTTTTAATGCCTGAAACCTAAGTCACAAGGTTCGAGTTTGAGTTCGAGGAGGATAAAATTCGGTTGAAGTTCGTCATTAGATAAAGTTCAAAAAAAAAATCGCCATTAAGTTCGACCAATATATAAAATAAAAAATTAAAATAATATAGATATTTAAATAAATATAAAATATAAATATAAATAAAATAAAGATTAAAAACAAATAAATTTAAAAATATAAAAAATAAAAAACAAGGATAAAATATTAATACATATTAAATATGTATTAGAAAAGATATATAAAACAAATCAAATAAAAACTTAACTTTAAAAAGATCGTAATTAACATCTAAAATAAAATTAGAATAATGAATGAATAAAAACAAATTACAATAAACCCTTAACGATAAAAATCCCTCCACAAAATCGAACGATGAAAACCTGATTTGCGTGGTAGGGATGATGTTGGTTGCAGTCCACGAGTTAAGCCCGGTCTTGTGGGTTGTGGGTTGTTGTTGGTCACGGATCTCTCCTGTGGATTGTGTGATGACAAGACATACATAAAAAGGAACCCTTCCTAGAAGGCGAAGTGTGAACAAAGACCTCCACACAACTCCTCAAGTTAGGCCACTTGTTGTCATAGTTTCACCCATGACTACCTCCGTGTCATACAATCCGCACATCTGCAAAACCCTCAACGAACTCCAATGAATTTGGCCAAACTTTTGGTTGTCGAATTTTAATCGCCGAATTTTAAAAATTTGGCAAACCTTGTAATATAGCCTAAAACCTATCCACAATGGAAAATGACCATTGTGGAATGGGTTTCAGCCATTTTTTATCGGCCATGCAACATCTTATGCAATGCAATAGAAAAATAACCATTTTATGGGCAGTTGTGGACCTTTTTTGCTATGTTCTAACCCCCCTTACAGCCAATAGAATGTTTCTACTGGCTACAACAAGCTTGCAGCCTTGGGAAACGGCCTACAACCGGACAGGAACAGAGCCCTGTAGTACCCTCATCTCATAAAAATGTAAAACCCATAAAAACTAAATCCACAAACTTTCATTGCTTGTTGAACTATAATCATAATGTAAGCGGAGCGGTTGAAGCGGGTAGGTGCAAATGGAAGAGGTTCGAATGCTTTGAGTTCAATCCGAGAAGTGTGGAGGACATATTAGCATATTTTTTATGGAAACATGTTTGGCATGAGTGGCAAGGGTTTATGGGGTCACATAGCTTCACACTTTTCTAAAACCATCTTTGGTATACTCAAAGCGAGGCGAAAGCATTTTAAGGAGTTCCATTAGTGGTGCCACGCAGCCTGGATCTCCGAGGACACTTCTATTTCCTCGGACTCTCAAAAGAGCTTTTAAATGGTTCTACTAGAAATATGAAAACCTATAGAAATATTGTTGATGCTAGCAAGTATGGTTAAACATTCCTTTTCTAGGTTATAATTTATAGGAACTCCGAAAACATGTAGGAATAATGATGCATGAAAATTAACATCAATACAATCCAAATAAACCATATCTTAACTTCATAGAGGATAAGAGATGTGGAGGATATACTTGCAAGTTTTTTAATGGAAACATGTTTGGCATGAGTGTAAGGACTTTGAGGTCTCGGAGCTTTGCACTTTACTCGATAGCATATTTGGAAGACTTTTTCCACGAAAAAGCGTTTTAAGGAGTTTCATTAGTGGTGGCATGCAGCCTAAAACTCCTAAGGTCTTTTCTATTGAAAATGAGTTGTCTTGCACTCTCAAAGAACTTTTTAATAGTTCTACTAGAAAGATGAAAATCTACTGAAATATTGTTGATGTTAGTGGGTATGTCAAACTTTCCTTTTCTAGGTTTTATTTTATAGGAACTCCGAAAAATTGTAGGAATAATGGTACATGATAAGTTATAACTGATTTTAATACCATCCAAATACCCCATATCTTAACTTCATAGATGATAGTTCCATCTTATTTCATCTGAATGATATCCAAAGAAGCCATAGGGTTTCTTAATTTTGGGTCATTAAAGGATTTTGGTTCTATTTTCTCCCAAATAAAATGATTGCCTTTATTAACAACTCTACTAGAGAGTCTCTTAGGCCCATCCTTATCAACTCGGGGTTTGGTTTACATTTTCCTAAATGCTTTCTAGGTGAGCACTGATCTCAATTGTTTATTCCAAAAGTACACTTAATACACAACATCCAAAATGCCACAAAAATATAGTACTTAATTAAAATGGAAGCTACGCTTACTTAACCAAAATACCTTCAACAAATCTTTTAATTGGCAAATGGTAGTTATTTTTTATTTTAAAAAAACAAAGGATCTTTATATTAGAGAGAAGATATGGTTACAAATTCTACTATGCCAAGCATTGAAACTATTTGTCCACGCCTGAGCATTATACATCAAATTAGCATTACAAATATTCATGGAAGAAAATCAAGATTTAAAATATGTCTCATATCCTCCTGTAGCCTAGTAGGCCACCATAGTGGTGGTGACCCATAGCATACAATATTATGATTATCCAGAGCCCAGTTAGCCAACGCATCAGCACCTTTATTGCCCTGTCTAGAGATGTGGGAAAAGAGTACTACTAGAAATGTTTATTGTAACTTGGCTTCTTCATAATTTTTGGAGTTGTTTGCACTCTTCCATGGTTGCATTTGTGCTTGGAATCATTATTTCCAGCCGTTCTGGTAAAGTATATTTGCTGTTGTCATATTTTAATTCCAGCTGGTCTGAAAAATACAAAAATTGTAGTTTCCAGTGTTCTCTTGTGTTATGTTTGTTCTGTCTCTTGAGTAACATAATTTGAAGGGTTTCTATAATTATCTCCAGTTGTTTTTGCATGCATGATGCCATAAAAAATAAAAAAATCAGATTGTTATTAGGGTTTGAAGATAATTTTCAGTTTGCTAGTTGAATTTGAAGTGTTTGAATCATAAGGGTTTCAAGGGAAATCCAAAATTTTCCAAGTCTTCCTAGAAGGGACATCACAATTGTCTACCCTTGAAAAACAAACCTTCTTTCATGAAATAATCAAACCAAAGTGTTTTCTCTAGACTTACTAGTTCTACATATGCATGCCATGCTTCCTTGAAATTTTCGTCATCATTATATGCAAATTAAAGCTTGTGATAACTCGATTCATAAGAATATTGATTTACTTCTAATTGGTTCTAAGGCCCAAGTGCCTTCTTCCCTTATGTATGTAGGGAGCTATTTTCCTAGTAACCCTATTGCTAGCCTGATGTAGCCTTACGAAAAATCTGACATAAGTTTGTAATTCTTTAAATTAACATTTCAAAACAAATGAAAAGAGATAAAATCTAAAGCAGTAATATTCATAACACTAAACAGTTTTATAACAAAAGAGCATTACCAATGCATTGCTAAAAGCTTACATACAAACAAATAATCCATCCAACCAAGAGTGGCTATATGGATATCTAGAAATTACCTTTCCGGATTGTTGTGTGTTTGCTTCAGTATTTGCAAAAATAGCTCTTCCCTTAACTCTGGGCATTTCATGGAAGTTTTATAAAGCTTAATAACAATATCCATTTGCTCTTTTGAACTAGCTTGGCCAGCACCATCAGCATTAGTGTATCTCAAAACTAACTGAAAATTTTTAATAGCTCGGCTCATCAAGTCACTGCTCATTTTCAAGAGAGACATTTGAATTGAATCCTGCGCAAAACACAAATAAAAAAATTTATTTTGGGAACCAGATATAACAAGCAATGCTGGAATGAAATGAGTACTCAAATAGAAAAAAATCCAGTGTCAGCCCAGATTCTACATGATCCTACTGAAATAAATATGAATCAAAAAGATAAAAGAAAAAAAAATCACTTAAAGGACATAAAGACCAAGTAATTACTTGCTGAAAAGAGAGCATATCTGCTCCTGTGTAGTTTTCCACGCCATGGGAAGCCGTTCTTCTGCTAAAAATATCAAGCTTTCCAGATGCAGACAACCGCTTTTGCATCAACTTTGTAAAAGAATCGGAAAAAAAAATCTTGATATTACAACCAAACTAATGTTGAAAATTTGCATGCAAGAGTGTGATTAACAAGAGTGAACTAGTGTTTATATCACAAATAATTTTATTCAATTAAACCATACTATACAGGAAAAGAAGAAATCTAAGACCGAACAAGTATTTTTATCACCTGCAATCTATCTAGGACTGGCAAAAAGGAATTGTATTCTGGGGGCAATAGACCAGGTAGACTGATTCATACCAAAACAAACAAAAAGCCTGTAATTAGTATCATTGCTAGTGTCTGCAATTATTTTTTCTATCTTATCAGAGTTAACCCGATAACAAGTAAACATTTAAAGAGTTTCAAACTGAAACATTAATTTCAAGTTTTTGTGTGGTCAAAATGTATCCACGTTGATTCAAACAGCTTCTTATACCTTTCATGCACTTCTTTTAGACTGCCAAGTTCAACAGTGTTTTCATTTGAATGACTAAAAACAACAAATAATGCCATCAGCTTAGCTTTAACTTTCAAAAAATTAATGAATTCTCTTCAAGTGCCAAAAGAATATAAATTGTTTTGAAAAACCCAATACCATGTAAGTACAACAAGTGGGACCTGTGTTGTACATACATCAATCTCCATTCAATCCAATCAACTGACATGTATTTAAAAAATTTGAAGATCAAACAAGTAGGAAGCTATGTGTTTTCCCTGTCTTCTGATGCACAAACACTAACTCCTAGAAGAGAATATATGTGATTATTTTTAAAATGATAAGGCCAAAATTGGAAAATGTATGGACAATTTGCATAAAGATTTTGTTCATAAAAGTAGTTTCTGTATATATTTTTCTGTAGAAAGGGAGCACTTTGACAAAACATTTCTTAAGTTCTGTCAAGATAGATCAGTGCAACTACATTGTCTGTCATTTCTAGTCTAGGAGATGAGTCTAAGTTCTGCCCATGTAATGAGAGAACCCGTCATTAAGATTTACTGTGGTTTCCTAAAGAAGGAAGGTCGATGATATCATTATTCAAAAGTATTCACAATTAGACTTCATTGTGACTTCATCCGCTAATCATGACATCATCATTGTTCTTAATATATGTAAAATATGTAGCAGCTCATTAATGACATCAGCCGAGCAGGTTTAAATTCTGAGCAGAGACACTCACAAAGTATGGAGACCTATAAGAGGTTGATGAACTATAAGACAGAGTGATGAAGACCTTCATGGGCATTATAGGGTATGGGATCCAGGTAATATGTTGCATTTGTCCAAAATTACCAATTCTGATTTTGACATACCACTGTAATGTCCCCAAATGGACATATTCTTACCCTAAAAGGATTTCCTTCAATTCTGATTAGGGCCAAATCTGATTAATCCAAAAAGCCAAAAATCTCAATTACTATCAAACTGAAATCAGGCCACAAACTGAACATTCTCCAGAAAACCCTAGTTTGCTGCCCTAGGCCAGCGATTTAGCAAAAATAGCTTTTTCCACCTCAAAATACCTCCAAAAATTATGAAAATTTGTTTGCAAGTAGATAATGAATAATCAGAATAGGATCTCCAATCAGATTCGAAAAATATTAATTCTGAAATTTATTAGGGCAAAAACGCAGCAGAACTTGTAAATTCAATAACTTGCAAAATACTCCAAATTTTTGGGCAAATGATAGCTCAAACTGAAACTTAAAAAATAAGTTTTCCAATGAACCCAAAATCAAAATTTTCAATGGCAGAAAGGCATCCACAACGGATTTGCAATTCTAGAACAATATAGATAGCTCCTAGATGTAAGTGAAAGCTGAAAATACAATTTCGCCCCACTTAGGAAGGCCCAAAAATACCTCAAAACTGATCAAACACTTCAAATCTGATCTCTCCTTGAAATCAATGCCCTACAATGCAAAAATTGGAAAGGGAAGCTTCAACAACACTCCCAACAAACATGCAATATTCAGCCCTTGCAGGTCTTCAAAAAATTCCCGTCGTAATATCTGGGCTAAAGACCTTTTGGATTACCTTAGGAAGTGGCTCTTCAAACAACTCCTAGATAAAAAGCTTTTTTGCTAAATTGTTGGCCTAGGGCAGTGAACTAGGGTTTTCTAGAAAAAATATAGTATGTAGCCTAATTTCATTCTAAATTTCAATTTGATAGTAATTGATATTTTTGGCTTTTTGGATTAATCAGATTTGGCCCTAGTGGGAATTGGGAAATCCATCTGAGGTAAGAATATGTCCATTTGGGGACATTACAGTGGTATGTCAAAATCAGAATTGGTAATTTTCAACAAATGCAACATATTACGGATCCCATACCTTATAATGCCCATGAAGATCTTCATCACTCTTTGCCTTCATGATGATTTGACTTTGATGTACCAAATCCTTAGCATTCTTATCCTTGCTACTCCTAACCTCCTTATTCAACCTGTTGTAACCTCCTCCTTCAAGGATAGGAATAAGGAGGTTAGGAGTAGCAAGGATAGTAATGTTAAGGATTTGGTACATCAAAGTCAAATCATCAAGTGATGAAGACCTTCATGGGAATTATAAGGTATGGGATCCAGGTAATATGTTGCATTTGTCCAAAGTTACCAATTCTGATTTTGAAAACTTTGTGATTGATTTCATAAGGGAAAGAAGGAATTCAGAATTATCTTTTGAGATTACAAGTGTGGGCAAGCATGGTTTCTTCTTTGGAGACTCCGGTGCAAGAAGGGAGAGTACCTCTCAAGGTACTAATGCTGGTTTTTATGGTAATAAAGGGTAAGAGAACAATTTTTGATCAATTTCAGATTGCTGAACTGTGCATAACAGCAGTCATAAAGAGAGGAGAAAAAGCTTTATTAATAGAGCCCATGACTGATTTTTATATCAGCAACATGGGGGAACCTTTGGAAGGGTTAGTGGGGCATTTGGTCCTCAAAGTCTTCAAAGAAACAAGGTACAATCTGCTGATAAGGAAGAGAAATTGATTTCAAGGGTGACTCTTGTCAATGGCATCATCATGCCTTGCACGAAGAAAATAGTACAGCAGCCCATTCCATTGAAAGAACATGAGGTATGTGACATAATTTTTGTGGTTGAGTTTACTAGAGATGAGGTTGTTGTTGGGACACAATGGTTGCATGATTTTAAAGTGGAAGAAGATGTTCGGGTTGAAGAATCTAAGGAGAATGAAGGTGTTGATCCTATATCAGAAATTCTGAGTTACAAAGGTATGATGAGCAGCCCCAATTATGATATTTCAGAGGTGTTGGCTTCTCTCATGACGGAAGTCAATTGGTACAACAAAAGGTATGAGGTTCCTTGGGTTCAATGTGATAAAATTTATGGATGCATGAGTTCTAATTTTGATTTCCCTTTCTCTTATGTTTACGGTGGAATGAAAATAATGGGGAGTCATGCACAAGTTTCTTCATGGTATGAAAAGCATTACAAACATTACTTGGATGCTATAGTATCATTTCATTTTCTCTTTCAATTGTTGTTAATGCATGACTCTATGGAAGACTTGGAGAAAATGTGGGGAAAGAGAATAAAATGTGATGAGGGGGCAGCCATATATATTTCCAACATAGAAGAAATTGGTGACCTATGTCCATGGAAAGACATGCCTTGCACAAAGAAGGTAACTCATTTCTTTATTTTCATTAAGAGGTGTGAAGTACTTGAATGTTTTTGTACAATTGGGTTACTTGAAGTTGGAATCATTCATTGGACACATTGGCTGCCATCTTTTGGGAAACTTGTTTTCATTCACCATGTTGATAAACTGAAATTTTTGGTGGAAAACAAAGAAATCAGGTTTCATAGTATGCAAAGGGGGTTGCATTTCTGCAGTTTATCAGCTGATTGGGAAGGAGAAATCACAACAGAATGTAAAGAAGGTTCTGATTTTATTTGTTTATCAACTGATTATCCTTTTTCCAACCTCTTTATTGCTTTATTATCTGCTGGAAATATGAATTTGGTAAGGTGTGTGGCAGTTGTTGAGGCAACTCTTCTTGCAGAATGCAATTGGGCACTTTTTGAGGGTTTAATCCTTCAATTTCAGTCACTTCAGATCTGCCCTCATTCTATATTCATTAGTCTTATGATCCACTCTTATTATTTTCAGTTGAATGATGTCATAAAGAGAACTAATTTTCAGTTTGATGAGACATTTCCCAATCTGATTTTTAAAGGGGAATTACAGGGATACTATGATATCAGAATAATACAGCAGAAGCTTGGCACATATCAGCTGATCATCGGGCTTGAAGAAGGGCTAATGAGAGCTCTTGTTTCTTCTAATATGTTTGCTTCATGTGCAGGGTTGAAGATAAGCAGGAAGGTGAAGAGGGATTGTTGTCCTATATACTCCATGACGGCATTCTTGAGCGACTTTTGCATTATTGATTTCACTCATACTTGCATTGACTCAATGGAAGCAAGTAAGGTTGGCATATTCTCCCAAAGGCTTCATCATTTGACCAGCACCAGATCAAGACTTTGGGAGCACTACATCATGTTCTCTCTCTTGCACATGGCACTTGGGCAGACGAGTTTGGAATTGCTTGAGGGCAAGCAATTGGGGAAGGGAGGACTGAAATGTTCCACTTCCTAGGTAATCCAGTCGAAGACCTTTAGCCCAATTTTGTTTCCCAACGGCTAAGGGGTGTTAAAAGGGAAACTATAGTCTTAATAAATTATTATAAAGTGCACAAAAAGAACTTTATAAAAAGCACTTATATTAATTTATTAATGACTTAATAAAAAAAAAAAAAAAAAGAAAAGAAAAGATAAAGTGAAATTAGAAAAGAAAAGGGAAAGAGGTCACTTTATGTTTTTATTTCCCTAGGGGAAAATGTGACCCATGTTGGGGATGTGACAAGGCCAAAAAAGAATTAAATGCAGGGAAAAGCATGTGATTGGTGCTTGTGGGTGGCTACTAAGCCAAGTTTTCCTATAAAAGCAAGTCGACTTGGCTTGGAGAGATATCTCTTTCATTTTATAAAATTCTGATTTTTGTCTGAGCTTGAGAGCTTTGCAAAATAATTTCTAAGGACAAAAACCCTTAGAG
The DNA here is from genome assembly GCA_018340775.1 of Taxus wallichiana var. yunnanensis. NCBI lineage: Eukaryota > Viridiplantae > Streptophyta > Pinopsida > Cupressales > Taxaceae > Taxus > Taxus wallichiana. The sequence continues at coordinate 532,710,481 of CM031236.1, forward strand.
ATTATCTCTTGAGGACGAAAACCCTCTAGAGATCTAGAAGGAGAACAAAAACTCTTCTTCTATGTTGTGAGGATTCTCCATTCAAGGGTTTCCATTGAGCATCAAAATTCAAGGAGTTAGTTGTGTTTTCCAAGTAGTTTTCCAGCTATTGTTGAAAACTTATTATTGTCGGTTCGTGAGTGACTTGAAGACGCATACAAGGGCTGAATATTGCATGTTTGTTGGGAGTGTTGTTAAAACTTCCATTTCCATTTTTTGCATTGCTAGGGCATCGATTTCAATGCTAAATTCAAGGAGAGATTAGATCGGAAGTGTTTGATCAGTTTTGAGATGTTTTTGGGCCTTTCCTAAGTGGGGCAAAATTGTATTTCCAGCTTTCACTTACAACTAGGGTTTATCCATAGTGTTTCAAAATTGCAGATCTGTATTGGATGTCTTCTCACCATTGAAAATTATGATCTTGGGTTCATTGGAAAGCTTCTTTTTCTAGCTTGGGTATGAGTTATCATTTGCCCATAAATTTGGAGTATTTTGCAAGTTATTGAATTTACAAGTTCTGTTGCATTTTTGCCCTAATAAATTCCAGAATTAATATTTTTTCGAATCTGATCGGAGATTCTATTCTGATTATTCATTTTCTACTTGCAAACAAATCTTCATAACTTTTGGAAGTATTTTGAGGCGGAAAAATCTATTTTTTCTATATCGCTAGCCTAGGGCAGCGAACTAGGGTTTTCTAGAAAATATTTAATTTGTGGCGTAATTTCATTATGAATTTCAGTTTGATAGTAATTAAATTTTTGGCTTTTGGATTAATCAGATTTGGCCCTAGTGGGAATTGCGGAAATCCATTTGGGGACATTACAGTGGTATCAGAGTGGTGATCTTTTCCAACTATGGGAAATATTTTTAAAAAACAAAATCAGACTCAAAGGAAGGGAACTATGGATGATCGAGATCAAAGAGCTCCTCCTACAAATAAGCTAAGATACATACATGAGTTACAACAAGTTATAATGGAATATCAAAGGGAAATGTGTGATGCAGTGACAGGCTCAATCATGGACCTAGCTAAGGTTCTACAAGGACACAACATATCTACAAATCAAGGAGCAACCAACAATGGTGAAGGAAGCTCAACTGGACTAGTCAGGACATCCACCAAGCCTCCACATCAGATTTTCAGAACCAAGTTTCTCCAAAAAGAGGAACAACCAATTGAGGAAGAAATTCCAAGTGATGTTGATGACATAGAGGCATGGGGTAAAGAGTATGCAACACTCAGTTCCAAGGTGAGAGATATGTTGTCCTTCAAAGATTTTTGCGAGTTGCAAGATAGTAAGGGCACCAGGAAGAATAAAATATCTCAACAAGAGAAACTCGCCATGCAAAAAATTGAGAAGCAGCCCATAGAGTATTCCACCATACAATCTTCAATGGAAAAAGGTATGACTTCTAATGGGCAAACTGTTTGTATTAGTGAGGAAGACAAAGGAACAAACATTACTTGTTGGATGCAAAATTGGAAAAGATGTTTCAATCCAAAAGATACCTATCAATCTTGCAAAGAATGAATCATTGTTGTATGGGATGGATTTACCAAGTCAAGTGAGGGGCATGAAATTGTAGGATTGAGGGGCATGAAATTGTTGAGGATGTTGATTCTTGTTCCACTTGATTTGTCTGAAATCATGAGTCACAATAGGGATGGTGTTGTTTTAGAGGTATATAAATCACCTGTGAGAAGGTAGACATTTTAATGATCTTCTTTATAACGAGGTTAGTAGTAGAACGAGGATTTATTGCATCATATTCATCCTATGTCATTACAACAGTTCTATCATGATGGTATTCAACCTATTGTGGATAAGAATGCTAAGGATTTGATACAACAAAGTCAAGTTATCATGAAGGAAAAGAGTGATGAAGATTTTGATAAGTCTTATGAGGTATGGAAGAAATGATAATAAGTCATATTTATTGTTGCATATTAAACCATTTCAAATTTGTTTTTCTCATGATAAGTATGGTAATACAAATTGTAATATGGAGCATATGGATCCCTTGTTCCTAATTCATGATTGTGAGCATCATGAGAGCTACATACTTTGGCAAGAGCTCTCTCACTTGACAGGTACAGGATCTCGAATCTTGGAGCACTATAACATGTTTTGTCTTGTGCACATGGCACTTGGACATATGAGTTACAATTTCTTGAGGGCAAGCAATTTGGGGAAGGGAGGATTGTAATATCCCCTTCTTGGTCGAAGACCCTTAGCCCATTCATTGTTTCCCAACGGCTAAGGGATGAGAAAAAGGAAACTAAGTCATAATAAATTAATTATAAAGTGCATCATAAAATATTATTATAAGCACTTAAATTAATTTATTAATGACAAAATAGAAAAAGAAAAATAAAAAGTAACTTTATGTTTTATTTGTCCCTAGAGGAAAAATGCAACCCATAGGGGGATGAAATAAAGCAAGTGAAAAACATTAAATGAGGCAAAAGAAGTTGATTGGTTGTTTTGGGTGGCAAAAAGGCCAAGACAACTTATAAAAGGAGGTCACCATGCATAGGAGAGGATATCTTTTGACATCTTATCAATTCAAAATTTTGGTTTAAGCTTGCATGCTTTGAATTACTCCAAAAGATGAAAACCTTTTGTAGTCTTGCTTGAGAGGACAAAAACCCTCTTTAGCCTTGGAAGAAGAATGAAAACTCTTCTTTCCTTATGTGAGGAGATTCTATTCAGGAGCTTTCATTGATTTTCAAAGATATATTTCAAATTTCCAGCAGTTGTTGAAAGGCAAAGTTGCAGATTTATATTGTTTCTAGCTCTAGAGTTTGAAGACAAAAGTGTCGGGGCATATTTCTACCTTCAGATTCAGCCAGATCTAGGGTTATCTACACCCCTATGAGTGGAGTTTAATACATTCTAGGGCACAGTTGTCCCAGATATCATCACCAACATCTTTGTCATATTTTTAGAGGCCAAAATCAGCTAAGTTACGTACTTTTTAGGTCCAAAAATTTGTGTTTTCAGTTTTATCTGAGAGTTGTTCATCTGCAAATTTTAATAAATAAATTTCAGCTTTTAGTTGATCCAAATTTGGTATTTTTCTAATGTTTTTGTCCTTATAAATATTGTTGATCTGTTTGGGATAATAACAAAGTGGTTTTACTTCAGTTTTGAATGATTTTCACTCCTATAGCAAGTCACATTTTTCTATATAAAATTCAGATCTGCATCATTTGTTTCAAGCATCTCTTCTATAAATTGTTATTTTGGATTTGATTTGCGGCTATTCCATTTAGGGGCAGAAATTTGTCCATTGGAGACATGACAAGGAGGTAAGTAACTAGTACTTGATCATCATATTGAGCATTTGAGTCTTATTGTAAGGTGTGGAGGTCATAGTTAGAAGACTCATGTAAAAGCGAGTACTCGCCAAAGAATAAACAAAACGAATACTCGCCGGAAATACTCACAGAAAATGACTCGCCGAGTTTTGGCAAGTACTCGTTGAGTTAACTCGGCAAGTCCGAGCCATTAACTACTTTGACGCGGATAAGACGCGGAAATACTCCAAAACACTCAAAATGAGCGGATTTTTCCCTTTAAAAGGCCCTATAGCACTTCATTTTCATTCACACAACCATTTGAACTTGCATTGCTTGTGTTGAAGCGGATTTTGGAGCAAATTCAAAGAGAGAATGTTGTGCAAGTTGTCACAAACAATGCAGCAACATATGTGGTCCTGGGAGACTACTGCTGGCAGAGATACATCCATCACTCTTTTAGACTCCTTGTGCAACTCATTGTTTTGACCTTCTTTTGGAGGTCATAGCCAAAATTGATTAGGTGAGACCGGTTGTAGAAGATGCAAGAAATATAACAAAGTACATATATAATCACCCTTGGGATATGAGCTTGATGAGAGAAACACCTGGGAAAGAGCTCGTTCGAGCCGGTGTCACAAGGTTTGCAACTAACTTCTTGACGTTGCAAAGTATTTGTAGTTTGTTGACATCATTGAAGCAAATGTTTGTGAGTCAAGCATGGCTAGACTCACAATATTCAAAGAAAGTTGATGGAGAGAAGGTTGCAAAGATAGTTTTTGATGATATCTTTGCAAAAAGAGCTATAGAGATCATCAAGATAATTTCAAACTTCGATTTATATTTCATTCCTTTATTTTAACTTGTTAAATTATAAAAATATTGTTTTTACTTTTTTACTTTATTCGTAAGTTTGTAACCTTACATTTTAATTTGTGTGTAGGTGTCAGAGCCGTTGGTGAGGGTTTTGTGTTTGGTTGATGGGGAGAAAAATCCTATGGGGTACATTTATGAGGCCATGGATAGGGCCAAAGAGTCTATCCAAAACTATTATAGGGGGATATCGTTAGATATGGTCCCTTTTGGGAGATTATTGATCGAAGGTGGAACAATCAACTCCACCAACCTATTCATGCAACAGGGTACTACCTCAACCCCAAGTATTTCTTCTCGACGGCTTCACAGATGTGAACAGAGAGGTTATGGAGGGCCTTTCAACATGTATTGAGAGGATGATACCAAATGTTGAGATGAGGGACCTCATTATTTTAGAGCTACAAAATTACAAACGTGTTACGGGGAGGCTCTTTTCTTCAGTGTTAGCTATCCGAGGGAGAACCACACAGACACCAGGTAATAAAAATTAGAATGTTTACCAAGTTACTTATTAGTTACAGATTTGATTTTATTAATTACTTATAAACTTTTGATTATCTTGTTTGTAGGTTCTTGGTGGGAGGATTGGGGAGGAAATACCCCGCATCTTCAAAAGCTAGCCCTCAGAATTCTATCTCAACCTTGTAGCACTTCTAGATGTGAACGCAACTGGAGTTTGTTTGAGGCCATTCACATGAAGAAGCGCAACAAGTTGACTCAAAAACGGCTCAACGACTTGGTTTTTGTGCAATACAATCTCCGGCTTCGCACAAGAAAAGTGGAGGCCACATCAAAGGAGCTTATTGATTTGGATGAGATAGATCCATACAGCGAGTGGACTAGGCGAGAAGAGGAAATCCCTGTGTTCACAGAGGACGAGATTGCTTCTTTTGAGAGGGAAGCTATGGAGGGAGAAGCACTAGCAGGAGATATTGGATTGGATGACATCTTTGGAGGTGATCTCAACATGCAACAGAGGAGCCACCACCATCTACTACCAGGTTGGAGCTAGAGTCGCAGCCTTCTAGGAGGAGCAAGGAGACGCAACCGAGTGTGGGGACTAGTAGAGGCACTAGACCCTCTCCCCAATATTTCTCTAGAGCGGGGAAGAGGAAAATGTAACTTATTGTATATTGTAACTTGTATAGATATGAAATTTATGATGATATTTTTCAATGACAATCATCATAAATTCATAGCACTTATCACCATTGTTGTATTCGCATGATGATGCAATTTTGTATTGTATTTGTATTCAAATCTAATAGAAAACACTTCTCCAACATTTTATGGACTCATTTGATACATTTTGTAGCTATATGTTGCTTAAAATTTATGTTTTTAAAGAAATTTGTGTATTTTTAAGTTGTCGAGTATTCTTAGAGTCTTGCCGAGTCAAAAAAAAATTGGTCTGCCTATGCGAACTATGGTGGAGGTTGCCCCCTCGAAATGGATAAGTCATTTAGACTTGAATGTTCTCATCTTATCTCTCTATTTTGATGTTTTATTGATGTTACTCTTTTGATCTAAGTAATTTCCTTTCAGATTAATTTTGTAGAAGAGGTTTTAATCTTGATGTTATCTGCATGGACATGATTTTATAGACAATATTACATAAGGCAATAGGCGTATATTGTTCCTCTAGTTCTAAAATGGAAGTATACCCAGGGTCTCGAATTTGAAGCTGAATTGCAGCCAATCTGATTAGAATGGCCTCTTTTTGGGATTTGAATGATCCTATTTCGGTTTTTTACCATTGTTTAATTTTGTCTTTGAGATACTTCAGTTTAACCACAAATTTATAAATGAGAAAAACCTGCACATGCTGAAGTATTTCTCCACCGCTCAGAAATTATTTGATGAAATGATGGAGCTAGGAGCCAGCTGGATTCAAATTTGAACCGCGGTTGCTTTTTAGGTATTAGCTGAGGTGAAATATTTACTATTATTGGTCAATGATCTGACAGGGTTGTTTCACCAACTCGTGCATCAATCAACTCGTTAGGGTCATTCCAAGCTTTTGAAAGATAGATTTTGTTTTTCATCTATTCATCTAGGTGAAAAAACCTTGAGTATAGATTTGCTCCATTAGGTGGGTATCACTTTCAAGTTTATCTAGCACCATTACTGTGCAAAAGTTGAATCCTGCACCTCCGTTATTTTTCATGTGGAGATCTGATTGTATTCAATTCCCTTATCAAGAATAAATTTGAAGCATTAACATTGATAACCGAAGAGGTCATCATTTCCAGCATTTGGATACAATTATTACCACTCGGAGGGGTATAGACATTGAGAACATGAGTACCACTATTTCATTCATGTGAATGAAAAACAGTGAATTCTCCAAAAGGGAAGTTAGTTTCAGAAGTATGAATGAATGAAAAACAGTGAATTGTCCAAAAGGGAAATTAGTTTCAGAAGTATGAATGAATGAAAAACAGTGAATTGTCCAAAAGGGAAATTAGTTTCAGAAGTTATAGCATTCCTTACCATGTTCCAGTGGAATAGGATTCTATTTGCTGGACTGAAAATCATTTGTTGGCTCCCCAAATCCCATTGAACCAAATGTTTTTTCTTGAATTTGATCAGAAACAGACCTTTATTGGGCACATCCAGACCTCTGATATTCCACGAAGGGATCCGCGCCAAGAATCCATCATGGGGGTAGGCCTGTCTATGGAGTTTTCCAGAACGGCTGTTGCTGAGGGTGTCCATATTTGTAGCATCCTTTCAGCTGTTATGGTGATGTGTTGATCTTCCTCAATGTCAATTTGTTCTCCGGAGGCTTTCCTCTTTTTAAGGTGTCTTGAATATTCTTCGGTTCCCATAGTTGGAGGTTTATTGGTATGAGATCCTCATGGTTGTTCTGCTGGCTTTTTCCCCCTATTATGAGTGTCCATTCTTGTGGGTTAGAAGTAAATTTCAGCTTGAAAACTTCCTTTTGATTATTAGTTTCCCGATTTCTTTTTGCAGTGAGTTGGCCTCATTAGATGGTAGGGTTTGCATTACTTGAGATTTTGATTCTGCAAATGCATTAGGATTATGCAGGGGAAGGGAGACTATTGCTGGATTTTGATTATCACTTCCAAGTGTAGGAAATTTGAAATTTGCTACCATTAAAATTTTGAGTGTCATTTGATTGCTTACCTGGCTGAATTGTGGCTGTATTTTGTGTCATTTGATTGCTTACATAACTGATTTGTGGCTATATTTGCAGACATTCATCTATGATTTTGCCAAGATGGGAACCTTAGCATCTGCATCCCGTGGTGGGCTTTGATCATCATGTTTGGGACAGACGCTTACTAAATGACCATGTTCATGACAAAGGCGACACATGAATGGGATGCTTTCATAACCCAGGGATTGTTCCCGTTCAATCGCTTCCATATCAAGAACTATTAAGTCAAGCAACGGCTCATCAAAATCAATATTGATGCGAATTAAAGCATAATTGAGGACACCTATATTCCTTGTGAATTCTAATGTTGTGATATATTCTCCATTGAAAATCCTATATTGCAGAGACTAGATTTTGCCAATATCCGCTATGCTTAGAAGATCTTCAATAGGATCAAAAGCAGGAGCCCAGTGTTTCATAAAAACACCTGATTTATTAAAGAACCAAGGTCCTACTTGAAAAGCTTATCTCTTTCCAATTAACTTGTACCCATTGCTTTAGCGCTTTGAATCCGGGAAAAGCTTGAAGAAATCTACATATAAGGGTTTTTTCCTTTAAGATCCAAAGTCTATCTTCCATTCCATCAATGGGAAATGATGTCTTTGGAAGAATATCCCTTTTGAGACATCATCCATTAGCTTTTTTGTAGGAAAAGATGGCCATACAAGTAGTATACCAATATGCTGCCCTAGGCCTATATATGGATACATACCGAATACACCACGGATACGGCCAGGGTTCATGGGTGACAATGAATACATTTGCAAAACGTATTTGGCTGTATCTGGACTGCCACCCTGTAGTCAAGCCATATGCATGTTGTATCCATGCCAAAAATAGTTTTTTAATTTTTTCAGCATAAACACATAAAGTGCAACAAAAAAACACAAAAGAAAGTGAAACCCTAAAAAGTCAACAGAGTTAACCTAAAACAAAAGATAAACACAAAAGGAAAAATGTTTACTTCTCATTCCCTCATTGCATATTTGCCTCTTTGAGCTCTCTTTGCTCATTTAGGTTTGATACTTCATCAAGAATCATTGTTATCATTTTCCTACGCTAGTACGAGTGCCCATTTGCTGCCAAGGTGATTGAGGAGCTTGAAAGGAAGAAGATTCTTGGATTATTCAAAAGTATTTAACTTTTAGATCTTTTTTCCCAATCTTCACACTTTCTTCATTCTTGTTTTCATGTTTATTGTTTTCATTTTAAATTATTAAAAACTTATCAACTACATACATGTTATGCCATAGGGTTTATTGTTTTCTTCCCTTATGGTGTTGGTTTTTAAACTTGCAAGCACAACTAAAGAGAATATTACTACAATGGCAACAAGTTCTACCTCCTCTAGCCAACCCCGATTCAAAATTGATTTGCATTCACCATTATGGAGGCATGTCACAATGCTAGAGCAGCTTCCAGGTGGTGGGTGTTTTATTTGGCAATGCCATGATTGCAATGGTGAATTCAAAAGCTCATATAGTCAAGTCAAGGAAATACTAGGTAAAGGCATTAGAACTTGCAAGGGAAGGAACAATCTATGGGTGTTAACAACAAAAAATTGGAGTACATCAAGGAGAAAGAAGACAAGGATGCAGCCTATGGTGTGAAAGCAAGTCATCTGTTGTCAAAGAAAAGATCTTGATCTTGATCAATGAGGCCACATGTTGCCCTATCTTGTAGTGGTTCCTTAACTATGGCCCCGATACATCTCGTTTGTGGCAACACTCCCCACACAAAATGTGGATTCACCTCTTTTGCGAAAGAGAACAAAGGACCATTCGAAAGGTCCTTTAAAATGAGAGTAGGGAAATCACGGATGAGCATATCACTCAATGTGTGTATGAAAATGGCTTTTCATTCAATGTTGTCAAGTCACCATATTGGCATGATATGTTAAGAGTGATCAACGAGGCCCCAAAAGCATACAAAGGGCCAAGTTATGAGAAACTTTGCACCACCTTATTGGCAAAGGAAAAAAATGTAAAATCCTCATTGTAGCCTTTTAGAGATTGGGGGCCAAAGCAAAAGTGTCTATTATTTCGATAGATGGAAAGATGCAAGAAATTGATCTTTGATCAATGTGGTTGCAGTGTGCCCTGAAGGGAAAATGTTTTGAAAGAACTTGATGGTGAGGAGCATGTGAAGGATGCCCAATTTATTGTCAACATCCTCTTGAAGCCATTGAGGCAATGGGGCCTCACAATGTTGTCCAAGTCATAATAGGCAATGTAAAAAATTATAAAGCCACTCACTAGGATGTTAGTGGAGGCAAGATATGGGCATATTTTTACACACCTTGTGTTGTCCACTTACTCAACTAAAAGTTGAAAAAATTGGACCAAATTGAGTGGATTAAGAAAGTGTAAGTTAAGGGCAAAGAGATCCCAATGTTTGTGACTCACTATCACTAATCACAAGGCATCAGATCCTACTCGCATCCGGAGTTGTTGAAGGTAGGAGAAGCTATCTTAATATAGTACTTGGAGCTTTTAAAGTTTTCCAAAGTGTTTTAATTTTTGTTTTTCAATTCTTGGTTATTGAAACTCGATTCACATCACACACAAACATCTTGAGACAACTTGTGAAGGTGCAAATGGCACTTAACAGGATGGTCACTTGCAACCTATGGGTTGTATGGAGAGCGATCAAGCACCGAGCAAGCCCAAAAAGTGAAGGCATTGATCTTACATGACAATTGGTGGATCGTGTAGAATACTTGTTGAGTTTCACCAAACCGGCACTTAAAAGGATGGTCACTTGCAATCTATGGGTTGTATGGAGGCAATCAAGCACTAAACAAGCCCAAAAAGTGAAGGCATTGATCTTACATGACAATTGGTGGGATCATGTAGAATACTAGTTGAGTTTCATCAAACCTGTTATGAGTATGACTTGCTTTACTGACATGGATTAGCCATGTCAGAGAGATATATGATGGATTTGAATTAATAATTGAGATAATAAAGACAATCATAAATGAAAAATAGTGAGATTCTACAAGACGAAGACCCTTTCTTTGTTGGGGAGGGTGCCGCCATATAGGGATGTTGAAGTCAGTGAAGGGTATATGTTGGTGTTCTCTAGGCTCTTTCATGATACTGAGGTCGAAGGCATGGTTATGACCAAGTTTGAAAATTGCATAGCCTCCACAGGTCATAGCCTTCGCAATCTTTAGGAAGAATACAAGAAGGATTCTCATATGTGATGGTACCTCCATGGTCAAGAATCCATGTACCTGCAACCTCTTGCGATCAAGGTCTTGTCATAGGTAAGATTTTATCTTTTAATTCTCTTTTCTTTTTGTTTTAACTTTTTTAAAATTTAAGTTTGAGTTTTTACTTTTATAAATTTTAATTTTGCATTGAATTTTCCTCAATAGGTTGCAAGCTCATCTTCTTTGAGGACAATTGGATTACATACAACTTCATCCACTCACAAAAAGTGTAACAAGCTAAGGAAAAAAAGGCCAAGGAGTTGGTGTATATACATTCCAACTTGCACCTTCTATTCCACAAGCAATGAAGCCGAGTACAAGTAAGGGGCGTGCAAAGCATTGGGATGTAGACCCAGAGAATGTTGACTTGGATACTTCCATTTCCCTCTTGATTACTACCTAATCGATTCACTCTTTTTATTAAGCATTATAACCCCTTGGTGTGTCTAGCGCAACAAGTGGGAAGTTCTAGGTAGTTTAGAATGTGCACATAGGATAGGAATTTCTTAATATTAAATTAAGAAATTAAATAAAGTGCACATGTAGTGGTTTATTAAATACTTTTTATTTAGAGGGAAAACATTAAATGTTTAAAACATTGGCATTTGCACCTCTTATTCTATAAGAAGGGGTCGCATTTCCTTGGATGAGCATGTTGATTGATCATTTGATTTCACTCCATGCTTGGAGTATTGGGATGTATGCCCATGGGATGTATGCCCTAGTTCTTGCATTGTGCTCTCTCATTTGGATCCATTATTGAAGAATATTGAAGATTCCATTGTTCTCTCTATTGTGCTCCTTTTGAAGTGTGTGTTATGCATTGTTTCTCCATTATAGGATTGGCGACTTGGTTCACGATTCCCTCTTGCTTTTACTAGAGCTAAAGCGACTTGCATGGGAGGTTGTTTGGCATGTTTTAGAGTCTTTTGAGCTAGATCTGCAATCTGATCTGATTTAGCATAATTTTGTGAGTATGTGTGACCATATTTGAGGGTTTTAAGAGTAATACAAGTGCTGGAATTAATTTATGTGCAAACAACAATTTATTTTGCCCTAGGCGACTTGCTATTTTGACTATTTTGGGAGTTTAGCTACTGTTGTTCTAATTTGGTTTGGTTCATCTTGTTCCTTGTATTTTTCCGAGTCCGGGCATATCTCATTTGCCCAAATCGGAGTAGTTTGGAGGAAGATATGAATTTTTAAAGATTGCAGCAGACTAGGGTTTGATTAATAATTGTTTTCAGCTGTGTATAATCAGATTTAGAAATCTGATTTGTCTATAAATTATTTCTGAGCAAAGGGAGTGATTTTTGGAGTGTTTGGAAGCTTGTGGAAAGGCTGAAATATTTTTATTGATTTTATTCTAACCCTAGCGATCTGGGTTTGGGATTTTGAGGGCTGTTTTTGAAGGGTTACAGTGGTTCAAAAATCCAGATTGGTAGCTCGTTGGAAAGCCCTTGATTTATAGAAAATTCTGCATTTTATTTGAGGACAAAATATGGAATATTGAGCAAGTTATGAATTTTCTAAGTTTCAGTTGTTATGGTGCATTTTTAATTAATTCACTGCTGCAATTAATTTCAGATTTGAAGTGATTAATTTCCTAACTGGTTCTCCCATCTAATCCACCACCTTGGCTCACTCCAACCCCTTTTTGGGTTGTATTGAAGCTAACATTGGATTATTTGAGGTCAAACTAGGAGGGTTTAGTCCTTCTAGAATCGATTCAGCGAATTAATTTGCATATTTGGATAATATCCCAAAAGGGGATATTACAGTGGTATCAGAGCTTCCTTTCTCTATTCGTGTGGGTCATTTGTGAATGCAAGATTTGTATTTTCATATTTGTATGCAGAGATAAGAGGCTGAGTGGAACCATGGAGTTAATGAGTGAAGGTGGTTTGAAAGAAAGGATCATCAGGGTTGGGAAGAAGCTTAAGCATCCGCATCATTCCGAGGATGCCTTGCTTAAGGACTTGGAGGAAACAACAAATTGTTTGGCCATGGTCGAACAATCAGATAAGTATATGATTCAGCCATTGATGTTTCAGTTGATTAAGCCTAGGATCTTTTGGCATGAAGATGTGAGAGTGAAAATTATGGTTGTTACTTGCATTGCTGAAGTCACAAGGGTCACAACCCTAATCTGCCCTACAGTGATGATATCATGAGAGACATTTTCGAACACATGGTCGGAAGTTTTCAAGGCCTTTGGAACGTCACAAGCCCTTATTACAGCAAGAGGGTAAAAATTCTGGAAACTATGGCAAAGGTAAGATCTTGTGTATTGATGTTAGATCTTGGTTGTAATGATCTCATCCTTCATATGTTCGAGGTATTCTTTGGGGTCATACAGGATAATCGTTCAGAAAATGTAATGGTTGCAATACAAAGTATCATGTCTACGGTGATAGATGAATATGATGATGTTCCTCAACATTTGTTGAATGTGCTTAAGGAAGAATTGAGACAGGAGGCATCATGCATTTCTCACACCTTGGCAAAAGGTGTCATGAATCAAATCAAGATGAAGACATATATGGCAGCCAAGTCTTCAGAAAAGGATATGGGAATGGATCCTCAAGGTATGAGTTCTTTGATGCATAATAATGAGCTTTTTGTATCTAATACTTGCACCAAATGTGAAGGCACAGAAAAATCAGATGCTAAGGTAATGGATTATTCAGAATCTGATTTGGCTAATGAGGATGATGAAGTTGTTGATGAACATGGGAAGCTCGGTAGTGCTTTGAAGAAAGATGTGTCTAATCTTGTTGATTCTCTTGTTTCTTCTCACCAATGGGAAAAACAATATTCAGCCATTCACTTTGGGGAGCTCAAGGCACAAGTGGTAATCATGAAGGCCTTCCGAAATAAGGGAATTACATGGACCACATATTACATGGTAAGAAATTCACTTTCAGTTTTGGTACAACAGTTATATCTTGGTAAATTTCAACTCTTGTGGATTGAGCATGGTTCAAATTTCAATCATGATGAGGGTTTTTACCTAGGTGATGTCATCCCTCAAAGGTATGAAGTCATTCTTCACAGTATTGAGGCCCATTTAGAGTCATTTCATGCACTTTATCTTGCTGTTATGAAATTTGTACATGATGGGCTGTCACTTGGACATTTGATTCTTGTGTTTTCAAAGGAAAATTTGGTAAAGGAAATGTGTGGGATGGATCTTGTTGACATTGCTTGCATGGCTACAAATTTTGGGGCTTCTACAAAGAGTTTGAAGGAGAAGAAGGGCCATGGTATAAGGTCTTCACATGATCCATATTCTATGATTCTTATGGCAGCTAAGGAAGAAGAACAAGGGGCAGCCAAGCATGGGAGAAGTGACCTTCTAAATGACTTGGTAAGTGATAAGGTAAAGCTCAATCATGTGTTGCCTATCATTTTACATGCAAATGAGATTGGGAGATGGCATAAGGATACAGACATGGATTCTATCATCATGAGGGGTATGTCATTTCTTCACATGAATGTTTTGATGTCTTGCACATTGGGATCAAATCTTCTACTTTCCCTATGCCATGATAATTTACAACTTCTAGCTTTTGAAGGAAGTATTGGGAGCATAGAGTTTATCTTGGAATATAAACAAGGAGATGTCATCTTGTTGGCCCAAGCAAGAAAAAATAGGTGCACATTGAGTACTTGCTAGAAAATGACAAGAAAATTGAATATGTATTGTTGGAGTTGTTTCCCATGCAAGATGGGATTGTTGTATCCCATATTTTCAGTTTGATAGCTTCTAAAATTGTTGCCCAACACACAGGAATTGATATTGGGATGATGACATGGAAGACTAACTGCTGCCCCATCATTTTGGTATCTAACATCGTCATGATCAGCCCCTTAATTCCTTTTACAGTTCAGATTTTTGATGTTCACATGATGATGTGGTTATGGGTGTTTGTTTGTAATTCATGCATGATTGATTGGGAAGGGCCAAGTCTGATTTTTGATGATAAATGGCATGACTACAAGAGTATGGGACTGCATAGTAGTTTGTGGGGCAGCCCATGCATGGAAGAAAGTTGGGCACCATCCAAGCCATGGAGATACCAAAAGAAGCAAGAAGAGTGTTTTTAACACTAGTTTTTCTAACACATTTGTTTCATGTGCAGGAATAAAGATGCGTGAGAAGCAGTTGTTGTCCTTCACTTTTCACGAAGGCATCATTGAATGGGTCACGAGGGAGCTTAGCCAAGCTCATTCTACCCTTGGCCCCACACTTTATGATGAAGACACTACCACTTGGAGCTACTACTATGGAGTTGATCACATGCATACTTGGATTGTCACGAGGGAAGCGAATAGGTTCTTCCCCATGCTTGGGCATTTGACCGGCACCGGTTCGAGACTTTGGAGGCACCACCTCACATCTCCTTCTTGGTACATGACACATGGAGATATGAGAATGCTATTGCTTGAGGGCAAGCAATCTTTGAGAGGGAGGACTGTAATGTCCCCTTTTTAGAGACATTACTACCTAATCGATTCACTCTTTTTATTAAGCATTGTAACCCCTTGGTGTGTCTAGCGCAACAAGTGGGAAGTTCTAGGTAGTTTAGAATGTGCACATAGGATAGGAATTTCTTAATATTAAATTAAGAAATTAAATAAAGTGCACATGTAGTGGTTTATTAAATACTTTTTATTTAGAGGGAAAACATTAAATGTTTAAAACATTGGCATTTGCACCTCTTATTCTATAAGAAGGGGTCGCATTTCCTTGGATGAGCATGTTGATTGATCATTTGATTTCACTCCATGCTTGGAGTATTGGGATGTATGCCCTAGTTCTTGCATTGTGCTCTCTCATTTGGATCCATTATTGAAGAATATTGAAGATTCCATTGTTCTCTCTATTGTGCTCCTTTTGAAGTGTGTGTTATGCATTGTTTCTCCATTATAGGATTGGCGACTTGGTTCACGATTCCCTCTTGCTTTTACTAGAGCTAAAGCGACTTGCATGGGAGGTTGTTTGGCATGTTTTAGAGTCTTTTGAGCTAGATCTGCAATCTGATCTGATTTAGCATAATTTTGTGAGTATGTGTGACCATATTTGAGGGTTTTAAGAGTAATACAAGTGCTGGAATTAATTTATGTGCAAACAGCAATTTATTTTGCCCTAGGCGACTTGCTATTTTGACTATTTTGGGAGTTTAGCTATTGTTGTTCTAATTTGGTTTGGTTCATCTTGTTCCTTGTATTTTTCGAGTCCGGGCATATCTCATTTGCCCAAATCGGAGTAGTTTGGAGGAAGATATGAATTTTTAAAGATTGCAGCAGACTGGGGTTTGATTAATAATTGTTTTCAGTGTATAATCAGATTTAGAAATCTGATTTGTCTATAAATTATTTCTGAGCAAAGGGAGTGATTTTTGGAGTGTTTGGAAGCTTGTGGAAAGGCTGAAATATTTTTA
This sequence comes from Taxus wallichiana var. yunnanensis, assembly GCA_018340775.1. Lineage (NCBI taxonomy): Eukaryota > Viridiplantae > Streptophyta > Pinopsida > Cupressales > Taxaceae > Taxus > Taxus wallichiana. Next base: position 532,726,548 of record CM031236.1, read on the forward strand.
TTGATTTTATTCTAACCCTAGTGACTGGGTTTGGGATTTTGAGGGCTGGTTTTGAAGGGTTATAGTGGTTCAAAAATCCAGATTGGTAGCTCGTTGGAAAGCCCTTGATTTATAGAAAATTCTGCATTTTATTTGAGGACAAAATATGGAATATTGAGCAAGTTATGAATTTTCTAAGTTTCAACTGTTATGGTGCATTTTTAATTAATTCACTGCTGCAATTAATTTCAGATTTGAAGTGATTAATTTCCTAACTGGTTCTCCCATCTAATCCACCACCTTGGCTCACTCCAACCCCTTTTTGGGTTGTATTGAAGCTAACATTGGATTATTTGAGGTCAAACTAGAAGGGTTTAGTCCTTCTAGAATTTCGATAATTCCCAAAAAGGGATATTACAGTGCTAATGGTAGCTTAGGGTCCACATGGTTCTAATATGATGAATATTGAATACTAGTTTGAATTAATTTGCATATTTGGATTTTTTAGATGATAATATCGGTGCTAATGGTAGCTTAGGGTCCACATGGTTCTAATATGATATATTGAATACTAGTTTGATATCATAATTAAATTTAATATTTATTATGGCATCCATGACTTGTCGTTTGGAATTTGGTTGACTTTATACAAATTATCATTTATGAGTAGTGTTATGTGGTTATTTAGCTTATTTTATTTTTTAGATGATAATATGTGGTTACATCCTATTTATTTGGATAAACTTTATATTTTTTTTTAATTTTTATATATTTTTCCAAGTCACCCAAGCTGGGAATGAAATCAACTCCCAAGATCCTAGTCTCTAGCTAATCGGCTAAAAAATAAGCTAATACAAATTTCAACTTGAAATAAATAAAAACAAGTACTATTAATAGGATGCATCAACTTAATTTTTCATTTGAAACATACAACTTTCACTCACAAACTATGAAATAAAAAATTAGGTATGCTTCATTTTCCTTACATCCATCATAATTCCAAAAGCAACTTATATAACATCCACTTCGCTTACTCCATTCGGACATTTCAACATTGTTGAAATCAAGTACAATATTTACAATGATAGCAATTGCACACTAAGGTAAGATTTCATTCTCATTATAAAAAAGTTGCACAATACCATTACAATTAGAAATCATCAAAGTACAAGTTTCCAATCGATTCAACCATATGTCACCCTGCCATAAATAACACTCACAAAACAAAACTCCTAGATAAGTGGGAACCACCGAGATCCAACACAAGATCACGCCAATGTTACAAAACTAGAGCAAGAGAGGAAGAACATTATTAGGATACTTTACCTCCTACCATAGAGCCGAATGGTTCCCAACACACCTCCCTCAATGCAAAAAGTGGTCCTACCCTTCATGTGGAAGGAAGATATGGAACCGAAATAGAAGGAGAGAGAAATCCAACTATGTATAACAAGTTGTCACCTAGTGATATAGAATCCCGTGATAAAAATGAACTACAAATATGAAATAATAGTAAAACTCCTAACAACAACTAAGGTGTTGTGCTTATGGCCATAAGTCTTTGGGAATGATAGGTACCCCTACACATTCCAACTATAAGTATTAGGGCATGCTCGGTAGACCTTGGTATCTAACAGTCCTAACGACTTAATCCACGAGGCAACACGTGCATATTGAATTTAGGTGAAATTTAGGTGAAACTAGACAAGTTACTGGATCAACTCAAATTGGATCTTCTATCTCAAGTCTAGTAATCACGTTCCTAGATTCATCACACATATATCAAGCTAACAATACCTTGTTATCCCAGCCCATGATAATCTCCAAACAACTAGACAATGTAACTTGTCAAATGGTTGAGAACGCTAGGACTCCCTTACTAAGAGATGTTCATCACGCAAGGAAAATTCATAAAAAGGTTGAGTGGTCTAATCACTAAGGTTTACATAAACCAAAGAACATGTAAAGCTTTCCAATTTATGCTAGTTTGTGTTTTAGTTACATGGCTATTATTAATTCTCGACAATACCATTAATATACACAACTTATTATAAGTTGACAAACATGGTATAGTATTTCATCAACATGAGCTTAAATTTACAAGATGCTCTAAAAGAATTGACAAGGTTGCACATGACCTGACTTATTGTTGGGTCGAACATGTCTCTAATTACGAGACTTACTAGTATGAAAGGTTTTTAAAACAAGATTATGATTCAATTCAAAAGGATTCTATAATTCTAAGTTCAAATTTCATTTAGCTCAAAGCTATGAACACATCTTACATATATTAATATCCTACAAGAATTAAATTGTAAAAAAATTAGGTGAGTAGCTCAACAAGTTATGAGCACGAGGTGAATGAAAGACTTGATTTAACTTTGATCCCTAACAACCTGTCTCATCGTTATTTATTTAAAAGACTTCTTTTATTCAACCAAAGGTCAAGGATGGTATTTAATGACTTCTTCTATTTAACCAAAGGTCCTGGGATGGTATTTAAAGACTTCTTATATCTAGCCAAAGATCAAAGATGATGTTTAAAGACTTCTATTTAACTAAAGGTCGAGGATGGTGATTAAAGACTTATTCTATCTACACAAAGGTCAAGGATGGTGTTTCCCATGAGTCGAAGGGCATTTTAGTCATCCAAAGAAATAATAAAATAAAAGAGTTTGAGGGCATTTCAATCACAAAGGACAAGGAGAGAACGGCAAAACTCAAAAATCATGACAAAGTTAAAAAGAATAAGTAAACATGAAAAAGGAAAATGTTGATCAATATGTTGAAGAAGGCATTGTAGAAAGATTGTTAGACAGACAGATTTGATGTTGCCTACAATGCTTCACTTTCCAAAACAGTTGTCCATTATAGAAAAAATGAGAGAAAAGGGATAAAAAGGTATTATGGAAAAAATGAGAGAAAACGGATAAAAAGGTGGAGAGCTGCTGCTAAGAAAAGCACACATTGTGTTACGTTAGGTGACCAGTGCTACAAACTGCTATAGACTTCCTCCATAGCGGAGCTTTGACTGTTAGCCCCTAATGAACGTGGATTTGAATTTGAGCCCTAGACCTCATCAGCAATTTTTTTATAAAGCATCACATGCTTAGTGTGCATTACTTTCCACAACCCAATAAAGAAAACGAAAAAGGTAAGGGTTGATTAATCAAAATTTGTGATGGTGTTTAGGATGCAGCTCTGGTATATATGATTCAGCAAAAGCTAATGGATCTTAAATGGGTTTCGGTCTTTCACACTTTTGAGTGGAGAAATATTATGCTAGTGGAAATCATAGTCATTAGGTCATATGTATATAATAAGAGGAGTCCGTTAGAATCAAGTTGTCTTAGCTACTTGGCTACCATACCACCCGCCTAAACTTAGCACTACAGAACAAGTCTTGTAAGAATATTTTTGAAAATCCTTTTTAATTATCAAATGGTAGAACATAGTTTACAAATTTTGCACCCAAATTATTTCATTTTTATCAGGGGCACATGGTGTGGGTTTTGAACCTGGCCATTGTGTACCTGCCACAATTTGAATTGGAGGCATTAAGTGCCACAACTTACCTCCAGACCACAGCTCTGGTAGTTACAAACTAGTATCTAATTTGGAGAGTGTGTACTGCAGGTCTTCAACTTTCCATTTGTGACATTAAGTGCCAGCCGGCCAGGTTTAGAACCTTGACTATTGTTGTAGTAAGTATTGACACAAAAGGCAGCTCCAAGGTTTTGTACCTGAACTATTGTGGCCGTAAGCAACTCAAAATAACTTATCCACACGCCAACTTAAGTTACCCCTAGACTGACCTAACTTAAAATGTAGCCAACTTAATTTGTCGGCTATATTTGTTTATAACCACTTTTTATCTTTAGTAGCAGGGCATGAGCCCACCAAGATTTAAACCTCAGCCATCTTGGTGGCAAGCGAGCCTTCCCTTACTATTAGGCCAAGTATTGGTGCTCACCATTAATTATTACTTTTTTTTATTTATAAATTTTAGGTGAGGTTACGAGTACAAGTCCAGAGACTTGCAGGTTTGTTCTTACATGCTTGTTAGGAAAGGGTCCCATGGAGGGGATGAGAGAAACTATAATTTTTTTGGAAGCAGTCCTACGTAACCAATTTAAAGTTATATAAAATGTTATAAACAGAATCACCCCTGACATGTGGAGGGAGTGATTGTTTAGGAAGAGAGCTTTGAGCTATTACTAGAGGTGGGGAATAATGAGCCTTTGCTATTCCCACTTCAGATTTTGGCAGCTCCATGCAGTGTGATAATTTTTTTGGGAAAACATGAATGCTAATCAGCCGTGGAACCATTTTATGATATTTCATTTCAGTAGACCAAGTATGATATTCAGCCATTGAACCATTTTATGATGAAACTGCTAGGAGTTTTCTCGACAGCATCAGCTGAGTAGATTTCGGATTCACCCCTTCATGGGACCAAGGTAAGTGGATTCAGCCATGTTAAAAATATGAAATCAATTAGAGTGGGGGCCCATGGAGGGGACTACCACTCCTATTTTATGGTGTAGGTGATCCACCAAAAAATATGAATTCCAGCAACTCTATAATTTAGTATACTGCTAGGAATTTTCTCAGCAGCACCAGCTGAGTAGATTTTGGATTTACCCCTCCATGGAACCACTAGATATGTACATTTGACCATGTTAAAAGTCTAAAACCAATTAGAGTGGGGTCCCATTGAGGGGATTACTGCTCCTATTTTATGGTGTAGATGATCCTCCAAAAAAAGAAAGTTCAAGCAACTCTACAATTTAGTATCCTCTACTCGAAATTCGTTGCTGCAATGTTTGAATAAGGAAAATTTCAGCCGATGATGGAGACTCAGGGGCAATAAATTAAAAGGTGTCGCTGTTATTTTTCAGATATTTTTTCACAAATGGCAGCATTACTGTGTCTAAAATTTTCTGATTATAGTTTTAATCTGATAAAATTCATAAAAAAAAACTTGAATCCCTGTAGCAGAGTCCATAATCTCAATTTCCATGAAACCACATAACTGCATAGACATTTTCTCTGCACCACATTCTGAAGAAATTTCAGAATGCCCCCTGCATGGTAACACTAAGTTAGTTTTTAAAAATGGGTGAAAGTATTGTCAGTTGGATCACACTCCAACCACCGGATAACATAGTCACATGTCCCCTGTAGTTTGGAGTACCCTAATACCCTCAGAAATGATTTCATCCTGGATAACCTTCATACAAGTGCTCAATAACCATTATGCCATAAACCCTTAATTTAAATAAAAATAGGTTGTGCCTGATAGGTTATTTAAATATTTCTTATCCACCTTAAAATTGCAAGCTAGTTTTATCATCTATAGTTAAAAGCATCTACAACCTAAATTTAAACCACTGACATAAATTGCATCAACAAAGAAAAAGAAAACGAGAACTACTTCTATCAACCATTAATGGCCTCTGAACCCTCAATTTAAACCACTGGCATGAATTACATCAACAAAGACACAGAAGAAAAAACTACCCATAACTACATTTTTCAGTGTTCTATATATGTCTGATTCAAAAATCAACGCCCAAGTAGGATTAAATATGTTTGTGACCCTAGAAATAATGCTCAAATATTGAAAAGGAAAGAACCAAGATGAAGCTCTGCAAAGGCTAATTCAAATTAAACTTCATATGAAAAAGTTATAAACAGAATTTTCATTGAAATCTACCTTGGAAAAAAAAGTCCATGGCGTTTGAGATGAAAAAAGCTACACACAGGAACACTTATAATAAAAACAACATTGAGAGAAAATAAAAGAAAGCACATACAATTGCTTGGATTCTCCATCATTATCCATGTCTGTTGTCATATTAGCTATCTTCCCTGAAGTATTTTTCTCTATGCACTCTCTCCTCTCTTTTTTTTTTGTTCTACCACTAAGGAAGAGCAATGCCTCAGGAAACCACCAGTACCAGCACCAGCAAGCGGGATATTTAAACACAAAGACCAGAATGTGAGGAGATATAAAGAATAAATAACCGCCATCATTGGCCGCCTTCTCCTCCATTTTCAATTTTCGTAACTGGTTTCAAGGTTAACTAATATCTGCGTTTCGGTTGTGCTTTTTTCAAACGGCTATTAGTTAGAAATCGGGCGAGTTTTTACCTTTGAATAAGTAATTAAGCAATTTTAGGGCTTTTGGGTGTGGGGATTCAAATCTGGCCACATTCATTAAAAGGGTGCTAGAGACTAATGTGGCAGATCTAACTCATCTTAATGAAACTTTAAAACTAGCAATTGCACGTGAAATGTGTGATGTGAATGCCGAAGGGGAAGTGTAAGATGAGGTTGATTTTGAGGGACCAAAACATAAAAGGAGGAAGAGGGTTGTAGAAGAGGGGGTTAGAGGGTGGAGAAGGCACTGGGAGAGCACTATGTTAGGTAGACCATTAAGTAGAAGCTATGTTGCTTACGAGGAGGAACACATATATTAAGTGCATTTTTGTTAATTGTTCGACAAAGAGAGAGGATACAAGTGTGTAGAGCATCATGAAAATATAGTCTGGATAAATGTCTCAACGCGACATGGTCTCATGCAATTATATGATATCAGGTTATGTACAGATTGGAAACCTAGATGAGGGTCTGCATATAATTCAAATAACGGAATGTGGCCTCTTGGAATGCCATGACTGCATGACTTGAAGAATGTGAGGGTCTGCAAATTAGGTTTTGTCAGGTTTAGCTTCCCTGTTTTTTCCGTATTCAATGTCCTTAGTTGCCTTATCTCCACCATCTAAATATCTGATAAGTGTCAAATACCCTTCGCCCCACCCAATTGTGACAACCCCTTTCGGCGTAATAAGAGTAATGATAGAAAATAGTAATAAAACAAGGTTTCTTGTTTGATGAGGATGGAAACTATTATATGGAGAGGTAATGGATTATTTTTATTTTTTGCTTGTAAAATGTGTTGTCCAAAAAGCAAGGTGTAGTATATTTTACATAACACTTTATAATATAAATGATGATGTTCTCACTACAACTAACCAAACTATTTCAAGATATAATATATTTTATATTTTAATGAAATTTAAGTAACTTTTCCCAAGGTCCTTGATCCGTGTTTGGTTCAACTACAATTTTCAAAACCTCTGTGGACATTGTCAAGTACATATACTAAACTTCGAAGGTGAAGTTGATTGAAAATGCCTTTAGCATAATAAGATGCCAAAAGTTGTTTGATTGTTTTGTTGCTTAATATCTTCCATTTCATCCCACCATAAAAATATCTATCTTCGTTTTGTCTACGCACTTAAATACTCTCAATTTCTAGTCAAAGAAAAAATATAAACATTTGGTGGAAGTGGAGTGGGATTTGGAAATTTGGACACAACTATAAAATTGATGACCTTTTAACATTCGAGATTACCGGAAGTAACTTCTCTCAACAACATTATCACTCTTGCCACAAGAAATTTTAATTTCTTAACCTTAGCATGGGCCCACAAAGGACATCAATGTTTAAATTAGAGTAAATAAAATTCATTAAATCCAATCAGTCGTACTCTTATACACTTATAAAAGGATTGAATGAGCATTGCCAATTTCAAGAAATCGAAGATATAACACATGTAGATCGGCGATCACAGGTAAATCCGTGGAGGACGTTGAAGTACTTTGAATTTTGGCAGCAGAGTCGCCTATCATGACCCCCAATCCTCCACCTGTGACACACCCTTGACCTATATTTTATATATATATATAACCTTCACATTTATGATCGAACAATAATAATATCATCATCAACACTAGACGAGAAAAATATGTACACATCGGGTGGAAATTCAAAATGGAGGTCACATGTGACCATCATCCAAATGATCATGTAGGGGAATGGTTTTACATCTACCGAATGTAAAATTAATCAAGTATTAATTCAAACTATACAAATTCAAATTCAATAAAACAACATTGGCATATATGAAAGACCTCAATATGACATGAAAAAGCGCCAATAAAAGCTTACATTTTGTTGGCTAGATTTTCTGCATAGCACAAAACCTAGGCGAGTCATGAGATAAATCTCCCTCATTTACGGTGAGGCTCAGTGTCGATTTGTCAATTAAAATACGCTAGTATCTATATGGGGTTTTACTTTAACTATTCAGCTCATGAACCATAATTGTATAGTTCTATTGCAAGTAAGTAAGCAACTGTTTAAGAAAGGAAATATCTGTAGAAGAAGGGAATTATATAAACACAGAGAAGAAATGGGGAAGATGTGCATCCCAATCAATAGATAACAGAGTTGATTGCATGCACATAGAAGAAACCAATAGATATAAACACATAATTATAAGCAAAGGCAACTCTAGATCTAGATCTAAAATAACACAAAGTTTATTCAAAGATCTAAGATAGAAAGCTAGAAACAAAATACACCGTGACACAAAGTTCTCTGGAAATCTGCTCCTATATATTCCTTTGCTTCAAGTGGCTCTCAAGGGTTTCAACACAAAGTCTGGAACACAAGAATGTTGCTTACAAATTCTGATCCTTAACCCGGAGGTTCTTCTCCTACTTATAGAATGTAGAAGGGAAAGTACAAATGGGAAACTCAACTGAACTGAAACATAAACAACAAGTAAAGATGACATTTGGCAATCATCCTCCACTAACTTCTCCTTAAGTGACACATGTATCACTTAACTAATAGAATTGTTCCACATAACTTTAAGTAATGGTTTCAAAACCAATAACTTAAAAGTTTTACAATTTCATCCGAGAACGTGGAAAATAGAAGAAAAAGTCAAGCCAGCTGTAACATTTATGTCTTCTTTTTGTTCTGATATTGGATATACTTGTCGAACATGTGATTCAACATCTTCCCATTTGTTTTAGCCACTGCTTCAGGTTCTCTATCCTTAACTGCAACAATCCTTCGTTCAACACTTTGATACATGCTTCCACATCCTCCAAGCTCAGCCGAACCTCGCAATATCCGCCTACAGCGCCACCAGCCTACTAATGGAATTCATCGTGAAAGGCTTAGTAGCTCTATCAATTCTCTTTTGTACCATCAAAAGAGAACCTTCCAAGGAATTAGGCACTTTGGTAGGAATGATCCGTACGTATGAAGTAACACCTCCAACCACTTCTTCCTTAGTGAAATAAATAATACTGTCTGGTAAGGACGATGTCTTACTCTCAAGTGCCTGCATCCTCTTCAACAAAACTCTGTAGATCTCCAAATGGAAAGATACTACAAACTCTAGTTGCTTCCCCTTCTCAACTGATCCAGCTGGTACAATCTGCTCTGTAACTAATACATCTCCCGGTAGCTTGTTGATGTTAGCCAAAGTACTCAGGTTACTCTCAGCAACTATGTTCATGTCAACTATGCTCGTCACCAGTTGCTTCAGCTGATTTGTTGCATCATTCATAACCTTTAGGCAGGCTGACACCTCTCCAAGTTGTACAGAAGCTTGACGAATAATTAGATTCTTCCATTCATCAATAGCTTTCACCTGATTGCTTGCATCCTCCATCTCTTGCATAAGATGATCACTCACCTACTCTGAAATGGGCTGAATGGAAGGTTTAGCAACCTTGGCTATGATCTCACACAACTGAGATACCTACTTCTGAAGCTCATCTTTCTCCACCTTTTCTCTGTCAAGCCTAAGGAATAGAGCATCTATCAATGTTTGTGTATCCTACTTCAATCCTTTTGTGGTGGCTTGACCAAGGGGTACTCTGGTTACTGTTACATCTTCTGTTGTGAGCTCATCTTCCTTCTTTCCTTCCGCTGAACCGGCATCTCAGCAAACTTCTTCCCGACTCTTCGATGATCAACCTTGAAGTTACCTTAGCAACTTTAGGTCTTCTGTCTTTTCCGCCTAGGCTCGGAGTAGCTACAAGTCGTGTTCTTCCAAGTTCATCTCCACTCTAGCTTCTGGAACCAACTATGAAGCCAACCATTCTGAGAAGTTACTTCTCAGAGAATGAGAAGTCGCTGAGTGTACTACTATCTCCCGCTCTATTTCCTCTCCATTAAAAAGTGTTACAATGTTATGGTTGCCATCTTCTGAATCATCCAAGGAAAAATCTCTTTCGAACTCTGCCATCTGCAGCTTCAACGTCTCTTCTAGAACAGGTGTTGAACGGAGTGGCTGAGGAGAGAAGATGAATGTTGCCAAATTTAGTGGAGGCATGGAATTGTCACGATGAGGTACAACAATTGGTGAAGTCTTGGAGTCTTTGGAGAAGCGAAACTAAAGTCATAGCCATGGAAGTGATCTTCTCCTTTGATTGAGATCTTTTATGCACTTTCATCTTCTCGGGCCTTCTACTACTTTCTCCTCTATGCTTCCTCTTGAGGGAATCTCATGTGCCGAAGTTTCCCGTGATTTGATTCATCAGTGCTTCATCAAGGCAATATCCCTTACATCAATGACAACCAATTTCAAGTATTCACCAAAACAGCTCCGAGACCTTTCTTCATTTATATGGCAGCCCTTACGTTATCCACGGAAAGTACATCTCTATCTCCTCCCATTTGATGGTAAGTGTCAAGTAACACATTCCCATCATCTTTAAGATCCGCAGGTATCCACGCTAGTCCAAAGTCGAACACTTGCCATGCTGATAGCCTGTTGAAATCTTTCTTTCTAACCTCGTACTCACTTTTGCACTTCATCTAGAAATCCTCTAATGAAGGCACATGTGCGTATTCTTGGGAGATCGTCTTCTGTCTACTTCAAATGGATCGAAGTTCGCCGACAGGAAGAACTCTTGCTCATACTCGAGATAACATCTCTATCTCCATTCCTCGAGCTCTATGAATGCTTTGGTAGCTATAATGTCCAACAAAGTGATCAAAAAGAAGCTCGTAGACTTGTGCCATTTCAATCGAAGGTCGTGTATCTCCCGCAAGTTGTCCGCTCACTCCACGATGATCAATATATCGTTCAAATATTTGGGCAGCTTAACCGGTTCTCCAGAAAAGCCAATAACCCTAAGGTATGTGAAATCTGCAAACTAAATGAATAGACTGCCAATTCTAGATACAGCTTCCCACGCTTCCTTGCTCACCCTGTTGGCCTTTAGGTCCTGTCCAACTGCAAATGAATTCGTAGAAGAATCCATCATTGACCACTTTGAAATCTTTCTCGCACGCAGGTACAGTAAGTTGTGGGTAGCACTCAAAAATGGGGTCCTTAGAAAGAACGCCACATCTATCCAGCTTGGAGAAGATGCCTTGTGAAGCTGCAGCGTACACCAAGTAGGAAGTCATTTTGAAGCTGAAAGTATGCTTCACGTTCGGAGTTGCTCACCAATGTTGTCGCTAATGATTTCCGACCAATTGATTATGGAATCAACCTTGTTGACTTCAATGGTCCTGATGAAAGCATACATCCATGTACGGAAAGTGTGAGCATTCACCTCGCCATTAATCCTGCATAACAATTTGACAATATCATCTACCTCCTGCACCAAATTGGACCACGAAAGAGTTCTTGGGAACTTAGAAGGAGATCTGGGCTTCTTCATGTATCTGTTGTTCATTATGTTCACGCAATCAACTCTATGCTTCTCCCACTGCTGTCGGCATCCTGAATGCTAATGGAAGTCACCACCTTTCAAGCCGGAATCTTCAAACAATAATTGATGAACTCTGCGTCCAATCGAATTATTGTTTTCCCCGTAGCATCTCGCACTGATCTGGATGAAGGATGGTAAGATCTAGCGCACTCCATAACAAACTCTGGCAACTAGGTTGTGTATGGAAAGGCTGCAACTCGAATAATTCCACTGCTTTTAACCGCACGCATGAGTGAATTATTTCTGCTCTGAATCTATCAATCAATTCGGAAAGAGGTTCCGGACCTAGATCTGTGTCTCCTATGTCTACAAATTTAGAAGTGATGCATGACTCCATTGTGCTTTCTTTTTCATCCCTCTTTGCCATGGCTTTGTCTATCTTTGTCTGAATAATTCTTTTTCTTCTTATTTGGTCGGATTTCTTCAAAACTGGTGCAGATCTGGATAATTCTTCAGATTCGGAGGATATATTCAATGTATTGGACATTGATTAGAGCTCATTTTCTTTTGTAAAGCACCTGTAATGAATTCCTGCAATTAATTCAGACAAAGATGGCAACCGGAGCATGAATAGTGAATTTTAATAATAAAAATCTGCACTATTCAAGCTTGTTATCCCAAAAATTGATGTTTTATTTACATGCAAAGTGAACATGAATTTTTCCAACTTCACCTGAGCACTTGTATCACTTATGCAAACAATTATGCAAACACAAATCAACCTCCTTCAATGCATGCACCAAAATTGGAAGCTTTTAGCATTGATTTGATCTTCTTTTGGGCAAAATCCTCTTCAATATGGGGCGCACTTTTCCTCTGGGCTGCACTTCTTCACCTGTGAATTAATTAATTCACCCTTATGGCAGCCCATGCTTATATAACCCTCATAATTCTATAATTAATAATTTCCCTTCCTATTCCTAGCAATTAATTAATTAAAAATCATGCTCTTCTCTTTAACTGGTGTGCTAAAATTGCATGTTTAAGGATAGCCATCCAATAAATTTAATTTAATCAATTTAATTATCCACTCTTCACTTCACTTAAGCTTCACAGTGTGCTTTGACCTTAGCCACTGAAAATAGAATTTAATTTAATCATTTAATGCTTCAAAAAGTATTAAATATATCCCAAATGGGGCGCACTTTTTGTCATAAAGGGGCTGCTATTAAATAAATTTATTTATTTAATTTTAGACAATCTATTTCAACCTCTTTTATTCCCCTTTGTTTTTGTTGACTTTCTTCCATGTCTTGGGCGCCAAAATTAGAAGAGAAATTAATTAATTTAATCACTTTAAAGGTTGTCTTTACTTTTCCAAAGGGGGCACACTTTTTGGCCAAAGAGAATTCTATTTTTAAGAATTTATGACAATGGGATTCTTTACCCTGCATGGCAGCCCTGAAAATCCCATGATTCACTTAAGTCACTTGTTTTTCATAATGGGATTATTTACCCTGCAAGGCAGGCAATAAAATCCCATGATTCACTTAAGTGACTTTTCTTTTATTCCACAATGGGAATTTTTACCCTGCAAGGCAGGCAATAAATTCCCACCTGCCTGTTGCCTCTAATTTTCCCACTGCAACTTAAGTGACTTTTCTATCATGGGAAAAAGTACCCTGCAAGGTAGGTACAAAATTCCCACCTGCCTGCTGCTTCTAATTTTCCCATTATCCACTCTAATTCTTTGTTTTCCAAAAATGCGGCCAGCCCAGAAGAGGCTTTTTGGTGCACGACTTCGTCTTTTCCCAGTGAACCGGACCTCCGATGGCGACTTCCTTCTGGCATAACGTGCGTATATGTTCCCAGTTACTCCAGGCCAAGAATTAGGCCAAACCGGCAAAGGAATTGATCTAGAGAAATTTCACAGAAAATGAAACGGGAAAACACAAAAACTTGCCAAAAGTCACAAATAAAGCCAAAAACTTATTCCTAGTTAAAACCCTTCTTGTATATAGGAATAATGATATGTTTGATCACAACAAGGTTAAATCGGAGCGCAAATCACCTCAAACAGGGCTCAAAATAATTAAATACAAATTTCCCATGAGACAAATCTCGACAATGAGAATATAACAATTTTGGGCATCCGGGTATTTGGCGAAAATGGTTAATATGGCTCTTTTGGAAATATCTTGACGCAATACAAGAACTTTCTCGCAATAAAACACAAAATGACCCATTATTTTAAAAGTACAAAATTTTTTCGGATAGGGTAGTCACAGATTTCAAGATGAAATCTGGGGGACACCGCATTTGAAGGAAATGGTGAAGATGCATGTTCAATAAATCAAAAGAAATATGTTAACATTCACTTAGTGTCTTTGTTTGCCTAAAGAGATAATTAACACGCTGTTTAGAATGGAGATATTCATGAACAACATAGTGACTTCCTATCAATATTTTGTGCCAAAAAGAGGGGAGGCCCGTTCTCGTAAGCCATACCGTGCTTTTGAAGTGAGACATGCACAGGTGGTGATGGATTGTGTTCTCGAGTCCCGGGAACAACGTACTAAATAATGCAAGGAACCCATTCTTCGAATTGATAAGAAGCAAGATCTTTCTCGTAATCCGTAAAGGCTCCTTCGCGGGGTTCATTTTAAGAAGCCTCTAGTAAAATGGAGGTGGAAAATCCTTAACGAATATACCCGGAAGCACTTTCACGTAATGGCAAATTTTTAATTTTTGAGAACAAAATTTTTTTCCGATATTATTTGAGCGAGAGTGAGTGCCTAAGAGAAAAAAATTATGTAGACGCAGAAAAAAGGTATTGTTCATTGTTGACGCATAGTTGTCGTGCGTCAAAGAAATTTTGTTGATGCACTGCAAGGATTGTTGTTGCAAGAAAGTTTGTTGACGCCAGCGACAACAAGGTTGTCGTTATCAACAAAATTTGGCTTTGACGCACGGCTAACTATGCGTCAACAATAAACAATACCTAAGGCACTTAATATCAGAAAAAAATTTTGTTCTCATGCGACAACATGGGTTGTTTACGCGTCAACAAACTTTTCGACGTGCAACAACAAGAAATGCCGACGCGCGATAAGAACCCTTGTTGTCGTGTGTCAACGCTTGTTGTCGTGTGTCCAAGTCTTGAGAAACCCTAATTTTGTCCTATAAATACCCCACCGCCCCTCATTTTCACGTTTACACTTCTGGCTCCCAAATTTTCTCCATTCTCCCAACACTTACTGCTACATAATCGTACGTCACTCCACCAGTGGTGCAACCAAGTTACCAAACACAAGATACTCCAATCAAACTCAAGTACAATGGCTACTACAAGTGCAACCCAAGCTCAAGACCAAGATCGGAAAATCATGGGGCATTGGTCAACCCACAAGCCCTACCCAAGGGCAAGATACAATACAGGAACTTGTTGTGCCCCCACATTCAGACATTTTTGCAAATGAATACAGAATACAAGGATTTGCTAGATGCATGTGATTTTGATGGGCTCGTTAAGATGCCCCAATTTGAGATTGATCATGACATTCTAAACTACCTTCTCTCCTTGTATAATACAGAAGATGGTAATTTCTTGTTATTATGGACGATGGTCGTATATTCCAATTTAGTGTTGATCCAGCTGATATCCATCGGTTGACAGGCCTTCCATTTAAAAATTCCCCCATAGTAACAACAAAAGCAACCCTCGTTGAAAATGATAAGAAGTACCTCAAATCTACTTTCGGTTTCCATGTTGATTGTACGTGTAATTTGTTTTCAATTTTCATTTGAAAGTTTTTTGTTTTGATACAATTCAAATTGATATTAATTCCAATGACTTTTTGCAACTCACGTCAATAAATCAAGACGAGGTGTGGATACGCAAGGAATTGCACACCACTTTCTTGCTACCATGATTTCTTTCTTTCAAGCCAGAATTGTTTTGTAAGGTTGGCAAATGGATATACCAAATCAAGCTCGCATACATTCTTGCAACGATCGGAAAGTTAAAATTTGATTGGTGCACCTTTTTATCCAATAAAATAAAAGCTGACATTACAAATGCATCACTTTCTAAAAAACTAGTTATTCAATCCACAAACTATCTCCTTGGCCTTTATTATGAGGCTCTTTTTAATTTAAAATACAAACCAATTCCTACTTGAGCAGAGGAGACAATGAAGAATTTGTCAATTCCATTTCAAGAACAACATGTATATAGTTTATATTTCGACATTAGACTTTAGTATGGTTATTGTCTTGATTATGTACTTGTGATTGAATCTTTATGCAGTGCTAACATTATGTGTACAGAATCGATTAAATATTGACCGTGCGATGCAGAGAAGATTTTGGAGGCCCTTCGCACGAAAAAAAAAAAAGCGGCATCAAGAGGAAGAGGCCAACAACATACTAAGGCGTCGGAAAATTCACAATCTGAAATGGAAGTTCACTCATCGCAGAACCCCCAAGCAGACTTTGGACTATACGCGTGCTTCTCAACCATCTTTGCCAACTCACTCAGTTCAATCGTGTGCAATTGTCGATTCTCAAGACCCTGCTCAACAATCTCAGCCACACACAACTCAAACACAACCAATTACTACTCCAACATGGCCACCTCAAGTACAGCGACAAGTTACCCCTCAACAACAAGGTATGATTTTATTTCTTTAGTACAAGTTTTGAATAGTTTTTCATATAATTTCATAGTTTTTACATAGTTTAATAGTTTTTCATATGATTTAGTAATGATTTTGTTGATTTTTCTTAGACTTTTCAACATTGCAATTCTTCATCGTCCTCTCAGACAAATAGTGGCACCGCCACATCCTCCACCATTACGATTCAAAATGCCAACCAGAGGTTTAGGAAAAATAGCATTGGTAAACGTATGCCAATTCATCCGAGCCCCTAATGGGACACTAAACATTGCCTCCTCGTTTCAAATTCCAACCCTCTCTCTCGATGGCTTGCCCAAAGCACAACCAACGTATCGTTTTAAATAATATAACTTTAGATGAATATTACTTGGGCATTGATAACAATGACCCAACAAGATTTTTCAATACACGTGAGATGATTCAAGGCCAGCAGGTATATTTCTATTTCAACGTAATTTATTAAACTTTTTTATATTCACTTTCAATTTCAATATTTGAATATTGATTTATTTTATCGCAAATAGGATCAGGCCACCCAAAGGCAAAAGAGGTAGCAGACGATGATCAACCCGAAATCCCCATACCTCTCCATCGGCATCATCTTCTTCGGATACAGAAGGTGAACAATTGCCATCATTTCCTTTAGAGAACTTGATTGGTTATGATTGTCAATCCCATGTCCAAGAGTTTATTGTACCTCATATTAGTCAGCTCATAGAATGGGAGAGAAGGGAAAAAGTACTAATCAATGAGATAATAAGTCATTATGAAAATCATTGGCAAAGGGACAATTTATACGCTGTAGTCCAGAATCAACCTGTGAAGATGGATTCCTTACTTACCCAAGCAAAGAGGTGGGACTGTCACATATAACAACAATTATAAAGATAATATTTTAGATAAAGCATTAAAAAAATTGGAAAATATTAGGGTTGAAGCCAGGCATATTTTAACAAATGGTCTAAGGACAAGGATCTGATGGCAATTGCAAATGTCGAAAGAGATAGAGTAGTCGTAAGTATTATCACTTTGAAACAATATTTTTGTTAATTTGAAATTTTCTTATTTTAGTAATATGTTTAATTGAGCTCACTATTTTTTGCAGTTGAAATATGAAAATTTGAAGAGTCAAGCAAAGGTGTTCCAAGTTCACTTGGAAATCGCGAAGAACAGTGTATCCGCAACAATGAAGATGAAAGAAAATATTGTTTTAGTTAACAAACAAAACAATACACTAAAGCGGATAATTAAAGAGAATGGCTTCGACCCTAACATTTTGTTCAAAATAAAGGTAGCTACAGATGCTAGTTTGGTATCCCATGGAGATGACAAAGGAAGAACAAATAATATTAAAAATCTAAACAATGTTGCGGAAGATCTGATTAGTTCTGGGATTATTCAAGCAAAGAGTACAGGAGGGCAAGCCATTGGGGAAAGGGGTACAAAAATGCCAATTTGTCTAGGGAAAAATTTCATGATTGAGGGTTGAAAAATTGAAACTTTAAATTTGAAAATTTGAAATACTTTATATATTGAAGTATGAAACTTGAATGTGATGGCATTTGAAAATTTGAAATACTTTATATATTTAAGTATGAAACTTGAATGTGATGGCGTTTCAAAATTTTAAATACTTTATATATCGAAGTATGAAACTTGAATGTGATGGCATTTCAAAATTTGAAATACTTTATAATCTGGATTTTTTATATCTTGTTATATATTATATATAGAATTTCTAGATTGTATATGGTGTTTATGTTTGATATGAATGTGATGGCATTATGATAATGGTTAATTATTTATTTTAAGAAAATTTGGAATGTCATATGACAAAGACATCTTAATAGAGTTAAATCTTCTTCTCTCTACTTGTAAAATTCAAAATATGTATTACGTTTCTTCACATTTAAATTTTCTCATATTTTTCTCTCTACTTGTAATGATGATTGCATTGGATGTGGATGATGAAATTAGAATAGTTATGGATGATGATGAATTGTATGTGGACGTAGATCATGGAATCTGGATGATGATAATGGATAATTTTTTAAGAAAATTTGGAATGTGGTATGACATAGACATTTAAGCCTTCTCAAAATCTTTTTCTCTCTACTTGTAATGATATGATGACATTAGAATGGATATAGATGATAATGAATGATTATAATAGATAATTGTTTCAAGAAAAATGGAATGTGTTAGGACAAGACATCTTAATACAGTAAAATCTTCTTCTCTCTACTTGTAAAATTTGAACTTTGTATCAGGTTTCTTCACATTTAAACTTTCTCAAAATCCTTCTCTCTACTTATAATGAATCAATGATATGATGACATTAGATGTGGATGATGACATTAAAATAGATATGGATGATGATGAATTGTGTGTGGACGTAGATTTAGCTTCAAGCACGATCATGGATGATGATAATGGATAATTGTTTTAAGAAAATTTGGAATGTGTTATAACAGAAACATTTAAACCTTCTCAAAATCTTCTTCTCTCTACTTGTAATGATATGATGACATTATAATGGATATAGATGATGATGAATGATTATAATGGATAATTGTTTTAAGAAAAATTGGAATGTGTTAGGACAGACATCTTAATACAATAAAATCTTCTTCTCTCTACTTGTAAAATTCAAACTTTGTATCAGGTTTCTTCGCATTTAAACCTTCTCAAAATCTTCTTCTCTCTACTTGTAATGAATCAATGATATGATGACATTAGATGTGGATGATGACATTAAAATAGATATGGATGATGATGAATTGTGTGTGGACGTAGATTTAACTTCAAGCACGATCATGGATGATGATAATGGATAATTGTTTTAAGAAAATTTGGAATGTGTGATTTTTACATGTAATTTGATATTCATCCCACAAAGTTCAAACACTTCATCAAAGCATTTTGCAAATACAAAAATAATTTAACATAATTGTAAAAACTAAAGAAATGCCATATGATAGAGTTTAAGCTACCTCTTGTCTTTTAGATGGTCTGTGATAAAGCCACGGGGGTTCACTAAGTAAAAGTATGGTATAGAACATGTGTTTAAAGGGTATTAAAGAATACCCTTAATTTTAGTTTTTACCTCTAATTATTCAATTGATAATACCCCCTCATGTTATATTATTAGAATGAAAATACCCCTATTTTTTCCATGTACCTTACTTACCCATTTTTCAATTATAATTTTATTTACCCTTTTTTATTTCTACCCTAATATATTAAACATAAAATATATCATATTTGTCACTCAAATTTTTTAATTTTGTTTGCTAGATTTTCTACATAGCTGAAAACCTAGGCAGTCATGAGATAAATCTTCCTCATTTACCAATGAGGCTCTCTTGTGTAAGATTTGTCAGTTAAATATGCTAGTATCTATTTGTGGGTATTACTTTAACCATGTAGCTCATGAACTATAGTTGTATAGTTTTGCAGCAAGTAAGCAATTGTTAAAGAAAGGAAATATTTGATGAAGAAGAAAATAGCAGAAAATAGGAAAGAAAGAGGGAAGATGTGCAACCCAATCAATAGATTACAGAGTTGATTGCATGCACATAGATAGAACAGATAGATATTAACATACAGAATTATAAGCAAAGGGAACTTTCAGATCTAGATCTAGAATAATGCAAAGTTTATGAATAGATCTAAGACAGAAAGTTAGAAACAAAATGCACCATTGACACAAAGTTCTCGGAAATATGATCATTTCTATTCCTCTACTTCAAATAGCTATCAGGGGTTTCAGCACAAAATCTGGAACACAAGAATGTTGCTTACCAATTCTCCTCCTTAACCCGTAGGTTCTTCCTCTATTTATAGTGTATGGAGAGGAAGTTACAAATAGGAAACTATAATCGAGGCGGCACATGTGGAAGTCAGAAAAGAAACAACTAACAATCTCTCCTCCGGGATTCCTCTTTGCATGACATGCATGATTTTATAATTGAAAATAGAACCTTCTATTTTGCATGTTTGCCACCTATCTCCAAGTAAATGACCTCTTCAAGTAATGACTTTTAAACCAATCACTTAAGTTTTATAATTCAATTGATCTCTCAATTATTTGTCGAGAGAAAAGAAGAAGAAAGAAGAAAATAAATTAGAAGAAAGTTGCAACACTTTCGAGTCTTGTTCTTTTTGCATGCGGTTGACTCTTTTGTCTTTGATTCTCACCAAGTTGGATCTGGAAGCGGTGTGATGATTGATTTGCTTGCAGGTATTGTCTTTGCCTTGTCTTCCCTCTTATATTTGAAGTTTTTGCAATTCTTCTTCAGTACATGCAAAGTAAATTCAATGAAGGCTTCAACTGGAAGATTGGGAGCACATGCACAAGATCCTAGAAGGAATTCTCCATGCAATGACTTCTACATGGGCTGTGTCAGAAACAAGAGGATGACTTTTTTTAGGAAGCCTTTGCAATTATGAGATCTGGATCTGTCAATTAAATCGGTGATAGGTTCAGGGCCTATGTTTGTATCATTGACTTCAAGCAAATCTAGAAGTTGTGCATGATTCTACTGATCCTTTTCTTTCATCATGTTTTATCATGGCTAGAATAATCTTTGTCTGAGCTCTTCTTCTTTTAATTTTGTCCAGAATCCCTTGTAATTCGATCAATTTGTGCATATCTAGAAATTTCTTCATATTCGGAAGACATATTCAATGTATTTGACATTGATTTGAGCACCTGTGATGAATACCTGCAATTTATTCAGACAAAGATGGAGTCCATGGCATGATTACTTGATTTTTATCACCAAAATCTGCATATAAAGCTTGTTGCCCTAAAATTTGAGGTTTTGCTTGCATGCAAAGCAAGCAAAAATATTATTTAATTCACCAAAGCACTTATACCAACATGCAGATAATTGTCACAACAAAAATCAAGCCATTCCAACCCTAGGCGCCAAACTTTGAAGCTTTCCAGCAATGAAAAACACTTTTTGATGCAAAAATCCTCCTTCCTTGGGCACCAAAATTATCTCGGGCTGCAATCCTTTGCAAAAATAATTAATTACATCTTCATTATGGCAGCCCATGCTTATGTAACCCTCAAAGCATTCTATTTCTAATAATTGTCCACCCTATTCCTAGCAATTAATTAATAAACAATGATGTTTATTCACCCAAATTGGGTGCCTATTTTTGCATGTTGTTGGCTGCCATTAAATAAATTTAATTTATTTATTTTTGCATGTTACCTTCATTCACTTTGGTTTTTCTTCATGCATTGGCTTTCCTTCTATTTATGGTGCTGAATTTGGGTGAATAAACATTAATAAATATTATTAAATGCATTGTTATTCACCCAAGGTGGGTCGCACTTTTTGGCAAGGGTGAATTCTAAAAATAAGAAGTCAACTTCTAATGGGAATTTTCACCCTTCACTGCAGCTCTAAAAATCCCTTCTTCCACTTAAGTGATTTGACTTTCATAATGGAATTTTTTACCCTGTCAGGCAAGTAAGAAATTCCCGTCGGTGCTTTAAGTGATTTTTCTTTTATAATGGGAATTTTTACCCTAGGTAAGGCGTTAAGAAACCCCCACCTACACCGCCACCTCTAATATTCCCATTACGGCTAAAATGACTTTGACTTCATGGGAAAAATTACCTCTTAGGCTAGTAGGTAAGAAATTTCCCCTCGCCCACTGTCAAAATTTCCTTTGGACTTAAAGTCTTCCTTCAAAAAAGTGTGACTTGCATGAAAGATAGCTCTTTTCCAAAAGTGCGACTTACTTGTGACTTATGCCTTTAAAATTGCATGAGAATTCGTCACTTAGGGCAGTGTGGAAACTGGATGCGGAAGGCAACCTTGAAATTTGTGAATAGCATAAAAACAACATTTCTTTCCTTTTTTGGATTTTTGGTAAAAAAAACACATGGAATAAAATTTGCCATTTTTGGAAAGGGTCCAGGAAGATGTAGCAATAAAAACTTGCATGTGCCGTAACTTTCATTTCGTGGCTTCGTTTTAGGTGTTGTTTTCTCTAAAAGTCCATATCTTCTCGAGCTCTACGCATTGATGGCAATATTTTTTGTATTTTCATAAAATTTATTTATTCCAAAAAATGCAACTTGCCTAGGAGAGGCTTTTTATGCATGATTTGTCTTTTTGACCAGAAACTTTCTTTCAGAGGTTGATTCCTTTTGGTGTGGCGGTCGTAAATGATCTCCAGATGCTTCAGGTAAGTAAACAAACTATACTAGCGAAGTAATGGACCCAGGGGAATTGAACAGAAAGATTACGGGGAAAACCAGAGAAAAACGCAAAAGAAATAAATAAAAACAAAAAACGTTACCAGAAGTCACAGATAAAGTTCTTGATATATGTGAATACCGCACGCAAAACTTCAGCAGGGTTCAACCGGAGCACAATTTACTTCAAACGGGGCATTATTTATTTAATAAATAATTAAATAAAAATTTCTCGCAGACAAAACTTGGTGGAGTGATAAAATGAGTTTTGGCATCTGGGTATTTGTCGAAATTGGCTCATATGATTCACTGGGAATATCTTAACACAATACAGGCATCTTCTGGCAATAAAAACACAAAAATACCCGTTATTTTAAAAGAACGAAAATTTTAAACATGGGGTAGTCTCAGATTTCAGGGTAAAATCTTGAGACACAAATATGCATTTCCTCTCGAAAGATAGTTTGAAGCCATTAAATACCTATTACAAATCGCCTTATAAATGTTACACTTTAATTATTTATCAATAGTTCTTCAAATAATTAAGATGGTGAAATAATATCACTTGTGTTGAAAAGCATACTCAATCCTAGTTTTCTACCATCTTATTATTTCTTGGTTAAGAATCTCTTAATTGATATTTCTTTATTCAAAAAGAGATTATAATTTAACTTTATGAACACACTCCTTTTGCAATTTTAAGATATTTACTTTTAAAAACTAGGGTTCAAATGTTTTAGTTTTATATTAAAATTAAACCTCCTTTTCCTTTGGCCCACCTCTCTAACCTACCCCCAATGCCTGATTCAAAATATTAATAAATAAAACTCTTTCACCCCCTCATGTCTACCGATATATTGACTTTAATTTAATTAATTTTAATTACCTCAATATGAACCCACGTGCTAGGATATTGCCTAACTAATGAACCCCCCGTGGATAAAGCATATGGAAGAAAAATGATAAATCATCTTTCGTAGCATGTTAGACGACCTTCGATTCAAGAAAAATCAACACGAAAAATGGATTAGTATATAGATGGGTGAGTTGTTTGACATTGTCAATCCCGAGAAGTGAGAGCTTCCTCGGATGGATGTCAATCCACGTTTTCAAGAAAAAAAGATGAAATAATGATTGAGTGGATTAAGGAAGAAACAAAAATATTTAAAAAAAATGCAAATAATAACCCATACATGTCTCGACAAAGGTAAGTTTGGATGTCTAGAAGAGTATAACAGTGGAAGAATATGTAGATATGAACTCTAAAGGCATTGCAAATTAGTATTCGACAAATGCATGTAATGATTTTTAAAACAGAAAGATTAAAAAAATGCAAATGAGAACATGTGCATGTCTAGACAGTGGAAGTCTAGAAGAGTATAATAGTGGAAGAATATGCAGATCTGAACTATGAAGGCCTTGCAAATTAGTATTCGACAAATGCATGTAACAAACAGATTTTTAAAATGGAAATTGGTATTTGACAAATCCAAAATAGTAATTATATAAATATAAATATATATACATGTAAACATCTTTAATGATAACAAGAGTTGAAACAAAATATGTTAAAAAGCTTTCTCAATAATATTTGCAGATCTGAAGAGAGTTACAATTGTGTTCACTATTACGTCTAACTACGAACTATTATATTTGAATATGTTAATATGAAATTGAATAAATAAACACAATTAAAATGTAAGGTGACAAACAATAAAAGTAAGGTCAAGGAGATACCTATTTAAAAATAAACAATCCATTATCAATAGCTTCTTCAAAGTCGGTGTTCTCTTCTATAGAGTGTGACGACACACGAATTCCAGTCTCATCATTGGGAATAGTTGTACTTGTAATCGTATAATTTACACATCTTCTATCGAAAAGGAAATTTCAATGCGTAATTTTCGAGTCGAAAGGAAAGGTTTCAGGAGTAGCAAGAAACATACAACCTCATGCAACTTTCTACATTTTCATCCAACTTGTTTCTCGTTTCGATTTTATAAATGATAAAGCACTAAAAACCCTTTCCTCCTCCATAGACCCCAAAATCATTGTTTGGCATAACTCATATAATTTGAAATATTCAATGATGTCTTCTTATACAACAATACTTTGATAGATTCCTCGCCAAAGCCTTTTAATGGCACCACTCTCGGAAGGTTCATCTAAATTTTTATATTGGTTCCTCATCGTTGTTACAAAATTTGTTGATTGAGACTTTAATAAATCAACATTCAATATACCTTTGATTTCCATACCCTTGACCTCTGAAGTCTTTGTGAAATGTTTCATTATTGTACCCATGGATTTATGGAAATGTTTTCTTACAAAGTCTCAGCACTAAGCACCTTGATATTCCAAAAATTAGGATTCATCACACCCATTGCTTCAAGAATTTTATATTTGGAGAAATGTTCTCTAATTTCTGATGATAAGGATTCTGAAATTTTTCTAAGTTTTATTCTTGTTTCAACTGTAACAAAATCAAAGAGATTACGTGTCACATGAACTTCTTCTCTTTCCGATCCTGTAATAGCTTGACATTTTTTGCAAAATGTGCAGCGGTATGTCCCTCCCATTAACATTGATGCAGAGGTGATCATGGATATTAAATCTCAAATAGTTACTGGGATTCTTAAGATCTAATAAAGCTTTCCAATTCTTGAAAATAGGTGTATCAAAACTATCTTGGGAAGTGTACAAGATATCAAGATTTTGACATACCATTTTTCTCATCCGTATAAAATCCACAATATAGATTAATCTCCCTATGAATGCTTCATTAGTGTATTGATCTCTTCGCAACATTGGAAGAATACCAACCAACGAAGGATACTCCTCACGAACATTGCATACAGGTTCATACAAAGAAATCCATCTTGTCTCAACATCCTTCAAAAGTTTTTTTCCATCTGTAATTCCAATTCCAAATTTCTGGAACTCAAGAAATCACTTTGGGCTGCTTTCCAAATAGGCATGAAGTTCTCTTATAAGGTCTTCTACTTTAGCAACATTTTCGTAGTTGCTTACCATTTTATACGCTAAATTCATTCTATGAGGCATACAATGAATTGCTAGCATATAAGGGGCCACTGTTGTTTGCAATCTAACACATAACCCTGTTCAGTGACCCTGCATGATGGATGCACCATCTGCTCCAACACATACCAACTTTGTAGCAATTTCATAATCAGTCATTCCAAATATCTTTCAAATGAGAAACAACTATTTTATATAGGTTTTCATCATTACAGTTTTCAACCATTTTCATAACACCCAGCAGATGAGGTGTCCTCATATGATTTTCTAAAGTATAAATGTGGATACATACCCATACAATGTTGTTGACTGATGTCACTTCATCAATTGAAAGAGAGATAAACTTTATTTTTTTACATTCTCTTTCAAATCTTCCTTCTCTATCATTGAAAGCCATTTTTCCATTTCCCATGCACTATTGTTAGACCAATGACACTGAGGAACGTTGTGCATTCCATTATATTGATACGAAACTTTGAAATCAAGGAAATTTGAAATCGGTCTTCCTTTCTTAAGTATGTGAAATAAAGTAGAGAATTGTATGAGTTTTGCATGTAGATTTGATTGATTCATCTTACCAATTTGTGATGTGATCGTTCCTCCCTTTTCCATGAGATGTCTGCATTTTTTATGCTCTGCTTCATACTCTGCTACGTATTTAACATGTACGCATTCTTTTTTTTTCCACCATTGTGTTTTGATTTTCTAACCATCTTCCTCGTTATAATCAAATATTGTTTTCCACAATGTTTTTCTATAGTGTCCAACTTCAGTTGCATTTTTTGTTGCTTTCCTAATTTCCGCGTAAATATTATACATGTACATTCATATGGGATCTCAATTAGCTGGTTGTACAGGTTCAATAAATGGAAATTTGGCAACCCAATCAAACTTGTATGTCCTCCCAAGTGTCCACATATTTTTGTTCATTTTCAATGTTTTACTTTTATGAGTAGAATTTTGAGCATTACCACAATCACCTGCTTTCCTCTTTCATGAACCAGAATTTGCATTTGATTTTTGAGTTCCATTTTCTTTGAGTATTTGTATGTGTGATATCTTGATGCACTCTTGCTTGCACCTCAACGAAATATCTTCAAGCTCGGGCATCCCAACAGGTATATCTTCAAGATCTGGCATGGTATCATCATAGGTGTCATTTGGTTGATATTGTGCAAAATGTATGTCCACCTCAATATTACCTTCCACGGATCACGTACTACTGATTCATTCCCGAGGTAGTTGTATGGGTGCTGGTGTTTGTGGTATCTATAATAACAAAGTTTCCAAAATACTTGAACAGGGACTTTTGAGATTTCTTGGTTACTTTTTAGGTCTTCTAATTTTGAGCGCTTGCACCTTCCATTGTTTTGAACGGCTAAGTTGAAACTCATTGCGCGTCGAAGCTCGAGTCATTCATCAACAACAAGAGTGTCGTGTGTCAACAGCATAACACTATCGTGCGTCAACAAATATCCTTGTCACTTGTTAGAGAAGCTCTATGTCATGCGTTAACAAGATAACCGTCATGCTTCAACAATAGTTATGTTGGGTGTCAATAACATAACCCCGTAGCGTGTTAGTTGAGTCTCCTTATTGCGCATCCACAAAAAAACCGTTGTCACACGTCAGCCAAATACAATAAGTCATGCGTTACTTAATATTGTTTTCGCGTGTTAGATAAAAACTCGTCATGCATGCATCAACAAAGATAGTCGTGCATTAATGAAGCAATGTCGGAGTGTCAACAACCAAACTCTTATCGTGTGTCAATTGTATCTCATTTTCGCCTATCCATATAAAAACATTTGTCGTAAGCGCCAACAAATAACACGTGTCGCCTGATTGCAAACTACTAAACAGTAAACAAATGCACTTACTGTGCACCTTTGGTGCTTAGAGTATGCAAGTTCACGGTATTTGATATGTCGGTAGCTCAACTAGTAGTAAGGTACTGGTGGTAGTATACTACCCGGTAAATCACCTAGGTTTTTATAGGAGATGCTTTCAAATGTAGGTGAAGTTTGACCCCTAAAAAATATACAAGAAATTTTAGGTAACAAAGACACCGACTTGCTCCAAAAAAATTGTCTTGTAAAATTTTCCTAAAATGAAATTTTTGTCATATTATGAATATTCACCACTAAAATTATCCCTACTCCTTCGTGGGTTCTCTTAATGTTGATGTTGTCGAAGAGGTGAATCTGATATGTTTGAGGTCTTTCCTGTCTGCAGAGGAGTGCCAACCTTGTATGCAACATTCGCTCGTTTCATCTCGTCTCAGTGGGCGCACCCGAGCTCGCTTTCCCTCTTCTCCATGCCCAAGCTTTGCTTTCTATTTTACCAATTAATTCTCATCGCAAAGGTTGTTTTATTAATAGATTTGAAAATATTATAGTTAAGAATGTTGTAGGGACACCGTAAGTGCCACGTTTGTCCCTATATGTTTTTAATAATAATAATAATAATAGGTTTTTACAGTCCACGATGCCGTGGGCGGCCTGTTTTTGGGTCTACAAGCGGCTTATAGCATATGGGACTACCTCGTACTCACATGCGGGAGGCAACTAACTTTGCTACAAACGAGGCGTACATACCCTACCCCTGCAGGATTTGAACTTGTGACCTCTATTTCAAGAGCACATGTTTTTCATTGTAAGTATTTGTAAGACATGGGTTGCCCCTAATTGATGGTCGAGATGGATCCGTGGAGGATGCCAACATATTTCCAACTACGTAACGTTGATCAACCCGTCCATGTCGATCCCCCGCCGAAACCCACGTGTGAAACACCTTCGGTGGAATGAAACACATTAATTTTTTTATAAAATTCGTGAATTGGAAAAATGCCTTTGGTGTATAAATAAATAAATATTATTCTTTCCTTTTTTCCAATAGAACGTCTTTGGGTATCATTTGGAAGCAGACACATTTCTCTCGCCCTCGTGGAAAAATAGTTCACATCGTAGCTAACTTCGTGGAAGCAAACAGATGATGCCTTTTTTCGAAAATTCTTTTCACTAGATTCAATATCGAACCACCTTCACGGGAGTATTGTCAATTGGAAGGGGATTTAACTAACTTTCATTCATTCTCTGCGCTCCATTTAATCCCGTGTGTTAGACTCAACAGAGCTTACACTAGAAGGCCTTCGGCGTAAATATTTATCTTTCCACTTAAGTAAGTAATAAATAAAGAAGTCTATAAGACTTTTTATTCGAGCATTGATTTGTAAATTTATGAACTTTATTAGAAATTTCTCATATGGAGTACTAATATGTAAAAATATGAAATCACTCGTGGAGCTCCTCGGTCTCTCTCTCAAGAATTCTAAAATGAATTCCAACCCTATTCTAAGAGAACAAGATTGGTAGTTTTACTTGAGCTAGGTTTCTCCTCCCAATCTATGGTAGGTGTTTTTGCATGTGGCTTGGGTCGAAAGATTTTCCTGACAAATCCAATGTGTAGGGTTACTCACCTTCCAAACGAGGCGTGGGGGTGAAGACCCACAGTTCATTTGTGAATGTGGTGGTTCAAGTGTGGTAAGGCCCCTATACAGAAATTATTGGAGTGCATCTCTCTTCCAAGATTAAGCTCTTTCTTGTGCAAAGACCTCTTTCATTGTCATTTTGGGGAGGTGCGGTTGAAGGCGAAGCTTACTTCGTGGAAAGAAGTATGATTTGTCATTTTAATTGGTTTTAGCCCAAATTCCCTATGTTCCACAAGTAATTGTCAAATTCTTGATATCCCCTTATCAAAGGTGATCTAGAGATTTACCCCTATGTTAAGGGGGTTTTCATCGTGATTTATGACTCTATCTCGAAATCGGGATGTTGTTCTCTTTGGTCGGTTTTAGGTTTGGGGTCAACATTATCTCTTACTTAATTTTGGTATCCGACTTTCAATCCCAACACCGAATCCATAAATGTTATGCTTGTTTCGCTTAGGTTGTCAATCTTTGGGTTTAGTTTCTTGATAGAGTCTTGTTTTGAAGCTATTGACAATTATTTGGGTTTTTTTATGATTGATTATGCTTCCTCGTATTCACCCACGCAAATTTTGTTGCATCCTTGTGGATCTACACATATTGAAAGATCTTCCTGTTAACATTGTTCTGAAAGTGGTGAATCGCCCTTAGTTACAATCTTTAGATTACTAGGGTTTGTCATTCTATTATCGTAAATACTTCAAAACATGTCACATTGATTTCGATTACCATAGTCTCAAACATAAGTTGGTTAGTGGCGCTTCTTATTGGAAGGATGTTCTTCCCCGCCATTGTAATGTTGAATGTCCTCAAGTAGACTTTCAACCTTCATTCGACCCTACTCAAAGTGTTTCCTCTGAGTCGGCCTTGAATAATCCATTAGAATTTGTGCAAAAATATCCCTCTTCAGAAGAGAAATTTATAAATTCTTCAACTCAAAAGGTGATTCCAACAATGAAGATGGATGCGGGCTCTCGGGAAGCAAATTCCTCTAAATCGGTTGTGATTGCCACTTTGGAGTCTAAGCAAAATGTTTCTTCTTAAGGTAGAAACATTCTAATCTCCATTGCTCAAAAGACAATTTAAGTAGTGAAGATGGATTATGTATCTTCGTATGGCTCAAAATCATAATGTTAGGTGTGATGATGGGTCTTGGATTGTTATGCCAAAGAGGAAGAAACATCCACCAAAAATTGATTTAAAACCTCATAAAAATCTTCTTTATTCCCAAGATTGAATAGAGATAGATTTTGTTTAGGATCGTGGTAGTTTGGTTGGTCAATATTTGTTTATTGGCCCTCTTATGTCCGAGAGCGGGTGTTATGTAAGTGGTGGTTTCTTGTTTGTAGGCTAGGGTTGTATGCTCTATAATGTTTCTAGATTGCTCCTTGTTTGATGTGATTTTTAGATTCCTATATCTTTATGTTCAAGATTATAAGCCCTTTCAAAACCAATTTTTACCCCCGCACCACCCCCTATATATATGTCAATTTAAAAACACAATCTTGTAGTGCAAATCCTTAAATTACGATTAAAAGGAACGATAACCAGATCGTGTCAAGCCAAGAACACATATGCTAATCAAACATCACGATCAATAAGATGAAAGCAATTTTCCAGAATAACTTTACATAAACCTTTGCAAACAAATGAGCAGCAATATCATATATTATTATGGAACTCAATGAAATACAATGAGAATGGGCCTTGCTTATATAGGCAAGGAATAACAATCTAAGAACCAATCAAGGTCGTAGATCAAGCCATAAATCATGGAAAGAACTAGTCATCAAAGAACTAGTCAAGTCCATAGATTTATGAGAGAACTAGACATTAAGGATCTAGTCAATACCATAGATCTAGGAAAGAACTAGTCAATACCATAGATCAAGGAAAGAACTATACCTAACAACTATATAATATCTCCTAATATCTAAATAAATAAAAAGAAATATCCACACACATAAGTGGGTGAGGATAAATACAATAAAGGTAAATAATGTACTTAGGTGAACATGAGCTAAGGTAAATACCTACTCTAACAAAGACAATATTATCATTTGTACTTTCTTCCTTACTAAATAATGAAATATAATTTTCTATTTATGAATTAATGCATTTCGATTTTCTATTTGAAGATGCATTACACACTAAATAACATGGCATAATGCCTCTTGAGGAGGTATTAATGTTTAATGTCAAAAAAATTGTATCCTCTTAACTTTGAATATCATCAAATACTAAAGTAACCTTTAACTTCCCTTAGCTACTTTAGTTTCTATTTGCAAAGCATAATCAAAATTGTCTCCTTCCATTGTATTTTATTTTGTGTTTATCGGATTATTGTTATCTTTAGCTATTAATTATTTTGCAAAATAGTATCCTAGAAAATTTCTAGATTTCTAATAGTGCATCTTAATTTCATGTTAATTATTCCATACGATCTATGAATATAATGGGAATTGTTTTAAACATCCTACTGATTGTATGGAATGATTTGGATGGTATGTGTACAAACCATCAAAAAGCTCAAATTTTTCTAGAATATTATTTTACGAGACAGGTTAACACTTTCATTTAAAATTGGGTGTTATTAGTAACAAATATTTTTTCCCATGCATTACAAAGAAACCTCTCCTTAAGTAAAAATACAAAAACTTCCATTTGGCGTTGTATCCACATTATTATTTCTATAGATATATAATCACAAAATTTATACAATTTTGTAATGATTGGGTTTACACTTCGATTGGATGGTGATTTATTAGTACATCCCATGCACTTTGATAGTTAGCTCTCTACATAGCTTTAGTGTCAACAAGATATGGCAAATTTTAAGGAAATTTTTTTGTTTAACTTATAGGAGTGTATTAACTAATGTAAAGTGCAAGGTGTTTAAGAACTTTAGTCGGGTGGAAGCATAATAGCATGCCCCACTTCTTGTGCCAAAAAGACAAGTGAGAGATTGTGAGTGTTAGAACTTTAGTGGGGTTCAAGTGAACACCCCCTTCGCCCGAACCCCCTCATGCAAACCTGTCGCATAAGCACCCTAAGGGGGTTCGTGCGAACACCCCTTTTCGCTAAAGGGGGTTCGGGTGAACCCCTTCTATATACAATAGTGGTGGCATTAAGGTCACCACTTTTTCCCACCACCGACGCACATGAGCTTGTTCAACCCTTGTTCACCCGAACTACCATACAAACATTACAAATTAGGTATTTCACTTGTCTTTTCATTTATTCGAGTTTTTTTGTTTTTTTCAAAAAATTGAAAAATAAGGAGGAGGTTTTCTATTTTTAAAATAAAGTTAAAAAGATTAAATTATAAGCAGTAGTGGTGTGTATGTTAGCTAAAAATGTATTCTAAAATGAGTTTTAATTTAATTTTTTACAGTTATGGATTCTTCTTCCGTTAATTTGCATGAGAGAACTAAATTAGAGATATCCAAACTCTCATCTATTCTTCAACAACCGACTACAATTGGCCACTACAAAGTACATTGTGAAAATATATTAAAAGACCTTCAAAAAATATAATTAAACTTAAAAGCATTCAACCCCTTCCAGCCTGAGTCAATAAAAAAATTATGGATGAACTAAAATCTAGTGTGACATGCGATGTGGGGTATAATGAAGTGGTAGGTAGACTTCCAGATAAGGAATTCATTAAGAGCTCGTGTTGGATGAGTTATGTAGGAAAATAAAAAATCAAGGGATATTATGTAAACAAATGTACATGTCATTGTACGCACCCAAAATTACATGTGCTACATTGTCGAAAAATGGTTACAAAAGTCCCCAATGATGATTCAAGTCCTTTTAAGAAGGTGTTCGAGCTCCAAAACCCATTCGTAATGTATATTTGTTGCCTAGACATCTTTACTTAGCCTTCCCACACTTTTTCCAACTTTCTGCCTCTTTCTACGCATGTTTTGGCCTTTAGTGCCAAGATCGCAGCCTCTGCAGGGCGGCTGGCTCTGAAATCGCCACCCAGGCAAGGCGGTGGTCCTAACCGATTTTTCCAGATTCCATCATGTGTGTTTTAACATGCGACGATAACTTCACTTTTAGCATGCATCCATGGGCCAAATTGTCTAAAAATAGTTTTTATTACTTGGTTCTCCTTCCCTCTTCTATTTTTGCATGTGCTTTAGTTAGTTGGAACTACCTCTTCTTGCCTTGTGCATGAAGGCACATCCCAACCCCAATTCTTATATATTCCATGCTTGTATTCAAGCAAAAGGCCTGAGATTTTTGTGTATCTTGTATTGTATTGTTGCCACAATCTTGCTAGGAATTGCATAGCCAAGCTCATATCTCTTGTGTTATCTCTCTTCTACTTGCATTGCATCCAAACTGCCTTCAAGCTACCATTGCTCAAGCACCATCCTCCTGTTGTTTTTCTTGCATTCCCAATCCCTTGGACTCATATGAACACTCGAAGAAAGAAAGGAACAAACTGAGGGGACAAATACTGATACAACAGATTTTCCAAAGCTCTTGCTTATCCAGGTTGGAATTATGTTTTGTTTGCTTTATTTGTTAAATTGTCAATTTCAAATCACTAGTTTCAATTACATATCAAATAGAGTAGTAAAATTATTCATTTCAATAGGTTAGGCAATCACAAGTAGATCAAATCATTAGAAAGTTTGCTCTTTAACATTACCAGGGAAGTTATGGGGAACAATAGCCCTTTCAGGGTCATGATTTATTCTTCACCTCTGAGGTAGGGTTTGAAGGGTTTTGATTGGATTAGGTTATTTGTTTTAGATTAGATTCACATATTCGCACAAGTAACTAACTACATCCATTGATTACTTGTCTTTAGTTTATTTATTATATTAGAATGCATTGCTTAAAAATTAGAAAAGATCACAAAGATTTAATTTGATAGATTAGTTTGCTTTAATTGCTTTGATTTAATATATAGTGAAAACTCCAAAAACATAGATTAGATTTCCTTTAATAATTAGTTTTCTTGTTAAAGTTTTTCATTTCACTTCGTATGACCATCAATGGTCCACAACAAGAAAAGACGTACAATTGTGATCCTTGGTCCCATAACCCAATGGGCCATAATTAATAACTGACATTGATACCAATTTACGTTTGACAGTCTTACGCACAACTGCAACTTTTGTTGAGAAAATAAAACTAAATATGTTAAACATCATTGTTAATCAAGCCTACAATTATTGGACTGCTCCTGGAAACAGGGTTTAATTACGTGCATGATCATACAAGGGCCACAACCTCCATGAGTCTTTGGTTGTGATCCTCAGGTCCCACAACCCAACGAACCTGCTAATCAGTTAGACATTGACACTAGTTTGTGTACATTAGTATTCGAGATCTTCACCAGCCCACCGAGACATTATTGCACAATTTTCCTTCTTAAACATAAAGAATGATCAAAGCTAAGACTTTCTAGACAAGACCATAAAATTGCCCATAAATCCTTGTGGCTTCACCATGTCTCTCGTTCTTACTTCCATGACCTTGTCTGGAAATCCCTAC
Source organism: Taxus wallichiana var. yunnanensis (assembly GCA_018340775.1). Lineage (NCBI taxonomy): Eukaryota > Viridiplantae > Streptophyta > Pinopsida > Cupressales > Taxaceae > Taxus > Taxus wallichiana. Next base: position 532,761,013 of record CM031236.1, read on the forward strand.
GAGACGCCCACGAGGTCATTTTCCACCTGTTCCACAACCAACAAACGAGAATCTCAAGCACGGCTCGATATTGATTAGAGTCTTCGAGCAGCTATTATATTAGTCGAGCCATCACACCATGGTGTCACTCAGATTTCACCCCGAAATCTACGACTACCCTATCAGAAAAAATTCGTACTTTTAAAATAATGGGTCATTTTGTGTTTTTATTGCTGACAGTTCTTGTATTGCATCAAGATAATCCTAAAGAGCCATATTAGCCTTTTTCACCAAATACCCGGATGCCCAAAATTGTTTTATTCTCATTGTCGGGATTTGTCTCATGGGAAATTTGTATTTAATTATTTTGAGCCCCGTATGAGGCTATTTGCGCTCCGTTTTATTTCTATTATGAGTGAATATGTTATTATTCCTATGTGTCAGAAGGGTTTTAACTTGGAATAAGTTTTGGGCTTTATTTGTAACTTTTGGCAATTTTTCATGTTTTTGTGGTGTCCGTTTCGTTTTCTCGTGAAATTTCTCTCGAACAATTCTTTCAGTAAGCCCGATTTTTGGCCTAGAGCAGCTGGAAAACATATACACACATTATGCCGGAGGAAGTCGTCATCGGAGGTCTGGATCACTGGGAAAAAGTGAAGTCGTGCACAGAAAAGCCCCTGCGGGGATGGGCGCATTTTTGGAAAACAAAGGATTTAAGCTGCAAGGGGAAAAATATAAGCCGCAGGCAGGGTGGGAATTTTATACCTGCCTAGCAGGGTACTTTTTCCCGTGTTATAAAAGTCACTTAAGCTGCAGTGGGAAAATGGAGGTCGCAGCAGGTGGGAATTTATTGCTTGCCTTGCAGGGTAAAAATTCCCATGATAAAATAAAAGGAAAGTGACTTAAGTGAAATCATGGGATTTTAGTGCCTGCCTTGCAGGGTAAATAATCCCATTGTCAAAGTCAAATCACTTAAGTGGATCACGGGATTTTGGTGCCTGCCTTGCAGGGTAAAGAATCCCATTGTGGAAAAATTCTTAAAAATAGAATTACATGTGCAAAAAAGTGCCCCCTTTGGTGAGAGAATGGCAGCCTTAAATTGATTATTTTAATTAATCTATTCTCTCAAAAAGTGCGCCCAAGCTTGGAGGAAGTCAACAAGTCAAAGTTGAAATAAAAGAAAGGATTTAAAAGCATTAAATTTAATTTATTTAATGGTTGCCCTCTTCCTCTCAAAAAGTGCGCCCCATTTGGGTATTATTTAATGTTTTTTAAGGCATTAAAACATTAAATTAATTTCTATTTTCAGTGGCTAAGGTCAAAGCACACTGTGAAGCTTAAGTGAAGTGATGTGTGAAGGATTAAATTGGATTAATTTAATTTATTGGATGGTTGTCCTTAAACATGCTATTTTTAAAAGAGAAAAGCATGATTTTTAATTAATTAATTACCTTTAATTGTTAGGGCAATTATTAATTATAGAATTGTGAAGGTTATATAAGCATGGGCAGCCATATGGGTGAATTATTTGATTCACAGGTAAAGAATTGCAGCCAAGAGGAAAAGTGCGCCCCCATTAGAGGAAGGATTTTGCTCAGACAAGGTGACAACAAGGCTAAAAGCTTCCAGATTTGGCGCATGCTTTGAAGGAGGTTGATCTTTGTTTGCATAATTGTTTCCACAGGTGTTACAGGAGCTCAGGTGTTGTTGAAAGGATTCATGCTCTCTTTATGTGCAAATTAAACACCAATTTTTGGGGCAGCAGGCTTGAAAAGTGTAGATTTTTACAATTAAAATTCACTATTCATGCTCTGGTGGCCATTTTTGTCTGAATAAATTGTAGGAATTCATTACAGGTGTTTTACAAAAGAAAAGGAGTTTTTATCAATGTCCAACACATTGCAAATATCCTCCGAATCTGAAGAATTGTCTAGATCTGCACCAATATTGAAGAAATCTGGCCAAGTAAGAAGAAAAAGAATTATTCAGACGAAGATAGACAAAGCTATGGCGAAAAGAGATGAAAAAGAAAGCAAGATGGAGTCATGCATTGCTTCCAAACTTGCAGACATAGGAGACATAGATCTAGGCCCGGAACCTCTTTCCGATTTGATTGATAGATCCAGAGCGGGAAAGACTTCACTCATGCGTGCGGTCAAAAGCAGTGGAATTATCCGAGCAACAGATCTTCCATGTACAACCCAACTGCTAGAGTTCGTGATGGAGTGTGCTAGATCTTATCATCCTTCATCCAGATCAGTGCGTGATGCTTCGGGAAAGACAATAATTCATTTGGACGCGGAGTTCATCAATTATTGTTTGAAGATTCCAGTGCGAAAGGTGGTGACTTCCATTAGCATTCAGGATGCTGATAGTAGATGGGAGAAGCATAGAGCTGATTGCGTGAGCATCATGAATACCGATACATGAAGAAGCCTAGATCTCCTTCAAAGTTCTCGGAACTCTTCCATGGTCCAATTTGGTGCAGGAGGTAGATGATGTCGTCAAATTGTTATGCAGGATGAATGGTGAAGCAAATGCTTACACTTTCCGTACATGGATGTATGCTTTCATCAGGACCATTGAAATCAACAAGGTTGATTCTATAATCAATTGGTTAGAAATTATTAGCAACAACATCGGTGAGCAACTCCGGAACGTGAAGCGTACTTTCAACTTCAAGATGACTTCATACTTGGTGTATGTTGCAGCTTCACAAGGCATCTTTTCCAAGCTGGATAGATGTGGTGTTCTTTCCAAGGACCCCATTTTCGAATGCTACCCATAGCTTACTGCACCTGCATGCGAGAAAGACTTCAAAATGATCAACGATGACTTCTTCTACGATTTCATCTGCAGGCTAGACAAAGACTTGAAGGCCAACAGGGTAAGCAAGGAAGCGTGGGAAGTTGTGTCCAAGATTGGAAGTCTATTCATTCAATTTGCAGATTTCACATACCTCAGGGTTACGGGCTTTTCTGGAGAACCAACAAAGATGCCCAGGTATCCGAATGATAGATTGATCGCCATGGAGCTGAGCAAGCAACTTGTGGAGTTACACGACCTTCAGTCAAAGCGACACAAGTCTACGGGCTTCTTTCCAATCACTGTGGGATATTACAGCTGCATTAGCATTCACAGAGCTCGAGGGATGGAAGCACAAATGTTATCCGAGTATGAGCAAGAGTTCTTCCCTGCACGGCTGAACTTTGATCCATTTGTAGTAGCTAGGAAGACAATCTCCCAAAGAATACACGCACATGTGCCTTCATTAGAAGATTTATGGATGAAGTGCAAAAGTGAGTACGAGGTTAGAAGAGAGATTTCAGCAGGCTGTCCAAAGCAAGTGTTCGACTTTGGACTAGCGTGGATACCTGTGGATCTTAAAGATGATGGGAATGTGGTACTTGACACTTACCATCAAATGGGAGGAGATAAAGCCATACTGCAGAATAACATAGGAGGCTGCAACACAATTGAAGAAAGGTCGAGAGTTGTGTTGGTGAATACTTTAAACTGGTTGCTGACGAAGGGATATTGCCTTAACGAAGCATTGATGAATCAAGTCACGGGCAACTTCAGCGCAGGAGATTCCCTCAAGCGAAAGCACGGAGGAGAAAGCAGCAGGAAAGTCGAGAAGTTGAAAGTACATAGAAGATCTCAATCCAAGGAGAGGATCACTTCTACGACAATGACTTTAACTCTAGTTTCTCCAGTACCCAATACGTCACCAACTATTGCACCGCAACAACAGGATGCTTCCATGCCTCCACTGAATCCAACGACATTCATCTTCTCCCCTCAGCCACTTCATTCAGCACCTGTTCAGAGGATATGTTAAAGCTGCAGATGGCGGAATTTGAAAGGGCTTTGTCCCTGGATGACTCAAAAGATGGCAGCCATAACACTATGGCACTTTCTAACAGAGAGGATGCAGAGCAGGAGATGGTAGTGCACTCAACGACTTCTCACTCTCCGAGAAGTAATTTCTCGGAATGGCTAGCTTTAGGTTTGTTCCGAAGCGAGAATGGAGATGAACTTAGAGGAGTACGACTTGCACTACTCGGGATCTAAGCATAAGAGATAGAAGGCCTAAAGTTGCCAAAGCAACTTTTAGGTTGATCATCGAGGATTTGGGAGAGAAGTTTCTTTGAGATATCAATTCCGGCAGAAGGAAAGATAGAAGAGGAGCTCACGGCAGAAGATGTGACAGTGACCAAAGTACCCCTCGGTCAAGCCACCACTGAATGATTGAAGCAGGACACGCAGACATTAATAGATGCTTTATTCCTTAGGCTTGACAGTGAGAAGGTGGAGAAAGAAGAGCTGTAGAAGCAAGTATCTCAATTATGTGAGATCATAGCCAAGGTTGCTAAACCTTCTATTCAGCCCATTTCAGAACAGGTGAGTGATCATCTTATGCAGGAAATGGAAGACGCAAGCAATCAAGTAAAGGCTATTGACGAATGGAAGGATTTGATTATTCATCAAGCTTCTGTACAACTTGGGGAAGTGCCAGCCCGCCTAAAGGTTATGAACGATGCAACAAATCAACTAAAGCAACTGATGGCAAACATAGAAGGCATGAATACAGTTGCAGAGAGTAACCTGAGTATTTTGGCCGAGATCAACAAGCTGCCGGGAGATGTATTAATTGCGGAGCGGATTGTACCGGATGGATCAGTTGAGAAGGGGAAGCAGTTAGAATTTGCAGTATCTTTCCGTTTGGAAATCTGCAGAGTTTTGCTGAAAAGGATGCAGGCACTTGAAAGTAGGACGTCATCCTTACCCGACAGTATCATTTCTTTCACGGAAGAGGATGTGGTCGGAGGCGTTACTTCTTACGTGCGGATTGTTTCTAACGAGGTGCCTAATTCCCTGGAAGGGTCTCTCCTGATGGTACAAAAGAGAATTGATAAAGCTACCAAACCTTTCACGATGAATTCTATCAGTAGACTGGTGGCACTGTAGGTAGACATTGTGAGGTTTGGGCCGAGCTTGGAGGATGTGGAAGCGTGCATCAAAGTATTGAATGAAGGGTTGTTGCAATTCAGGACAGAGAAAGAAGCAGTGGCTAAAACAGATGGAAGGATGCTGAATTATATGTTCGACAAGTATATCAGATATCAGAACAAGAAGATGTAGACATTACAGTTGGCATGACTTCTTCTATTCTTTCTTCTTCTATTTTCTATGTTCCCAGATGAAATTGTAAAACTTCTAAGGTATTGGTTTTACAACCATTACTTGAATTCATGTGGAACCATTCTATTAGTTAAGTGATACATGTGTCACTTAAGAAGAAATTAGTTGAGGATGATTTCCAAATGTCATCTTTACTTGTTGTTCATGTTTTAGTTCGGTTTGAGTTTTCCATTTGTACTTTCCTCCTACATTCTATAAGTATGAGAAGAACCTCCGGGTTAATGATTGATCAGAATTTTGTGACAAGCAATCTTGTGTTCTAGACTTTGTCTTTGAACCCCGAGAGTAACTTGGAGCAAAGGAATACAAAGGAGTAGGTTTCCAGAGAACTTTGTGTCACAAAGGTGTCTTGTGTTTCTTGCTTTTAATCTTAGATCTCTTGATAAACTTTGTGTTATTTTAGATCCGGACCTAGGGCTGCCTTTGTTTTATAATTCGTGTGTTCATATCTATTAAGTTTTTTCTATGTGCATGTAATTAGCTCTGCTTATCTACTAATTGGGATGCACATCTTCCCCATTTCTTCTCTCGTGTTTCCTTTACTTCCTTCTATAAAATACTTCCTTTCTTGAAGCGACCTTCTTACTTGCTATGCAGAACTTCTTAGTTATGGTTCATGAACTAAGTGGTTTAAGTAAAACCCCTGATAGATAATAACACATTTTTATTGACAAATATGACACGGGAGCCTCACCGGTTAAATGAGGGAGATTTATCTCATGACTACCTAGGTTTGATGCTATGCAGAAAATCAAGCCAACACACCACTTCAAGTTAGGAGAGCATTCTTTGCCTTAGACTCCCAAATCTTGATATTGCATGTTGAAGATATAAGATTGCCCAATTAGCTTGATCCCCATCATTACACTCACATTTACATTCATTTTACACTGGCTGTCTCGGCACGAGCTCGAGAGATCGGGTGCGAAGAAGGTCACATGTTGATTTTTGTTGTACAAATTGATGAACCCAAAGTGAATCGAGCTAGTCTCTAAAAGTTTCTACTTTCTTCACCCATCCTTTATTCTGTGGGTATTCTTATACCCCCAAATATATTGGGATACGATGAGTATGGTCGACCCATCCAGGTTTTGACATGTATAACTACCAAACAAGTATACCACAACAATCACCTTCACTTTCAATGTGGGCGGACAACCGCTCAATTGCTCAAAACCCTCTTCTTTAGGGAACCAATGTTTAAGGATCATAGTTCAGATTTTAGGGTTTACGGTTTAGGGCTCAAGGCTTAGGGTTCATGGTTTAGGGGGGTTTAGGGTTTAGGGTTTAGGGTTTATGGTTAACGGTTTAGGGTTTAGGGTTTAGGGTTTAGGGCTCAAGGTTCAAGGTTTAGGGTTTAGAGGTCGAGGTTGAGGGTTTAGGGTTTATGGATCAAGATTTAGGGTTTAGGGTTTAGGGATCAAGGTTTAGGGTTTAGAGTTAAGAGTTCGTGGTTAGGGTTTAGGGTTTAGGGTTTATGTTTGAGGTTCAAGGTTTAGGGTTTGGGCTTAGTACTTATGGCTTAGGGCCTAGGGTTCAGGGCTTAGGGTTTAGGGTTTAGGGGTCAAGGTTTAGGGTTTAGGGGTCAGGGTTTAGGGTTTAGGGTTTAGGGTTTATGGTATATGGTTTAGGGTTTAAGGCTCTGTGTTTAAGGTTTAGGGTTGAGGATTTAGCGTTTACGGTTTAGGGTTTAGGAGTTAGGGTTTAAGATTTAGGGTTGAGGATTTAGGGTTTATGGTTCGGGGTTTAGGAGTTAGGGTTTAAGATTTAAGGTTAGGTCGTGGTTTAGGGAAAAGGGTTCGTGGTTTAGGTTTAGGGATCAGGGTTAAGGGATTAGGGTTTAGGGTTGAGAGTTGAGGGTTCAGGGTTTAGGGCTTAGGGTTTAGTTTTTAGGGTTTAGGGTTGAGGTTTATGTTTAAGTGTTCAAGGTTCTAGGTTTTGGCTCGGGATTATCGCTTAAGGCCTATGGTTCGGGGCTCAAAGTTTAGGGTTTGGGGGTCAAGGTTTAGGTTTTAGGGCTTAGAGTTTAGGTTTAGGGCTTAGAGGGTTTATGGTATAGGGTTTATGGTATAGGGTTTAGGGTTTAGGTTTAGGGCTCAAGGTTTAAGGTTTAGGGTTGAGGATTTAGGGATTTAGGGTTTACGGTTTAGGGTTTAGGAGTTAGGGTTTTAGGTTTAAAGCTTTGTGTTCGGGGTTTAGAGGCAAAGGGTTCAAGGTTTATGGTTTAAGGCTCGAGGTTTACGCTACGCTCTTAACCTATTGCTTGTATTAGGATATGAGTAGCCGACTTGTGGCTTACCATATCATTTTATTATATCATTTATACTTTCTCATGCTTAATAGGTCAACTGGGTGATGGCCATAACATATGAATAGTATATATTGAGGATTGTAGGTAGTAGTTCATTATCATTTAAGCATTTGGGTCTTATTATATGGTTTGGAGGTTGCCCCTCGAAGTGGCGAAGCTATTACAATTACATATTGAGATCATTATTATGAAATATTGTGTTATTTAGTGTTATATTGTTGCTCATAATCATAACTATACTTGGTAATTTCATTACAAGTGGTATCGGAGTAGTCACGATCTGGGCCAAAATTAGGGTAAAACCCTAATTTTTTGTTTCCGTAATATATTTTGAACCAGAGCTAATTGGAAGGATATATTTTTACCATAGTTGCAAAACATTTCAAGTAAGGTTCCCTGAAAATTTTAGACTTTTTAATTTATTTTGCACAAGTTATTACAAATTTAGGGTTTTTCATAAAATCACTCCCTAGGGTGTAAATTGTGGAATTTTTCAAGTTCTTTACATTTTCGGAAATCTCTAAAAAAAATAGTATTAGTATCTTCTCTATGTTTTTTCCTATTTGGTTGAATTTGTATCGAAACCCTAAACCCTAAGGTTTGATATCATGGCGGGGCCTTCCACAAGAGCAAAAAAGAATCCGGTTACTCGGGTAAAACCCCAGATAAAGATGAGATAGTGATTAAAGAGATGGATTTAGAAGGGGTAAATATAGATTCCTCAGCACTAGGGTTTACTTCAGTTGATCATAAGGTGAGTCAACTTGAGTATGAGCTACAAAATGTACAATCTGAGATGGCCTCTAAAGGAGACAGCCCAAATCAATCATCGTTGGATGATATCATCACGCAACATGTAAAGGGTAAACAAGATGGCCCAAATCCATCCCATATCAACCAAGGAGGATCTTCATTTCAAAATCATGGACAAAATAACCATGTTAGATCACTTTTCCATCCCAATCAGAATCTAACTTATTCGCAACCACGGAACATGATGCCGAAAGTGGATGTGCACAAATTTGATGGTAAAGATCCCCTGAATTAGATAAATCAAATGGATAACTTCTTTGAGCTACATCAAACACCATCAAGACAAAAGGTGACTTTGGCATCCCTGTATCTTGAACCAGACCAATTCGTTTGGTATCGATGGTTATGTGCTCAGAGGCAGAAGAATGGTCTCGGTGTCACTTGGACAGTTTTTACCGAAGAATTGCAATTGCACTATAGTTCCAGTGTTTTAGAGAACTACTTTAGTCAATTAGCAAAGTTATGAAAAATAGGATTAGTCAAAGATTATGTGCATCAATTCCAGAACCTATCCTTAAGGGTGGAGAATATACCAGAAGAGAATCTGAATGACCTATTTCTTAGGGGTCTTAAGGACCACATCGAGCATGAGGTACGTATGTTTAATCCACTCAAGCTTTCTGATTCTATTATCATGGCACATCGAGCAGAGGAAAAAGTTCTTTATAGTAGGAGGTTGCCTTTCATTAACACCAAAGACCGTAGTATCTCTTCCCCTTCATTTTATAGGCCAATTAGACTGACTCCTCAACAAATGGAAGAAAAGAGAGCAAAAGGATTATGCTTTAACTGTGATAGAAAATATGGACCAGGACACAAATGTGTTGAGAAGAAGTTGTTCTATATTGATGGAGGTAATGAGGATGATGAGGATGATGAGGATGTTGAGGATGCTGAAATTATAGGAGAGGTTGAGGAACTAGTAGAAGAGGAAGTAGAGGATCACCAACCTATAATTTCTTGACATGCATTGTCAGGTATTAGTACTCCTCAAACACTCAAGGTTATTGGCTATCTCAAAAAATAGAAGGTGATAGTGTTGATTGACTCGGGGAGTACTCATAACTTCATAAATAGTAAGTTAGCTGCTCGCCTCAATTGTTTTATTTACCCAGCTCCATAAATGCAAGTTATGATTGCGAATGGTGGGGGATCAAGTGCTGCAGAAAAATGCCATAGTATCAAGCTTTCCATGGGAGACTACATGTTAGACTCACCTATGTTTGTTATTTCTATGGGAGGGGCAGATATTGTTTTGGGTGTCCAATGGCTCACAACCTTAGGTAATATAGAGATGAATTTCCAAGAATTGTTCATGTGATTTCATTCATATGGAAGGACAATACAATTGAATGGGATGGTAGCTAAGTCTCCACATATTATTAGCTCTCATCAGATGTATAAGGTTCTCAGAAAAGGAGTAGATGGATTTATAGCAAAGTTATTTTCCATAGAAGTACAAAATACAGAGTCTTCAATGCCATCCGATCTTCAAAAGATTGTTGATGCTCACTCATCTATTTTTGATGCAATTCCAAAGGGACTACCACGATTTAGGGATCATGATCATGCCATTCAGTTTATTCCAAGGAGCCAAACACCTAACATCAGACCATACAGATACCCATATTCCCAGAAAAGTGAGATCGAGAAAATGGTTCAGAAATGTTGAAGGCGGGTATCATCGGGCCTAAGTAAGAGTGCCTATTCTTCCCTGAGTGGTCATGAGTACGTAAGAAGGATGAAACATGGAGGATGTGTCAGATTACCATGAAATCAACAAGTATACCATCAAAGATAAGTTTCCTATTCCAGTAATTGATGATTTACTTGATGAATTGCATGGTGCTATTTATTTCACAAAATTAGATCTTCGTTCGGGGTACCATCAAATTAGAATAAAAGAGGAAGATGTTCATAAAATGTCTTTCAGGACTCATGAGGGCCATTATGAGTTTTTTGTAATGCCTTTTGGTCTTACAAATGCACCTTCAACATTTCAAAGCTTGATGAACACTGTTTTCAAGCCATTTTAAAGAAAATTTGTATTAGTTTTCTTTGATGACATATTGATTTAGAGTAAGACATGGGAAGAACACTTACAACGTGTAAATAAAGTGTTGGAAGTTTTGGAGAAACATACTCTCTATGCAAATCCATCTAAATGTTCTTTTTTGTACAATAGGTAGAGTACTTGGGTCACATTGTATCCCATGAAGGCGCCAAAGTTGATCCTCAGAAGATCAAAGCTATGGTGGAATGGCCAAGACCCAAAACTCTCAAAAATATTCGTGGGTTCCTAGGACTAACATGGTACTACAGAAGATTTGTGCGGGGATATGGTAGAATATCAACCCCACTCACTACATTGCTAAAGAAGGATGCCTTCCATTGATAGACTTAGCCACTAAATCCTTTGAGCGGTGAAGGAAGCCTTGTCGGCTCCCCTTTGGTTTTTTACTCCCAACTTTTCAAAAACCTTCATTGTTGAATGTGATGCTTCAGGATCAGGATTGGGAGTAGTTCTAAAGCAAGAAGGAAGACCAATTGCATTTGAGAGTCGCTAATTCAAAGGAAAAGATCTACTCAAACCAGTCTATGAGAAAGAAATGATGGCTATTCTTCATGCGGTCAAGTAATGGAGGCCCTATCTCATGGGTAGACACTTCAAGGTAAAACCTGATCATGATAGTCTCAAATACTTTTGGAGCAAAGGTTATCATCTGAGGAACAAAAAAGTGGGTAACAAAATGTTGGGTTATGATTTTGAAATCATATACAAAAAGGGTAAAGAAAATGTAGTAAGCGATGCATTGTCCAGAAGGGATACATCCGCAGATGCCTTACTATGTGGAATGTCCATGTTGACGGTCGATTGGGTGGATGAAGCAAGATTGGAATGGGATCAAGACAAGGATACACAATCTCTAATACAGAATATCAAGCAAGGTTCTATGACATCTAAAAAAATTAAGTGGAAAGGTAATGCCCTATGGTATAAGGACAGGTTATACTTGAGTAAAGATTTTGAGTTGAAGCATAAGATTCTTGCAGAGCTACATGCCTCACCTGTCGAAGAACACTGGGTTTTTGAAGACATGTCATAGAATAAAAAGAGAATTTTTTTGGGAAGGACTCAAGGGGGATGTACAAAATTTTGTATCGAGTGTTTAGTGTGCCAGTAACGGAGGGGAAACAATTAAGACACCAGAGTTTGTTCTGCAACCCTTACCAATTCCTAACTAGAGATGGGAGGAGGTCTCATGGATTTCATCACAGGATTGCCTTGTCGCAGAGGGTAAGAATGTTATTTTCGTGATTGTGGATAGGCTCACAAAATATGCCCATTTTTGTGCCCTATCACATCCATTTACAGCTAGATATAGCAACTATTTTTTGGAGACGATTCAAAGGCTACATGGAACCCCAAAGATAATTGTAAGTGATTGTGATCCTATTTTCACAAGTAATTTTTGGACGGAATTATTGTCATGTTTGGGTACTCAGCTAGCTCACAATTCATCTTATCATCCTCAAACTAATGGGCAAATAGAAGTGGTCAACAAATTCTTAGAGGGGTATCTATGTTGTTTTGTATCAGATAAGCAGGAAAGATGGATTAAATGGCTACCACTTACAGAATGGTGGTATAACACGTCTTTTCATACCTCTTCTGAAATGACCCCATTTTAGCATTATATGGTTACCATCCACCTTCTATCACTTCCTCCTTGAGGGTGAGGAACACATCCAACATCAACAACAAGTTTTGGCTAGTTTGAAGGAGAATTTAGCATTAGCACAAAACAGGATGAAACAAGCAGATCAACATCATAGTGAAAGACATTCTGAAATTGGTGATTGGGTTTTTGTACATCTCCAACCTTACAAATAGATGTTGCTAAAGCAACAAAAAAGGACAAAAAAATTTCTCCTAAATACTATGGCCCTTATCGGGTTCTACGTAAAATTGGCAAGTGTTGCTTATAAACTAGAGTTGTCTCCATCTTCACACATACACCTAGTATTCCATGTTTCATGCCCGAAGAAAGTTATTGGATAGAAATTTGAAGCCCAGACAGAGTTACGAGAACTTGTGAGGAAGGGAGAATCATTTTGGAGCGAGAATATTCTCAGTAAGCACATACTAAGAGGTGAGAACCGAGAGACATTAAGGAATATCGATCAAGTGGAAGAATCTCGAGCATAGAAGATGCCACCCGGGAGGATGAAGGTTTTTGCAAAGAACATCCGGGATTATTCAATGTTGAGGACAACGTTGGTTTGAAGGGAAGGGCATGCTACGCCCTTAACCTATTTCTTGTATTAGGATATGAGTGGCCGACTTGTGGGTTACCATATATTTTATTATTTTATTATATCATTTATACTTTCTCATGCTTAAAAGGTTGGCTTGGGTGATGGCCATAACATATGAATAGTATATATAGAGGATTATAGGTAGTAGTTCATTATCATTTGAGCATTTGAGTCTTATTATATGGTTTGGAGGTGCCCCTTAAAGTGGCGAAGCTATTACAATTGCATATTGAGATCATTATTCGAAATATTGTGTTATTTGGTGGTATATTACTACTCATAATCTAAACTATACTAGTAGTTTCATTATAGTTTAGGGTTTAGGTTTTAGGGTTAAGGGTTTAGGTCGTAGAGCTTCGGGGTTTAGGGTTTAGTGTTTAGGGCTTAGGGCTTAGGGTTTAGGGTTTAGGGTTTAGGGCTTAGGGTTTAGGGTTTAGGGTTTATGACTTAGTGCTTGGGGTTTAGATTTTAGGGTTTAGGGATCAGGGTTTAGGGTTTATGATTTAGTTTTTAGGGTTTAAGGTTTAGGGACCTTTAGGATTTAACATTTAGGCTTTAAGGTTTAGGGTTTATGGTTTAGGGCTCGTGGCTCAAGGTTTACGATTTAGGGGTTAGGGTGCATGGTTTAAGGTTTATGACTCAGGGTTCGGGGTTCGAGAGTTATGGGTTTAAGGTTTAGGGGATTTGTTACGAGTTAAAGGTTTAGGGGTTAGAGATTAGGGCTCTAGATTTAGGGTTTAGGGCTCATGGTTTAAGGTTTGGGGTTTACGGCTCAAGGATTAGGGTGTAGGGTTCAAGGCTTAAGGTTTAGGGATTAGGGTTTAGGGTTCATGGTTCATGGTTTATGGCTTAAGGTTCGGGGTTTAGAGTTACTAGTTTAAGGTTTGGGGGTTAGAGCTCGGGGCTCTGGATTTAGTATTTAGGGTTTAGGGCTTAGGGCTCAAGGTTTAGGATCTAGGGTTATGGGTTTGGGGTTTAGGTTTTAGGGTTTAGTATTTAGTATTTAGGGTTTAGGATTTATTATTTTGGTTTTGGGTTTAGGGTTTATAGTTTAGGGTTTAGGTCTCGTGGTTGAGGGTTAAGGGTTTAGGTCACAGAGTTCAGGGTTCATCGAATTTGTAGGCTAGAACATTCAAAGAGAGTCATCAAAATTTGATGTTTTTCATCTATTGATATTTTGAAGGAGGAAATGTCATATTCCTAACTATCCAATCCTTCCAAAGACCCCAGTAGTCGTCAATCCTTGGATGTACAGGGAGACACTGTTACTTGGCTTCTATTTATAATGATAGAGATATTTGTAAATTCGTGTTATGGCCTCTAAATCTATATGAATTTCAAGTTGCTTGGAAATCACATCACACCCTTCACTAGGATTTATGACTACACCTATCTTTTTGTTCAGGGCATTTTGAAAACATCCATGGGTTTATCATATAAGGAATTATCAATGAATGGAAGGTCACTAAGTCGTAGGCCAGGTAACTCCCATTTAGAACTAAACAAGAAATATTTACTAGGTGATTGATAACCCCTTAGTGTTCTTAGCCATTCCCTTATTTCTATGATTATTTTGAACACTTCAGGAAGTTTTGTCAAATTTACTATCCATTCCAGTAGAACACTTGAACTTTATCTTTCTCTGAAGGAGAGGATACTACAGGAAATTCAATTATGATCCTACACCTTTGCATTGATATATTCTCTATGTTTCTTTTGTTTCCTTTAAGATTAATTTTTTTGTTGTGATGGTTATTTTTTCCAACTTCCAATGGGTCATCCTGGCTTACATAATACCATACATGGAAATATGAGAAATGTGAAATTTATTTCAGAGTGTGAATAAATTTACATTCAAGAGTGCAAGTATATGTGGGGGAAACAAGTTTGGAATAGATGTGTAATCTATGCATCACATGAGCAAGGTAGTTCTATAAGCAGACTCAATGATGGTTCTAGGCACGAGACTAGGAAATATTGATGAAATATGGTTTGGGGTTTAGGGTTTAGGGCTCATGGTTTAGGGTTTAAGGTTTAGGGTTTAGGGTTTAGGGTTCAAGGTTTAGGGTTATGGTTTAGGATTTAGGTTTTAGGTTTAGGGTTTAGGGTTTAGTGTTTATGGTTAGGGTTTACTGGATCGAGGTTAAGGATTTAGGGTTTAGGGTTTAGGGTTTAGGGTTAAGGTTTTAGTGTTTAGGGATAAGGGTTTAGGGTTTACGGTTCAGGTTTTAGGTTTTATGGTTCAGGGTTCAGGGTTCAGGGTTTAGGATTTAATGTTTAGGGATTAAGGTTTAGGGTTTATGGTTTAGGGCTTGAGGTTTAGGGTTTAGGGTTAGGGCTTAGGTTTTAGGGATTAGGGCTTAGGGTATATGGTCTAGGGTTTAGAGTTTAGATTTTAGGGCTCAGGGATAAGGGTGTAGGGTTCAAGGCTTAGGGTTTAGGGTTTAGGATTCGGTGTTTAAGGTTTAGGGTTTAGGGGTCAAGGTTTAGGGTTTAGGATTTAGTTTTTATGGTTTAGGGTTTAGCATTTAGGGCTCATGGTTCATGGTTTAGGGTTTAGGGTTTAGGGCTTATGGCTTAGGGTTTAGGGCTCACTGAATAAGGGATGAATGTTTAAGGTTTAGGGTTTAGCTTTTTGGGTCTAGGGATCATGGTTAAAGGTTTAGGGTTTAGGTTTTAGGGCTCAAGGTTTACAATTTAGTGTTTAAGTTTATGGCCTATGGTTTAGGGTTTCGATTATAGAAGTTAAACTCTAAAAGATTTAAATTTGAATGCTAAAATCGTGAAAAATTACCTATGATCTTGGCTTTGATTATACTTTAAAAAACTATCTCCTAAACCATGACTCATGGAGATGTGAGACTAATTCCATAAGGTGCAGAGTGACCCTAATTTCTTATATTTACATAAATAAATTTAAAGTATAATAAATAATAAAATATAAATAATAATAAATGAAAAACATAAAAACTTAAACATTTATTTATGTAAATAAAAGCATGTCAAAAGCATATATAATGTTTATACTACATAGAATGCATACGTGTTATGTAACACATATGTGTTATAAAACATACATGTTTTGCATTTTCTCTTTTCCCAAGCCATGCCTCAAGGCTTGGGATCCGGTTTGGATCCCCAAGCCTGAGGCATGGACTTGCACAAACACAACAAACAACGTGTTTTTACAAGAAGATGTAAAAATTCCCATCCTATATGATAAATCAAAATAAAAAAATCAATCCATTTAAAAAAATTATACCACGACATAGAGTAGAGTCTCTTCTTTCTAAAAATATAATTTTTCAAATTTTCTGACTAATATAAGGTTTCCATATTATTTATTTTCTAACTATGTCTTTTTATAGCTATTTTTGAAGTGTAAATATTTCTATCTTTCATGGTGTATTTTTTTTGGGTGATCGAAATTTAAAAAAATTATACTAGCCCAAACTAGGCATAATTCTATACATATTTTCAAAAAATCTAATTTTCGATATTTTTGAGGTAGTTAGGGGGGGCATGGTCGGAGCTCCATTATTTTTCAAAACATAAAATTTTTGTACTAGAAAAATCATAAATAAAAAAATATTCACTTAAAAATCTTTTTAAAAATGGAGCCCAAACTAGATGCTCCTAGCTATCTTTCTACCAAAGGGTTTTCAAAAATACTAAATGGTGCTCAAAAAATGGTGGGGGCACGAAAGTCACTCTATTATGTTTTTTAACAAAAACAGGAGCATTTGTTGGTATTTTAGTTGTTTGACCCACTTAAACTTATCCATTTTCAATAAAATTTAGTATCTTAGAAACTAGACTCAAAATTCTACGATTCATATTTCTACAACATCTTCCAATTTTGAGTGTAACTATTTGAAAAACTCAATGACAAGTTGAAGTTTTTTTTTCATAAAAATGCGTCCACTTAAGACCCCCTTTTGGCCCCCCAACTTGGTGCACTTACCCAAGCAAAGCACCACTCCATCTACGGGCGATGTCATCTCAAAGCAATGGTAGATAAGGTCAATGAGCTAGATCATTCCCAAAATGCTCAAAATTTATACGCATGGCAAGCATGAACTTCTCCCTATGCAAAATAGTGCATAAATACCTACTACATGAATCCTCCAATTTATGTGCGTACTCCAAACCCTGGAGATCTACTTATGGGGATAGACACCTTGGGTATGCCCCCTCACGCCACGTATGGATATCTACAATAGGCACCGACCGAAAGTGTGTTCTCAAATGCCATACCCGCAGAAATGCAACATTCCCTGGCTTCGTGCCTTTGATTCCATATCAAAGTAATCAACCCCCTACGTGCACATGTATTCTAAATCTCCACATGGGGATATATACACTTACCGGTCCATATGGACAACCGAAAGGGATTCTATATGCCTCAAAAAATGTTTATGTTGTCCCATTATAAGAAGCGTAACCTCCACCTCCTCAACAAGGATCTTCAATGGTGGAAATTACGCAATGGGGACCTATTCTGAATATCTTAAGGAGCCTCTTACTTATCCATTTGCACGGTCATGTTCCCGAGACCCTTTTCGATGTTCCAAAATTCAAAGGGGAGGGTGATCCTAACGCCCACATCAAAGCTTACACAACGGCCTTTTGAGAGCTGCTCCCATGGGATGCAGTAGTTCAAAGATTTTCCCTAAGATGCTAAAAGGTATTGCTCTCAATTGGTACTATAGGATACGGAGGCTTCAATACACTCCTTCAAGCAAATTGTATCATAATTTATTAAAGCTTTTGATATGAACAAACTTTTGAGAACAGGAATCAAGGAATTCCTTCATATCAAGCAAGAGCACAATGAGTCTGCAACCCACTTCATTCAAAGGTGGCGACAAGTTCTCTACTCCTCTGCAAGTGCTCCAAATATGGATCAGACGAAGCTTTGTGATTTTTTCCTCCACTCTCTCAATAGGGAGACAAAGGAAGAGGTTCAAAATTTCCTACTAAGGAGCTATGAAGAGGTGTTAGAGGGTGCTCTTTGAATTGACCAAATAGCCATTGACAGTGGTCGTAAGACTTATGGAGCTAATGGAAGGTTAGTCACTCCTAATCAAAATAACCCCTTGATTACTCCAACAACACGAATAACAACCAAGGACCAAAAATCCTCAATAAGAATCATGGAGTCATGACGGATGGGGTGATGGACCAACCTAAGAAACCTAACGTTGTTAATGCTCCCAATATAGGCACTTCAAACAACAAAAATAACAATGACAACAATCAAAGAAATAATAAATTCTCACCCTCAGTCAATGTTGTAGATTTTAACTATCAACAAAAACAACAACAACAACCTCAAGCAATCAAGACAAACATAGACCCAAGGCCCTAACCAATACCCAAGTGGGTATCCAAACCAATTTTAAAACCAAGGGCAAGGGTTCCCAAATTTTAACCATAACAATCACATTTGAACAATAACCATAATTTCAGACCACAACAAGGTGTAAACAAAAGGCCTTGAGATTACAATCCTGATTTATATTGCAGTTTCCATAGGGTTCGCGGGCATGATGTAAGAACATGTCGCGATTGTAACAAGTTTTTACAACGGCGTTGCAGGAGGATCAAAGTGAGTTATTTATTGACATGTTTTTGGAAAATGATCTCGTAAACTCTTTAACTTTGGAATCATCACAGAATCATAAATTAAACGTTGTTGTTCTAATTCCGATTAGAAAATGACAAAGATAGCTAGTGAATGAATTTTTCTTATGCTTAGAATCAACAATTGCAGGAAAGGAAAGAATATAAACTCATAAACACCAACAAGTTTTATCCTGGAAAAACCGGTTGGGAAAGAAAATTCCTCTTTCTTCCCACTTTTATTGGCCAATTCAAACAATAAGTATAGAAATTACAATAAGTATGAAAGAGAATTAGATAATATCTCACACTTCCTCCCAATTACTTGTTTATTCTATCTCAACACTCCTTTCTTCTACAAAACACAATTCTAGCACTAAGAACTTCTTGTTCACTTGCTTTCATGCTTCGATGATCTTATTCTCTTCTACAAACATATATTTATATCCTTTCTCATGTCCTCCCATGCACTGGAGAATGGGAAAGGTCATGGAGGAGAAGAGACACGAACAACCTTTCAAATTTTGAGGTTGTTCGTTTCATATTTTATTTTTCGTCCTAAAAGAGCCGGGCTGATCGCCGCCTAATGTAGACCGACAGTGATCCTGGGGATCGCCACCCTACAGCTAGGCAGAGGTTACAGGATCGCCACTCTAGTTGGGCGGCGGTTCTATAACCGCCGCTCTGCACAGAGCGGTAGTCCTATTACTAAAAATATAGAACCTCTATGTATTTTTTTTCCTTCTTCGTGTTGATTGCTTTGATGAAGTGGAGTCATTTTGGATCCCTATGGATCCCACCTCCCCTGCTTAGGAGGCTTTTGGTCCCACAAAAGCTTAGTGGGGGAGTAGATAAGGAAATAATTTCCTCACTTTCTCATTCGAGTACCATCGGGCCTGCCTTGGTGTCTTTCCTTTCAATCCAATCTGCCAAGACCATTGCGGACCTCTCCTAGTCTCTTTGACCTCCTGCTATAGTACCACATCCTCCTCCATTCTCCTCGTGATTCCAGAGACACGATCCTCAATGGAAGGTAGTAATGCGTA
The DNA here is from genome assembly GCA_018340775.1 of Taxus wallichiana var. yunnanensis. Taxonomy (NCBI): domain Eukaryota; kingdom Viridiplantae; phylum Streptophyta; class Pinopsida; order Cupressales; family Taxaceae; genus Taxus; species Taxus wallichiana. Next base: position 532,780,312 of record CM031236.1, read on the forward strand.
GTCCTTCATCTTTGTCTAGCATGGATGGCTCATATAGGTGTAAATTCTCACAGTTTACTATAGAGTACATCCTCATAAATGACAACAAATCAAGTTGAAAGGCATTTTCTCTAACCTGCTCCAATATGGTGAAGGGTCCATATCGTAGTGGCTTGAGCTTCCATGCTTGACCTTGTAGTCTCTCCTTGCTCAAGTAAAGCCAAACTCTATCTCCAACATGAAGCTTATGTTCCCTCCTATGTTGATTGTGCCTAGCTTTATACTTGGCTTGAGATTTCTCTAGTTGTTCTTTGACTTTGAGATGGATTTGCTAGATCCTCTCAATGAATTTTTTTGCTCTAGTCACCTCTATGTCTTGTGTCTCCTCCTCATCCTACTACCCAATTGTTATGTCCAGTGGATTTGTAGGTAGATATCCCAAGCATGCTTCAAACAGTGACATCATAGTGGATGTGTGTACTGGCCGGTTATAATAATGGTGATTGTAGGCTAAGGGCTCATCCCAAGTCCTTGGGTATTTGATGTTATACCCTCGATTAAGCGTGACAAAAGTCCTGTTCACCACTTCAGTATGTCCATTTGTATGTGGATGGAAAGTTGTGCTCCTCTCTGTAACTCCGGTATCCATCTTGTCGCACAAAGTAGTCCAAAACTTTTCCAAGAACCTGGAATCCCTGTCAAACAATAGACTTTGGCAAACCAAAATGCATCCATACATTAGCAAAGAAAATATTTGTTACCTCATGTGTTTTTACTATATTTTTACATGCCATAAGAATACACATCTTACTGAATATATCAACAAAAAACATAGAGATAGTCATGGCCATGTTTAGACATAGGTAATCCTCCTACAAAATCCATAGAAATGTCCTCCCATGGATGAGTAGGTACTGAAAAGGCATATACAAACCCTCCTTCCTAGTCTTAGGCTTGCTAGTATAACAAAGTTTACATCCACGTATAAATTTTGATACTTCTTCTTGCATATTGGGCCAATACATGTACCTTTGCAAGTGGGCTAGGGTCTTACCAACACCGAAATGTCCCACTACTTTCGAGGTATGTGCTTCCCTCATCAATAGAAGTCTTTCTTCTTTAGGAACACAAAGTTTCCCCATCGGTAGAGCATCCCATCCTTGAGATAACAATCTTCAATCCCTGTCCTTTTAGTCCCTTGGGATTGCAACTGTTAAAATGTCACCCCAAAGTCTCTATCCTAGGCATACACCTCTCTGTAAGCTTCCTTCGTGAAGGGCTCGATCTAAGAGATAGTGGCCAAACAAGAAAACTTCTCCTGTGTGGGTGGCCTAGACAACATTTGCCACCAAATTTGTACTACCCTTCTTGTATTTTATTAATAGATGGAACTACTAAAGGAACCTGTCCATTTTTAGTGCCTTTCACTTGTAATTTAGACTGTGTTTGGAAATTCAGTGTGCACGATAGTTTCTTTACCCAACAAATAATGCTTCCATTTTTAATTGATTGAACTAGTGCATACATTTCCTTATCATATACTGAATATCCTTTAACTACTAAAGTGAAAGTTTCTCAATGATAGCATACGAGTTTACCTCCTTGAAGCAACATTGTGCCCATAGCGTAATCACTGACATCTATCTCTACTTCAAAAGGTTGCTGCAAACTAGGAAGAGCAAGTACTAGAGCATGACTAATATTTTATTTCAATAACTCAAAGGATTTGTCTTGTTCCTTACCCTAGTCAAAACCCTTACTCTTTGTGGCCACTATGTGTAGAGGTGTTGTAATCACGGAGAAGCCCAGAATGAACTTCCGCATGTACTATACTGCTCCCACAAAACTCCTAGTCTCTGTGGCTCTTGTTGGTGTTGGCCAATTAGTGATGGCTTCCACCTTCTTTGGATCCACTCGTAGCTCTCCTCCTCCAACCACATGCCCAAGATAAACAAGTGACTGTTTGGAAAATTCACATTTCTTCATATTACAAAGTAGTTGTTTCTCCCTGAGAACTTGCAAGACTTGTTGTAAATGAGTTAGATGTTCTTCCCATGTGGCACTAAAAATCAAGATATCATCTAGATATACAATGACACATGAATCTATGAAATCCCGCAATACATCATTCATCAATCTCATAAATGTAGCGGGTGCATTGCATAATCCAAAAAGGAAGTACTAACCATTCATACAAACCATGTTTTGTCTTGAAGGGCGATCTTCCATATATCCTCCTCCTTCATTCTGACTTGGTGATAACCTGACTTGAGATCCAACTTCGTGAAAAATTTGGCATGCTGAAGCTGGTCCAAGAGATCATCTATGCGGGGAAGTGGATATTTGTTCTTTATGGTGATCTTGTTCAAAGCGTAGTAGTCGATGCACATTCTCCAAGAACCATCCTTCTTTGGCACCATCACAATAGGTGAACCACATGGTGAGGTGCTCGGATGTATCACCCTGGTCTAGTAGTTCCTAGATTTGTTTCTTTACTTCAAGTACTCTCAAGAAAGTATTTCCTATACAACCCGATGTTCGGTAGAGGGGACTCTGCAATAGCTGAATCTCATGCTCTACTTCCCATTTTGGTGGTAACCCACTGGGAGCCTGAAATACTTCCTGAAAATACTAAATAATACTATCCAAATCATGCTTTCCCTGGTTAGAAATCTCTAAAACTTCTACCCCATCTTGTTTATCCTTTAACAAAAGTAAACAAAATTGATTATGATTTTCCTGAATAAGTCATTTTTCTTAGTTAGCACTCACCATAATAACCCATGTCTTACTACTGGTGTGCCGGATGTTATAGTTGATCCCATCCTTGACCCATCTATACCGGTTTTCCCTTCTCATAAATATAGCATCCCTAATATACAAGTAAGGACTCCCGAATACAACATCAAAAGCATCAAGTGGAATAACATCAGCTTCCAAAACATCAATATACTGGGAATTTATCCCAAACTTGACCTTACATCTTCTTGTTACCTAAATTTCAACACCCTTCTTCACCCAACCCAAAGGATAAGGGTGTGGATGCTCGTAAGTCTCAAGACCAAGCTTCTTTACAACTACTTCAAAAATCAAGTTAGACTGAGAACCGGTATCAACCAAAGCATTTACCTTAGTTCTCTTGATCTGGATTTTGATTTGGAATAGTCTACTCATCTCCTCTTCCTGGTTGTCCATGTTGGTGGCCGTGCATCCAAGCCTTTCATCTACATCAGAGTCATCTTTGATTTCCACCTCCCCTTCTATTTTTACAGTTGTCATGGACTTCTTTGAGTCCTTGGTTCATTTCTTCAGTGTAACTCCGGATGCAACTTCCAACATGTAGCGTCAGTATGACCATTGATATCACAATTATTGCAAAAATTCTTGGGATCTTTACAAGTATTTAAAGTAGTGACAACTTGTTTACCTTTCCCTTTCCACTTACCCTTGTTACTTGTTTTCCCATACTCTTTTTTTTGTTGATTTGTCGACTGCTTTTCCCTTGGCTCTACTTCTCCTTGCTTCTTTTCATCATCTATGTAGTATGTTTGTACACATGCTTCGTTGAGATCTTTGGGCTTTGTGGAGATGAATTTTCTTTGAAGGTGAGTGTGAAGTCCTCCCAAGTACTTAGTCAGAATATCCTCATCCTCCAAGTCCATGTTTAGCAACATGGCCTGCCTCTCGAAACTCCATAGTATAGTCTTGCACACTTTGACCACTGCCTTGTCTAAAATACTTTCATTTAATCATTTAGTCAGTCTTGTGGCCAATAGGATAGAAGTTAATTGTAAGTAATTCTTTAAATTCTTGCCAAGACTTCACAGTAGGACACTTCTTCTTTTCACAAGTGGTTAGATGGGTTTCCCATCAAACCAGAGCATGTCCCTCCAATTTGAGACGTGCAAAGGTGATCCTTTATGCCTCAGTGACATTATGGATGCCAAAGTAGACTTCTAATTATTTTAACCATTTATCAAGAAACTCTGCATCTACTTGTCCTTCAAAGCTTTTAATCTCAACTTTCATCTCAACTTTAAAAGGAGTATGATCAGATTTTACCTTTTCTCTTGTGTTTGAAGTCTCTTCTTCATGCTCTTCCCCATAATATTCCTCATGGTGGCTCTTCCCTATGCCAAACTTTTCAACTAAGCCTCGAACCACTAAGTCCATGGAGTCTTACTTTGACTGAAGTTGTCTTTTGCAAATCTACAAGTTCTTCTTTCCTTCTAAACATCTTATCCATCATGGTCTCCAAAGCATCTCGATTCTACGGACCAAGTTCTCTTCCTCTATTTGTCCCCAAATTCTCTATTTCCACTTCCTTATAGAAATTTATGGATTGCAAGGTAAAGCCTTTTCACCTTTAGATCTCATCACTATCATACAAATCCAAGAACAAATACCACAATCCTAGATACTTGTTAGCTCTAATACCAAAATGATATGTAAACTCTTCAACTTTGGAATTATCCACATAATCACAAATTAAATGTTGTTGTTCTACTTTCAATTAGAAAATGACAAAGATAGCTAGTGAATGAATTTTTCTTATGCTTAGAATCAACAATTGCAAGAAAGGAAAGAATATAAACTCACAAACACCAACAAGTTTTATCCTGGAAAAAATAGTCGGGAAGGGCAATTGCTCTTTCTTCCCACTTTTATTGGCCAATTCAAACAATAAGTACAAAAATTACAATAAGTATGAAAGAGAAGTAGATAATATCTCACACTTCCTCCCAATTACTTGTTTGCTCTGTCTCAACACTCCTTTCTTCTACAAAACACAATTCCAAAGCACTAAGAACTTCTTGCTCACTTGCTTTCATGCTTCGATGATCTTATTCTCTTCTACAAACATATATTTATATCATTTCTCATATCCTCTGTGTACTAGAGAATGGGAAAGTTCGTGGAGGAGAATAGACACGAACAACCTTTCAAATTATGAGGTTGTTCGTTTCATATTTTATTTATTGTCTAAAAGAGCCAGGACCACCGCCCAATGTAGACTATCGGTCCCAAGGCCGCTGCCCGGCTAGGTAGTAGTTATAGGACCACCGCCCTAGTTAGGCGGCGGTTCTATAACCGCCACTCTACATAAAGTGGCGGTCCTATTACTAAAAATATGAACCTTCGTGTATTTCTTTTCCTTCTTCATCTTGCCGTGATCGATGAAGTAGAGTCATTTGGATCCCTATGGATCAACAAACCCAACAATGCCCACTCAAGTTCACCTACATGGGACCAAGATCTCTATAGAACACACCACTTGGAATCTTTAACAATCCTCTCCCCATGCGTCCAAAGGATGGTAGAATAGATCTGAACGGTTCAAACAAAGGAATTATAATAGGGACCCATGATCGCGAATCCTTAACTTCGTCAAACCCACAAGTGGCACCTCCTGTAGATGGTCACCAACAAACAAAATTGTGGGGTTGGTCAAGTTGAACACTGAACCTCAAATTAACACTGCCACTAAAATAAAGGATTATTCTTCGTAGCCTATCCCGATCTACCTGACCACATCATATGACATTCACGATATGCTAAGCAAGCCATTAGGAGCTTACGATTTGATCAATGACTTAACTAAGACCTTCTCTCACATTTCCTTCTTGGATCTATTAAAGAATTCCCTTACTCATAGGGCCGCTCTACTAGAAGTGTTGGGTCTTGGTCATTTAACTAATGTCACCCCTCCTCCAAAAGCACAAATAAACCATGTGGACTTTGATGTCTATCCTCCAGGGCAACTTGAAAGAGATGTTGGATTTGTATTCGACATCAGCAAGATGCCCACGGATGTTAAAATAGCTCGTAGAGGTGATCCAACATTGTTTTTACAAGTCTAGATTTATAACAACTATGTAAAGTGTGCGATGATTGATGATGGGGCAACAATTAATATAGTACCCTTCTCTTTCCTTTAAAAGCTAGGGTACAGAGAGACCAATTGTTCTTTAACACGAAATACACTAAGAGGCTACGACAACCTCAAAGCAATGTCAATCGAACTATAGTGTTGTCGGTTCACCCTTGGACCTAAGATGATACTAACCGAGTTTTATATTATAGATCGGGAAACCAACTATAATATGATCCTTGGTCATCCTTAGATTCATCGCATGAAGGCGATTCCCTCCACTTTATTTCAGGAAGTTAGGTTCCTACATTTAGGGAAGGTCTTTGTGGCACAGGGTGATCCAAAACCCTTTGACATACACCTAGCTAACTTGAAAAAGAGGTCAGGGATCCACTCTGAGTTTGAGCTTCCTAAAAATTAGTTAAATAAACCTACAAGCTCAATACCAGAGGAAAATTTGGTTCCTACAACGGAATTAGAAGTCACGGGTTTGATCGAAGGCATTCTCGATCAAAGATGAAACCATCATCGTAGAGACAGATATTGGGAACTATGGCAAAGATTGTCAAGCTATTGGAGAAATATTTACCCATTCTCCTTCCTTTCGATTCTATTAGAATGGGACATACCCTGGGACTTGGTTCTTTTCTAGTAAATGAGGTTTGTATGGTTGAGGTAACTGAAGTAAAGGAGAAAGATTCAGAAGATGATCCAACATAAATTTTTCCAAGTAACTGTTGGACTCTCCATTTTGATGGAGCCAAATGTCATTTTTGGCACTGGGCAGGTGTGATTCTTACCTCTCTGAGGGAAGGATTTTACCTTTTGCCTTCAAATTAAATTTTGAGTGCACAAATAATGGGGCTGAATACGAAGCCCTTATACTTGGTCTCGTTGTTGTGTTTGAAAGAATGGGTGCTCTTAATATTAGGGTGTTGGGTGATTCATAACTTGTTACAAATTAGATATCCAAGTATATGAGACTAGAGATGAGCATTTACAACTCTACAAAATAGTAGTGTTGAATCTAACAAAGAGATTTGACTTCATATCAATCGAAGCAATTCCACGAGAGCGAATCTCCTCACAGACTCGATAACAACTTCGCTTCTCGCTTTACTCCAAGCAGTGAGTTGGAAGATTCAAACTTCATAGTCTTGGTTCATGCAGAACCTTTGGTTCATAAGACACTGGTAACTCCAATGTTGACATACATAGAGACTGAGAGCGAGTCTGTCATTGTAGATCACATTGACATTGACAAAGCAACTCTAGGATATCTAAACGCTCTCGCATAATTACATCTTACACATCACGAGGTTAATCTTTCTCTAATTCCACACTCTTCTTCCTATTTTGGAAATCCCATGATAGAATCTTCCCCTGGGAAGGAACTCAAAATTTGTGAGGTAGGAGAAGAGGGGGATTTAGAGTTGCCCGGCCCTACCTGAGTTTGAGGAAGGAAATGCCTCCTTAATCAAGGGAATAATCAATATAAATATCGAGACCGAGGAAGAACCAAAGATTTTGAAGCTAGGGTCCTCTTTAACTCCTAAGGAGGTTGAAATACATACCCATATTCTTAAGGAGCATCAAAAGCATTCGCGTTTAGCTACAAAGAAATGACGGGGATTACATCACACATTGTAGTGCACAATCTCGTCACCAAACCAAATGCTAAGCTAATTAATTAAAAAATTCAAGGCCCATGAATCCAAAGGTGGCCCTCATGGTGAAGGAAGAAGTGATGAAACTCCTCTAGGTGGGATTCATCAAGCCAGTTGACTACTCATAATGGGTGTCTAACATAGTCCCCGTTCTCAAGAAAAATGGAAAGATCTACATCTGCATAGACTTTCGGGATATAAATAAGGCTTGTCCCAAAGATGATTTCCCATTACCATCCATCAATGTTATTGTTGATGCAACAACTGGTTTCAAGTTGTTGTCTCTTATGGATGGATTCTCTGGGTACAATCAGATCGAATCTCTAAAGAGGATCATGCCAAAACTATGTTTATAACTCCTTGGGGAACCTATTGTTATGTTGTTATGCCATTCGGGATTAAGAACACTGGTGCTACATACCAATGGGCGATGACTTATATATTCCATGATCTTATACATAAGATTGTGGAATCCTACGTGGATGACCTATTGCTAAGGCCAAAAAAGCACTGTGATCACCCAGAGGTGCTTCGTATCATCCTTTCTCGCTTAATCGAATACGGTGTCACATTAAATCTAGAAAAATGTGTATTCAGTGTAATAGGAGGCAAGATTTTGGGGTACATCATATCTTCACGAGGAATTGATGTAGACCAGCCAAAATCCGAGCTATATTGGAAATGATTCCACCAACAAGATGAGTCTAGCATCAGATCTTTTCTTGGAAAACTTGGGGTAATCCAAAGATTTATCCCTGACTTGACCTTTGTTATTCACCCAATCAACAATTTGTTGAAAAAGGATTGATGTGTTTATTAGAAAGATGAATGTGACGAGGCTTTTGAGTCGAGTTAATGATTTTTATCGTCCCCTCCCTCACTCATGCCACCTAGATCAGATCGCCCTTTGATCTTGTATTCGCTTGAGCTATAGATGTTTCGCTAGCCTACATGTTAGCTCAAGAAGATGATGATAAACAAGAACGTGCAGTATATTTTATTAGTTGAACATTGCTTGATTATGAGACGTGTAGGTTACACTGAGCAAAAAAAGAATGCCTTGCTATAGTCTTTGCGACAAAGCATTTGAGACATTATATGTTGAATCAAGAAACAAGGGTTATTGTTAAGTCAAATCACTTGTGGACATTCCTCACACAAGGATCCTTATCTAAGAAGGTTGGGTGCTTCATAACTTTGATGGGAAAATTTGAGTTAACATTTGTTAATAAAAAATATATCAAAGGACAAATCATTGTGGACTGGTTGGCTGATAATCCATTGGATGGAGGTGATCTGGTAGATCTAGACTTCCCCGATGAGTGTGTATACTTCATCGAGACTAGGCCCCCATTTTGTGTGTCCATGGTATAATGACATCATTAATTTTATAGTGGACCATACGTATCCAGAAGGGGCAACATCGCAACAAAGAAGGCGGTTACATGTCATTGCCGCTAAATACGTTATTTTGGAGCAAGTGATCTATCGTAGAGCCTTCGACGGAATGTTATTAAGATGTGTTGATGCAGAAGAATCCAAAAATATTCTTTATGAATCACATAGCGGAGTATGTGGAGGCCACTTCGGCGGCCACGCCACTACTCAAAAGATACATCAGATGGGCTATTTCTAGCCCACTCTAGAGCATGATGCAATAGAATTTGTGCGCAGATGCCACAAATGCCAATAATTCTCCCACGAAATCCATATATGCACAATCTCTTCAACCAATAGCAACCTCATGGCCCTTTTCCATGTGGGGCCTAGATTTGATAGGGAAATTCTCTCCCTCATCAATAGATGGCCATAACTTCATAATCACGGCCATAGAGTACTTTACTAAATGGGTAGAAGCCATGCCTCTTACCATTGTACTCAGGGTCTATGATCGCTAAGTTCATCTTAAACTAGATCATTTGTAGGTACGGGTCCCACAAGTCATTATCTCGAGATAATGGCACATCTTTCAAAAATGACGAGGTACGTGAATTGTGTGCAAAGTTCAAGATAAGTCATCACATGGATTCTCTTTATTATCCTCAAGCCAATGGATAGGCTGAGGCTACAAATAAGACATTAAAGTCCATCCTCCTTAATATCGCTAAGGAGAACAAACTAGATTGGCATTTAAAGATTTTTTTCGGCCAGGCCTATTGGACATCAATTAGAACACCAACAGGGGCAACCCCCTTTTCTTTGGTATTTGTGCGAAGCAATAAATTCTACCAATCGAGGTCGAAATACCGAGTCTCCATATTTTGTTGCACGGAATATTGGGAGAAGAAGGCTATCGAGAAGCACGACTCTCTCAGTTAGAAAGTCTTGATGAGGTTAGACTCAACGCTGAACAACGACACATTGTTTATCTTAGGCGTTGGATGGCTTTGCAATACAACAAGAAGGTTTACGAGTGTGAAATATACAAGGGAGATTTTTTCTTAAGACTTGGCCCGGATAGACAAAAAGATAAGTGAAGGAAGAAAATTCAGACCCAGGTGGTTGGGTCCATATCAAGTGGTAGAAGACTACAAAAATGGGGCATTTCACCTGTGTACACTAGAGGGTGAGGAGTTTAACAAATTTGTGAACTCTCTTCACCAGAAGAGGTATTATGCATGATTCATTAGCATTTTCATATGTACATTATTGCATCTGCATTGCACTTTCATTTGCAGTTCATTTTGTAGAATTTGTGATCAAGGGACTTATTCTTATAAAGAAGTCCTAAAAACTTATGAAAAAATAATGGCAAAACATTCAAATCATATCTCTTCAATTTTTCATGGTATCATCAATTGTTTCGAATCATTTCATGAATTCAAACAAGATAAGATAAAATTTTAACATAACCATACCAAGGCTTGCATACTTGGTTATGCTTATAGTTTATTTCTAGATTATGTGTCTTTGCCTATAGTCTATTATAGAAGCTTCATGGTGTCGCACCTATCCCATAAAGATCTCTTTGGAAATAAAAACATACTAAACATTTTGCTTAGATGAGTAAGTCAAACACAAATCCACCGAAATTTTTTATTTTACACATTTCTTTGCTTCTACCAACCTTCGGTGTTGAGCCCGCATCTCTTATTGGTGATGTAGGGTTGGGAAAGGAGAGAAATACCCTTACTCGCCTATTCCTTGTCCATTAAAGATGAGCCCATGCTTCCTACGTAGATGGGGCAAGGTGTAGGGGTCTCTTTGATAAAATTGAAAGTTAGAAACAATCTATTCAAATATTGTGAAATCATAAATAAAAAACAAATTGAGTTAGATGTCTAAAATTCCAAAAGAGTTTAAAACCTCAAAACCAGATTTTGTCAACCAAGTAGCCATCTACGGATCTAAGTCTAGATAAACTAGAAAGTAAATCACATTCTAAACTATGAAGTAACTTGAGTAGGGTGAGGTTGTAGTGTCTCAATTTGGTCCTATCAAACCATTGTCTTTCCCTCATCATTACCATTCAACAAATTTTCATAACTTGTGCCCTTTTCGGCTCTTGGTGTTGAGCCCTCGCATCCTACTGGTTGCGTGGAGTTGGGAGTGGGGCAAGTACATTTACTTATCATATCATTGTATCACCACATTTTGCCAAGACAATATGAAGTATCAAAGATTGCTTAAAGAAACTAAAGTTCAACATCACATTGTGTTCGCATTATCATATATCAAAGCATTATAAAATATAAAAATAAATCATTTTATTATCATTTCACATCCACTACATGCATTCTGAAAAGCATAGAAAAACAGAAATTCTAAACGTCTAGAGTACACATGAGAAATAAACCAAAAGAAAGTCAACTCAGATACAATGGATTACCGAACCAAAAAAAAAAATTTATGTATATATCATGGTGAGTCAAGTTTGTTTACAATGCCACCACATGCTAAGGTGTGGCTAAAACACTCGTAATGAGCCCGAGATATATAAAAAAATCGTATAGTGCCACGACAAAATTGCAACAAAGCAATAAACGGCCTGAGGCATGTGGGTCCCCTGTGGGATCCCTCGGATGGTGCACAACCACATCCAGGGCTCCTACTAGGCTAGAATGATGCTGAGAATGAACTAAATGGTGTGAATGCTTGTGGTGGTAGCCATTGGCTGTGGTCTCACTTCGGGAATGGCTCCGCCTCATTAGACACTCGGTGACCTCATACACTGGCCACCTGGGTACGAAGGGAGGTCACCACCTCCGTTGTCCCTAAAAAGGAGCAAACACGTCACAGTGTGTCTCACAAACAGCCTATGGTGACCAATTCTTAGTTAGCTCGGATCGGGTCTTCCCTAAGGGAATCAGTAGGGTGTCCACACAAACCTGTCGGATAAGCTCTCGCCACTCCTGCGTAATCGCTGCAAGCAAGGAAAGAAGAAGAAATACGCAAGTTAGAAAACTACAAAACACAAATAAAAAAGTACCAAACTAATGCTTTCAAGTAACAAAGTCGAGAAAAGAGTATTAGACATACTCGAATCTCCAAGCATCCAGGTAGGGTTAGTGGTTATTCAATGGCCGATGATGTCGGTAGTTATGGGGCCTCCCCAAAGTCAGAGGCCAAACGTTGTCCCATCACGGACTCATCATCCCCTTCCCCACCTTGAGGAAGTGTCTCCTATGAGACCAATGTCTCTCTCTCTACACTCACCTCCTTATGCTCTTGCTCTCAAGCATATCCTGAGTATCATGCCACTCAGTGGTCACTCTCCTCCTCCTCCATATGGGCTTCCCTGTCAGCCTCAACACTAACCCCCTCATCCTCCTCAATCTCATCTCCTGTGTGCTCCTCAGAATTAGAGTCTACGTTAATGGGCTCATCCTCCTCTCCATTATGAGTAGGAGCAGATACAATCTGAAGTAAAGGCACTCGAGGGGCACCATCTTCCCGTTGAGCATGGACCACATGCCTAACTGCGATAGGCACCCCTAGGGTAACCACTATCTAGTTGGGATCTCCTCTAGGGCCCTTCCGGGCCTCCTGAATGGTCTTGTAGACCAATAGTGCCACTGGGGGAAGTATGTCAACATATGGGAGGCCAAACTGTTGAGGAACCCAATCAAATGGATGAGTCTTGACTCTCCCAACCCTATCAACTAACTAGCCTGTGGTAGAACAAGCTACCACCGTGGTCACCTCCTGTCCCCATAACCCTGTCATGTCTTGGTAGGGAGTGACAACCATGTTTTTCGTGGTCAGAGAAGCCATTGGATGATGAGGTGTCCTAAGAATTGACATAGTTGTCCACCTCGCTTCCCAGATAGCCCCGGATCCAATACATGTACTCCCCTCCCATAGGGGGTGATGCACTCATAAACCCACTCATAACAAGAGTGGGGTGACTCGGCCACGCCCTGCAATCTAACTACCCTGCATAAGTCAAGGTATGTGGTCCCTAATATGTCTTCTCCCAAGTGTATGTATAACCATGTGCCTTGATTTATGCAATGATAAGAGCCCAACAGATAGAAGGGTGTCACCTCCCTTGTCCCCGATTAGTCGGGAGGAAAAGATGTCGATGATGGCTCTACGAATGATAGGAATAGGAGCCATGGCAATGGACCGGACCCTAATTCCCTTCTTTGAACCAAATGAGACAACAATGTCTTCCATATAGGTGGCCCACTGAGTCATCTCATCCGTGGATCCTATTGTTTCCAGAGTCAGTCTCCTCCCAAGTATCAGGAGCCCAAGAATGCGGTATACATCCTCCAAGGTGATGGTCCACTCACCTCTGACACCCGACAACCGGAAAGTGTTCGGTTTGCATCCCAATAAGAAAATAATTCACACAATATGTGACTAGCAGGGGCAATATGGGGAACACGTGTAATCCTCCAAATGTCTGCCCTTTGGAGGGTGTCCCTCTCGTCTTGAGTCAACTGATCCAAGATCCCAGGAGCCAATCACACTCCCTCTCTCGGCTCCAACGGATGTACTCCTCCTTCTGCATTCACCAAAACATGGAAAAAGAGCAAGTTAGTAACGTATACAAGAAGATAAGCTCACCAAAAACATGACAAAACATCAAAAATCCAAAAAAATTAAGTTAATGCACGTTTGGTCATTCTATTTAGAACCACCGCCCAAGTGCTGGTGGTGGCGGTCCTGAGCTGATTTTCAAAATACGCCCTTAACCCTAAACAAGGCCCAAAAATGCAAAAAAATGACCATTTTGACAAAATAAAGATCGCCTTATGGGCGCCCCCTGAGACTCATTTAACACAAAAAAATGGAAAATAGTCCCCTAGGTAAACTTTTCAAACATTTTACATTTTAGGTATGAAAAGGCAAAAGTGAAAAAACCAACCTTAGACCGCGTCATCGATCTCCCACTCGTGGAGGCATGATCACTATCTTGTAACGCTCGTTTCAACTATACTCTCATCGAAGATGGTCACCGTAGACCTAGAGCTCAATTCACCAAACCAAATATGCATAAATGAATTTAAAAAAACAAGTTGTTTTTGATATATATATGATGTTTTGACCTCATTTTGAGTGTATGTGTTTATGGGCTGGAGCGTTGGCGCATGTATATCTTTATATCCCTGCACAAATGGTAAGTCCTTTTGTCATTTTGGTTTAGTGTTTATTTTTTGATATTTTTTCTATCTACACTTGATTCTTCTTTCTCTTGCAGGTAGTGGGAGTTTGGATGGCAACGTTTCGACACACGGGCGTGTCAGGTATAACTTCTAACTCCCCGTTTCAGAACACCATATCAAACTATATGTTTTACACCTTTTTCATGGATAAGATGTTTTCTCTGGGGCAATATGTACACACCCAAAATTGCATGTGCTACATTGTCGAAAAATGGTTACAAAAGTCCCCAATGATGATTCAAGTCCTTTCAAGAAGGTGTTCGAGCTCCAAAACCCATTCACAAAGTGTATATTTGTTGCCTAGACATCTTTACTTAGCCTTCCCACACTTTTTCCAGCTTTTTGCCTCTTTTTGCACATGTTTTGGCCTTTAGTGCTAGGAACACCGCCAGGCTCAAATTTGAAGGGCTAGTCCCAATTTCATTGTGAAGGGAAAATATTGGACCAACCCTTCAACCATGAAAAGTAGTATAATCATTTTACACTTCATATGAAAAGAGTAAATCAATCACACATGTCACAAAAATTGAACACTTTTTACAAAGAGAGATTTTATTTTTTAAATGGGTGACTTTACAAATTAAAAATGTCAATGTATCATATCTAATAAGAGTGTCTCCCCTTAAAATGTAATAAATTCCATTTCATAAATAATGTAATGAATAAGTTATATTGTGAGATCCAATAAAAAATTTAAAATTAAACACTCTAATTTGGAATTACAAAGTGACAAACTAAAAGTTTAACACACATAATGAGCCTAAAAATTAATGACAACACAAGGTTCTTTTACTCAAATTTAATTTGCTAAATATAAGAGAAAAATAATTAGTTGTATAAAAAAAGTCATGTTTCATCTAATAAATAGTATCAAGAAAAATATCAAACTACCAAAAATTTATGTGATCTACATAGAAATGTTTCTCGTGTTCACCTCAATGTGAGCAAAACATATCACCAACACATTTTTTAGGCTCCATTCAAAAAATAAAATACCTGAAACACAAAATGAGATACAAGTCATTACAAGACAAATTGATCAACATTTAGACCTTTATTTAGACCGATTCAAATGTTCTTGACAAGTATTCATTAATTATTTTGAAAAAAAATCTTATTAAATTAGTAATTAAATATTGAAAACACTTATCTAAACTTGCAAAGAAAATATTTTTATAAATAAAAAACAATAAAGAACATATTTTATATAAAGAACTTCCAAAAACTCACCATCTATTTGTCTAATGGAAGCGGTTTTCGATTTTTTTTATTCTTCCATGCATCATAAATAGCATTCCAATCTACCTCATTTAGAGCATGAGGTGCACAAAGAGATAGAAACATTAGCATATCCAATGTGCTCAAAGAAATCCTGGATCTATCATCATTCTTTATCCTATTTAACTTTGAAAACCCTCTTTCACATACGGCTGTGCTTGCTGGAAGTACAAGAATAACTTGCCATAGTTGCATCAAACATGGAAACCCTTCAAACCATTCAGGTTCACCGCCACATAGATCCCATGCTCCAAACATATGTTTTTTTGGATATGATGTATAAATAGTACAAATAAACTCATCCATCTCACCCAAACATTTAACACTGTCCACAATAGGTGAGTTTCCAACACTAAATTTGTCACATAAACATGTTAACCATCTTTTTGTTTGACGATCTCTATCTTTTGTCTCCTCGTAGTAATTACGAGGACTGAAAAATTTAGCAACATTAAATATAGGTAAATATGTGAATCTTGTATCAAGAGAATCAATTACCTTAATTATAAAGTTTTTCCCAATTCAATGCAATCATCTAGTGTCCCTGATCTTTGTGACTTAGGCATGCTCTCAAATCTCAATGCATGTACATGTAATGTACCTATTCCATCTGCAAACTCAAGATATCCTCCTTGTGCCCTGGTTAGAAAAGATGATGTATGTAGAGTACCTGCCCCAAATATGCCTCTTTGAAATCTCCTACGAAGCATGTCAATTGTGATATCTAATGTAGTCCCAATGGAAGTAATGTCAATATGATCCTCTTGAAAATTTTTATTCAGCTTATTTAACTCAATAAGCACATCTGCAAGTAAATGGATGCAAAATTGTACTTGAAATATTGTTGCCAAATCATACATTTTTTTCTCCTCTAATTCCCATTCTTTCAACAAAAGCAGGCATGAGTTTGACAAGTCTTTCCATGACCTTTCCTCTAGAAAGCCACCTAATTTGATGAATTTGTAATACCTCCAACCTACTGATTTGAAATGACTCCATCAACTCTCTCAATGCTCCATGTCTTTTAGTAGATTTTCCAAGCCATGAATATATTTTATTTGCAAATTTATCAATAAATTGCAACTCTGGAAAATAAGATGAAGCATCATTTGTTGCTAATGCTTCTCGATGAGCTATGCAATGAATATATAATAAATGAGGAGCATCTTAATGAAGCTTTGTGGACAAACCTTCACGAATTCCCCTCATGGAAGATGCCCCATCAGATCCAAATCCAACTAACTTCATTAAGGATAAATTCATCTCTGTCAAAAGAGTGATCATGACATCATACATAGCTTGAGTTGTTCCATCCTTTATTTCAAGGAGTCTTATAAATTTTGTTACACATTGACCTCTGCCTCCATGTGTCAAGTATGTAATATAAACAATCAAATGTTGTTCCATAGTACGATCAATGCTTTCATCAACTAAAATAGAGTAAAATGGACTATGAAATATCTCATCTTTCAACTTTTTCCAAGTAAACCTCCTTAGCAGCTTGTAAAAACTCTTTTCCAGATGTTGTATTTGTATATGCAGAATATTCATCTGTGAGAGGCATGTGTGGAGTTCCTTTATACCTGTTCAAGTCACAAATCAGCTTATAGAGCTCCAAAGATAAATCATGTATGGCAACAAAATACATATTTTCCATCACTGATATGATTCTCTCCTTCTCAGATCTACCATGAGTTCTATGTGTTTAGTGATTGGAAGGTTACTTTGTTTATTTTCTCCCTCCAAACGTTGTGATGCAAATTTATGAGGCTCTGATTCTGCATGGGTAAGAAGGCCACTAACTTGAAGGGTGGTGCTTCCATCTTTAGCAAATGGAGTATCTCTCTTATATTTGACACACCAAGAACATTTTATCCTTTGTACACCATTGCAGTCTTTTATAGCATAAGCCCATGGAAATCTTGTTTTCCATTTGGCCTTGAATGTCCTTTTAGGTTTCTTTGATGGGTGTTCCTCTTCCACAAATTTTGCTCCATCTAACTCGTGTTCTTCTTGTGCAAGAATATCAAATTCTTCATTTTGAGAATCACATGGTTGACTAGAATGTCGAGAGATGCCAAACGCATCAACAAGTGACAATTGTTTTTTATCCTTCTTTGGACGGCCAATGGAAGCCATTTTCTCACACAACTTACACTACACTTGTCACCTATTTAATGAAATAATTATAAAAATATCAAAATAGTGTTTTCACATGAATTTTGTGTATTATTTTGACAATTTAGAATTAGAGATTAGAGAATATTTAAGAAAATAATTTAGAATAATTTGTATAATCATGCAACACTAAAATCTCAAATATAAGATTGCACTAACAAAGGGTCATGGATTCATATTCCTTACCTCTTCACGCTTGGTGAACTACTCCTCGTTAAAGCATGCACTCCCTCAAAGGTCAGTGTTCAACACCAAATAATTTTTCTGTCCATTTTCAGACAATATATTATGAAAGCACATTTGAGTGGGCCCTTATAATAATAATAAAAAAATGAACTTCTTTCACAAAAATAAAAACAACAATAAAAACCTCTTGCAGAGATGTTAAAAGCAAAGACAATTTTGAAGTGGCAAATAATTATGCCACTTATTTGTTTTCGAAAAGTGCAATTGAATGTTAAATATATAGCAAGAAATTGATGTCATCTTCGTCGGCTGCCATTAAATTCATTCTACTATCTTTCAAACACAAAATTACAGAGTCCAGGGACATTAAGACCGAATTTACTCTGCTAGACATAAGTGAACATGGATATTTTTTTAATCTCTAGTTTTTCGACTAAAATTTCCACTTCAAAAGCGTGAATGCGAAAATTCGTTGAAAAAGAAAGAAAATAAAGTTTTTGAAAAAGAATCGTGAAATGAGAATAATTTTAGAAAAAGAGTTTGACAATTTTTAAAGTTTTTTACAGAGTGAACCTTACGCGTATATTCTCTACGGATTGACAGACAATTTTGCACATAAATTTGTTAAATAATAATAATAATAATAAAAATATATGGCTATGGCCCGTAACATCACCTGTAAAAGCAGAAAATTAGAGAGGAATATGGCTAACTCACCTTATTTTCCATCACGCTAACTTTGGAGCCAAGCTTGCCAGCTTTCTTTCCCATCTTGGTGATCCAAAACGATTCAAACCCATGGGCCGTGAGTGCGACTGTGTGACCTCTGTGCTCCTTTCGTATATAATCCGGTGGTATAAACTTTGTTAGCTATTAGCCGATATTCCAGTGTTGAGAGACGAGGGGTTAGGAACTTAAAGGACCCTCCCGCTGCCTACATATACTCTGATAATACTATGTCCATACATAATAATTATGTGTTGAATGTCAATACACTAAAATTTCAATACATTCTGCCACCTACACTCAATATACTCTAAAATTTCAATACATTCTATGCATTACATATACTTGAAATTTCAATACTTATACATTCTGCCTTGAAATTTGTGGAATGTCCAATTAAAAATAGTTTTTATTGATTTACAAAGTGCACATTGGATACGAGACTAGCATACCGCAATTAATGTTTTGTGATTATGTGAACTGTGGAGGGTGGACGTGGACCATGGTAGGTGGATACTGGACATTGGAGTCGTGGTGTGGGACTCGAGAATCATAGGGTGACATCGACATAGTGATAGGTTTCTTTATTAGACACGTTAAAACTTACAAATATATTCGACCCACAGACTACAGTCCACTCCCTAATACGGCAGATGCATTATTGCATATTAAAGATGAATAGACATTTTCAGAAAACTTCGCTTGAACATTTATGGTGGCAGGTTAAATTAGCAAGTGGCAGGTTGAAACGGCGCCCTTCAGGTGAAGTTTTAATAAAAATATAAACCTTCATATTTGTCAAACAATTTTTACACCTTGAAATTTTTTATGGGCAAAAATAATATCACACTTTTTTGATGTGTTCAAAGCCCTTTGACGGGCTGTGACGTGTGCAATTTTGAACACCGCATCCCAACCCCAATTCTTATATATTCCATGCTTGTATTCAAGAAAAATGCCTAAGAATTTTTGTGTATCTTGCATTGTATTGCTGCCACAATCTTGCTAGGAATTACATAGCCAAGCTCTAGATCTCTTGTGTTATCTCTCTTCTACTTGCATTGCATCCAGACTGCCTTCAAGTTGTCATTGCTCAAGTGTCATCCTCCTGTTGTTTTTCTTGCATTCCCAATCCCTTGGACTCATATGAACACTCAGAGAAAGAAAGGAACAAACTGAGGGGACAGATACAGATACAACCAGATTTGCCAAAGCTCTTGCTTATCCAGGTTGGAATTGTGTTTTGTTTGCTTTATTTGTTAAATTGTCAATTTCAAATCACTAGTTTCAATTACATATCAAATAGAGTAGTAAAATTGTTCATTTCAATAGGTTAGGCAATCACAAGTAGATCAAATCATTAGAAAGTTTTCTCTTTAACATTACCAGGGAAGTTGTGGGGAACAATAGCCCTTTCAGGGTCATGATTTGTTCTTCACCTCTGAGGTAGGGTTTGAAGGGTTTTGATTAGTAGGTTATTTTTTTTAGATTAGATTCATATATTTGCACAAGTAACTAGCTACATCCGACTAATTACTTGTCTTTAGTTTATTTATTAGATTAGAATGCATTGCTTAAAAATTAGAAAAGATCAAAAATATTTCCTTTGATATATTAGTTTACTTTTATTACTTTGATCTAATATATTGTGAAAACTCCAAAAACATAGATTAGATTTCCTTTAATAGTTAGTTTTCTTATTAAAATCATTTCATTTCATTCTGTATGACCATCAACGGTCCACAACAAGAAAAGATGTACAATTGTGATCCCTTGGTCCCATAACCCAACGGGCTGGAATTGATAATTGACATTGATACCGGTTTACATTTGATGATCTTATGCACGCCCACAACTGCCGAGAAAATAGAATAACTAAATATGCTAAACATCGCTACTAATCAAGCCTACGATTATTGGACTGCTCCTGGCAACAGGGTTTGATTACGCGCATGACCATACAAGGGCCACAACCTCCATGAGTCTTTGGTTGTGATCCTCAAGTCCCACAACCCAACGGGCTTGCTAACCAATTAGACATTGACACTAGTTTGCGTATATTAGTATTCAGATCTTCACCACTTCCACCAGACATTATTGCACAACTTTCCTTACTAAACATAAAGCATCCGATCAAGCTAAGACTTTCTGGACTAGACCAGAAAATTGCCCATAAATCCTTGTGGCTCCACCACGTCTCTCGTTCTTACTTCCATGACCTTGTCTGGAAATCCATACGAGGCACCCGCAGGTCATTTTCTGCGTGTTCAATAACCAACAAACAGAATCTCGGCAAGCTTGATATTGATTGGAGTCTCTGAGCAGCTATTATATCAGATTAAGCCATCACACCACTTCAAGTTAGGAGAGCATTCTTTTCCTTAGACTCACAGATCCTGATATTGTGTGTTGAATATATAAGATTGCCTAATTAGTTTGATCCCCGTCACTAAAGTCACATTCACATTCATTCTACATTGGCTGTCTCGGCATGACCTTCGAGAGGTCGGGTGCGAAGAAGGTCACGTGTTGATTTTCTCGTCGCATACCACCTTTGTGCACCTTTGATTTATCCTTGATTTGTGGCATCTCAAGGCCAATTTCCTAACAATGATCATTACCTTTATACTTCATTATAATGCTACATGTTGAGGTTCACCTAAATCTAAAGGTGGACTATTTAGATATCTAGATTATTTCAAGCGGGGGTGTGGCCGCATTAGTAATAGGTTTGCATATCGACAGAAGGAACTCCTCATGTTGTTGATGCGAGACAACTTATAGAGGGCCATGACCTTTTCTACATGAATTTTGGATATTGTTGTGCCTATGATTCTAAGTGCCTGTGAGGGTGCGATAGAGGGTCTTGGGAGTAGTTTCTTGAGACCCAACTTATCTCTTATGGTCATGTAGGTCGGTTCCTTTAAAGACGTGGTACAAGTGATCCGATAGTAGTAGAGATAGGCACGTGGAAATTTGTACGCTCGTGCACATTTGATATCATCTATTGAGGTCAACGCAGCTTACATATGTTACATAAGTTGTGTTCGCATTAGCATGCATCATGTCTGCAACTTATTGCAGCTATAGAAGGTGATTGCATAAGACCACATGACATTCCACTATCGGGGTATTAGGTTATTTAGAGCAGAGGACTACTTAGGGTAGCACATCTAGGTTCATGCTATGCAACATACTACTCGTAGATATTCTAGTTGGACCTCCTATTACCGTGATTGTGCCACCAAATGTTTATTACTATTCCGTTTCGGTGTGTGAAAATTAAAACCTAATTTAAATTAATATTTAATTTCATTATTACTTTAAAAATACAAGTATTTAATTAGATCTATAAGATTTAGAGTTGACATAGAATATTGAATGTACACGATAGTTTAGGATTCTACTCCAAGATATATCTTGGTAAGCATTATCGCACTTCCTAGCCCACAATGTATCCTTACATGACATTTTCAAAGCTTTTGAATTAGCCAAGCCATGGTGTATCACTGATCTTGATGCGCATACTTGTTATCTCCCAAAATACTCGTGTGGGAGCATGTTACTCTCATGTGATGTTTCTTGAAGCTGCAAAATATTTCCTACACCATTTAACAATTGTATGGGCATCAATCAATCAATCTCCCTCATAATCAAATATTTGTTTCTTTAGAACATGTTTGATGCATACACCGCACCATTGTCTTACCATTCCCATGACCACTCTAAAAATCTCCGTAAATGAGGTATTTTGAGATAATGTTGATAGTGACTAAGTGCAAACAAGGGCCGAGAGGATTTAAACTATGATGTGCAATCATCGACCAAACAAAATGCTAATTCAAATGTACTCCTCCTTCGACTAAGATATTGGAAAAATAACTGAAAACAATGTTGTACGAAGTGGGTGTCATGTTCCTTATCATCACTGATATAGAAGTGGTACTCCTTAATAAATTGTTTCTCATATGTACTTTCAACCCCATCCAAATCCAATTGTACATGCCTATAAAATACATGAACCATGATGGTAACCTGATTAGTATGATAATATTGTGTCTGAATTTCCTTTTGATGAGAAAATGAGTAATTCTCAACAAAATCAACCACAGACAATATAGAACCGAGAGCGGATGTTTCTCTATTGGTCTTAAATTGCGTAGCCTTCCACTTTGCATAGTGAGAATGTTTGATGTAAGGATTAATCAAACTTTAGAAACTATGTATTGAATGTTTGCAACAGGATTTCCTCTTCTACCAAGTCCAACCTCATTGCGTTCTTTCCAAATCTTGTTGAGTATTTTATGTATTTGAACCTACAAAATCGATACATAATCCAACTTGTTATATTCATGTGCACTAAACATAAAAATAAAAATAAAATATATATCCAAATTTAAAATTAATTAAATTTTCTTTAAAATAACCACTTCTCGTAAGTCACTTTTCAAGCGTGTCCGAGTCTTCATCTATTTCTAGAAATATTTTCACAACACCTTTATGCAAGACCGGGGCCTATGTAGGGTCGGGAGTGCCTCGGGGTGTTAGAGACCTTCCCTAGGCGCATGTGGTGATCGAAGTTGCATAATTCGGTTTCACAGGTTACAGGATGTTCATTAGATGTCACCTTTAGACACTGTATGTCATTGCACTTCATTATTCACCCGAAACTTGTAATAAGAAAGAAGCACGTATAAAACCCCAAAACACCTCAAATCCTAAATAGAAAAAGTTTCAAATGGGGAGTCGGTGACCTCGGTGGTCACCAGATTGAGTGAACTTACGATCTAAGCATTGCACTACATTTCAGATTCCGTGTAGTTATGCGCGCGTGTGTAAAACCGTGCCCTATGTGGCTCTTATGTGGGTCACACTTGATATCGAGCAAGTAGCTAAATGTAAAATATTTAAGTAGATGTGTGCATGGAAAAATGAACTTCCCCTCCTATGAAGTGTATGCGGTCCCTTTGTGCGGATGTTAGATGGATGCTTGAATGCTCTTGTAAATGCCTTTGGATGCAACCTTAGGTGGAGATAGTAGATGTTTAGTGCTCGGTCCTTTATTATGATCACATAGCTTTATATTTATATGATTCCCTTCATTGGATTTCGTAATTAACCACTAAAAATCAACTACTAAGAAATAATATGCCCAAATGGCCAAAAGAGACCCAAAAGATATGAGCAAAGTATAAAGAGGTCAGGGGTGCCCAAAGGGGACGGGGTGCTGGACGTTAGCGTAATGGTGGGTGATGGTTTCCATAGTCAGAAATGCTGAAGTAACAAAAGAAAGTCTAGGCAAGAAGGTGTGTAAGACCAAGAAGGACAACAAAAAACAAGAAAAGAGGCCAAAGAAAATGATTAATTAATACTTTTCTCATTTAGGAATCATATGAATATTAGTATGTGATCGGGACTAGATAAATACCCAAAGTGTGTGATTTAGTGTCTTCAAACCTTTATTTTTTAATGTAAATTGATGTAGATCACAAACATGATACACGCTAGATATGACCTTGATTGCACCTTCTTCTTTTTTGCTAGACAATAAGTCCCTTTAGCGGGATCATAAATATTGGATCTACCTTATGATATGTGAATATATTATCCAAGAGTGTTTTTTTGTAAGTCTTCCTATTTTTCACCACTTTCCCTTTCTCACTCTCTTCTTCCGAGTCTATACAAATATACAAATAAGTTTGGTCCTTTAGGCTCTTAGATGCCCCCTCCAATCCTTCCTTAGAAATTTCTCTTTACATGACTCTTTTGAGGTAATCTCTTTTATTTGCTTTTGGGTGAATCTTCCTTGGTTGCACCATAGCATACTTGTATCTATGCGTGACCTTTATTTTATCATGGGCTCTTTTCCAATTATGCATGATGGTGGAGGACTTTTTAATACCATAGTATCTTGATTTGGATCTTGGTGATTTTGTTGGGTTCTTCCCCACACTCACACTTCTACTTGTATTTTCTTCTTTGAAATTCCTTTATCCTACACTCTCTTTTATATCAAACACCCAAACCTTTAGCCTATGTTATCATGATTACTTAGAGCTTTCCTCTTATTCAACATCACTCTTGATACTTTCCTTAATTTTCTCTTTCTTCTATGCCTCTTATCTTTCTCAATTCCTTTCACCTCACTTTATAATTTGTCTTTATTATCTCTTCTTCCTCTTATACATGCACATCACTCTCATCTACATTCTCTCCTCTCTCCATCAATTTCTTCACAAGAGTTGTTTTTTGTTTCAAAAAATTAGTTTCAGAGATGTTGCTTTTTATTTCCCAAACAATCCTCTCCAAACACATGTATTGGTTGTGTAAGATCAATTTTTAACATATCAACCTATGACTCTTCATCGTCCAAGGTGATCTTCTTTCATATTAGCTTGTACTTCTTGTGCAATTTAATACCATCTACATCAATTTCCTTAATCTTCACACCTACACTAGGGATGTCTTTGATCCCATTTGGTGCACTTCTAAATACCACATAGAAATTAGATACTGTAAATTTTTCTATGGGCTTATTGATGTAGTCGCAGAGAATCAAATAATGAAAGACTGCCGTAGACCTTACAACCTAAATCCTCATGCAAACAAATAATAACCACACACAAGTTAATAGATCGACAACAATATCAGAAATTTAAGGACAATAACAAATGCTTATGGTCATGTGGTGAGGGTTAGTTGGGTTTTTAGGCATCACCTATTTACGAGGCTCATAAACATTAAATACGATATTAAAAACAACGAATTGAACAATTTTAAAAAAATTGATATACAAAACCCTAGGTCATGCACAAAAAGCTTCAATAACGATAGTTGCTCTAATGATGACTTGATCTCTCTAGTGTGTCTTTGAGTGGGTAATAAATTCTATATGAACTAGTGTTAGATTTGTCATGTATATGTTCAATGTCCAACAAGCTAAAATGATTGTGTGTGAATAAACAACTCGAACTTAAACTAGGACCTTATTGGTGCTAAACGAACATAAAACAACCAAAGGGTGAAAAAATATTGGAGAAGGTAGGGCACCTTGACCCACAGAGGACCAAAAGCTTGTGGGACACTTTGATGACCTAAGAGTATTAGGGCGCTTCATACGAGGTGCCCAAAATCCAAATAGAGAGAGAGACAAGAGAGAGGGCATATATGAAAGACATGAACACAACAAAACATAGCCAACACACCAATAATATCTAATGTAGTCCAACAGTCACGAATAAACTATTTTTAAAAAAATAACATCTAATGGTCTCCCTTGGTCCTATCATAGTGTTTTCTGGCCTTTTCCCATTCTAAGGCGGTGTTGCTCTTATAAATGGCCGACTCTCCCCAATGCAATGACTATCACTCTTTGGCAAAAATGGCTCCCAAGCGCATAAAGAAGTTTGTGCCAAAAGTAGAGGATGAGCTATGGAATTTGAACCCTTTATGGATGTTGTAATTTCTAATGAGTTTTTAGACCCTGTGGTTAAGTGGTATCAAAACCATTGTCTTATTGCCTACATCTGTGGTTGCATCCCATCTGAAACTTACTTGCAGAACTGGATGAAAAACCATTAGGAATCTCTTTGGTATCCAAGTTTCGGGGTTTGTAGCCTCACCAAGGGTTTTTATTTGTTTACCTTTCGTGAGCCCTCGTGAGATCCAAGCCCTTCTACTTAAGGCAACATGCTAGTATTTAGGCAACACCCTACTTTTGTTATCCCAATGTACCCAGGACTTGCCTAGCGGCCAAGTTTCTCTCAAAATCCCTATCTGGATTGAGCTCCCAGGCCTTTCCGTACACCTCTAGTCTTTATTATCAGAGATTGTCAAGCCAATTGGCAAGGTGATATGCCATGAACAGGAATGTTTTTCTTCGCTCGTCTTAATAAATGAGTGTGTGTTGAAGTGGACCTAGCAAAAGATCCGTGACACCATCTGAATATTCAAATTGCTTCCCTTTGAATCTCTTAAAAGGTGGTTTACTTTAATCTCTCCAATATGTGTTTTCATTATCGGGCCCAGCACCATTACATTCGAGACTATCCCCTTTTAGCCCATTCCAAGCATGCTCCTATGCAACCCTCAGAGCCAAAGTCTACGGTTGACCCTCTGACTGATGGTTGGAAGGTGGTCAGATTCAAAGAAGAATTCAAGGGTTAAGGCTTCACGTCGAAGTTTTGCCTCCTTCTTCTTCCCCACCACCGTCCAGGGGAATGAGCCACGGGTGGTGCAACCTAACCTTCGGTTTTCATTCCTTGCACTACCTCACAGAGCCAAGTTGTTCCAATGAATTCATATAATACTGGGAATGTTGCCTCAACCTCTCTTCCTCTGCGAAGTTCACACAGTCCACCTCAAGAGGTTTCGCAACACATGGGGAGTAAATGGGGCTAAACACCACTCCATTTAAGTTGAGCATTCCGATTCATACCGACTTCTTCTTGTCAACAACTTTGCCATTCTCAACTCGAGGATGGAATTCTGACGAAAGCAGGGGAGTTTGATATGTTTGATTTTTAATGAATTTCATGTCATGGAATGTTCGGGGTCTAACAAAACCGTCACAAAAATTCTCTGGTCATTTAGCTTGCTAGTTAATTAGCTTGATTTAGAAGTTATTTTCTTACGAAATTAAGATTTTGGGTTTTTGCCTTCGATTACACTGACATGTATTGCTCAGATTTTGTGCATTTCCATACTCAACACATTAATGACAAAGGTGTAGCTAGTATTTCCATTGCGCCAAATTTTTTGGCATTAATTGTTGCCTTGGGTCAGGACCCCACTAATAGGGATGTTTGGGTGATTATGACTATTAATGATATTTATTTTGGTAATCTCAATGTTTATGTCCCTAATGAAGCACTGAAAGAACTTTATTATGGAGATGGTTAGGTGATAACTTACCGGTTGCTTATTGGTTGGTTTGTGGTGACTTTAATATGGTGGAGCACATGGATGATAAATGTGGTGCAATACCGATGTGCTGGTGTATCAACGAATGTGCGGCCTATTATTACTTTAAAATCCATTAGGGCCTTTCCAATCTGTTACTCAATCGAGGATAGGCATTTAAAGACCAAGCTTGGTTTAGCTGAACCAATCTTCGAGAAGGATATGATCGGGTATTAAAATGCCTCGATCATGCTCTTCTTTCATAGTGGTCAATTTTTAATTTTGACACGCATGGCTCCGCCATTATCAAAGTTTGGTCAAAAGTGCTTTTGTCAGACCACCATCCGATCACATTTAAGGTTTTTTTGACAGGGGGACCCTCCCAAGGTACTCACTACTCAATTTTCCCTAATGTGTCATTGCTAATCATCCTGGAGTGGTCCAACTCATTTCCAAGATCTAGAATATGGCGTCACGTCCACCATTTGTTGCCAGCTAGATTTCATGGTGGGAGGCAACAATCCAATGCAACACCAAGTTCCTCCGTCGGTTTGGCAAACAGGTTACCCATATTTAAAGACGAGCTAACTTGACTCTGCACAAAGAATTCAGAAGAGTTTCCCTGTTCTTGGAGGCCAATCCTTTTGATTATCATCTTCGGGCTTAGGTTGCGAGATATCTGTCATAAGCTTAAGCTCATTGACTCTCACTCGGCTGTGGTGCACGAATCCGTTGAGAATTCACTAGCTTAGGGTGGGAGATAAAGCCTTTACAAGCTTCTTCAAATCCCTCTAGGCCAAACATGCTTGACAAATGACGGATCAAGAAAAACTATGATTCTCACCAACGGCTTATCGAGCTACAGAGATCTCTAATGCTTTTGTCAAACACTATCACTTGGTTTTTAAGCTCGGGAGGATTTAGTTAAGCGTGCTTCGCCTTACGAGAAATGTATTGATGTTGTGCCTTCATAACTCGTGCCCAAAGATCATGTTTCTTTGTAAAGCCCCTCTTACTCTAGAGGAACTTTATGCGCACTTTGCTTTGTCGGCGGATGACAATTCTCCGGGTCGGGATGGCTTCCCATGCAAGTTTTACAAAGAAACCTAGTCCTTTATTGGTCATGATTTGCTTTGGGTGTTTAATGAAGCTCTATAATCTTTCTCTCTTGGGAGCTTCATCAATCAAGGCAACATCGAGTTCATTCCTGAAGTAGGTGATCCTAAATAATTAAATAAATAGTGGCCGATCACTTTGTTGAATGTCTCTTATAAAATTCTTGTTAAGGCGTTGGCTTTCAGTATTCGATATGTTGCCAAAGATTGTTTGGCCCAAGCAAACAAGTTTTGTCAAAGGCCGATATATTTTGGATAATCTTCTTTGATTTGGGAAGGCATGGAATGGGCTCATGTTTCGTGCAGAAGCCTCTTTTTATTAAAATTGACTTTGAGAAAGCTTACGATCGCATCAAATGGCCTTTCATTCTTGTTATGCTTAAAGCTTTGGGTTTTGGAGATTTCTTTCAATCAGTTGTGACCATACTTTTATTGAATGCCTCTTCTCGGCTCATTATTAATGGTCATTATTCAACTGTCATTGGCCTCTTCCGCTCCATCAAACAGGGGTGCCCTCTTGCACCGAGCTCTGTTTGTTCTTGCTGCGGATGCCCTGGGATACTTAATTGCCCATTAAATTGCTCAGGTTCATATTCGGGGGATTATTCTTCTAGATCACAAAACACAATTGATCAACGAACATTTTATAGATGATTCCTTTCTTATGATGGTCGAATTTGAGTAAAGCGTTGCTACGATATTTGATTGTTTTGACACATTTTGTTTGGCTTAGGATCCAACATACAAATGGCTAAAACCTTAGGGTATCGACAAAGTTGTTTACCTCTGCCAAATTGGCTAAAGGCTTACCCCTAGAAGTGGATTGGGCGTGGTGAGCAATTCAAATTTCTTGGCATTCCCTTTGCATTTGATAGTGACTCTACAACTTTGTGGAATTATGTTCTTAACAGAGTGGAGTAGAAAGTTACCAAATGGTCTTCCAAACCCTTATCTCTAGCTGGAAAGTTCCAGGTTTACACCAAAATCCTTGCCGCTACTCATGTTTATTATTATGCATGTTAGTGCATGTTAGTGTGAAATCACAAAGCACCCCCAAATGAGCTCTAAAACTTTGCTTTTCTAATGACTCATTTGGTGTGATTTGAATAACATTGGATCATTCCCAAGTCATGGGACTTGCGCAAATAGGAATGATCCTCCAGAGAAGGTTGGTTCCTCTTCCTAATTCTAGCACTAAACTACTTCTAAGGAAGGAAATGTGACTATCTACTCCTAATCTAACAATTCAAGGGACCAGGAGAGAGAGAGAGAGAGAGCATGAAAATAAAGAAATCATACACTATAGAGGTAATAAGCACCGAGAAAAGGGAAGCCGCGATCACAAACCCAACTACGAAATGGAGAGAGGTGAGCAATGGAGAGGATGGACAGATGCATCACAGTACCAAGGATAAAGTTCACACAGAACACCATTTCAAACCCCTTAAACACAACTCCCAAAACCTGTAATGGACATCAGAGATATGCATAGTATACCCTGTAATGGTGAGAGGCGAGAAGAGACAACAAAATGAGCAAAGGATGGACAAAACACATCACGAAA
Organism: Taxus wallichiana var. yunnanensis; assembly: GCA_018340775.1. Classification (NCBI taxonomy): domain Eukaryota; kingdom Viridiplantae; phylum Streptophyta; class Pinopsida; order Cupressales; family Taxaceae; genus Taxus; species Taxus wallichiana. Next base: position 532,810,392 of record CM031236.1, read on the forward strand.
TAGATTTTATTGCTCCAGGATTTCACACTAGTACACCATTAACGGGCAATAGGAAAGAAAATGCCATTACAAAGCCAAGGGAGGAGGCTTAAACTCCACATTCGACCCTGGAGAAGAAAGAGAGAGGGGGCAGGGAAGAAGAATGAACAACAACCCTTTACAATGAATCCTACCCCTATATTTATAGATTTGATTGGAGAGAAGAAAGAGAGAGGGAAATGGGAAAAGTGGGTTGAAGCTCAACCACTGCTATTAATGCTTCTGATAAAATATGCCCCAAATCCGTCTTTATTGCATGATTCCTTGATTCGGTGCCTTGAAAGAAGAGGAAATGGTGGAAATAGATCGAATCGATCTGGTTGTTGAGACAGATGGATCTTGCATTGAAGGCCCGAAGACATTTCCTCCATTTTCCTTTACCTAACCTCCTCAAAATTAAAGTCTCAGACCTCCATGGCATAGGTGAGGCCGAGATCTTTCCAATGGTGTTATATTTGCAATATTTCGAGCCCTGAGTCAAAAGATATGCCCCTTCGAAGTTTGTATCAAGTCCGTACAAATGGGTGGGAAAACAGTTTGAAAAATGGGTCCCCTTTTCTTTAATGTGGGATACATGGCAGCCAGATTAGAACAAAAAATTGGTCTTGCGGGTCTGCAATTTATCTTTTGTCCTTTGAACAAAAGGCAAAATTTCTCTTTCCTCCGACTCTCCGCCTTGGCTTTGACTCGAGTACTAATGTTGACTTTTTCCTCTTGGCGGAGTTGCGGCCCATTCTCATAACTTTTACACCCTTTGGGGTAAGGGGCAAAAAACTAACCTTTTCCTTGATGACCCGCTTTGACTTGGGATACGCGGAGATGCGGCGCTTATTTGAGCTTCTCTTTTCTAGATTCACCTTTGGAGGAGCGTCGTTAGGACACGTGGTTCCCTCCGCGGCTCATGGCCTCTCGTGCACTTGCCCCTTCTTCTCTAACCCTGTAATTCCATTGTTGAATCTGCCTGAAGCTTGTAAAATAGATTTAAGACACGAAATGGCTTGACAGAGTCATTTCTTCTCTTTCTTCTCGCACAGGGTCATGGCCGATCCAATATTTTTCCTGAGGGGGCAAAATATGGATAATGTGCCCTTTTACACTTCCTTGATCGGCTCATGTTCGCTTCGGGACTTTCTTTGGTGTAAAATTTCGACTCGGTTGGCTTTCACCAAGTTGTTTGGGATGTTTATTGTCTTCCTCATGATCAAGGCAGTGTGGGCATTATCAACGTGTATCAACCGAGCGTGACTTTATGTGCTAAATGGATTATCCGGTGCCTTTCGGGTTTGCAAGCCTAGAAAATTCTTTTATGACATTGCATTGAATCTGGAGCCCCTTATGGCAAGAAGTGCTAGAGTGGAATTGGCTTACATTCTCTTATTATAACTTCTGCTCCTATCAAGATTTTTGGCACCTTTGTCGCGAAGAGTATTTGGAAAGCCTTTGAGCAGGTGAAGCCGCTTATGAGGTGGGTTGGCGATGGATTTTGCACTGGCCTTTCATTTAATTCACAAAACATCTGGTGGTCTCCTATTATCACTGATGGCACTCTTCCATTAGCAAAAACCCTGGCATTAAAGCCATTTAGCTCTATCGTAAGGGAATTCATACCATACAAGATCTTGTGCATCGCAGAGATTGGATTCCTTGGCCTGAGCTCAAAGCTAAATTCAATTTGATCAATCAGATCTCCTATCAATCTGTAGAATTTAGGAACTCCTTCTATATGTTATGCTTCATAAACTTGGCCTCCATCCTCCAGTTGCTTAGTGGCGTGATTGGTGATGGAATTAGGACATTGCTTTTTTGCGTTATAACACTTGGACTATTTATCAACTTTTATGTCCTCTCTCTCCAGCCATTGATAAGCTCAATGATCATTGGGGATTACACTCTGCGCAGTCTACCTGGCTTCGTCGGCTTTCTCGTACTTAGAACCCTCTTCTGGAGCCCAAATTTAACCATTTTTGTGGAGTCTTGTCTATCAAGGTTTGCCTATAGGTGAAAGGCTTAGACATATTGGCATTACTCCTCTGAATTTCCTTTTTTGTTCCTGTCTCGAGTCATTTCTTCATCTTTTTTGGTATTGTCAGCGTGCCCAATCTATCTGGCGATGGATACACTCTTTGTTTCAGCCTTATCATCCCGAGTTCTTCCCATGGCGTCTGGCCTTATTTGGTGACTTTAGCCCTGGCTCTATTTATTGCTAATTTTGGCATTTGTTTCATGCATGTATTTTGTTTCATATCTGGAAAGCTCGCAATGCCTTTATTTTCAAGCAAGATCATTTTGTTATAAGCTTTTCTACTAATGACAAGGTGATTATTTTGTCTATTGTTCGCATATAGATACAAGCTCAAGTTGTTAAGGTTGCTTTGGAGTTTTCTCATCTTTAGGAGCTTCTGGATCACTAGGGGAGTGCACCATGCACGATGAGTTGGGTCCCGCTGGATCCTCCACTTCCGCCACCTCGGCCTTCACCTCCCCAACGACCACCTTCTGCGGGTAAATGCTTTGGAGGAGCCGCTTGTGTAACCACCATTCTTCTTCCCGCGTGGCTACCCTTCCGCGCCCTCCTCCTCTGGACTAGGTTGGAGCCCACCTCCACGGGGAAAGGTGTTCCTAACACTTCACGATGGGGATCTTTGCCACCGACTATGCAAACTCTCTTTGGATATCCACCCCTGGTTGGGAATTATGGTGCCTCTTTAGATGCGGTATCCCGATTAGGACGATTGACCAGGTGGATCCTCCATCCGTAGAGCCTGATAATGGAGCCTTCATCCCTCCCTGGGATGATCCTCCCCCTCCTCCTGGTGTGGCGGTGACATGTGCATGATGGTGTTTGTTTTTGTTCTCTGGTTGCCCTGTGGGTGTTGTAATGTAAGCCTTCGTGGTGTTTTTGGTGCCCTCATGGCATTTTGTGGAACCGTAAGTTGTCCGATCGCCCCCTTACTATGTAACTCTCTTTTATTTTAATTAATATAAAGGGCGGTTCCAATAGTAAAAATTAAACAATATATTTATTTATTATTTTTAAAATTTAAATAATATAAATGTTAATCACGAAAAATGATTTTTTAAAAATAATTTAAATATTAACCTCTAAAAATAAAAACGTATAAGTGAATCTTTTTGAAAGTTCTGATTACTTAGTAAAAAATTGAAAATGCTATATTTATTTATTATTATTAAAATTTAAATAATTACGCCAGGCGCTCCCCATGGTTAAGGACCTCCAGACATTTCTGTGACTATCTTAAATTTGACAGGTTTTGACAAAATTGCCTGTAAATCACAGAGCGTTTTTGTTGTTTAACGATTTTTGGGACGTTTTTGCTTTTTAACACCAACACTGAAACCCTAGCGTGGATGATGCTCCTGGACGCTTCTTTTCTCTTGGAGCTTCTCAGAACCCTCGCCGGCAAAGATCACTTCGATTCCTCTGAGTCTAACAGTATGTATTTCAACCCCTTTTCGATGAAAATAGAATCAAGTCGGTCGGATTTACAGTACTCGGGGACATTATAAAGTTAGAAAATCAAATTCCCCTCTTCGTGCTCGCCAAAATATTGGAATTGGAGGCTGGATCAGAGAAAGAAGCACAAACCAGGCTCTTCTAATTGCTTTTAAATGCGGCTTCCACATTTTTCCCATTCAAAAAACCCAAAGCTTTCACTATTTGAGCGAGATTCACCGTTTATAGGCCGCGATCATTTTTTGAGTTTTCTTCACGGTTTAACCCTCTCATTTTTGCGGCCACGAAGTCGTCATCTTCTTCTTTATCAACTGCAGAAATGCGGTTTAATCAAGTTCTCCCTTCCGTGTCAAGGTTAAGCATAGGCGGAATATGCATCCGGCCGTATATCGGAGATGGGGGCAACGCCCTGAGATTCGACAAGGAAGAATCTACCCTTTACCTTCCTGTCATAAAGATATCTGAAAACACCGAAACTATTGTGACAAACCTGATGGCTATGGAGGTGTTTCTACCGTCGGAATTACAGGTTGTCTCTTGCTACATTGGTTTGATGAAAAGTTTGATTTACACAGAGCAGGATGCGACTTTGCTGAGGATGGCGGGGATTTTGTATATCTATGTAGGAAACGATGCGCAGGCGGCTCAGTTTTGGACACATTTAATTGGGTTCTCTTTAGTTTTGGGTTTTCTTATGTCTTGACCCTTGATATAAACATGAAAGGTAAATCACCCGAAGAGAGAAACCTGGACAAGATTTACAGGCCACCACATGGGAGCAGGCAATTCAGATTTCAAGTCATGCTTCAGAGACAAACCTTTCGTTTCTTCACAATTTTCCTGTTCCATACATTCTAGGACAAACAATATTATTGTATGTCAATAAACAATAATCCTTATAAGCGGGTCCCATAATGAGAAGACACACAAAAATGCTAACCTGGTGCTTGGTGAGGCACATGAACTTTGCAAAAAAATTAGCCTTTCGTGGTTGTCATCAAAACTTTCTACTGAGGAAGCAAGGGATGATGGAATACTTAGAATGTCAGATTCATCCAAGCAATCTTATGTATTGCATTCTTATCTCATGGCTAAAATGTAATCATAGGTTCGAATTCCCTGCAAATTACACATAGAAAGTCGCAGGAAGTTCACATCTCTTATTGAACATTTAAACATTATTGTTAATATGGAGTTGTGGTTCTCTTTAGTTTTGATATCATACCATTCGCTTGGGGAAATTGCGGTTTCCAGCGACTCCCAGTTTACAAGATCCTTAGACACCGCATGCTCCCACACAATGTTCCCCATACGGCTGCTCTAGGATTGTACTGGTAAAATAAATGATACAATCCTTGTAAAACATGGGTCCTGAAAAAACCTCACAACATCAAACACAAATAATTGTAATGTTATCATTGCTCCCAATCATCCTGAATATGATAAGCTTTTAAAACACAAAAAGTTACAAAATGGAGAAATCAAAAAATTTATACTGAACTTGAAAGTCAAAGGAAATGATGTTTAAGAGCAGCAGTTTAATATCAGAAGAAACGGGAGGTGACTTTTATAAACTACAAAGATTTTCAATCTACAGAAAGGATTTGAAAATGAAGTGACTGGCATTGTCAACATTAAAAAGTGATTGTCAACAAAAAAGGACAGTAGCATATAGAAGACCATGAAAGCAACGAAAACTTTAAACTTGAGCCAGAGCTTGGAGAGATGACAGAGATTCTTTTTCCCATGGAAGGGAAGATGCAAGCTTAATTATGAAGGCTCCGAAAGGTGCTTTCAGGATATGGATTTTCGTAAATCTTATGAGGTGAGTTGGGGTAGGGGATATTCTTTTATTCTTCCTATGTGCAATGAAATGGAGGTGAGTGGTGGACTTCCAATTTGGGTGGTTTTAAACCATTCATGTGGTATTCATTTTTTGCAATATATCACATGTTTGCGGTATGGGCGATTCGAATTCATTCAAATATCAATGCTTTGCTGATGTTTGTGGTTTGAATTCATTTCTATAGCATCGATTTGCAATCTTTGGTGGTTGGATTTTTGACCTTCCTCTGCAAAATTTGATTTGGCATAATAGGCATTTAATAGAAAGTGTCTTCCTAAGCAAGTTTTTAAGCACCAAAAACATCTTTGTTGGTGCAACTTGGGTTGTCTACAATAATATTACTATAAAGAATAATAGGACACCAATAATAGTCATTTAATATAAAGTTTCTTCGTTGACGAATTGTGGAGTATAAAACCTGGAAATACCCAAGCCACCCAACAACATTATTAAGACTTCTTGGAACCCCACCAATATTGAGGAAACCTTTCATGTATTAGAACAGAAAAACACTTGTTTTCTAGAAACACAAGGATGGATTTGAAGTTTGATAATTTGAATTTTTATGGAACATGAAAGTTTTCATTCAAAGCCCAAACTCGATTTTGGTGCCATTCCCATTTCTTTGTATCGTGTGGAAAATACCGATGTGCAAATTTTAATCAAAGGGAGTAAGGGCGGTTTGTGGCCGTCTGCATGTTTTTTGATTTTAACTTTTTAAAATTGTTTTTAATTTGTTTTCACTATTTTTGCGGCGATTGCATGTTTTCATTATGCTTTGATGGACGTCCATAACTTGTTCTACAACTTCTATTTTAGCACGAGACGGGGAGGATCTTGTGACAAAGGTATGGAGCTTGGCTTGAAACACCGTTGATTGCATTCGTTTAAATGTTTTCAAAGCCTCTTTAACAAACCCATTTTGTGCATATCTTGTAATCATTGTAGTACATGAAATCACATCTCTTTGAGACATTTTGTCAAACAGTTGACGTGCCTTGTTAATGCTTCCACATTTTGCGTACATATCTACTTGGGCACGATTTGGGCATCTTATGGGGCCAATAACTCCTCTCTTTTGAAGATTATCAGATATTAGTATTTTTTGTGGTTTAATAACCAAAGAAAGGATTTGAGGCCACTAAGGTGTACTCCATATTAGTCCATGAGTTATTGCTGGCATGTTCTGTCAAGTTCTGTGCTTGGTAGGCTGAAGCCACAGTACAATCCCCTGTCGTTGTGTGCAGCAAGACTTTCATATCTTCAAAAGGTGACAAATGAACATGCGCGTTGCTTATTTCCTCTTTAAGATGTTGAATTTATGGTTTTAGTTCATCATTTAGGCCATCTAGAATAGCCATATTCCAAGCAATGAAGCCTTGTTGAGTGGTTGGACAGCAATCAACTATCACAGTAAATCTTTTTTTTGGAGTTCATATATAATCTCTGTATTGGATGGAATGTTGAGAGGGGGATGACCTTCCCATTTTTTATCCCAAAATCTGACTTGATTTTCTTTACCAATATGCCATGTGTAGTATTTGTTCAGCTGATCGGTTCCCATATGAACTATAGGAGGTCTCCATGTGACTGCAGGATCACGTTCCTTGCAATTTGCACCAAACTGATTGCTTAGTCTCCCAAACCCCTGTAGAATTGGTTGTCTCTAGAGTTTTAGCTAAGAAAGTTTCTTGCAGGAGGATCATATATACATTTTCTCTTTTGGCCGTATCTTTGGTGAATAGTGGTTTGTTGGGCACTCCTCAACCCCTTATATTCCAATATAAAATCCAATACAACAAAAACAGATAAATCAATTTCCCAATAGACCAACAACAATTATCAATCAAATAAACTCATTTAGAAAGACACTTATCCTTTGCTAGCACGTTGAGTGCATGTGCAAAACTTGGTGATTTGGCATAGGGAAAACAGGTTCACACCCACATCATTAGAACCGGGTTCAGGTCTCAGGTCTTTGTATCAAATGCACTGGACTACGGTAAAGGAACATGTACATGAATGACTAAACAATTTCATTAATTAAGACAATAATGAATGGTTTTATCTGTTCCAGCTTTGTTTTGTTTTTGTTGTTCTCGTGGAATATGCATCCGACTGTATATCGGAGATGGGGGCAACGCCCTGAGATTCGACAAGGAAGAATCTACCCTTTACCTTCCTGTCATAAAGATATCTAAAAACACCGAAACTGTTGTGAGAAACCTAATGGCTATGGAGGCGTTTCTACCATCAAAATTACAGGTTGTCTCTTGCTACATTGGTTTGATGAAAAGTTTGATTTACACAGAGCAGGATGCGACTTTGCTGAGGATGGTGGGGATTTTGTATATCTATGTAGGAAACGATGCGCAGGCGGCTCAGTTTTGGGATGGTCTTTGCAAGGGCATGTCCATATCTTCGCTTCAGCTGCTCAAGGTTCTGAAGAAGGAGATTATGGAGTGTTACAGAGCCAAATGGAGGGCTCAATTGATCGAGTTTTACATGAACCATTTTACAAGGCCATGGCGTACCACAGTGTCTGTGATAGTTGCAACATTTATTTTCGTGTTTACATTTGCTCAAGCCCTTTCTTCAATGTATGACTTCAAAAAGGTTGGTCCCGGAATTGAACTTCTATTTTGTATACACGCTTTTGATTTGATATAAAATTTAATTAGTAACATGTCATGGAAATTTGTAAGTGCCTTACCAAGCACCCTGGTTTGGTGTTTTAGTGCGGACTTACATTTACAAGTTAATTCGACACAGGAAAGAATGAGGATTTGAAGGATATCAACAACCATGTTGGAGTAGATATCAACAACTTGGTCTCTATGAAGGCTGAGCACGCATGTTACTGGATTGACGACAATGAATTCAAAGAATTAATACTCAATAATGGGTAGAATATTCAAGCTGGAAAAGTTTACAGGGTCACTCTGTACAACGGGCGTAGGGTAGCTATTAAGAAGATCTCGAAACATGATCGAATCAGGCGGATTGAAGAGAAAAGGTGAGCAGGTGGAAGTGGAGGTGGATACATTAGGGCTCATCCAACACACCAACATCTTGAAGATTCTGTGTTGCATTTCAAGCGAAGACACCAATTTCAAGTTGTTGGTGTATGAATACATGTCCAATGGGAGCTTGTTGGAGCAGCTGCATCATCGTGATTTGTGAACACCAGATGAAAGGGCGTTGCCGTGGCCGATCCGTTATAATATTGCATTGGCCACAGCTCGTGGGTTGAGCTATCTGCATCACGATTGCTCACCTCCAATATTGCACAGGGATGTGAAATCAACCAACATCTTGTTGGACGGAAATTTCGAGGCTAAAATTACAGATTTTGGCCTATCTAAACTATTTGATAACTTGGGCGATGAGTACTCGTGTGTCAGTTATGTCACTCCATGGATATATAGCCCATGTATGATACAATTTCCTCTCTCTTTGCCCATTTCTCAATTTGTTGTATTTTTCGTTGATCGGTTTATGTGATAGTAACCATTTGGCTCGATTTTGGGATGGTCTTTGCAAGGGCATGTCCATATCTTTGCTTCAGCCACTCAAGGTTCTGAAGAAGGAGATTATGGAGTGTTACAGAGCCAAATGGAGGGCTCAATTGATCGAGTTTTACATGAACCGTTTTACAAGGCCATGGCGTACCATGTGTACATGATAGTTTGCAACATTTATTTTCATGTTTACATTTGCTCAAGCCCTTTCTTCAATGTATGGCTTCAAAAAGGCTGGTCCCTGAATTGAACTTCTATTTTGTATACACGCTTTTGATTTGTTATAAAATTTAACTAGTAGCATGTCATGGAAATTTGTAAGTGCCTTACCAAGCACCCGGTTTGGTGTTTTAGTGTGGACTTACATTTACAAGTTAATTCGACATAGGAAAGAACGAGGATTTGAAGGATATCAACAACAACCACGTTGGAGTAGATATCAACAACTTGGTCTCTGTGAAGGCTGAGCACGCAGGTTATTAGATTGACGATAATGAATTCAGATAATTAATACTCAACAATGGGCAGAATATTCAAGCCAGGAAAAGTTTACAGGGTCACTCTGTACAATGGGCATAGGGTAGCTGCTAAGAAGATTCGAAACATGATCGGATCAGGCGGATTGAAGAGAAAAGGTGAGTAGGTTGAAGTGGAGGTGGATACATTGGGGCTCATCTAGCACACCAACATCTTGAAGCTTCTGTGTTGCATTTCAAGCGAAGACACCGATTTCAAGTTGTTGGTGTATGAATACATGTCCAACGGGAGCTTGTCGGAGTGGTTGCATCATCATGATTTGCGAACACCACATGAAAGGGCGTTGCCATGGCCGATCTGTTATAATATTGCATTGGCCACTGGCTTGTGGGTTGAGCTATCTGCATCACGATTGCTCACCTCCAATATTGCACAGGGATGTGAAATCAACCAACATCTTGCTGGATGGAAATTTTGAGGCTAAAATTACAGATTTTGGCCTATCTAAACTATTTGATAACTTGGGCGATGAGTACTCTGTGTCTGGTTATGTCGGCTCCCATGGATATATAGCCCCATGTATGATACAATTTCCTCTCTCTTTGCCCATTTCTCAATTTGTTGTATTTTTCGTTGATCAGTTTATGTGATAGTAACCATTTCATCACTAAATTTGTACAACTACAATTATATATTGGTAGAAGAAACAACTATAGTTATGTACAACTTTAAAGGAGCAACAACTATGGACTAGTGTTAAATCAAGGTAGCTCAGTAGAAACATGACATTATTAAGGACCTTCACCTATCAAGCTTAGATACAAATAGATATCAAGTGTACACAAATTTGTCTAAATCTTATTACTTGGTCACTTTTTCATCTTCCCCCCACCCCCACCACCTCTCTATCGTCCCTGTTCCAAAAACTTCATGGAGTTCATCTTTAGTGTATTAAATGTGCCCTTGTTTATGTTCTAGAAGTGTTTTGAACTGCACTACATATATAATTCATTTAAAATATTGTAAAATTACCGAGCTATATTAATTTGTACCTTTGAAAATTGGTGCTCAGCTATTCATTGATCAATTTATAATCTTGTCGAAATTACGGTTGTTTTTGAAGTAACTAATTGAATAAGTATAGATATATTTAGTTTTATTAACTTCTTTTTCACTTTTTTGTAGGGTATTTGTGATTCTCATTCTCCCACAGTAAAGAAGAGAGTGTCGTCTCTAAATGAACTTCAGGTGGGTTTCAATATTGATTGAAGTATTTATTCATTTGTTTTGTTTATTGCATGTTATGGATTAAAAATTATTGTAGAGTGCTTTCATGTTATTTGCTTTTGATTGTTACATTTATATTTAGACTCCAATCCTTTTTCGAAGTGAAATGTGGGGGCATGTGCCTTCGTTAATGACATGATTCGTTATGTGCTGAGGGCTTGCTCCCCAATGAGGGGCTTTTTAAGATGCCCGTCATACCTAAAAACATCTTCTACGACTAACATACTTATTTTCCCTCTCTAGTTTAATATGATGCAGACTAGAAACACAATTCCCCTCCCTACAACGGGACTGACTTAACTACGCCTCACTTGCAGAGGGAAGAAGAGTTTAAACGTCTTCAATGTGTTGTTAATGTTTTGCATTGCAGGAAATCGAAACCACCAAAAACAGTGATCGCCTCCACCTGATGCCAACATCCCCAATTTTTCTCTCCAAAATATGAACGATTGGAGATCATTCACGAGGCTTCTTCTTGATTTATGATTCTAACGAAGATGCACTGAAATATGAACCACCACACAAATTGAGGAGAATGGGAATTCCAATCGAGGCATCTGCAACTGGACAAAAATACAAGAAACGTGCAAAGAAAATTGCACAAGCAAAAAACTTTGTACATTATATCACTTTTTTGCATTTTTAATAATTTTAAGGGTAAGACCTCATGTTTGCGCTTTTTAAATGAAGTGACTCATCTATATTTATACACATACAAAATCAATCACCCATAGTTTAAACAAACACAACTACAAAAAAAACTATCCCTATAACACAAATAACATATCTTTGTTTTTGGTCTCATGGAATGTTATGATTGTAAGATATGCACAAAATAGCTTTAACAATGATGCTCTCAAACTCGTTGAGGTAATAAAGAAATTTGGAATGTACCATAACCATTTCAGATTTGTTTATATATAATTGCATATTCTATCTCATTTTAGTTTCATGGAGAGATAATATGTTAAAGCACTTAGTCATTCTTTCAATCTACTTTGACAACAACACTTCACATTCACTACATTCTTGAGAGTGAGTAATAGCAAACTTACATGTCTCACTTGCATTTGTATTCAATTATTACACAATTAATTATTCTCTAACATCCCTTCTATTGTATTTCGCAACATTTGTTCGGGCTTTAATAGAAAATTAGTATTGTCAATCACACCCCTTATCAACATCAACTACAAAAGTAATAACTGTCTTTCTAAATCTAATAACATATACCATTCGGCGTTCACATTGCATTGTACACATGCGATTGGTAGTATAAATACTAATCACGAAAAATAGTACTAAGTAGTAACCCCATCAAGTCGGAAGATTCCATTGCAGTGCAGATTTTTTTCGGTTCATGTATTTGCCGTTGTTTTCCTCCGAGCGAAGAGAGCAAAATAGCGGGAATGATGAGCTCCCGAAATATTCAGATTCAACCGGGCTAGGACATTAAAAATCTTTCCTCCTCCTCTTTGCTGAAGCGTTGGTTGAATTTTTGCATAACGCGTGGGTGTGCAAAATACATGTAAAAGCCATCAGAATTCATTTGAAAACCCTACAACAGTGCGCAAATCTTTTTATTCTTTATTTTTAAGGGACGAGTTGGTTACTGTTTATGGAGAAACAGGGAATATAGCAAAAGAGCGTCATTTGTGTACGGCCACGCGCAGTTGGAGTTTGGGACCCTTTCGTGGAATCAATCATGTCAATTCCACACAACCGCTGCGTTTTCGGTTAGTCTCTTTTTGCTTTTGTTCTTTATTCTTTTTCTTTTCTCCCTTCCATTAATATTAGGGATCGTCTTTCAAATAAATTTGTGCCGCCAAGAATGTCCAACGGCGTCGGGAAAATTTAGGGAATTAGAAATTTTACCTTGTTTTGTGGATCTTTTCAGTTCCAAAGCTATGAAATATTTGTATTGTAGGCGAATTTAGAGGACGAACATGAAATTCACTACCATTACATGTTTATTTTGGCCAATTAATAATTTAAGTGTGTGCTAATATTTGAATTTTGAGGAAGAATGCAGAATTTATCATTCATAAATGTGTATTTTGGGAATCTAATAAGAAAAATCGTGGAAAAATTTAATTGTTTTTGGTTAATTGGCGATTTTAATATCTAATTTTTTTGGTGAAAAATTAGTCAACTGATGAAAATCAGCTTATGAAAAATCACCAATTGGACTGACGAGAAGTTCTACAAAGAAAGAGAGTGTCTACTGCATCTAGCAAGAATAAAATGTTGCCTGCGGTTCAAAAGAAATAAAAGTGTAAAGTAGGAAGAGTTTGGCATAAACCATAGAGCTGTCAATCTCTTGACGTTTCAGGGCAGCCAAGATGTACTTGTCTGGATGATGCTATACATGTAGGCTGCTAAGATGTACGATGTCCTGATAAGCTTGGACCACATTCTTAAAAATTTTAAACATAGTCCATACGACAATGTACTCTGTAATCATTACACCACAATTCTGTGGTATATTAGCTAGAGCTAGGACCTGTTGGTTGCCTGGTTCTTTTTCAAAAATCATATTAAAAAGTTGCTTTAAAATACAACAATTTACATATCAGAGGAGTATGACAGAGAAAGATAAAAACAAAATGAATCCCACCAAGTGAATTCAAGCACTTTTCACTAAAAATTTCTTATCCTGCCCTAGCCTGTGTTGTTTTACATGTGAACATTTTGGTTCTTTGTCTAAAAAGTTGACCTTAGCTAAATTTTTCCGCTTAATTCCTGTTACATATCTGTCTGTCTGTCAAAAGGCAACAGAATGGACATCATCGTATCCTGGTCCTGAAAAGCAATTGAGCCATGAGGTTTGCACTGCTCAGGGGTTTTGTTAAACAACATTAGGCAAAACCGAAGAGAGGATGGCACAGCTCTAGCTTATGTTTTTCTTCTCCCGAGTCTTGGAGCATCAGGAGTAGGCATCACTACAGTGTGATTTATTGAAGCATTCTTCCACCAAGTGACCTTTTGTTTTCTCCTCCTTCTGACCTGATGGTGGCATCCGATTTCTTATTATTTAAAAGATTGTGCTGTGCAGAGGGGTGACTGTCGGCGAGTACTCACAGACCAGAGTCCGTGTCAGTCTTGGCAAGTCTGCGGTTTTGAATTGCAGACTTGGCTGAGCCTGACAGCCGAGATTTGTGAGCTCTGATTGACAGACTTGGTTGAGCCCAGTGTTTTAAAAACCGGTCAAACCGGAACCGGAACCGGCCGGTTTGACCGGTTTAACATTTTAAAGCACGAACCGTTTAGTAAACCGGATCGGTTGACCGGTTTTAGCCCAAACGGCCGGTTCCCAAACCAGAACCGGAACCGGAACCGGAACCGGCCGGTTTGACCGGTTTAACATTTTAAAGCACGAACCGTTTAGTAAACCGGATCGGTTGACCGGTTTTAGCCCAAACCGGTCAAACCGGTCCGGTTTCATCCTGAACCGGCCGAGTCATGTAAAGATAGCATTTCTTTCCTTTTTTGGATTTTTGGTGAAAAAAACACAAGCATAGAATAAAATTTGCCATTTTTGGAAAGGGTCCGGGAAGATGTAGCAGCAAAAACTTGCATGTGCCATAACTTTCATTTTGTGGCTCCGTTTCAGGTGTCATTTTCTCTAAAAGTGCATATTTTCTCGAGCTCTACGCATTGATGGCAATATTTTTCTTATTTTCATAAAATCCATTTTTGCACCTTTTTGGACCAAGCAGCTTCTTGCAATCTTCTGAAAGAATCATGAGCTTTGATTGCCTGTAGACAAATTAGTAATTAAAAATACTGGATAGCTTTCCAAAACTCGGCGAGTATTCTGGCCAAATATTGCAGTGCGAGCATTCCAACTATCACTATATACATGAGCAAACTTTGCATATTTTGTGTGTAATTGTTGGAATCATGGTTTCTAATTTTTCAAATATATTGTTTTCTTTAAAAATGTAATTTTTATGTGTTTTTTAGTAAACCGGTTCATAGAGTTTGAACCGGTCCGGTTCCGGTTTCGGTCCGGTCCAACCTTGACCGGTTCTGATTTTTAAAACATTGGTTGAGCCTGACAACCGAGACTTGTGAGCCCCAAGTGACAGACTTGGCTGAGCTTTCCAGTAAAAGAGAAAACAATGCATTAAAAAAACATTAATAACATTTTTATACACTATATATATTTTTAAATTGCTGACTTTTGGCCAAGTTTTTCCATCGAGTCCAAGGCCAAGTCAAAAACCAGGTGGCCAAGTTTTTACCAAGTCCAAGTCTCAACACTATGGTTGTGTGCCAAGTCACTGCATTTGGCGAATGACAAGGATAGAAATCACAATTGGGTGAATCTCAAACTAGGGCAAAACAATTCGTTAAAAATTGCGACTGCAATTGTATGTAGCTCACAATAGTTTATGGTTCTGCATAGTTGTTGTATTCTTTATAGCTGAAATTGCATGGCTGTGATTTTGAGGCGTTAGAGGTCTGAATGGCCGTGTAAAACCAACCATATTGGGGCAAAAATTAGACAGCCTGACTGCTGTAACCAACCGTGCTCAAACTGTTGATTCTCTGTCCATCTTTCCTTGCTTCTTCATCACCTGATCCCAATCTCTTCAGTTCACTGTTCTTCTGTTGCTGCTGTGACTACCGTGATGTGGATGTCATTGCCGTGGAAAACTCTGTGTGTTATGCCATGGAAAACTTTGTGCCATGTCATCACTGTCAAATGAAGCTCGTTGCATTTTTCTATTTAGTTCAAACTTATACCTTAGCGACTAGGTTAAAGTTTAGGTTTACTAACTTTTGCTTCATTTTTATTTTGTTTCTTTAAATTTATCAATATCTTATAAGTTTAACATTAACATTTGTGTTTATTAGCGTTTATATATATATAAGTTTAACATTAACATTTATGTTTATTAGCGTTTATATATATATATATATATATTGTTTCATTAAATTTAGCAATATGGTATTAGTTAGTTAATATTTACTTTAAATTAATCTAGTATTAATATTTGGTATCCAATAATTTAATATTAATATTTAGTTTAGGATTCTTATTTATTTTTAATTTGAACTTACTTATTATGTGAACGTTATCCCAAATTTTTCCTGAATTTTATCGGTTGGTGAATATGTTTTGAATTTAATTGCTGCCGAACATGAACCTTGTGACTTAGGAACTTGTGTGTGCATTGCCCAAGGGTGTTCCAAGGAAAACCCCTATATTCAAAGCAGCTCTTGCAACTGAAAGCATCATTCTCATCATCTACTTTTTTGGCGTCATATCAAGTCATTTTGTTCTAGAAAACCTATCTGGAATTCCACCTGTACACTGAGCCTCACAAATTTTGTTCTGAAGTGCCTTGCTGTCTTTTGGCCAATGTCATGGTATTACGAGTGGCCCTTATTACTATTACAACACAACCTTGTAGACTTTGTTGACTTCTTTTTAACTCTACCTAGCTTCTAATTTTTTTACAGACATAATTTCCTTCTTTCAGTACACCCATTTTCCATTTATCTGCCCCTACATATTCTGTTAAGGTTTCAACTTGGTTTTGGTGTCTAGTGAATTGTTTTGGCGAGTATGTACTGGGTAGATTATTTGTCTAGTTCATGAATTGTTCGAGAAGACAATTTTGGCATGCCAATTTCCATGGGTTATTGAATTAAACCCTAGTTGTGGTAATTTGCTTTGGTCTGCTCCAGCTATTGTCTTGTACGGCAATAACCTAGGGACTTGGACCTGAATGGTTTCTTTTCAATCAATAGGTTTGGTTCCCAATTTGGGACTTGTGCTTGAATGTTTTATTTCCAATCGATAAGTTTTATCATTTATGATGAATTGGGGACTTCCACCTTGATACTTGTTTCTTAGCTGAGAAGCTGTGTGTCTTTGTTGTTATGAGTTGCATGGCAATCATTGCACACCTAAAAAGGATCGATGTTGGAATGTCTATGTTGTCAATTCTTTTACAAAATTTACTTTCCTTTATGCTACTAAAACCCAAGAAATATGTAATATTGCAAGCAAGATCATAATCATATCTAATATACTATAACAGAGTTATTCTAGTGGCCCGTCACATGTTTTACCCAATGCTGGGAAGTGGGAACCCTTAAAATAAGTTTGATGAGATGCTACCATATACAATTTCCCTCCCCTAGTTTGTGCAAGCTGGAGAAGTGGTATCAGCTTACATTTTTCCCTTTGCAAACAATGCCTGTTCAAAATCATTATCATTTCTACTACACTACAACAGTGTTCATCAAATAAATGATTTTGTTGAGATATCCAAGATTCATGTGGATTTCAGATTTTAACCAGAATTATTTTAGCATTTTCTTAAAAATTTTGGTGAGAGCCTACTATACACATTTTGGACTACACTTCGTGGTCCATCATCAGTTACTTCCATTTCTTGGAATTTTACAACATATAGGGTGGCATAATGCATATAACAGGGTCTCACCATTCTTGTTTACAGAAAGAGAGAGAAAGAACTTATATTAATGTCCATAGATGACCAAAATTATGTCAATGGGACTCAAGAATAAATCCACTTACAATAGGAAGTGCTATGGTAAAAGGACCCTAGGAACACCTAGTAACTAAACAAAAGAAGATCAAAACCACTGCAAGTGAATGAAAGCCCCAACCATGTGGCTAGGTTACCAATATAAATATCTGCGTGGAGCGAGCAAGAACAAAAACACTCTTAAGGAGCATGGGGTGACGGAAGTCAGAGAGACTGGATGGTAGTCTCATCAAACAAATCTGATTGTGTTACTGTTCGGGATAGAGGAATCAACTGTAACCATCTAACACAATGAAAGAGCCAATGTAGGTTCTGAGAATGCTCATTGAGGAGTGTCTAGGGCCAAGGGGGCTAGGTTGGGTAATCTTAGTGGTAAGCAAAGCACAACCAATCGACAACCTGGAAGTTGTGCTGTGTTTGTCACGGCGTTGCTTGTATTTAGCATTTGCCTAGTATAGAATGGTTTGCTCTTTCTACTAAATGTGCTCAATGAACTTAACAGCTTTGTCAACTTCCTTTTGAGCTAAAGGAGTTGCTATTATTGATGGTGGTATAGGATAAGCTACATCACAGGTGCGGGAGGTTGGAAACCCAAACAAACCTAAAAAGGGCTTTGTCCAGTAGAGATGTGAAGAGCTCTGTTGTAGCTATGTTGAATGAAAGGAAGGCTTTCATCCCATGTGTGTTGCTTCTTTGAATTGTACATTGTGAGAAGATGCACGATCATCTTGTTAACCACTTTTGTCTGTCCATCAATCTACGGATGGAATGCGGTAGACTTATTCAACTTTGTGTCCATCATAGACCAAAGTGTTATCCGAAAATTCTCCAAAAACCTTGTGTCCCTAGTAGAGATGATAGTTTTTGTAAATCAAAATGGATCCAGACATTTTCAAAGTACAATTTGGCAATTTCCAGAGCAGAAATAGATTTCTTACAAGGTATGGGAATTACCATCTGAAAGAATCTACCTACCACTACATAAACATCATCACTGCCATGCTTGGTAGTAGGGTAGCCTAAGAGGTAATCCATGGAAATAGCTTCCTATAGTCTCATTGGAGCGAGCAGAGGTGTATAACCTTGCTTCTTGTTGACCGGTTTGCCTAGTAGGTACCATGTTCGAAAAGTTCGGGTTGTTCGAAAGGAAAAAAAGTTTGGAAGATTGGAATTTTACAAAAAGTTTGGTTCGGTTCGATTTAGAAAATTTACAAATTTAAATATATTTTAAAAAATAATTACATATATAATATTTGTAAAGAAAAGTTAATTACACATAAGAATATACACAAATTTAAATATCTTTTATAAACCAAAAGTTAGACTATTATTTATGAATGCAATGTAATTTATAATTAAAATGAAAAGTGTATTCCTAACTAGAAGCATAAATATTACCTATATCTATTATCGAGTCTTCATATTTATAAGGTAAAAGACATCTGTCTCACAAATGAAAATATAAAATTTAAGATGTCGGCCCAGCCCTAACTCAAAATTTGCAGGGATTAAAGACCATAAGCGGCTGCCACTAACAGCCCTAAGCGGAATCTGATGTAGATGGATGACAGGCTTCAGATCTGAAGCAGATCGAGGACAGCTTGTATACAGTGTTCGGCAGTGAACACAGTCCAGAAAATGGCCTAGAATATGCATATCAAATGCCTGTGAAGAAATAAAATGCCTTGCTGCCCCGTACACAGTGCAAGCTCCAAAACTGAAACAGCTCAAACAGCCCAGGCTGAGAATAAAGGAATCAATTAGGGCTTTTTAATGGCGTGTTTGTCTTCTTTTCTGCATATGACAATAGGGTTTAAAGCTTTGATTTAGTTGTTCTTTTCCTTTATTATTTTAAACATTTAATTTTTTTCAAATTAAAATAATAAAAAAATTTAAGTCTCGAACTTACCGAATAAGTTCGACCTGCCCAAAAAGTTCGGTTTGAAATGAACTTCCACCAGGTTCATACAAATATGGTAACTATGCCGGTTTGGCAATTGTACATGCGGTATAAGACCTAATGTATTTGGTGACATCTGACCTGAGGTGTGGCCAAAAGAAATACTGTAGCACCGCAAGGGTCTTTTCAACTCCAAAGTGTCTTGCAACCTTACTGAAATGAGCTTCCATTATTAGATTATGCTTCTCTCCCTTGTGCTGTACACACAAGTGACCAAGGTGATATAGGAGTTCATACCTCAATTAGAAATTTAGAACTTATTGCTGAGCAAGTTGTGCTAGATTTTTGCGAAGTTTAGATCCGAAGGATACAATTCTGATTAAGTGTTTACTTCATGTACACAATCGTCAAGCACTGTTAGGAGAGCTTGAACCGGAGGTCAACTCAAACAATCAACTATTGGATTGTCACTTCCCTTTTATGCTCGATGTTGAGGCGAAACTATTGAATATAAGAAGATTGTTTATAATGCCACCCCTAGTTACAACTTTTTCTGAGTAAGCAAGAATTGAAGCAGCCTGTGATTGGTGTGAATCACAGTCTTCTTGCCCAAGATGTAATGCTTCCAATGCTTATATGCCTGAATAGTAGCATAAAGCTCATGCTCATATGTTGGGTAGTTTCTAACTAGTGCGCAGAAAGTTTCACTATGGTAAGCAACTGGGTGACCATGTTGAGCTAGGACAATTCCGAGTGCATGATCGGATGCGTCAATCTCTATCTCAAATGGTTGCTAAAGATCAAGTATCGTGAGTACTAGAGCGAAACAGAGTCGGCATTTCAATTCTTCAAGTGCCTTCTGTTGTGTGGCTGGCCAGACAAAGACTCCTTTTGAATGCCTTGTGCTTCTATTATGTATCCTAGGTAGTATATCTCCCGCATGGAAAATGAGCATTTCTCCATCTTAGCATATAGCTTTTGTTGCCGCAAAGTGTGGAGCACTTGTTGAATATGGCACAAGTGTTCATCCCATGTTTTGCCAAAGATTAGGATATCAAGGTAGACAACAACAAATGAATTTGTGAAAGGCTGTAGAGTGTTAGTCATCATCCACATGGATAGACTACAACAAATAAATTTGTGAAAGGCTGTAGAGTGTTAGTCATCATCCACATGAATAGACTACAACAAATGAATTTGTGAAAGGCCTATATTGTTCGTCATCATCCACATGGATAGACTACAACAAACGAATTTGTGAAAGGCCGTAGAGTGTTAGTCATCATCCACATGAATGTGGCCGACTAGGCAAAGGCTGTTTTTGAACTCCTTGTGCTTCTACTATGTATCCTAGATAGCATATCTCCCACATTAGCATATAGCTTTTGTTGCGCGAAGTGTGGAGCACTTGTTGAATATGGTGCAAGTGTTCATCCCATGTTTTGCTAAAGATTAGGATATCATCAAGGTAGACTACAACAAACGAATTTGTGAAAGGCCGTAGAGTGTTAGTCATTATCCACATGAATGTTGCGGGTGCATTAGTCAAGTTGAAGGACATAACGAATCACTCAAACAAATTTTCCTTGGATTTGAAGGTTGTCTTCCCGATGTTTGTAGGTTCAACTGGAATCTGATGATACCCAAACTAAAAATCGATTTTGATAAAGAATTTGGCATCGTCGAGCTGGTCTAGTGGGTCGTTGTTCCTGGTAAGAGGGTAGCGGTTGTTCATTATGATCTTTTTGAGAGCTCGGTAGTCAATGCAGAACGTCCATGTCTTTCTTTGGCGTGAGCATAATTGGGCTGTTACAAGGTGATGAGCTAGGCCTATTATGTCCTTTATCCACAAGTTCATGGATCTGCTGCTTGATCTCTTCATTCTCCAAAAATGATCTGCGGTATATAGATGCATTAGGAAGAGGTAGCCCTGTGATTAAATCAATAGTTTGCTTTATCGCACAATGCCTCAGGTGACTGAAAAGTATCCTTGTATTTTTACAACATGTTGTGCAGCTGATGCATGTTTGCTGAAGGAACTGTGAGGATGTGTTTCTGTTCAGGTATGACCATTAGGAGCTCAAACTCTTTGCTAGAGCTGACTAGCTTCTTGCATTGCTTGGTGTTGATGAGTGAGAAATTAGGGACTACTTCCGATATGCAATAGCTCATATCACCGACATCTACGACTACATTTTGTGGATTTGCCTTATAGATTCCATGTCTATGCTAAAGATATGGTTGACCAAGTAAAACTTCACATACCTCTAACAGTGCAACATTACAAAGGACTGCATCTTGAAAAAGATTGATTCTATACAATAAGTGACACTGCTGAGTAACACATTTTTCATAGCCTGAGCTGAACCATCTATTTAAGTATGGGTGAGGCGTTAGTTCAATCTTTGAACTGCTTCAAGAGAACTCTGGTTCTTCTTACTTCCATTGTCAACTATGAAATATACCGCTTGTTTGTTGATCCACATCTGGGAATGGAACAAACATTTTATTTCCTCCAAATTTGAATTTGCGCAGAGGCAATATTTGCTGTACTGAGCATGGCATCGGGCTCAGATTCCATTACTTGTTTACCTTTATCTACTGCCGTGGTGGTAGTACTATCTGCTTCAAGTTGTGCAAGTAGAGTTTTCTTAGTGTAGCATTCATCTGTTGAGAGTGTGCCAGAGCGATCGATTGTACAGCACTTGTTAGTCTTGGATTGTTTATTTTGATCATTTGATGGTGTTGCCTTCTTCTAAGGATGGCACGAAGAGTCACTTCCTTGGAGAGAATTTTGCTTTGTTCCAAGCTTGGAATTCCTTGATTGCAGCTTGTCTTGAGACATGGATTCTACTAGCTTAGACTCTAGCTTGGCTTTTCTTCGAACTTGCAAGCAAATCTGTAGGTTTCCCCCAAAGAGGAGATTTGCAAGAAGTCCATGTCAGATTGAATATAGGTCTCAAGCCCGACCTATATTTCAAGATGAGATTTTGTTCAGATTCTTGAATATTCATTTTTGCGGCGAGGAAGTAAAAGGTGTCCTTGTATTCAGATTGAACAGATTGACTCATGGTTTCCAACAGGAAAATAGGTATTTTGAGCCCTTCAATGAAACTATTCCATGTATCTTCAAAAGATTCTAGATTAGCGTCATCTTCATGTGCAGTGTTGTAGTAATTCTACCATTTCATTACAGATAAAGAAACTTCGAGAAGAGCAAATGTAATATTTTTGCTATTAGAGAAATAATTTACCACGTGCTATGAACAAATGAGGTTAAAGCCAGTTATCTAGGGCATCTTCATCTATGTTTCCTTCAAACATAGGAATGTCTAGAATGACTTGTACCTTATATTGGGTGTGACCAAAAAAAGGTTGTTGTAGAGGAGCAGGATTGGGAGTTGCATGTACATTATGAATTTGAGAGAAGTGATCAGTGATCCTTTTTCTTTCTCGTGCATGGGTTCTTCTAATTCTTCTTCTTGCCTTTCCAAAGCATCCTCTATCATTTGCTTGAACATATATGAAGTTGGAGTCTTTGAATTTGTTCAGTCTTCAATTTGAGGATGTGAAGGAAGGTATGAAGAAGGATTGTGTTTTTGAGTCCTATCTTCTTGTATTCAACCCTTGTGAGTGGACACACAAACAGAGAGAAAGTTTAGATGGAACTTCAATACCACTGGGATGTGATGAAGTGGGTATGTGCTCAAATACCACCAACTTGGAGTCTAGGAGGAGACCTGATGGACAACATTCTAAATGAGAATCTAGATGTTTCATGTGCGTATATATGAATCATAAAGGCTGAAAGATAGATCAGAGTGCTTGTACAACAAAGAAGACAATTGACACTAGATGTAGAACTGTAATGCAAAGTTATATTGTGGAAAATCATGTACAAGATCCAAGAGGTTGGGTGTAGGATGTCTATGTACTCCTTATTTTCTAGTTACTAATCCACTAATAATAGAAAGATGCCTTAATATACAAAGGAGGAAGATTAAGCATTGGTTAAACTGTTACAACTGCTTCATAATAAATCATCAGTCCATCATGTTCATCTGGCATTACTGTGGAACTGAGCGGTAGAGTGCTGACACTGCAGAGCTACGTGGAACTGGGAGGTACCACAAAGGAGGTGTTTGGACCCCGCGGTATGCACATGTGTGCGCGTTATGTTGCTGGAGACACTGGTGAAGTCAGATCATGATATGGAGCAACACCGTGGTGCTGCGAATTATTGGAGATCTTAGATTCTCGTGGATCATGTTTTCTTGGATTCCAAGATTCATTATTGCTGCAGTAAAAATGCTCAGAAAATAAATTCATTTGAGTTTTGGATGAAAGAATCAGGATTATCAAAAGAAACCAAATTAGTGACAATTCTAAAATTCTCTAACATTAAATGTATTAATAACATGTTTGAGGTTCAGCACTAAACAAACTGGTTAATTCAGGATTTTTGCTAGCTGATTTTAAATAATATTCAGTGTGGCTATTTAGGTTTGTAGCTATTCCAATTGTGGCTATCAATTAGGAGGTTAGGGACAAAGTAGCAGTTATCATCTTTGCTAGTTAGCATGAATATGAGTGGGCATCAATTGCACACAATGGCACTGAGATGTGGTTACTGCATCTGTCTTAGGAACCCAATTGTTATGGGTCCCTAAAACTGGCAGTATATGACTCTATGCAGTGGATTTGTAGTGCAGAAAAATATGACATAACCTGGTACATTGATTTTGAGCAGAAAACATAGGTTGTGTTGCTGTAGGATAGATTTACAAACACCTGATTTGTGCTTAATATGGGGTATTTGGAAAAAATCTCAGCCAATACTTTCTGAAAACGAAAATATCACAAGTAGAGCTTGGACATAGTAGGATGACAGTTTTACATTCAATAATTTAAAAGTAGAGAGCTGGAGCAAAATATATATTCAGGAACTCCCAATCAACTAAATGCAATATGCAAGAAATACTCAAAAAAAGAAGTAATGCGTCAAAAAAAAGTAATCTGTAAAAAAGAAGTAAATTGCAAATCCGCAAAATGAAAAATTAGGGCATGATCTACAAATATTCAGATAGAGCCTTGCACCTGTTGGGAATGTAAGGTTGTTTCCGTTTTCATATGACAACCAGTTGCTAGCCAGTTTAAAACCCATTTCAGCTGTTCTAGATTTAGTGAAAGCTTCTAGATTTAGTGAAAGCCTCAATTTCCATTGCATTCAAATAAAAATAAATTGAAGGAGGCCATTGTTGGGGAAGTGTTTATGGTTGCCTTCAGTCAAATAACTGAAATATTAATTCCCTCAGATCTTGAAACCCTCATTGCATATACATGAAATTTATCTGTGTAGCTTGGAATAACAAAATGTGTGAGTATTTTCCAATGTTCAAATCCTGGTTGTCTGTCTGTTCAAAACTTCAAAGAACTTTGGGTTTCCATCTTATGCAGCTTCTTATTGTTTGGCCCATGCTTGCTCAATATTTTATGCACCTAAGCTTGAACTAGTCTGAGATGCCTGTATGATAGTTTTCACAAATATAATGTGATTTCATTTATTAAACATTACATTGTTAAAATGAGAAAAATGAACTTAACTTTCTTCATGCACTGATGCTAGAGCATTTAAAACTTATTAGTATACCACCTTTTTTATACTATGCAGCTTCCAACAATTATTGATATATGTGGCAGCTTGAAATTCATTTTGGAATGAACACTAGACCTAAACTACCGAATCATGGCTTGTCCAGTGTAGTATCAGCTTCAATGCCAATATTTACATTGATGTCCAATGACATCAGTGCTGGATCCCTTAGGTGTCGACCTTGTTCCCTTTCCTTGTGTCAAGAGGCAACGCCCCATGGGCCAGGACCAACCATTACTACTTGACACCATTCACCATGAAAGATGAAGGGCCACACGTGGAAGAGCAATAGTTTCATCTTCCATAAGGATTCCTTTGTTGATACAGGTGTCAGCATTGAAATTCATGTTGGAATCAATGCTATACCAAAACTACTCAGTCATGGCCTGTTCAGTCTAGTATTAAAATTCTGTGTCAAAATTTGCATTGAAGCCCAATGATGCTAGTGCTGGGTCCCGTAGATGTCAATCGTGTTTCCTTTAGTTGGGTTACAGGACAATGGCCACAGGCCAGTATCAACCAGTACCACTTCACAAGTTCACACTACTCATCAATAACCATCGAGCAGCGAAGGGTCGCACGTTGAAGAACAACATCTTCATCTTCCATAAGGATTCTTTTGTGTTTTAAAATTTTATTATAAACATGTGCACATTTATTTCAATAAAAGGCAGAGAAATTTATCTCTTTTGGGAGAATGTCTTTTACAGAATATCCGGACTAATAAGACTTTCAAATCCATATCTTCTTGTTGAATTATAAATTATTGTTTTTTTGTGTTTTTGATTCGTGTTGTAATTCACTTCCTCTTATAGCACATTTGAATTTCAGCAATTTAGAGTGATGCCACTGGATATGTCCTTTCATCTTGATCAATTGTTTGTCTTACATTCGCTGTGTATTTATGCGGATAGGTGTTCTACAAAGGCAGCTGGGAAGGGGGTGGTGGTGGACTGTAATGTCTGAGAGTTAAAAAAATAATTTGCGACCTTAAATTTGATGTTCTTGTGATCATCACATGGAAATTTCAACCTTAAATCTGATGTTCATTTGACCATCACATGGAAATTTCAACCTTAAATTTGATGTCCATTTGACTGTCACTTAGGAACTGTTTCTTTTTGCTTGGAGAAGTCAATCAAAAAATTGTAATATCTCGAGCATATAGTGGAGTTAGAGCACGTTTTTTTTTTTGAGCCCAACATAGTGGTGCAACTAGATTGTCACCATTAGTCTCAAATTAGTGGAAAATTTGTGGAGAAGGTAATGGAGTTATTAATCAATCTGGTATGTGAAAAATCCAAGATAAGGGCCTTGAGATTGATATTTCTCAGCATTTTTCAGATGTATTTAATATATCTGTACTAGTCTGTATTCTATTCATAGTTATGAGGCTCTCCAATTCAGTTATAAAACTCTTTGAGTCCAAATGGTTAGTGTCCTTAAATTTTTCACATAGTTATCTGTCTCGGGGACAGGTGGGCAGAGAGACAGGGACAGAGGGATGTGGTTTCTGGGATGGAAAAAAATTTCCCAGATTTTTGGGGATGGCCAGGGGGCGGCTATTATCATAATACATAAAAAGTAGTATTTAAATGTTTAAGCTTCTCTCAATAAAAATTAGTGGTTTAAAATGTATTTAATTTTTTAGAGTACTTTCGGGATTAGAGTTCAATGTTTTGGTAAAAAAACTTCTTTTTAAGGTAAAAGAATGAAGAAACTTTAATTCTTCTTTTTTAAATTGGGTATGTCCTTGCCAAGTCCTCAAGTGCCCGAAACATTCAAGATGTCTGGACTCTGGGGCATCACCAAAATCTAAGGGACGGGTCCCCGTGTAACACTGATTTTTCATCTCTTTGAGAACATATTTAAAGATATTGTAGTAGCGTAGAATCTATAGATACATGTTGCTAAGTTGCAGGAAACACACCTGAAATCTTGGGAACATGTGGATGGCTGCTGGAAACGTCCTGGAAACAACTTGGTTTTTTTCTGACAGGTGCACAGATATTTCCGGCAGGTTTCTGAGCATTTCTGGCAGGCTTCTTGGTATTTCCGGCACCTTTCTTGAAAAATAAATTTAAAAACCTAGAAAATAAAAATAATACCATATTTTAAATGTTTTATTTTCTATATATATATATTTTAATTATTTACAGTGTTGCATGGAGACTCGTCTCCTAACACAAAAATGCATCTTGGAGACTGGTACTTGTCTTCTACACTTGCATTTCAGTGTTCTTTTTCAATATAATCTGTACTCTTGACCTTAGATATGTTGAGATGTCAAAGATAAATATCAATATAATTACTCTTATCAACCAAACAACCAATAATGAAGCTGAAATTATTGCATTAAGGGAAGGACTTAAAATGTTTTTATTGGAACATTCCCCACCATTGATCATTGAAGGAGATTCTCTCCTGGTAATCAATGCAATTAAAAAGGGTAGGACTAGCAATTGGCGTCTAAATTATCTGTTAGCCCCAACCATCCACCTCTTCCAATGTTCAGAGTTGTTGATATGCAACATTGTCTAAGAGAGCAATAAAGCAGCGGACTGTCTAAGAGAGCAATAATGCAGGCACCGACCTCACTTTATTCTTTAAAATCGAGAGCAAAGATATTAATGAACGACCTGGATTGAATGAAATCATTCAAAATGAAGGATCATAAGGGGATGTTTGTTATCTATAGAATAGGCAATTTTTGTGCCTCATAATCACCCGAGGATATGCAAGCACAAACAACTTTGATTACCTCACGTGGTTATTAGTTCATAATGAGGTTAGGCTTGGGAAGCACGTTTTCACATAGACAACTTATTAGCAACCTCCATCACCCGTTTTAGGCATTTGAGAAAGATTTGTAATTGGCTGGGCAATTAATAGCTTGCACATGCTAATCTGGGAGATGCATTTTTAAATCATTGTCCCATTGCCACAGGTTACAAAGTTTTTTGCCAAAAAAAGAGCATCCATAAGATATTTTAGGGCGACATAGTATAAGATAATGGCGTCGACGAATGTGGAGATAAATCTGGCAGAGCTTTCTTCAAAGGAACTGCAATCCATTTTTTGCCTCGTAGGCCCTGATGAAGAT
Source organism: Taxus wallichiana var. yunnanensis (assembly GCA_018340775.1). Taxonomy (NCBI): domain Eukaryota; kingdom Viridiplantae; phylum Streptophyta; class Pinopsida; order Cupressales; family Taxaceae; genus Taxus; species Taxus wallichiana. Next base: position 532,838,223 of record CM031236.1, read on the forward strand.
TTTATCAGAATAGTTTTTGAAATCCGAGATCGACAGGTGCTTCACCTAAAGGATCTGACACATAAGTGGTGCGGTTGGCTTTCATCACTAAGCTAGCTAGGATGATGCCCTCATTTGCTGTCTTTCAGGTCTTGCTTCACCGTCTTCTCCATCCACAGTACCACATCAAGACAGATGTCTTGAGGAAATTTTGGCTACCTCATCGACCAGTCATTGAGGTGGAAGCACCGACAACCTCAGAACCTTACTTTGCTGTGGAGGTGCTTGAATAGGAACTCCCACAGTTCGAGTTCGTAGGCAAGCTTCGGGGTAGGAAGGTACCGGTCATTTAGCATTTGGAATCGCTGGAGAAGAGGGTTTTGTCCCTTGAAAAATCAGTTGTGAAATCCACTCTGTCTACACAGAAAAACGCCACATTACACAGAGCATGCTAGATGGCGGGTTTGGATCAATATCGATGCCAAAACGTAAAGACTCTCTGGGAAAAAGCCATTCCTTAAAGGGGAGATGACCTTTTGGAATGGGTTATGTCTCTCAAGAGGAAGTCAAAATTGATTAAAATCCTTAATGGACCCGGGTGAGCATTCTGGACCTCATGGCTTTAGGGATGTCCTGCAAAATGGCGGGTGATATACAATTTGTTTTGAACGCAGCTGATGGCAGGGAGTTTGTAACTCGAAAGGAGAAATTTTTGGACCCTCTAAAAATTGAAACATAATGTAATAAGTTTAATATCTTTTGTTATAACATATATGTTTTTGTAAACACTTCCATGGATCGGTGCCCCTATAGACTCCCCTCTTCACTTTTATGAAAAAAATATAATTACTCTTATCTTTTAAAAACATCTAGTATCTTTACTTTACAAAGTTATTTTATTTTATTTCTTAGCCTATATTTGGTTGTATAATATAGATTTTTCTAAAATTCACATTTTTGTTTGTGTATATTGCTGACTCGAGTAATTGTCTCCTATTTTCTAAAAAATGGTGTGCCCTTCTCTATCTCTATCTCCTCACACCAATATTGGTGCCTATACCCGTCCCTTGGTAAATATGATTATTTATTGTACGGATGTTTTTGCGCTGCTCTGTTTTCAAGGGTTTTCAGAAAATTAGTGTTTCCCTTTCCTGGTTTTTTGGATATGTTGCGACATGAATATTGGGACATACAATACGTGAACATTGTAATGTCTCCTTTTCAGAATTAATTAATTTTGGATACCCGAAGCTTATTCTTTTTATTTCCCGTAGGCTAAGGGGAATTAATGAGGGAAATAAATTAATTTAAGTGATCCAAGGGTACTTTTATATTTTAATTGGAAAATGACACTTAAATTATATTTTAATAAGTGGGGCCACAAAGTAGAAGTGGAATAAAATATTATATTTCCAATATGGGGTGCCAAAAGGAGAAGTGAGTGCATGAGGAGTGAAATAATAATAAAATAATGAAAGAGTGCATGAGGAATTAAATAATAATTAAATAATGAATTTCCAACATGGGGCGCCAAAGATAGAAGTGTTTGCATGGGCATCAAGCTTATATTTTTAGGATGGAGTGCCAACTTTGGATATGCCAATTAAATGATTTTTAATTATTTTAAAGCATGCATGTAACTCCAAAAGGTGGTGCCAACTTTGGGAGAAGGCCTTAAAAGTTATAAAAGCATATTTTGGGGATTATTATTATATCATCTTGGAAATTTATCAACTACTTCATTGTCTGCAAGTAGCTTTTGCTTCTACATTAGTAATAGAGGACAAAAACCCTCATTTACACACATATTTGAGGACGGAAACCCTCATATCTAAGGGTTACAATGATCATTCGAGTGTAAATATTCATCTAGTTCAGCTAGGGCATCATATTTAGGGCTGTTTTAGCATCCATAACAACAAGTACAGCTAGGACATTCCCCTTTGGGAACAAAATACAGTGTTGGTGCCACGTCTAGGGCAGATTTCAATCAAATCAGTTTGCATGCTTTTATCTTATGTTCATCTTTCCATTTGGTTCAACAGTTGTAAAAAATAATTGTATTCAAACATTTTGGTATTTTCATTAAAGCTGATTTGAAATAAATAAATAAAAGTTTGTTTTTCTACATATTGGGGTTTGTTGTTTTTATAAAAAAATCAGTTTATTGCTGCTGTCATAAAAGTTCAAATTTTATACTGCTGCCCTAGGGTTTGACAAAATATCTAGATTGGTTAGAAATTATTTATTAGGAATATTACGGTGGTGTTAGAGCTATAAAAATTGCAACTTTGAACTTCATGTAGGGTAGTGACAGAGAAGTTAGCTACTCCCTAAGGGAGAAATAGAAAGGCTCGAAACAACTTGAGGAAGGATTGATGCAAAGCAAGATCAAAAGGTTTTTCTTGGTAAAAAGACGAAAGCTATGGGTAACAATGACCCGAGATGATGTATGTTTTGTGAGGCTTGTGTAGGGACAAGAACATTTAGTAGATATGATGGCTCAATTAGTCCACACCATATAGGGCACGAATGTGCGAGGGCTCTAAACGACGAGGCAAGCTCTTCAGAGTGAACCATAACCCGCCCTATCAGAGGACAAATTGGTTCTACTATGAGGCCCTTCCAACCTAACTTCCTACATGGAGAGGAAGCAATTTCGGAGGTAGAAATTCAACGTTCCATAGTAGATGACATTGTTGCTAGCTATGAGTAGTACAAGGTACTTCCAAGTGAGATTAGAGAGGCTATATCACTCACTAATTTCATCAATCTGAAGAAAAGCAGGGGTGGACCAAGAGTTGAACATAGGACAAACTAATCAGAGAGACTGCAACAGGCATTAGGGAAGTTATCACTTCCTACTTTTGATGGCTCTGGTAAGAGTACAACTCGTGCATGGATACAAAAGTTGGATATTTTCTTATCACTCAGGCCAATGATGGAGGAGGAAGCCATCAAATTTGCAACCCTTCATCTGGAAGGTATAGCACATGAGTGGTGGTACCATGGGCTAATCACACAAGGACACAATCACATCCACTCATATGGTGAGTTCAGTGATAGGTTGATAGAGAGATTTGACAAAGTTGATCCAGAAATTCATTTCGGGAATTAGCTCAACTTAAAAACTCAATTCAGTGGGTGACTATGTGGCTGAATTTCAGAAGTTATCCGTGATGGTACTTGATGTGATAGAGAGAAGACTTTTTATTTTATTCATGGAAGGTCTAACTGGATCACTTAGAGATTTGGTGAAAGCTTTCAGCCCTGCCTCTCTTCAAGATGCCATAAAAAGGCTTTGGATTTGGAAATAGCAACCCCTAAAGGGAAATTTTTGCCTATAGGATAACAAAGAACTACATTTTTTTGAGCAGCCAAAAGCAAAACCTTTGGGGAGGCTAAGGACAATACCTTCCGAGCAGCCAAAAACATCTTCTATGGGGCAGCCAAGAGAAACACCTGTTGAGAAGCTACGGACAAAGGGGGATGAGACCCGAAATGAAGAAATTGTGCTTCACTTGCAGGATCCATGGGGACCGGGTCATAGGTGTCTTCCAAAGGGACAAGTGCATTACATAGAAGTGATATCGGATGAAGATTCAGAAGAAGAACCAGAGGTTGTAAGAAGCACTCTTGCCACACTTACATGTATACTACAATATCAACCCTTTAGGGTTAGTGAAGTCCTTGAGCAAAACATTATAGTATTGATTGAAAGTGGTACAGCCCATAATTTTATAGATGGATTGATGTATAGGAGAGGTTTGGAGACAAATGATGTAACAAGTTTCAATGTCATTGTAGCTGATGGTTTTACCATACCTTGCCGGAAAAAGGTTGAACAACTCAACTTCACATTGGATGACTATCAAATGAGTGATGATTTTTATGTTGGTTTGAAAGAGACTAACCTAGTGCTAGTAGTGCAATGGTTGCATTTGTTGGGGAATTCATCCAAAACTTTCATAATATGGAGCTGAAGTTTAAGTTAGATGGGAAAGAGGTGGTAATCCATGGGATCACTGACAGAGTTACAACATCAATTTCAGCCAGTAGTATGGAGGTATTATTTCGCTTTGGCACTCTTTCTAGATCCTAGTTGATGCATGATTCCACTACTTAGACTCTCTTATTGAGGTTATTGAAAGAGCTTCACCTAGTGCATGGTTTCCTAATCATATCAGAGAGGTGCAGCAGAAGCCAACAACTTCAAGGGTTGGGAATTGCAAATTCCCAAGATGGATTTGGGATCCCGGTATTTGCAGGGAAGTTCAGAATGAAAGAATTGGAATGGCATTGCTTGAGGACAAGCAATTCTGGGAAGGGCAGACTATAATGTCCCCTTTTCAGAATTAATTAATTTTGGATACTCAAAGCCTATTCTTTTTTTATTTCGTAGGCTAAGGGGAATTAATGAGGGAAATAAATTAATTTAAGTGATCCAAGGGTACTTTTATATTTTAATTGGAAAATGACACTTAAATTATATTTTAATAAGCGGGGCCACAAAGCAGAAGTGGAATAAAATATTATATTTCCAATATGGGGTGCCAAAAGGAGGAGTGCATGAGGAGTGAAATAATAATAAAATAATGAAAAAAGTGCATGAGGAATTTAATAAAAAAATTAAATAATGAATTTCCAACATGGGGCGCCAATTGTTTGCGTGGGCATCAACCTTATATTTTTAGGATGGAGTGCTAATTAAATGAAATTTAATTATTTTAAAGCATGCGTGTGACTCTAAAAGGTGGCGCCAACTTTGGGAGAAGGCCTTAAAAGTTATAAAAGCAAATTTTGGGGTTATTATTATATCATCTTGGAAATTTATCAACTACTTCATTGTCTGCAAGTAGCTTCTGCTTTTGCATCAGTAATAGAGGACAAAAACCCTCATTTACACACAAATCTGAGGACGGAAACCCTCATATCTAAGCTTGGCAATTCCATCCAAGGGTTGCAGTGATCATTTAGAGTACAAATATTCATCCAATTCAGCTAGGGCATCATATTCAGGGCTGTTTTAACATCCAAACGGCAAATACAGCTAGGACGTTGCCCTTTGGGAACAAATACAGTGCTGGAGCTATGTTTGGGGGCAGATTTCAGTCAAATCAGTTTGCACGCTTTTATCTTATGTTCATCTTTCCATTTGGTTCAACAGTTGTAAAAATTAAAAAACAATTGTATTCAAACATTCTGGTATTTTCATTAAAGCTGATTTGAAATAAATAAGTAAAAGTCTGTTTTTCTACAGATTGGGGTTTACTGTTTTTTTATAAAAAAATTAGTTTATTGCTGCTGGTATAAAATTTCAAATTTTATATTGCCGCCCTAGGGTTTGATAAAATATCTAGATTTGTTAGAAATTATTTATTAGGGATAATAGTATTACAAACATGACCACACCACGTCGAAGCATGGTTTGGGACTTTGATGCAGGATATGTTTGATTTTTCTAATTACCAATAATCAAACAAACATGCCAATTCATCCTCAACAGCCACATGCCTGTTGTCCAAACTGACCCAAACAGTTATGATCAAATGTCATTTTAAAAACAACGGTTGTGTATCTGAAGCCAGGAAACATGAGCTTCACAACTTTTCTCATATCTGGTATCTCAGCTTATCATACATGCACAATAGCAAAAGCCGTGTGCCTAAATCCAGGAGACATGGACTTCTACTGAAACTAGAGCCAAGAACATACAATTTTTGGGATTTAGTTTTAGATATGGTTGCAATATTAATGAGACTTTCTTTCGGCAGTTTGTTCAAAATGCTTGTGGTTTGGGGAGTTTTTGCCAGATAAAAAGAAGTTACAAAATGACTGAAGTTAGGAATAATTACTGAAAAAAGAACCTACAAAATGTCTGCAAAAATACATACTGGTGCCAGAGGGTTGTATCGCATAAATATCAATGATGTACCTTTTGGCAGTTAGTTCAAAATGCTTTTGGTTTTGGGAGCTTTTGCTGGATATAAAACAAGTTACAAAATGTCTGAAGTTAGGAAAAATTACTGAAAGAAGAACTTTCAAAATGTCTGCAAAAATACATACTGTTTCCAGAGTGTTGTATGCCTTACACATCAGTGATGTGCCTATTTCTACCATAACAAATATGGGTGTTGAGGAGCAGAAAAGTCAGTAGAAGAACCATGAAAGATTCCATAAAATGGTATAATCTTTAGTCGCTAGTAATGGGAAGGAAGATTAACCTATTTCTGCTGACAGGGTTCTTCAGCCACTGTATTTCCCAGTCAAATTTCACCAATAAATATGCAACAGTTTGGTTTATTATTTTGCTTTGTTTGATTTTCTGTCTTCTAAATCACAGCGATTGTGAGGATTTTGGGTTCATTTTGTAAACCTTTGAGATAACAAAAAAACATGATAAATAATCAATTCTTTCTTTAGATTTTACGAACTGTTTCTAGAATTATTTGCTAAATTATTCTGAAGACTGAAGTTCTTTTTATTGTTTTGCTGCAGTGGGAAACATCCCATATGATGCAACAGAGGAGCAACTAATAGAAATATGCAAAGAAGTTGAAGCTATCGAATCACAATTGAAGGAAAATTGTTCTTGTGTTTACTTTTGCAGCTTCTACTACCCTAAAGATGATATTTATTCCATGCTGACAAAGTGGCTATTAGTTTCTTGAAGACATCAATGACTTACTTTATGCAATGTTTTACTTGTATTCCTCTGTACTCCTGTATGTGCAGTATTAATTGTGGATGCTATATCGCTGAATATGCTTTCTTTTTTTCCCATTGGAATAGTGCTATAAGGAGAAAAGTCCTATAATTCAGCCACATAATTTATCATACATATAAAAACATCTCTCCTTGATAAATCATTCCGATATCCAACCACTGGATATCAATGTATCATAGGTCATAAATGGCCTTGTGGGCAGTCGGATCATATGGGATTATTGTGGAAATATAGACAGTAGAAACACAAGCTAGCAGGATATGTTAGGCTCATTGCAAATTTCTTTATCGTTCTTGAATGGCAGGAGAGTTGAGTGTTAACGGTGGACTTAGCAGAGATGTAGCTGTCCTCTTTGTTCTTTGGATTTTCTCCATTTTGTTTTACTCCTTTGTTGAGAAGACATTTGAGAGTTAATGTTTTAGTTTTTGACTCTCTGTTATATACAACTATCTCATTTTTTTGTTTTATTCTCTTTTAGTCGCATTGATCACTTCTGATTCTCCTCAGGGGCTAGAATTGATTCTATTTTATTCCATGGAAGGAAAGGAATGTTCTTTTTATCTATTCATAAGAGGTTTTACTGATTAATTGCACAAGCTATCTATGAACATAGAGTTTATTTTAAGATTGGAAAGTATTCTATAGTGTCATTTTGTAAATTCACATTTGAAGTATTATGCACGATCTTCAGAAATCATGTATTTGATATTCAATATCATTTTGACTCACATGTTTTGAAGGAGTGTATGTGGTGTTGATATCTAAATATGTTCATGATCTTCATAAATTATGTATTTGATATTTAATATCGTGTTGACTGACATGTTTTGAAGGAGTGTATGTGGTGTGGTATTGATGTCTAAATATGTTCACATAAACCAAAATATTGCTTAGGAATTGACAAATCAACCTTGGGTTCTATCTTACACTGGATTAAATGTTTAGACATTCCTAATGTATGGAGTATACAAACAAAATATATACACACATGCGAAAAATATTTCATGGGTCTGTGTAAAATTAATCTTGGGTTCCAGCATTTATTATAATCTTGTTAAAAATTTCTTCGTATGGCATAAGTGTGTTAGGTGGCCTATATTAATTAAGAGAGTGCCATGATGCTTCAGTTGACCAACTAAACTGAAATTGTTTTTCAACGTACCATTGAACACTTTATGGTTGGATTGATTATGCATATTGGTATATGTGATAATGAGAGCATGTCTAATATGCTTGCTTGTTTATACTCATTTGGAAGAAAATGTTCTGAATGATAATTTTTTTGGATCATTGTATGTATTGGTAAAATGACTTGTATGGGAATGCCTGATGACGGCGACATTGACGAGCATATGATTATACCTCGAAGAGGATAATTATGCCGATAGGCGTAACCTACAATGGCAGCCAAGGGGGTGGGAGGAGCGAGTGTAATAGTGTGAGATGTCAATAAAATGGCTGACCTTGAATTTGATGTCCATTTGACTGTCATAGGGCAGTTTTTCTTCTTGCTTGGAGAAGTGATTGAAAAATCATGATATCTTGGGGCATACAATGGAGTTTGGAGCCTTTTTTTTTCCCCAAAAGATGTTTTGAGCCCAACACAATGGTGTGATTAGATTGAAACCACCCATCATTAGTTGGCGGGAAATTTATGTAGAAGGTGATGGAGTTGTTAATCAATGTGGAACTACATGACAAATCCAAGATAAGCGCCTTGAGATTGATACCAGTGAATCGAGACTCGTGGAGGAATCCGCCATGTCTGAGGCAACCTCAATGAGTTTTTGGGGAAGATTGATAGACTTGGCGAGTTTGGTATGAGTCCTGCCAGATTGGTGAGCTTGCACCTGGATTTGCCAAGGTCTATCGTTTTTCATTTTTATAAAATGCAAAAAAAAAGACACAATAAAATTGCTTTGATATGGTGGTGGTTTGTGTTGATTTATTGCTTGACCATGGTGATGGTTTGCATTATCAACGTGATAAAAATGGTATTAAACTCATAGCTCCACAAAGTAATTCAATTACCTTGAAAATGCTTATAGGGTTCAGTCTTTGAGGGGACTGCATTAGCAGTACTTGGCTTATGTGTTGGTGTGATTTATGATCTTATGAGGTCTGACCTAATTATTGAATGATACTTCATATCAAATGTTGTTATGGGCATTTAACTTAGAAAAGACTTTGGTTAGACATTGGGAGATGGTTGTGGCTAGAAGTTGTTGATCGCCATTAGCATGCCTGACATGAGTAAATATGAACCGTTATTGTTAGTTATGGGACCTAATCCCTTTCTTTACAAATCAAAATTAGCAATTTGCTAGGGCTTTGCCCTTCTTGAAGTTTACCATGACTGGAATATAGACTTGGATGTTGTGACAAGTGATATGGTCTGACTTTAGAACTCAGTTTTGTTTTATCTGAAGGTACTGTTTCATTTTATGATTTGATGAGAACTCCATTATGACATGCCTTAGTCTGCTGTTTATTTTGACTGTGCCACATAAGGTATCTGGATTTTTCCTTACATGGTTGATATGATTTGATCTGTTGAGAGGCCTCTCAAACCGGTGGACTGTTTCACACTTGAAAAATTCAGGGTGCGGGTATTTTTCTGCAGCCTTGATTGCAGAAAGCAACACTAGTTGAGGGACTCTACAGTCCATACTGCAGAGAAAATCCCACATTTCCTTTTGAAACCCTTCACTAATACATGAACAAGGTCTTCTATCAGGCTATCTTGAGGCAGAACTTGTAGCATTGGGGGTGGAGGGGCAAGCGTGATAAACATGTTGTGGAGGACGATCGTGTCGATACCTCAAGGGCAGGTAGAATGGCTGTAGCTGCGTCCTTGACGTACACAAACCGCTGGAGGCTCCAACATAGTGCATTTTGTGTTGCGATGAGAGATGCAAACTCTTTACAACCTTAGTTGTACCTTGTACATTATATTTTTGTTGAAGCCATTGCCATCGATTTCAAAATCCATATTTTGTATGCAAGGAAAGAATTTTATGATTATAAAAGCTACCCCTATTTAATATCAACTCTCAAGTTTCAAGTGTAACTTTAAACTTTTAATATTGCATTATTTGCTTCTTTGTGTATACATGTGTATGTTAGCTGTAATTGAATAGTTTCGAGTGTGTTTTAAGTTGCTTTGATATATAATGCATTTTAATCGGTTTTTTTCATAAAATTCTGTATTTCTAAATGGTTTTCAAAATTTGCCAAGTCTTGGTCAAATTTTGTTGCCAAGTTTGAGTCCCAGTCAAAAATTGGCTTGCAGAGTTTTTGCAGAGTCGAAGTCTTGTTACTATGATTGATACATATCAGCAGTTTTCAGATAGATATACTTAAGATATCTCTACTAGTTCTGCCAATAGGCATAACCTACAATGGCAGCCAAGGCGGCGGCGATGGAGTGTAATAGTGTGAGATGTCAATAAAAATGCCCGACCTTAAATTTGACCGCCATTTCACGGTCATATGACAGTTTTTTTCTTGCTTGGAGAAGGCGATTGAAAATCACAATATCTTGGGCATACAACGGAGTTTGGAGTCCAGTTTAATCTTGGAAATATTTTTGAGCCTAGCATATTGATACAATGATATTAAGGCCATCTGTCATCTTTCAATGGGATTTATTAGAGAAGGTGATGGATTTGGTAATCAATGTGCACCTTCTATGGGAAAAATCATATGAAAAATCCAAGATAGGGCCTTGATATAGATGTCTATTGGAATTTTTCAAATAGATATATTTAAGATATTTGTGCAACTTATATTGCATTTTTAATCGGAACTGTTAAAGTTTACATTTTTTTAAGGTTCTATGCATGTTAAATTTAGCATTTTGAAATTCTTACATTCTTAAAGATGTTAAATTCAACATTTGTGAGATTGTAAGATATAAAAGTTTTGTAAGTTTACATTTTAGGGTTGTAGTTGTACGCATTTAAATTTTGCATTTTGAAAGTCTTACATTCTTAAAGATGTTAAATTTTACTTTTTACTATTGTAAGATCTAAAAGTTCTACATTTTTAGATGAAAATGTTAAACATTCTTAAAATTATTTGTTTTTCGTTGTGTAAAGCTATAAGATCCTAACAACTATAGCTTTAGTATATAGGGGCAGCTAAATCTCTCCACTAAAGAAATAAAAAGATCAAAATAGGGCATGGCATGTCAAATATTGTTAGCTGGAAATTGAATTTGATACTATCGTACAAAGATGTTTCGAGCAAGATCAGCATAGAGTTATACAAATCCTATCATTTGGCTATAATAGTCATCAAGAGGTGGATATCTAGTTTGGGGATGTTTGGCTAGCTTTATTGCAATAGAATATTGTAAGGGTCTTACTATGATTTGCTGAAATGTTAGCCTTAGAAGTATAAAGAGATGTAAAGTATATCACAAAGAAAAATCTTGTAGTGCTGACTACTTTTAAATATGTTCCATAGTGTGTGATTTTATTTGAGGGAAATCCATTTTTTTTAAAACTGTGAATTTTATATGAAAAAAGTTTCTTTTGTGATTAAAAAAACCACCCTCGAAGATATCCAAACAAACACTTTTTTTTTTGATAAAGCACACTAAGAAGGCAAAGATAGGTTGTGTTTTAGTGTCCGATGGGTAAAAAAGCTTACAAAATAACAAAATTGAAGAAACAAGGTGGGGCACTAGCAGAATCCAAAGCATAGTTACCATGTTTGAAAATTTTGGGTAGTTCGAGGAGAAGGGTGAAAAGGTTTAGAAGTTTAGAATTTTGCAAAAGGTTATATTCAGTTTGGTTCAGAAAATTTACAAATATATACGCACACACAATAAATATTATACATATATGATGTTGTATATATACACACACAATAAATATTATGCATATATGATGTGTATATATATACACACACAATGAATATTATACATATATGATGTTTGCAAATAAAAATCAATTACACAAAAATAAATAAATATATTATATATGTAGTTTTACCTATACATGTTTAGGTATTAGTGTTTCTTGTTTTGTTTTTGTTTTAGGTTGAAGTTCTTTTAATTAAAATCTTGTTTTTTTAACTAAAATAATATAATTTATTAATTAATATTCAACTGAATTGGTTCAGTCAGACTGAAAAGTATGGTTCGAACAGAATTTTCATCATGTTCATAAGAATATGGTAACTATGATCCAAAGGTAAGGTTCACTAGTCCAAATTCTTATCTTTATCAACAAACTGACTAGAGTAGATCTCTTCACGAGCAATATTGACCATCTCATCAATTTGTCTAGAGTTGGCTCACATCAAAATGATCGTACTATTAATGAAGTCGCAGCTATTCACAAACAAATCCAGCTGAATCTTATTTCTGCCACTGTCATAGTTTGGATGGAGGCATGGATATTGCAACCCACGTTATCAATAGCTTCCATGACCTTTATCAAACTCGGTTGAGAAACTTGCAGCCTTTCATGTCCATACTTATTAGATGAAGATTCATGCTTATGTTCTTGGTTGGAGACTTGCTCGCATTGCACAAGGAATTGGGATGGGAGGTTTTAATCCTTGGCTTTTGGTTAGCTTGAAGAAGAGAAGGGAGATTTTTGACTGTTGCTGTTATCCTTTCCTGTATTGTCCTTTACATCACTCTGAGCCTCCTTATCGAACATACTTTTATCATTCCTCTTAGGGCTGCATAGGAAGTTATGTTGTGTGAACATATTATCATTAATCCGTCTCTTTTTAATATTTTGGTCCATTCTATCTTGAAGGTTTATCCCAACATCCTGCCTCTTCTTGTTGTTATTTCCATGTTAGGATTAATGATCCTTACGTCCGCTCGTAGAATAGCCCATCGTCCTAGAGAAGTCAACAATAGCATGACATCTTGCATTGGCCCTGTGATTGGAAGAGTGATTCAAAGTCATCGTCCATAAATTCTGCCTTGAACTAGCCTTCTTGAGAAGGTTTCCATTTGGAGTTGGACCTACTGCTTTTCTGCTTGGCTTGGGAATAATCTGCCATGTGTCTGATTTTCTCCCATCTTCAAAGTGCTTGATCAACCTGATTTTCTGAGTAGTGATAACCTTGATGGTTTCTTTTATCCTTCTAAGGAGCCTAGCACTTCCTCACGGAGGACAAATTTGATTTTGAAAGATGCCTATAATGCTTTCCAACTATATGGTCCAGCTTGCCATTGTCAACTCCATATTCCAAAGGGTTCTAACAGCTTTAGAGCTTGTCGTGATATCCAAACCTTCAATAGTTCCACAAAAACCTTTTGAGAAAAGCCCACTTCATCTAAAACTTTTCGGGTATGCCTTGCCATATACTTTAGGAAAATTGACAGAGTAATGAGTAAATGATCGACATACTTCCACTTTGTTACATATGACCATGCTTATCTAAGTCTTGGGGACGGTGGGGACACGGGGTCGGAGAAACAGATTTTGGGATGACAAATTTGTTTCCAAATTTTGGGGACTGCAGGGGATGACTATTAAAATAATATATACAAATTAATATTTAAATATTTTAACTTTATTCAATGAAATTTACGGTTTTAAATTGTATTTTAGGTACTTTTGAGATTAGAATATAAATGTTTATGGTAAAAACAACATATTTTAAAAGTAAAAACATCATAAAACTTCTAAATTAAAAAAAAATAGGGAATGTCCTCTCCAAACCCCCTAGTGCTCGAAACGCTCAGGACATCACCAAAATCTCGGGGACACTTCCCCACATAACATTGCATAGGACACACCTTGAGGGCCCCTGGAAGCCTCTTTCTTTAATTGATCATCTATAGGAAGTTTACCTTGAATGACAACCCACAAGAAAACTTTTACTCTCAAACAAGACTTAGGATGCTAAATTTCTGATCTTTGAGCCGAAAGGAAATTCTTTGCAAACAAAAGGTACGCTTCCCTGACAATGTTTTTAGGGAGTTTTGAAGCTCTCAAATGTGTTGCTTATGTTAGACCACGAGGAAGATGAAATCTTCCCAAACCCTTATAAGCCAAGCCCTGTCTACCACCAAGGTCTCCCCATGGTCTCCTATGTTAAGTCCCCGTTGCTTACAAGGTTCCATTTTAAGACCCTCCAGCCCTTCATGCCCTGCAAGTGGATGGCCAAATCTCCAGAAAAGAGACCGAAGCACCAAGCCTCGAGGGGTTCGGAATAGTAAAAATTCTTTCCGGTTCCTCAATGTCAAGGTAGTTATTTCTCAAAATCTGGAACCATATCTTGTTGGGTTCTCCAAACATTCTCCACGAGAGTTTTGCACTTAGAGCCTTATTGGTAAGATAATTTTGTTTGTTTCCTTCAAAATCTCAGCATGCACTTTTAGGATTGAAATCCAGTAGGCTGGAAGTGACTGAAGAACTGATTGAATTATCTTTAATCTGCCACCTACTGCTAGTCCTTTCCATTTCTAACTTTTCAGCATGTTGATTATTCTGCTGATCAAGCCTTTACACAATATGCCCGAGTCTTGCCTTTAAACAACTGAATGCCCTGGTAGATACCCAGGAAGGATACTCTTTCACACCTGAGAATTCTAGAGAAATAGAGTTGAAGGTTTCCTGAGACATTCACAAAAAAAGGCCCTTGGTTTTTCTCCGTTAATCCATTGGGCAGATGAAATTTAATATTTTCTTAGTGTACTTAATTTTGTTGCATTCTGATGTGGTAGTATCCATAAAATGCATCGCATCATCTGCAAACTGCAGATGAGTAAGATCTTCCCAAAGCTTCCGTCACGATAATATATAGATAAGGGAAAGAGGATTTCCTTGCTATGATGATAGGCATTCTACAATGGAAGCAAGGGGTGGTACCTAATGGCTAAGTCACCGCATTCAGCAAACTGCATCCATTTAATTAGAAATTCTTCGAATCAGCGGGCAGACCTATAAATTCGTTTGAATTCGCGATTTAGTTCGTGCAAATCAAAGCGCATGGGTTTTAGGGCTTTACAAGTTGTTTCGTGGGGTTCGCTGCCAGTAGACAGGAAGAAGTGATACGATCTGAAGCTCTGTAACTGATCGGTGCCTGTTTGCCGGAATCAGGGTGTTCACTAAGACTTGCGTTCAGAAATTACTGTGGTGGCCGTAATTTCCCTTTAAAATTAATGCGGCAGATCTGCGAGCACTCAAAATTGCCCTTTGCAATGCATTGTCTAGAAGAAATCACCGGAATCCAAAAGTTGTGGTTAAATATTAGGTATATGTCGTGGTGTTCTATCACATATAAAATTATATTATATGTGTGAATAAATATCTAAGCAAATATTGTTTTTTTTTATTGATTATATCTATAAGCAAATATTGGTAATATTTAAAAATATATATTAAATAGAAGGTATATATATTATTCACTAGTCAATGAACTAGTAAGTAATAATCACGAATTTATGACAGTGGGTAATAATATATTAGTTATTATAGAATAGTAAGTCAATTAGTAATACCAATTTATTATTCGTATAATAATAATAATAATAATAACTAATTAGTATTAACTAATTAGTTATAATAATAATAACTAAATAGTATATTAAATTAGTTGATAATAATAAATTAGTAAATTTTTTAGTCGAATTTAATCACGATTTTTTTCTCGAATTTTTGTAGTAATGAATTTCTTACGAATTTTATACTCCACGAATTCGAACACGAATTCAAATGCGGTGACTTAGCCTAATGGTGTGACCATGTTAAATTTTATTTTCTACATTAAATTTGATGTCCATTTGACCATCACTTAAAGTTTCTTTTTAAACTTTGAGAAATCAATTAAAAATAGTAATATCTTGACTATATGGTAGAGTTTGGGGCCTTTTTTTTGGAAAGATTTTTTTGTCATTAGTAAGAGGGAAATTTGAAGAGAATGAAATAAAAGTATTAATCAATGTGATATGCGTAAAATCCAAGATAAAAACCTTGAGATTGATATATATCGGCATTTTTCAAATAGATGTATTTAATATATTTGTACTAGTTGTAGGCCCCTCAAAGAGGGGAAAAGACCTTGAGGGGTATCATTTACTGAGATGACGAACTTTAGAGAACAGTAACACTCCTTAACCCATTCCCTCCAATTTGGTGAGAACCCAAATTGTTCTGAAATCTTGTCGAAGAAGTCCCAATTAACTTTGTCATAAGCTTGGGATATATCAAGCTTAAACAACATTCTTTTAGGGTCGTCGGGATCCAAAGAACGAATAATCTCATGGACCACTGTGATGCTGTCAAGGATTTTCATGCCCTTAATGAAGCCCCCTTGCTCCAAGGAAATAATATTGGAAAGGAGTCCCTTCAATAGAGTTGTCACTCCAAGGAAATAATATTGGAAAGGAATCCCTTCAATAGAGTTGTCAAAGCCTTAGAAATAATCTTCTAGGAGGTGTTGTATAGAGGGAGTGGGCAGAAATTTTCAAGCTTGCACACATCCTCTGATTTAGTGGTTGCTTTTGATTCTTCCACTACCATCATGACATCAGACTTCACCAACTCCAAGAATTGTGGGTAGAACAGAGATCGTACCCATTCAGGCTCTGGCCACTATCACTGCGTAATTTAAAAATAACTTGCTTGACTTCCACCTCTGAGACTGGTCTTAAAAGGGATGCATTCTGACTGGCTGCAATCAAAGAGGTGATGCTATTGAGCATGTAACCTTGTGCCTCTCTTGTCTTCCAAGTCCTATGCCCAGAGGTCCTCAAAGTAATTAGCAACCTTTTGGTTGATCTCTTCTGGGTCTTCAAAGACTACCCCTTGATTATTTTCAATTCTTGTGATCTTGTTCCTTTGTCTCCTCGTTAGAGTGGAGAGGTGAAAAAACTTAGTGTTCTGGTCCCCTTTCCGAAGCCATTTATGTCAAGACTTCGGTTTCCAGGAAATCTCGTCTTTCTTATACAGGTCTTCCGGCTCTTCCGATGTCGCTCTTTCTTTTTTCCTCCTGTCTTCGTTTGATCCAAATTTCTGAATACCGTCTTGAATTTGAAGAACCATGTTCTTAAAATGCTGTTTGTTAACAAAGATATTTTTGAAGACCTTCACATTCCACTTCTTCAGCATTGCTTTCACCATCTGAAGTTTCCTAGACAGTTTCCTTCCACCATTAATAGATCTGGTTATCCAAATTGAGGTGTTCAAGGCACACCTTCTCAAACCTAAACATGCACCTTTTGGGGGTGACATCGTTGAAAATTTGAAGTCTTATTGGCCAATGGTCTAAACCCTCATCTTACAGAACATCAGATTTTAAAATGAAACCATGATCTAACTGGTCCATGTTGCCGAGAAAGCAGTCTAGTTGGTCAGAGATTTGGTCCACTCCAGACCTCCAATTGTTCCAGGTCCAAAAGCCATAAGAAGGAAAAAATCTTATAAATACTGATTAGAAATGAACTCTTGCAGAAAAATGCAGGCACATTCCAAAAGCCGACTTTTCTTTGGAGTTTTGAGCATGGTGTTAACATTTTTCTCAACAATCATTTTGATTTGATCCATGCCTAGAATGTTCATTCCCAACTCTTGCAAAGTAAGTGCCTCTGTAGAAGTTAGTTAGCATAAAGAAGGGCAGATTTGCTTTGTACTTGATAAGGGACCCAATTGTTGGCGGACAATAACTTGAACATGTGACCTCATCTGGGTTGCGTAGAATAGCTAACCCCCAGCCTGTCCATCCGCATCCACTCCCATCACATAAGTTTTATGCCAGTACTTTCTTATTACTCCTCTCAGAAGGACATTCAAAAGCTTGTCTCTGGCAACATTACAATGCCGGGTTTTTCCCAATCTATCAATCCTTTCACATTCTTATTTTATTAGGGGCATGCATATCCCTTATATTCTAGGCAGAGTTGTATGGATACAGATACGGTATCAGATACAGATACGACTAGTTTTTAATGCCCCTTGATATGGATACGGTTGGATATGGCATAATATATAATATTTAAAATACTATAATAATCTAGATTATAAATTAAGAATATATTAATAATAATTATCAAATTTAAATTATAAATGAACTTATACATTAGATTAAAATTACATGCAAATTACACACTTCCAGCCCATGGGAAGGTATGAAATTTGGTATTCAATGGATTAAATTTTTTTGCAGGTTTTGTAGGCCAGCAGAAAATAGACGAAATGAAAGAAAAAAGTAGAGTAGGCCAAAAGAAACAGATCAAAAGAATTGCATGTTGATAAGAGCCAATGTGAAAGCTTGAAGTAAAAGAGTGAATCAACACTCTCACCTCCATGTCCTCAATTGTTGCTACTAAAATGCATTATAGAAGATCATTTGCAGTTTTTAGCATCTTTTTAGCCTTTTGAAGGGGTTTTTGGGAAATTTTTCAACTATTAAATCAGATATGGCTATAGTTGCCCTGCTTACCATATCCGGCTGTATCTGATATGGCACAATTATGGGTTTGTATCTGGATACGGCTGGGTACGATATCTAAGCCGTATCCAAGAAGCGCCCAAACTGTATCCATATCCGGCACGCAGATACACTCACTCTAGCAGTAGGGGTGGAGTATCCGGCAACACTGATTCTAGGAGATGACCTTCGTTATGAACCTCATCATTTTCTGCTGCTCTTTTTAGCACTTCCTCGAGATAGGTTGTGAGCCATTGGCCATCTCTGCCACAGTTTCATTCAGGCATTTAATTTGCATGTCTTTCTCCCTCTCTTGATTTGTCCTACATCACTTGACATCTTTTTGCTAGCGAACTGCAAAATTGATCTAGTGGCTTCACCACTTTTATCCTCTATTTCTATCGTTTTCCATCCTTGCCTCATTTTTGTACTCTTTTCCTCTTCATCTTCGCTTTTCACTTCCGCTACATGTATTTTGCTTGAACGATCTGTAACATCCTTCTGGTTGGTATAGACTCCATAAGATTAATTAGTAAGGCTTCATTTTCTTGCACTTTACTCCAGGAATCGTCCTGCTTTACCTTCTGGGGTGTCCTTACATCTTCCTTCAGAGTACTCTCAATTTCTTTTTTAAAAGTGTAATTTTACAGCAACTCTCCATCTTCTACCTGCGAGTCTATGCTTACTAAGGGATTTTGCTTCTGTTGATATTCTGATTGGTGTATGCTTTTAGCCATTTTGCCTCTTGGTCCTTTGTCTTTGTGTCTCCAACCTTGACCCACCTTTTTGTTTCACTTTTCCTTTTTGGCTTTTGAAAGCCAATATCCTTATTCTGCTCTGTGATTTTGGGTTGTATATGGATTGCAGGCTTGGCATTTTCTTGGCAATCTCTTGCCAAGTGCCCATATTCACAACAACCCCTACATGTGAGGGGAATACATTCATAGTCGATTTAGCACTCCCATTCCAAGTCTCCTGCTTTCAAAATTAGATTCTTCAGAAGCGGTTGATCACTAGAGCTAACTCCAGCTCTACACAAATTCTTGCATAGTTAGAGGCCCCACTTAATTTAATTTTTGATGTGCAGATGAAATCTCCCAAAAGCTCTCCTGCCGTTTTCAGTGCATATTCCAACTAAAGGTTGTGGGGTAAAGCATAGATTCCAATCCATACATGTGCTTTTGAAGGCATTTCCTTTGTAGGCTTGAAGATCAAATGCCAATGTTTCATGAATAATCCCACGTTGTGGTAGAACCACGGTCCTCCGTGGAAGATTTTCTCACGATCTGCTTCATTTGCAAAAATTACCATGAAATATCCCCTTGGTAACGATCTGAGCTTGTACTGCCCATGGGTTTTCCAGTTTTCCTTGACACAAGCATTCATATCCTCATTCACCATTTGCATGCCAAGGAACTGGCATAGTAACCCTCTTGTTGGCAACTGGCGGATGATTGTCTTCAAGCTGTTCCATATCCAGCTCCAGAAACTGGCTATCCTCTATTGCTTCTAGACAGACATTACTCAACCTGAGACATGGATTCTTTCTGCCTTCTGCATTGATTGCTTCTCTTACTTCCTTTTGCTTAAGACTTATTCCTTCTCCTGTCACCACTATACGGAAAGAAGGGCTGGGGGTTTCTTGCCCCCATTCTCTTCCTACATTGATCTTAACTCCCTTGGATGCTAGCAGTAGTTCCAAGGATGTTGTCCAGATCTAATTACTTGGAAAGCCTAGAAGCTTGACCAGGCATCCATGCAACCCTAGCAGAGCCCAATTCAGATAAGCCTTCTCTGTTGAAACTCTCGTTATTGTTCAAGAAGACAGAATTATTGTACTCCAGTTATATGTGGATTGGCGACTTTTGGTTTACTCCCAAGCCTAATCTCCAAACAAACACATGTTCATCAAAAACTAAATAACCAAATATAAATGTAATCATTTACTTGATTAAAATTAAAGCAGATTTTTTTAAGTGTTTCTTTCAATTCCAAATCCCACAGTGGCATTTCTACCCCGAGCAAACCTAAAACCTTCAGATGAGAGAGGGTACAACAAATTAAAAAATTGTATGTGCCTTGCCAAAGACCCTGCTTTGGTCTTCTGTTGTGCATTTACATTTACAAGTAAAATTATTCAAATATTAAAACGTCTGACAGTGTTTATAGAGTTCAATATCCATGGTTATGATTTTCATTTGAAAATTTGAAGAAGAAACTCCAAACAATGATGAAAACACTGCTCCAAATCTTGATCACATTTGGAAAGGTCTGAAAACACTTTCCCGCCATTGAAATTACCCATGAAAATCAAGTTCCCACCATTGAAATCTTGAGAAAACCAAATGCAGAATCAATATCAGAATTCAGAACTGCTGGACAAAATCTGAACCTGTAATTTGGTGCAAGGATGATAATCAAGGATTTAAGATGTCAAAGTCGTTTTCTGTTTGAGACATGATCAAGAGAACAAAAATAATTAAAGTGTGTAAGAAATGTATTTGATTTATAGCTGAAGCCAATAAAGTCTTACTATTGGAATTACTGTATCTGATGGCAACTCACCTTAACAGTAACTCGGGTAGACTTCTTATCAATGTTCTTCTTTTGGGACAATGGAAATATTCTGCACTATTCTGCTAGCAATCTGACAAATGAGTATGTGTGGTGCAGGTGTATATGTACAAATGCATAACATAATCATAGTAGCAGTACCCTAGTCGTCTTACCCTCTCATGAACCTCTTCAATAAACAGTTTTAATCTGTATGCACAACATATGCTGTAATAGACACTTAGCCCATAACTGTTACAGCTCCAATTTCAGCCGAAGAATGTCTAAAATGACATCCTTTACAACCTCACTTTAACATTTTGCATGTATCAGTGCATCACTCGAAGTCTTAAGGAAGAAAAAATAGGTGTCAAATCACATCAAGAGAAAACAAGAGGACATGATAAGGAGCATGCATGTAAGACAAGAGAGAGTGGGGCAATATACGGTGGACTCAGAGGGTTAAAGAGGGCATTAGAAAGGCAGTAATTAGAGCGTATTCTAAAGGGATAAAGTGCTTTCATTGCTACTGATTCTCATCTTGCTCCGCCTTTGCATATATCGAGTTTACTACTTCAAAAACAGTTTCACACTTCAAGTTGAGGAAACCGATGATAGTAGATTGTAATAAAATGTAATATGATAATGCATGCCTAGTGAGGTTTACAATTAATTTTACTTCTCTAAGATTCATACTGTGACAAAAAGGAAAATAAATAAATAACAATGTACCAAAACCCTAATCTTATTTGACGTGATTGGACTGAGACCTAAAACCTTAATTTTGAAAGCAAATTTAAGACATAATACACCTTGTTTTCTCAATAATGATAAGAAGTGATGAAGATGATAAAATAGATTGCATGGATAATTCCTGGAGTTATGAATGCTTCAAATATGAAATGCGAAGTCTAGAACACATACACTCTTTCTGTAAACTCCAATTTCTTAAGGACATGGTATTCTCTAAAGTATGTACAGGTGCATAACATTATGGAGGCTGTGATTCAAAGTTGGTTCAATCAAATACTAATTTATGATCAAAATGGTGTAAATATTTAATATGATGGTCTACTAATAAGTTTATGTTTGGTGTTTCCTCTCAATCTAAGCTCCGTTACAATAGGAGCTATGATGAAATTGGGTATTCACTAGAGAATCTAAAATCATAGTCCGTTAATGATCTTTTGTCTACCTGTCAATAGATAAACCAAAATATTTTAGCTTTTTATACATATTTTATTATTTGATGTTTTCCTTGTTATAAATATTTAGCTGGGCTCTTTGTTATGCTTTTTGTTGGTACAATGCTTCAAATAATGCTAGTTTTGGCATCGTATTACTGGATATAAATATAATCTTTGGATGCATTACTGTTGCAGTGTAAGAAAAGAAAGATGAAGATGAAGAAATGCCATGGGTTTTTACATATAACTTTTTGCAACATTTTAGACAATGAATGCATTTTTAATCTCATTAAAGGGATTCTATGATTCAGATTGGTGGTTGACAGAGAAACTGGTAAGCCAAAAGGTTACGGCTTTTGTGAGTATAGAGATGAGGAGACAGCAGCTAGTGCTCGCAGAAATCTCCAAGGGTATGAGGTAAATGGTCGTCAGTTACGTGTTGACTACGCTGAAAATGCCAAAGGTGTTGACAGGAATAGAGAACAGGTAACCTAAAGGCTCTCTAACAAGACTGATGACCTAAAATTATTAGGTTCATGTAAATGTTTTAATTACGTTATAACTTATAATACTGTCTTTTGCAACTTCATTACATATGAGTACATTTGCTGTACTAAACACTCATGTTTTGTTTGTATTCATGATTATATACTTTTGGGAAACACAATAGTTCATCGTACATCATGATTTTGGCCTTATCCTTTTCTGTATTTAGATCATTTTTACCTCTGTAGCCATCTATATTAGCATTATTATTGTTCAACAAAAATACATGATGAAATGACTAAGCAACATTTTCTGCATCCTTTATCATTATCATGCTCAACAGTCTTTTCAAAACATCAATAAGATGTGGGCTACAAAATATTAAGCGTAATTGTTTGGGAAAAATTTCATGGTAGGAATTCATTTTGGGAGGAATCTTGCCAGCAGTTGCCATCTCTCATCAAATCTAGATTGCAAATATTAATATATTCAAATTTTCAACCTATATATAGGTTGGAATTTTTAAAGGCAACCATATATGGTAATTCGAAGTGATTATACAGGAAAATGAGTGGAATTTTGAGATATATTTTCCTGCATATGCCATTCTGATATACAGCCCGCTTTACAAACCCTGAAGCAAGAATGAGCCACACAGACTGCCATTCTCATCTGCTTTAGATGTTTTGCATTAGAAAAAAATGGTTTTAAGGAGTGCACTGTTAGTGCAAGCCATTTTGAAAATTTTGCCCATTTTGAAAACATAAATCATGACTCAAGCTGACCTAAACTATGGAATGGAACGGCATGGACTAAGGATCAGATTTTTAATATCAAATATGGATGATGATTCATCTGCAGCAAAGGATGGCATGGACCCTTCCGCTACATTTATGTTGTTGGGAATCCTGTGTTAGTGCAGGCCATTTAGGAGACTTTTCCGATCTTGAAAATTTAACTCACAACTCAAGCTGACCTAAACTATGGAATTGAAAGGCATGAACTAAGGATCATATTTGTAAGATGGATGATTCATCCACTGCAAAGGATGGCGTGGACCCTTCTGCTAGTTGGTATATTATAGGGATTTTGAAACAAGAGTGCATCTATTCATTCCATTCCCATTTGCATTGAGAGTATGGGCCATCACTACAGACTGGATGGATTTACAAGTGAGGAATTAGACTCTATGGCTACGAAACAGAGTTGTTCCGCACAAGCATGCGATGCCATTAGTATGATGAAGCGTGGCATATGCCATGTTCTTTTCTACTTATTGAAATTCTTTTCTCGATTTGATGGTCGTTAATTCTGGATCATTATTGATTTTACTT
Organism: Taxus wallichiana var. yunnanensis; assembly: GCA_018340775.1. NCBI lineage: Eukaryota > Viridiplantae > Streptophyta > Pinopsida > Cupressales > Taxaceae > Taxus > Taxus wallichiana. The sequence goes on from CM031236.1 coordinate 532,861,895, forward strand.
GCAGATATTAATCTCCTCAAATTCAGATACATGTTATGTTTCCAAACTGCAATTTCTTGATACATTACAAGTATACCATATTTTCCGTCTGCAATGCTCTGAATTGACTTTCACATATTAAATTCCTATTTTAAGTGCATTTTGTTGTTTGTTTCTCAAGTTTTTTATTACTGGTATGTTTGCAATCATGCAACTGCCTATGGTAGGACAATGTGCAACTTTATATTGGGTTATACAGCAATTAATTCAATTTTATGATGGTGATAATCTTATCTGCTGCTGCAGGATCGAGGTGGACCTGGCCTAGCTTCAAATTTGGGTCGGTATTATATAATTGTTTTACATACTGATAAAAATGGGTTTGTTATTGGATCTGTAGATGTCAATGCTAAGATATCTAGTTCTCTTGCAGTCTATCAGTCATATTTTTAAACACAAACTATTTCTTCCATCTGTTTTTGGAGAGGTTACTATTAATTTGGAAAATTTCATCCATGTTACAAGTTTCCTACTCTTACTGCTCAAATTTACCAAGTATTCGATTTTTTGCCTACAGATAGTCAGAAGCAACCTGTTGGTGCTGCAAACTCTATAGATCCATCTATTAGCCGACCTATTGGACTTACAGTGGCAACAAATGCAGCAGCTATCATGGCAGGAGCTCTAGGAGAGCCACAGACAGCCACTACGAGTCAAGGCCAAACGAATTCTGGAGGCCATGATCCTCTTACCCTTCATTTAGCTAACATGTCCAAGAGTCAACTTCATGAGGTCCTATTTGAGATGAAGGTACAGGCACCATCAGTTGAGGATTGGTGGTTTTTATTTTGTGCATCTTACGAATACATTTAGTTCTAATGTGTCCCAAAAATTTTCAAACTGTAGGCTTTAGCTCAGCAAAATCAACAGCAGGCTCGTCAGATTTTGGTTGCAAATCCACATTCGCAAAAGCTGTTTTCCAGGTTAGCTCTTTGCAATCTGCACTTCAATCAGTTTTTGAGTATGGGATTCCAATTTATTACATGGTTATAATTAATATACATGAAGTGTTTCTTCTTTTGAGTTTTGGTTCCCACTAGATTCCATACACTTAATTGGATTGGTCCCACATTGGTTGCAACTGTGAGACAAGGGAGGCTTATAAGGCATTAAATAAAGGTTTCCAGATAAAGCCAGAGGCCAGAGGGTGAAAAGTCTTGAGTGGTGGATTTTCTAATAATCACTGTTCCTCCCTATATGGACAAATGCTTAGAGTTGCTTGTGTGCGTTGTGGTTCACCCGGCCCTGTGGTTATTATCAACATGCACGAGGGAAAGGTTATTAAAGTAGTGATTAGTCACAAAATTGGTCATCATAAAGATAAGCTGTCTTTAATATCCCGCTTTCCAATGTTTTAACAAGGGGGAAAATGGATGGACACGAAGAAATAATGTTTACTTTGGACAATTTATATTTTTATCTATGCATACCCTGTTTTTATGCTTATTATATTTTATGGCATCTGGTATTTAAGCATATATCTTTTCTAATTATTGCAGATAGAGATCATGCTTGGGATGGTTCCTTCACAAATGGTATATCGCCTTCTCATCAATTTAATATCAGCTAATAGGATATTTATTCCAAAATGAGTGCTTAATAAGAGTTTGCAATTCATGTATGAGATCCTTGCAGTTACCTGGATTTCGGGAATCTTCAAATATGCCATCTCAACAAACAACACAGACAGGTCAGCCAGATCCTGTGATACAGTCTGGTCAACAAGGTCAGGCCCAATTGCACTCAGTACACAATCAAATTCAACCTGGACAGCAAACTCAGATGCAGGTTGGGCAGAATGGTCAGGCCCAAAACATGCCAATACGGCAATTAATGCAAACACCTGTGGTGCAGCCTCCAATTCAAGTTCACCAGCCATCTCAGTCTCAAGTTTCACAACCATTATTGCAGTCTATGCAAACACTATCCCAGGGTCTGCAGTTACCAGTTCAACCTTCAATGCAGCTGCCTCAAAATGCAGTGTTAAAACCTCAAGGTACCCCTATTCTTTTGGGTCAGTCTCAACAACCTACTTTGGGTAATCTACATCCACCACCATTGCCACAACAACCGAGGCCATCTTTGCAATCACATCAACCTTCAGGTCAGGTGCAAAGTCACCCAACTCAAAGTATGACATTTAAACAATCAATTGGTCTACATCAACCACCATCCCGACCACATTTTCAGGTATGTTGACCTGTATTATGGTTTATGTAGTATTTATTGATTTTGTTCAGTTAATAAATGTTTGTAGGGAACCTGAGTTTTTGTTCTATCGGGTTATATATTTTCATGAAATTTGAATCTCTAGAATTGATATACGGTTGTGGCAGCCAGGAAACCATTCACAATCAACCCTTGGGATATCTTTTCAGAAGCATACTCAACCACCATTTCCAAATCTACCTCCTCCACAGCACCCCTATCAGGTAAATGGGTTGTTTTTATGCAGCATCTAATTTAATAATTGTTTTCTTCTCATTAACTTTCAAAGATATCTTATGTTTCAAATTTTCTTGCAGATCGGTTCTGGCACTGCAGCTGCCACAGTCTTGAATTTAGGACCTGATGCAGCTGGCCAGAGTACAGGACACAGCAACGCACCAACCAGTGGCGGGCTCCTAAGTTTAGGTGCTGGTGGTACAATCCAAGGTGGACCTAGTACAATGCAATATTTGAGTACCATGAGCCGTGATGTATCTTGGGCACAGGTTCCTATACCAACAGGAGGTTCCCATTACCCAGAAGTGGCATCAGGAGAGGGTGAGACAAGTGATAGATGTGGGGACTCACCAACAGATTTGACTACCTCCATAGTGCCTCCTAATATAGAGGATGGAAGCAACAGGGATTATGGAGCTTTGAGTGGTGGAATGATCACTGGGTCCTTAGATGGACTCGCAGCAGCTAGCCCCCTTATTCCCAAGGGCCCAACCAAACACCTGTCGAAGGGATGCCACAACCACAACAGTCCATGTCTCAGGCGGTACTTATGGAATTATTCTTAAGCTGTAAACTGGATTTCAGTACACATGCTTTCAGGTGCTGACTTGATTGTTTTTCTCTGTTATCCAGGCACAACTTTCTCCAGAAATAGAGTCTGAATTGCTGCAACAAGTAATGAAACTCACACCAGAACAGATAAATTCTTTGCCGCCCGACCAACAACAACAAGTGATTCAGTTGCAACAGATGTTACGCGGCCAATAATATATTCAGATATTTTTGTTATTTGTATCTCTAATTTATTTAATCACTGCATGGAGGCTTGCAAAGGAACAAATCTGGTGAATTTTGTTCCTTTCTGAGTAATCTGGTTCTTATAAAACCATTAATACAAATGAGAAAATAATGTTTGTAACTTTGTCTTTTTAGTGTGCCATCAAGGTCTCCATCAATTTCATCCCTTACGTTTCAGCAAATATTTTAAACTGTAGTATTTTTCAAAGTTTATTCTCAAATTTTTATGAATATATCTTGTTTTCTCATGTTCCAAGAATTTTTGCACGATTTGCAAGCGAACAACTTGAACTTGAGTGCAGCAATGGATTTCTGTATTATGCTGAGTGGTATAAATGAAAGTTATCTTTGTGGCTATTTTTTTGGAACTGTATGATAATGTGGTTTTTTATCAAAGAGATGTATATTATTCCAAATTTGATCCCGGAAGGTGGTTGAACTCTTCCCCCTCTGATCCCACTGGTGATTAGCTCCAACTTACAAAAACATAGAGATTCGTTATAGAAGCAGTGTGTGCTGAATCTTTTCAATGGCAAATCACACTAAACAGTTGTAGACAGACAAAATTATTTAAATGTGAACATGACCAACAATTGGTTATTGAATTTCCTACTTAGATTTTTAAATCTTTGATGATGTATTTGTCTGAATGAAGTAACTGGGAACAAAAGCCCAAGATTTTTACAGAAGGAATGAGCCTTTATTAGTAACGTTGGTTTCTTTTATTCTCTGATTTGGCATGATTGTACATTTGGTTTAAGAAATCAGAGAAGATGGTTGGCAGGATCATGCATAGCATACATCCGAGACTCAGTTTCTTAAATAAGTAGGCATGTACATGGTTGAAAGGTAGGTGTTAACACAAGAATAACAATAAAGCGAAGTTATTGTTAGCATAGGTATCATCATTGGCATGTAACCAAGGTCAACAGATGTATTATTGGCATCAGAATAAAACTTTATGACAAGCATATGAAATCTGTTTTAAAGTTGACTAACTTGTCAATTGTGCCATTCAGTGTGTTGCTGACTGTGCCTGCCAAATCTGCAATTCAAAACAATACAACATGATTAAAAAAACTAAACTTAAACATAGTAATTGAAAAAATGGGAAAACCAGAAAAAAATTGATTTTTCTATAATTTTAAAATTGCGCAACTTTTCTCCTATTTTTTCTGTTTAAGCCACGAATAATTGAAGAACACTTGCAAATTAAGTACTGTTTTATTATTATCATGTTATAGTGTTTTTTTCCAGGGAATATTTGTCAAATACGCACATGCAAAGGCTGATTGACATATTGTGCATGCGAATCTGTGAGGATCACATCCTTTGTGAGAAATTGAGGCAGAGAATAAGACACAAGGATTTATAGTCATTGAACCAATTCCAGGACACAGATTTTGTGAAGGGTATTTTTGTCAAAGCTTTTTTGTGAAATTTTTGGCTTTTTTGATAGGTAAACAGTCATATTCTTGTCATCAAATCTAATTTCAAAACAAGTATTATGTTTCATGCCGGGGATGGTTGGAGGGGAAGTGATAGGCTTGACAGTCACTCCACTCATATTGCTATAATTGGCATAGAACAAGGATATGATACATTAAGACTAATATCGTTCAACTCCATATTAACATTGGATAATAGTTACAATTTATATAGGCTGTATCAAATGTTCCGGGGAGGAGATTTGTATCTTAACCAATTGAGATTCCACCTCAGTAGCGACCATGTTGGGGGAATATTCATGATGCTACCACTAAAATTTAACAGAGGTATGTTAGCGGCTCTGAGGTGGCATAAATACCTGCAAATCTATATTGCTGTTTATGTCCCAGTTTTTGGGAATAAACATATATTGTTTTCCTTTTGGTAGGTGAACACTACATTGTTTTCCTTTTGGTAGGTGAACACTCTTGATTTTATTGACGGGTTGATAAATTTATAGCACATTTCGACTTTAGACTACAAGGTCTGCCGTAGTTGAGCTTATATTGTGGTGAGAGGGTGACCTTGCTAGGGGGTTTGCTCCATCACACATGCTATGGCATGCTCGCCATGACTCAAATACAAATCTCTTCTCAGGTGAGTGTCCCAACTCACCACCTAGTCTAGCCCGATGAATTGATTACCACGTCATTGTTTTCTTTTGATATTAGGGGAATTGGTTATGTCTCCATTATCTTGCCCAGGTCGGGGGTTCTATTTTGGTGACGTAAACCACCATGCAAACACGGTTTTGATTATAGTGAACAACCACTATACCTCTTCTCAGTAAACTTAGCTTGGAATGAGCGAGACCAAAGATCACCCTGTGTTCTTCTAGGCACATAGGTGGTTGAGCACAATGCCTTGGGCCCAAGAACAAAGATTGCGATGGAATATCTCAAATGCATAATCGGGCCGTAAATAACATTAGCAATACCATTGTTGGCCTCTATGACACTATTTATGAAACCCCGTACCAAAGCCAAATAACTATTTTAGAAGAAAGTTGATAAGAAATGTAGGTTGCATGGATGGCGATGAATAGAACTATGAAATCTTCATTGATGGTAGACAATAATGCACTTAATGTGTAGTGTTACCACCACATCAATGGCTTTGTAGTTTGAAGGGCTATAGTCTTTTTGCAATATTCGCTAGTATGTTGGGTGCTTATCCACTCTTTGATGACCTCATTGATGGCATTGAACCCTACATATCTGTGACTGCATTGTCAAATACCAAGCTTGTTATTGTCGGTTCACAAATGAATATATAGGGAAGCTTAGCTTTAAAGCGCATGACACTAGGAGTAGCTTGTTGAGCATATAGTTCTATGTGAGTACTTGATGCCTTATTTTTGAGGCTTCCTATCATTGTGAGATGCCCATGATTAATTTACACAATATGCATACATGACAACCCTCATCCATACGTGGGCGATGTATGTATGTGGGATAGGCTCCTCACTATTGTGTTTAGAATCCCGATCAATTTAATACTCATTTTATATTGTGTAGGCTAATCAAGATTATTATTATTGTACAATGTGTCGCTTTAGAAGAGAGCAAATTTATATAGTCAATAACACTTTGCTTTTATGGAGGTATGTATGCTTCGGGAAGGAGTTCATACGTTCGAATCTAGAGGTGGTTATGGTTGTAAACCTCATTGAACAATATATAAATTGGTATCTTGCATGACATTGACCTAAAAACTACTTTTATTTACCTTATATACCATATAGTGACTTGAGAATTTAGGGAATACTATTTTGAAACTTGCAAATTCAACGGCTAATATGCCCAAGCGCGAGGAACACTAACAATTCAAGATTCCAATGTCTCTTTGAAATGTTAGGGTACCACAAAAGTGAGAGCCTCTTTGGATGCTTATGTTGTGGATGCTCATTATATTGAACACAATTAGCTATGACCTTTACTCATGTCAAGCATGCAAACACGAGGGGCCAATGATCTTGTTATTGTGTTTGTAGACATGGGAGGGTGATACTAGATTGACTTGTAGTGCCATATAAGTTATCTAGGCATTTTCGGTTTATCTTGCAGTATATTGGGTTACTTGTTTATCAAGTTGAGTCAAGACTTTAGGCTCAACACTTGTGATCCATTATAGGATTTCTAAAAATCTATTTTTGGAAAGTCTTAAAAATCTATTTTTAGTGGATTTTGACAGCGTTTAGTATTTTGCATTTTTGGGGTCTTTGATGCAATTATGGGCTTTAGACTACACAAAAATAGCCAAAGTCCTATTGTTGTAGCAATGTTTTTCAAGTTATTTCTGTCATCTTTCCAACAAATCTTGTGGTTAGCAAATCGTGTCAACAAACTAGGAGATATGATCCCAACAATGAGCAGTACATAAAATAATAGTAATAATATGATAGATTTTAGATTTTTTCCTCAACATGGTCTTTTCAAATCCATCCTTGAGGTGGATTTGAATGGTCTCTATGTAGGACGACCTTTTGGTTCCCATCCGAGAATCCTTCATATTTTATTTTTTAGTAGTTTTTCATATTTTCCATTGTATAAAAGAGATAGATCTCCGGTCATACATCTCTCTTATGGAGTTTACCAATTTGTATACATTTTGAATTGCAATAAAGTCTGTTTTTACAACTCTTTCATTGTGAATTGATTGTTATAACACATTAAACACCATTGTTAGTGTGTTGTCTATTGGGTGACACCTCAATCGAATCAACTCACTTGTATTAGCTAGCTTTTCTCTCACATCCTTAGAGTTATTAATAATTAATATAAACGTGTTTTTAATAATAATAATAATATTCTCCATATAAAATATGCCTACACTTGATTATCATAAGATACATATAATTGTGATAGACAACGTTCAATTAAATAAATAATCATGGAGAGATAAGATGCTCTTAATTAATTTCGATATTTTTTTCTTTGGTTTATGAGGGTTTTTGAGTTGCTTTTGACAAGTCATTGGAATCTGAACTCGTCCACGTGCATTTAGAATCACACATGTTAAAATATGATTTTGGGACTAAAATGGAGAAAGTGTGTCTCAACGAAACTATATGATCCTAAGATAATCTACAAAATTGCCCAAATTTTTTTCACCTTTGCTGCCTTCTACTCTAATTGTGTGCCACGATTCCTATCTTCCTAAAATGACATGATCCTGCAAGATTAAAATTGATAAAGTTTGCTTTTGTTTTTTTGTTATAGTCTTTAGCATGTGCCATCTAACCCTTCTACTTTGTCAAGCCTCACAAATTAAAGAAAGATATTAATAACAAAAAGATAGAACATAACATGCTACACATATAGCCAATATGTGTTGGAATATTAAATGAGTTACCTTACGTGTGTATTTATAGACATGACCTAACTCAATTTTTGGCTAATTTGGCGGACATGTTAACCTTCAAAAACTAGAAACAAGAAAGATGGAAAGGCGTAGATGGCCCCATCAAGGCGAGAGGGAGTCACAAATAAGTCTCTTGATGGTTGATTGGCATTAAGAAATATTTTGGCCTTCAAGAGATAGATAACAATATACTAAAGCACACATTGATGTCTACCAGTTAGAAGGGAAGGCAACATTACAGTGGGAACACATGTATTCTAATAATGGCTATGGCATGTGTCTCTTACATGTGAAAAGTTCTTGAAACATTTCCGCAAGAGGTATTTTATAAAGAATTTTGAAATAGTCTCTAGGATCTTTGTGCTAACCTTGAGACAAACACCCACATACATGCATATATATGTGAAACATTACACAAATATAAAGACATATATGATAAGGTAAAATAACTAACATAATCTTAAGCAAATATGTGAAGAAGGGCCAATGGCACTCATAGAAATATTACATTGAACCCCTCTTCACAATTGATCACCTCTAACGGTGGCTCTCTATGATTTTATAAAAACAAGTAGAGGTTATTATTAGGGTTGAAGAGTAGTTGTTTGCAAAGTAGTCTTCTTAGAGACAAATTTTAAAATACTTTTCTAGTAATAATTGGAGTCAACTAGGGCAACTACTTAGTCGATACTCCTCTCTATTAATAGGATATGGATAAGTTTGCGCATACATGTGCCTATCCATATTTACAATTAAATAATGAGGGTGCATCTTAAACCATGCATTAGTGTATGAGTTATTAGATACACTAACACCCCCTTAAGATGTTCTCTATAAAGTAGAGGATAAAGTAAGCTATACTAGCCTAAGTAAGCTTAAAATAAGAAAGATGATGTGTGCACCAACATCCCTTTTAAAAGAAATTTAGAGAAATTACGTGAGGCAAAACGTCAAATATGAGTCCCGACAACTAGGCCATGTTATTTACCCATGCACAATGAGTACAAACAATATATTGTATGAAATAGTGACTAGAGATAGTTTAAAATTATACAACCTCACCACCAAGAAACAACATAATCACATAAATATCCATATGCATCCCCACGTAATGCTAAATTGGGTGAGATAAACTATTAAGTGTTGCTAAAAGAACAACTCGAAGCACACACCGACCATGCAAATCGTAAGAGCTCTAGAAGAAAACAAAAGTGAAGATAAAATATTAACACTACCTATGGTGATGGCACATGCATTGAAGTAGATGATCCAACCATACTAGATATTTGAAAGGTACTACAAACATCTTGTAGTCGAGAAATTTATCAAAGGCCATATTCCATAGCAAAGGCTTCCTAGATGAAGAAAACACAAAACATGATTGCATAATAGTCGATGTTATCGAAGAAAATGATCACGAGATTTGCTCCGAGAGGGAGCATAACTACTAATAGGAAGTTAATTGTGTTGAAGATGATGTTAAAGCTTCTTCACAAAATAAAAATTTACTTTACAAAACTCCAATATGATGTGCAAGTGTATTAAAATGGTTATACCTCAAATCCTATTGACTATGTTTTGAATAATACCAAACAATATAAGGTCCTTACAACTTACTAGAATTCATGGGTGTCAAGCCACTTTATGAATCGCCAAGTAAAGTAGGAAATGGTGATGAATAATAGGATCTTTCTAAAACTACGGTCATGAAATTAATTTTTAGTATGTTGACACTATCTCCCATATAAATAACTACATGATTTTTTTAGATAAGGGTATGCACTTAAGCACTTGTTGGGGTGAAAAATGATTTAGTTAGCCAACATGAATATAGATTGCACAAACCTCTTGTATAAGCATATTTTCAAATAAGACAAAATATAGAATGTATAACATAGATAGATAGAAGAATAGGAAAAGCCTCTTGATGAACGAGAAGAAGTTGAAAGGACTAGTAACTCAATAGTCACGTTGTTTTGTATAAAACTATGTAAGCACATTGTGTAGAATTTTGATCTTTGATCCCAATAGGAAGCTATTTTAGGTTCTTTCCATTCTATGTGTTTAGATTGATATTGCAAGTCTTTTTAATTGCTTTATATTTTCCATTTCTTAATCTTGTTGTGTTTATCCTTGATCTATTATGAAATCATCTATACTATGTGCACTCATGTTTCTCTATGGATTAATCTAGACTACAACATGTTTCAAGTTTTGAATCCGTGATCTAGGAACCTTTGCTAACAATAGTTTTGTTTCCCGGACCCGAAAATGCTGAGATGGCTACTAGGGTAGAGAGACGTGGAAAGATGTTTGCAAGAGAAAATGAAACAATTCATAGAATTTGAGGAGACTTCGATGAGAACTCAAGAGATTTATCTAGACCATATTTATGAAGATATTCATGATTTTTTTAGTGCGAGCTTCCTAAACAATTAATTGTTTGGTTATCTCGGTTGGAATTTTATTGCTTGCATACACGAGCCTAAAGAGAAATATGAGTGGATAATGGACAAAGTTGAAGAGTTGCACAAATTGGATGTTCCTTGGACTCTCATGCCGACCATTGGATGAAAACTACTATTGACGGCACGAATGAACTTGATGTTCAAAATTTTTGTTCTTTTGATTCTACAGAATCTCATTTTCAAGTGGGATTAAGAGAAATTTTTGTGAAACAAATGCCATTTTTAGTTTAGATGTTAGCCATAGAAAAGGCCATGGCACCGATTCATGCAATATGGAGTAATCGGATAGGCAATAAGGGGATGTAATCGAAGGGGAAGATGAAGGGGAAGGGGTCAAAATTAAAGAGGAATTCGGAAGGGTTCGGGAAGGAAGAAAGAGAAGAAAAGAGAAAGATTGAAAAATTGTAGAGAGAAACCAGAGAGTGTAATAAATGGGAAAGTAATAGTAATATTCTAGGGTAGAAAAAGCTAGCTGCAAATAAGAATAAGATAGGGAAATTTGTTTTGGAAGGAAGAACGAAGCCTCCTAAAGATGCTAAAGAGATTAATGAAGGAGAATCCAAAATGATGCACAACAAGGTGCAAATGCTGATTGCAAAGTCGGGAGGAAAATTGAGGAAACAATGATAGAAACAAAAGAAAGACAATTAGAAGTAGTTTGAAGTAATTTTAGGAATCGGTTGGTGTTGGAACTTGAGGAACCATCATGTAGACCATGATATTGCAAAAACCTAAAGATTGTGTTCTACATAGAAGGAATAGTGCAGGATTTTTCAAGGCCCATGAGAGGATGATAGTAATCCCCTTTATGATATATGTCCCCACAACCAAATAGGGAAATGATTACATGGGATTGTCAAAGTAATTTGGAACAATTTGAAAGCTTGTTGGGAATATGAAGGAGATTAAAACAACTGGATACAACACAAGACTCATTACGATAAAAAAACTTCAAAGATAAGAATAGAAGAAATTATCAAGGATATAGAATTCTCATCATGTAACCCTGCTATGCCGAGGATCACCTTGTAAGAGAATTGTGGAAACAAAGGGGAAGACAATTATGTAAGTCTAAATTATAGGGTTGGCTTTCCAAAATGGAAGGAGAAAATTCGAGTCCTATGAGGTTAGCACAAGTTCTTGTATGAAAACAAATAAATCAAGGATGTAATTGAAACCAAGATAAAGCCAAGGTACAATACTTCACAAGGTCAATCAGGGACTTAACTAAGATTAGAAGGAAGGATGGATCAATTTCCTAATCTGTTCACAAATTTGTAGCCTTATGATGGGACTATTGACTCCAAACATTATCTTCTAACTTATGATATGTGTTGGGGAGAAAAAGGACATACATATGAAAACACAATAAAATGTGAATTGATATGAGTGTTACAAGGAAGAGCCTTAGAGTGTATGTATTCCAGATAGTTGAGTGTGAAATCTTTGTAGAATGTGCGCGATGCTCTAACTCAAAAGTTTAAAAGGAAGCAATGTGTAGGAGAAACTATTTATGATTTAAAAGATATAAACAAAATCCAGGAGAAATAGTCATGGAATTTGATATGAGGTTCTCGGATGTCATGAATAAAACCAATTTTAATTTTGAAAAACCAAGTAAGTAGTATGGTTTATGGAAGGAGTGCGTAATAAGATTCGGTTTGCGTGCACAAACAAAGTTTCAAATTAAAACAAAGGCCATTGGAGTAGCTATTTGAGTAGAGAAAATTGAGGACTGTGGTGAAGCTAGTCCCTCCAACTATATAAAAAAGTAAAATTACATGCAATCATGTGTAGATTGGAAGAACTGCAAGAAGGAAATAAACCTAGGCTCTCCATATGGTGCACCGAGTGTAAAGACGATGGAAATTACAAGAATGATTATACTAGGACTAAATCCAAAGGACAACCAAAATATTGTGACGTCTTCAAATTATGGGTCCATTCTCTTTCCAATTGTCACCTACATCAACATTATGTTAAACAACCGCAAAATGTGGTGTGTACTATCTCGCAAGGATATGAATCGTGAATCCAAGGACTACATGACATTGATGGACTTGGAAGGAATAAGTTACTAGGAATGTGTTTGTAGTAAAAACTTAATTGGATACCAAGACACCACAATCCATTATAGAAATAAAAATGACCTGCTTCACCCCGACCAAGTGTGTTGTGGGATCCTCCTTCGTTGTAGACCAACTCATAATGGATACCATAATCTACACAAGATAGTCCGAGTTGGGCTCCACCTTCTCTAAAAAAATAGCATGGGATGGGCATCTCCTTCACCACAACAATCACCAAGATGGAACATACCAAAGCACCACAAACACCCTATGAAAGTTATCAAGGATAAAGTTAAGGATGGAATTCCCCACAAAGACCCCATGGTGTGTAACAAGGAGGGTATCGGGGTGGTTACCAAAGAAAGGAGAATGGGACACAAGACACAAAGATAATGAGTAATTTCTTATCTTTGTAGAGAGCTAAATCACATTACACGAATTGTTCATTGAATCATGAGAAGGAAGTATTATGCACATATTATAGGGTGTATGCGCAACATATTACAAAAGACTATCCCATGTTGGAGAAACAAAGAAAGGAAAAACAATTGTGAAATGTCAATATGATCAATACGATGCCCAAAGAAACTGACAATTTACAATCCGTTAATAGAACACAAAGGAATGAACATGTCTTGGAGTATGTGGAGATTCCAATGGATCCCCAAATTTTAAAAAAATACAAGGATACTTATCCAAAACCTTGAAAGGAATAATCAATACTTGAAGAAGCTAAAGGACTACTACAATCAATCCATAATAGAGACATCAATGCACAAAATATAGGGTAAGCTAAATCACAAATTTACAAACAGATGATGATAATACTAAAACAACAAGGAGTGGTTGTAGCTCTACACTATCTCTTGAATATTGTAAATGTGCCGAGAAATGATGATATTTCTCAAAACATACCTAACTTTCTCATAACTCTATTGAAAGTGCTTATGGTAGAGAAACACCAATAGAAAATCTAATATGGTATGTAAAGACTAAAAACCCATAGGATGTGGATGCCCAACTAAATATAATTCTAGGTGGTTACAAATAAAAGATGTAGTGGTTGAATTTTGCAACATAGTAAACATGATGCCAAGATCCACTGGGAGGCTATGGGAGCTCTGCCCTAGCATTTAGCCATGTTACTCTTAGCTTCGCAGCTATGGCATAGTAGATCCAATTGGTCGGTTGGAGGATGTTGAAATATAAGTAGGAGATTCAAGTTTGAAAGGAGATTTTGAAGTAATAAATATTATTACTAATGAAACACACTATCTAATGTTGATCGACAAGAAGTGGGCATATGACAATAACATGACAATCAATACAGTAACTAATAAGATGGAAGCACACCTCAACAATTCTATCATTGTCATTCCAATGAGTAATGATGAAGATAGGCCTTAAAAATTTCTAAAAGAACCAATATCATCGTATGCGCATGATGCTTAAAGATGGTTTAAGGTAGGACATCAGAAAAGGATACAACCTTGCAATACAGAGAAAAATAAAAATAGAGGAGTTCACAAACAAGGTCATATACGAGGAAATCTACAACAAGAATCCTTTGGCATACGAGGAATCCCAATAAAATATTTGGTACTTGACTAAGTTAGAAATACCGTAGTTATATGAATTTGTAAGGCATGATCAAGAATTTATTGAACCAAATGGAGAGATTCATATACCATCATCGTATGTGCATGATGTAGAAAGATGGTTTAAGGTAGGACATTAGGAAAATGATGCAACGTTGCAATATAGAGTAAAAATAAAAATAGAGGAGTTCACAAATAAGGTCATATGCGGGAAATCTACAACAAGAATCCTTTCACATATGAGGAATCCCAATAAAATATTCGGTACCGAATAAGTTAGAAATCCATCGATTATATGAATTTGTAAGGTATGATCAAGAATATATTGAACCAAATGGAGAGATTCATATACCATGGGAAATTACATCCTCCGTCGGTGTAGACTTGGATGAAGGTATGAATCACTAGATGCACAAAGAACGTGAATTTAGACCAATGAGAATGGTACAAGTAGAGGAAAAATAAAACCCACATATTTTTGGGACTTCGATCTAAGTGCATTTTTAGAAGAGTTTCAACAATATGTAAATGAAGATGATTGCATTAGAATATCTTGTAAAAGGAATCAAAACATCATATTGGGCGCGCATGGGTCAAATAAGTTGAAATGGGTTGAAGTAGTAAATATGGTGCAAACATGGTTTGTATTCAATACTAAAATAAAGGAGTGGTTGTAGTATTTGCATAAAAAGGTGTCCAAAATTACATATTCAATAGTGTATTGAAGCTTCTTGAAAGTACAAGAAATAGATAAAAATGGTGGGTGCATATCTTTCTAGAAATGCTAACACCACTACCAAAGGCTTGATATTTCCATCAATAAAGGAGGAGAGAAACACAAAATTGGGGGCGAGTTCAACAAGATGTCGAAAAAAGGTGCTAATGTTTGTCACAAAGGTGTTGATGTGTGTCACAAAGTCACCACAGGTGATGCAAAGGTGCTAAACCACACTCCCGCAAAATAGAAGTTAACAACCAAAGCAAAGGCGCGATGTAGGGAAAAAGAGATGATCCATAAAGCATATGCACCAAAACACAAAGCATAGGCATCGTTTGAGTTGGAAATGGCAGATTGGTTCGAAAAACCAAAATTTAAAGGTGTACAAGAAAATTAATTTTTTAATTTTTTTTTCTTATTCTAGAGATGAAATAAGACTGAAAACATCAAAGAAGTGGGGGATAATGGGGACACAAAAATGTATTGGTTAGAAAATATTAGTATGCAAATATAAGAAAACAAACTACAAATTGTTCCCTTATTCTAATCCTTCTAGCAAATACTTCAGATTGAGCAAAGGATGTAAAGGATAGAAATTCAATGATCGCACTTACCAATCAAATGCAATGTTCCTCATTTGATGCTTTGGATGTGCTTAAGATGGTGGATTAAAATTTCTTGCTTGGATTGTGGATCTAGTTGGACATCACCTCCTTGTGGATTAATATTTAGCTTGAAGACCGCTGAGGATTGTTGTAGAGCTCTTTAGAGATTTTGGCAACACTTAGTTGCAATTTCAAAAGTTGGCTTCCATGGAGGGTGGCAAGCCAATTTATAGGTTGTGGGAGGAGAAATGGAGGGTGGAGATTGATCCAAGTAAGATGAGGATCAATGGTTGTTATTGCATGAGAGGATGGAGAAATATAGAATTAGAGAATTCTAGAAATTAAGAGAAGCCTCCATTGAATTTTTAATTCAATGGAGGGAGGGAGTTTTATTTAAATTTTTAAATAAAATGGAGGGAAGTTTGGAGAGGCTTCTAGAAATAGAAGCCTCTAGATTTGGAGGTGGAGAATTTGATTAGCTTAGGATTAGGTGAGATTAATTATGATTAGGGATGTGATTTGATGGAGAAGCTAGGTGTAGGATAGGTGTAGAGTAGGTGGTAGGTGAGTAGGAATTTTAAATTCCTAGAAAATGATAATAGGGATTAATAATGGGATAATAAGATATTAATAATGAATTAAAGTATTTAGGATTTGTTGGAGTTAACACACTCTTGTTGTATAGATCTATAATCAGAATTAAGCATTCAAGCAATAAAACACAGAAATATACCAGAAGATAAATACACAAGATATAACGTGGTTCACCTAGTGTGGGCTACGTCCACCAAGAAACAACCAATCTATTAATCTTTGCTTTACATAGGAAATACAATGAAGATCTGCAATCTTCCACACCTCTCTCTGGATGTACAATACTTTTCCTTCACAAGATTCTCTTTTCTCTCTCCAAGAATTCTTTCTTACAATACAAGTCAATTCTCCACAATCTAACCTTTCTAACCCTAGCTTTCAAGCTTATATAAGCATATACAAACTTAGGGAAATATAGCTATGCAATTATAACCATTATATCACCTTTTAATCAAAGGTTAGATCTAATCTTGTGACTTAAATAAAAAAATTCAGCATAGGAGACCGACGTTGGTTATCCCAACCGATCGGTTCCTACTAGTTGGACGACGACGTCGGTCACCGATTAACGCCTGCCGATTCTTGTGTAAACTGCAAATCATAAAACATGCTATTTGTGAAGAAATTAAGCTCCACAACTCAACAATCTCCCACTTGGAGATAAATTGCTGCATTGTACCGTAAAACTCCATCCTTGGATCCTTTCCTTAGCTTGTTTCTCCCTCTTCAAGTATCAAACTCGAAGACCAACATAAGTGGAGTGTAGCTCCAACTTCTCCTTTGCCAACGAATTCATTAGCATATCCACATGATTCTTATTTGTATGAATTTTCTCTAGTTTCAGTTGCCCATCCTCCAACACCTGTCGTATGAAGTGATATCTCAATTGAATGTGTTTCGTTCTTGAATGAAACACTGAGTTCTTTGTCATATGAATTGCACTTAGACTATCACCTGCACAACTGTGCAATCCTCTCGCTCCTTTCCCAACTCTTACATGAAATTTCTCATCCATATCATCTCTTTGATAGCATTTGTAGTTGTAACATACTCGACCTTTGTAGTAGACAAGGCCACAACCTTCTGCAATCTTGAAATCTAGCTAACTATCGTGCCACCTACTGTGAAAACATATCCAATGGTACTTCTTCTACCATCAAAATCACTAGCCATATCCGAATCAACATAGCCACATAAATAAGTATCTGACCCTCCATAGCATAACTGCATGCTAGATGTCCCTCTAAAATATTTGAGAATCCATTGGACTACTTTCCAATACTCTTTACCTAGATTGACCATAAATTTGGTCACAACTCCCCTTTGCTGTGTGCAATGTCTGGTCTAGTACAAACCATAACATACATAAGACTTCCAACTGCTGAAGTATATAGAACTTATGCCATGTACTTGACCTCCTCATGTGATGTAGGACATTGATCTTTGCTCAATTTAAAGTGTCCATCCATAGGTGTACTTACAGGTTTTGAATTCGCATATTAAACCTTTCCAACACCTTATTGATATAATGTTTCTGAGACAAATACAACTTCATGTTCTTCATGTCTCTAAGAATTTGCATGCCAAGGATTTTCTTTGCAGCTCCTAAATCCTTCATTGCAAATGTATGAGATAAATTTTCTTTAATCTCAACAATGTCATGCATACTAGATCATGCAATAAGCATATCATCTACATACAATAACAAAATAATATAGCTTCCATTTCCAAGCTTCTTGAAATAAACACAATGGTCAGATTCACATCTCATATAACCATGCTCATGCATAAAAGCTCACAAATCACATATACCATTACCTTGGGGTTTGTTTGAACCCATCAAGCTCTTTTTCAACTCGCACACAAATTTTTCCTTACCCTTGAATTCATACCCAAGCGGATATGCATATATATCTCTTCCTCCAAATCATTGTGAAGGAAATTTATCTTAACATCAAGTTGTTCTAAGTGCAAATATTCTACTATAACTAAACTCAAAACAATACGTATGGAATTCATTTTTACTACAGAGAGAAAATATCTCACCAAATTCAATACCTACTTTCTGTGCAAATCCTTTTACCACAAGCCTTGCCTTGTATCTTTTTGTCCACCCTCTTCTTCCTTGATCTTGTAAACCCATTTGTTTTGCAATGTCCTTTTACCTATTGGAAACTTAACCAAATCCCATGTCTAGTTTTGTTTCAAGGAATCCATCTCCTCATCCATGCCATGCTCCCACTTCTTGTGGGTTTCATCCTGCATTGCTTCTTCAAAAAATTTTTGGTTCACCATTATTAGTCAATAATAGATAAAATAAGGAAGGTGTAAATATTTTTGGAGGTTTACTTACCCTTTGTGACCTTCTCATAGAAACCGAGGTGTTGGAGGCTCAATCGCTCATCTTGTAAATTTTTATCAATCTCGTGACAATGATGAACACCGGTCACCTATAGCCGACGTCTGTTCTGGAAACCGACGCCGATTTTGCTAATCTGTAATCGACGCCTTGACTCAAACTATCGACGCTAGTCCTCAGGCTATGCCGACACGACATCGGTTACCCTCACCGATGCCGGTACCTATAGATGATTGTTTTAAATCTAAGAATGCATTTTCTTCCATAAACTCTTCACTGGTTCATCCTTGGGTATCAAAATCTGATCCCTGTACATTCTCTTTTCATTCCATTCAATGTCATGACTCCTAACAATCTTAGAATCTTCTAAATCCCAAAAATGGAATCGAAATCACCAAGAGCCATAACCAATAAAAGTGCATCTCTTGGATTTAGCATCCAACTTTTTTATTTTCTTTATCAACATGCAAAAATCTGAACCAAATAATCTAAGAAAATAAAGATCTACCTCTTTTCCAGTCCAAGCTTCTTCTAGTATTCCACCATCCAGTGCACTTGAAGGCCCACGGTTGATTAAATATATTGTCGTGTTTATTGCTTCTGCCCAAAACTATAAGGGTAATCCAACATGTATCCTCATGCTTCTTGCACGTTCTATGATAGTCTTGTTCATTCTTTCAGCCACATCATTCTCTTGTGGTGTTCTAGGAACCATTCTTTCTCTGCGTATTCCATTCACTAAACAATAATAATTGAAAGCATTGTTGCAGTACTCATTACCATTTTCAAATCTAAGGCATTTTATTTTTTAAATTTGATTCATTTTCCAAAAGGGATTTCCATATTTTAAAAGTCTCAAAAACATCAGATTTATGCTTTATACAATAAACACATACCTTTCTTATGACATCATCAATGAAAGTCACATAATATTGGGATCCTCCATGAGAAGCTACCTAGGTTGGTCCGCATATATCTGAGTGCACAAGTTCTAATTTTTACTCCTTTGTTGCCCCAACTTTGGGAAATCTCACTCTATTTTTCTTTCCAAATATACAATGCTCACAGAAATCAAGATCTACATCTTTCAAATTTGATAACTTACCCTTTTCCTTTAAGATTTGTATTCCTTTTTGACTCATATGGCCTAGCTGATTATGCCACATGCTTGCATCTGAATATGAAGTAGATAGCATAGAAAAAGAATCAGTAATACATGTAGACAAATACAATGTTCCTACCTTCTTGTCTCTTGCCACAATAAGAGCCCCTTGGTAACTTTCCAAGAGTCGGTGTGAATGTAACCATTCAACCAGAATCACCTAGTTGTCCTACAGAAATAAGATTTCTCTCGAGGCTTGGCACATGCCTCACATCTTTTAATATCCATGTATTTCCATTTTGAAATTTAAGATGAACTTCCCCTTTACCAGTAATATTGCATGGTTCATCATCTCCTAAATAAACATGCCCAAAATTACCCTAGACATAATTTTTGAAATAACCCTTATTAGGGGTAGCATGGAAAGAAGCTCCTGAATCTAAAACCCATGATTCTATTTTATTATCCAAGGAGAGAATAAGGGCATCTTGCATTACCTCTATAGATGCAACATTTTCCTCTTTACCTTTCTCTAGTACATTCTCTTTGTTTTCCTTGAACCAACAATCCTTCTTTGCATGTCCTTTCTTTCCACAATTCCAACAAGTTATTCCTCTACCTTTGGATTTAGATCTTTCATTCTTAGACTTTGATTTCCCATTATTCTTTCTCTTGGATCTCTCCTTCTTCCTTCCCCTACTTTCTACATTCAAATCATTTCCAGATGATGACTCTCCTGTACTTTTCCTACGTATTTCTTCATTCAAGATTATACTAACCACATCATCAAACTTCAAAATATTAGTAGCAGATGTTGTATTACTAACAACCATAACCAAGTTATCCCAACTATCTGGAAAAGAACATAAGAATAAAAGTGCTTTTACTTCATCCTCAAATAGAATATTAACTGATTTTAATTTATTCACTATGGAACGAAAAACATTTAAATGGTTTGATATAGATCCACCTTTTTGCATTTTTGAATTAAATAATTTCTTCATCAAATAAACTTTATTCGAAGCACTTGGTTTTTCATATAAATTATCTAAAGATTTCATCAAATCTACCATAGTTGTTGCTTTGGTAATATTCAAAGCGAGATCTTTGCCAAAGCTCAATCTTATAGATCCCAGAGTCTTTTTATCAAGAATATTTCATTCTTCATCAATCATCTTTGTAGGTCTTGCCTTCTCATCTAACCAGTAAATATAAATATTTTCGATATAGATAATCTTCCACCGCATCTTCCATAATTGATAATTACACCACAAATTTATCAACTCTGTATTTTCCATCTTCTGCCATTGTTGTAGCTCCCACTCAATCAGAAATCCCTTTGTGAGTAAATTTTCAACACACAAATCCCTCAAACAAAAAAACTTTGATACCAGTTGTCGGGGTTAGCAAACTCTTGTTGTACGTGATCTATAATCAAATTAAGCATTCAAGAAATAAAACACAGAAATATACCAGAAGATAAATACACAAGATATAACGTGGTTCACCCAATGTGGGCTATGTCCACCAAGAAACAACCAATCTATTAATCTTTTCTTTATAGAGGAAATACAATGAAGATTTGCAATCTTCCACACCTCTCTAGATGTATAGTACTTTTCTTTCACAAGATTCTCTTTTCTCTCAAAGAATTCCTTATTACAATGCAAGTCAATTCTCCACAATCTAACCTTTCTAACCCTAGCTTTCAAGCTTATATAAACATATACAAACTTAGGGCAACATAGCTATGCAATTACAACCATTAGATCACCTTTTAATCAAAGGTTAGATCTAATCCCGTGACTTAAATAAAAATATTTCATGCATAGGAGATCGACTCCGGTCAGCCCAAACGATGTCGGTTCCTAATAGTTGACCGATGTTGGTTATTGTGTAAACCTATAAGTTGTAAAACATGACATTGAATGTATGGTACCCACACGTTTAGGAAGACTAATATGTACTATTAGAAGCATCGTTTTGCTACCCAACCATCGTGGACCTTCCTAACTACATTTATCGGTCAACATTTGGGATATTCCATGCTCCTGGTCCATATATGAGCATTAAATTTTCCATATTACTCAACTCCCAATATCCTTAACCAAATTTGTGATGTTCTTTTTAGGATCAAGATGAGCAAGAGCCAATATAATTGTTTTTGAAGTATTTTTTGAGAAATATAGGTCACGCCCGTAAAGGGAACTCCAATTGTTGAGTAAAAGTATTCTCTAAATAATCATATGTCATATGGACATGACTAATAAATATTGGGTGGCTTTATATATGAATTGAGATTTTGGTCATCGTGGAGCTATGGAATAGTTCCAGATGTTCCAAATGGGAGTGACTTCACTAATGTCTAATCCATTTTATCCCTTTGTTGGGATTTTTAGGGAACTATGAGCATATAAGAACTTTTTTGGGTTCCATAATTCTCTCGATTGTGTTATTTCACATTATTCTCATTGTCATAGAACATAAATCCATTTGGAACATTTTTGTGGGTCTCCCTGGCATGGTTACTCATCATGGTCATTGACTTAGATGTTATGGAAATTATTTTGCAAGCATTTACTAATGATTTGGATTTTATATTATTATGGGTAATTATTTAAATTCACCTGTCACAACTCTTTTATAACTTTAATGTGAATTGATAGCCTTAATATTGTCTTCAATCTTGCAATTTTGATTTTATATTTTCCTTGTATGTGGAACAAAATTATCTTCCCATTATTATTCTTGGGTTCCTCATATATTTAAAATCGTGAACTCCATTTTAAACCTTTAACATAGACATTAAAATTATAATATGATAGCCTCATCTCACCACATTACTCAGTGACTTGAATATGAATAAAAATTTAATAGATAACTAAAAGAAAAATGGAATACAAAAATTATAATTTTATATACATACATATGAAAATTAAGTCAAATGTGCACATCTATATGTATCATATATCTCATAAAAACATTAAAAATTTGTCATTATCATAAAACATGAGCCATGTAGGCATACAAAATGGGCCATATTACTCATTGGCACTACAAATAAAATCCTCTATATATCTTGATACAACTAGATATGTGCAATTATATCTATAACTATTTATTTATCTCCTCAAATTCATTAAATAAATTCGCCCTCTTTACTCTAGATGCAGAGCTAGAGGTGTTGGATCTCAACAAACGAGGAGAGACCCTCCTCTCAATAATTTTTCTTGTATGCATTACAAATGAATCCATTAATATTTTTCAAATTAAGCATGTAAAACTAATCAAGTTTATATGTATTTCATTGAATTTATACCTCTAATGCAAGCATTTTGTCACATCTCACTTGGCTTTTAGGTCACATGGTGTGGCAGACACATCCCTGGCTTGTGCAACACTCATTTTCAATTATCAATGATATAATTTAAAATTTAAAATAAATATATATAAATGAATTTCAAATATAAAATGATGATTTAATTTCATAAATAAAAATATATTGCACCTATGATGTTACATCCACAAAAGTGTCAAAAATAAATGTCTCTCAAATAACCTCTCCCAAAATTTATGAATGTGGTGGGAGAGAGCATCAAGCCAACAAAATGTTTGCCTCACTCTAAGAGGCCTTGAATATATAGTTGGTGAATCTCAGTAAAGTATAAGAATGCATATAGGTTTAAATATATTCATAAAAATGTAAGTACAAATGAAATTTAAAGTAACATTGTTTGAAATAAAAATTACAATTAAACTATGTTTTCTCACATAGCCTACGGTGTGTTATGGGGTGGAAACCAGTCTTTGGAAACACCCCCCTTGATATGGTCATTTGGTATTGTCTACAATACAACACCAACATGTTACTATTTACTTGTATAAATAAAGCTATCAATCTACCAACATCAATAGACAATAAATAATTTAGCAATATGTCAATCAATTTTGAAAACATGCATGCATATGTAACACTAATAGTTGTCAGTAACGAAAAATTATAATCCGGAGAGGGGCGGCTATGACATCACCTATACAAGAAATAAAAGGAAGAAGTTGGAATTATGAATCAATTGCTTATAAACGTATATTAAGACAAATTTATTATTACTTTATATAAAAAATTATGATTAATTAGCTCTTTGAATAAGGAATCAAAAATAGTTATGTCCTCGGTATCTCGTTCAGTAATGCCCTCAAATGCTCTAGTGACTAGAGGGGATACTTGGGCGTCTTGTACATCTCTCTATGTAGCATCCCTAAATGGTGGAGTGACCATAAATGTCATAAAGTGTTGTGTAGAGTACCACAAAGTGGTATTATCACGCTCTATGACCGACATACGAAATCTATATACATAGTTTTGTAGATGGTCTAGAAAACATCCTACCACAAGATGTACACAGATGCACAAAAATTACAATGCCACCACTACCTATGCCACCACCTAAAAAATTAGATGCATGGCCACCGAACCATAAAAAATATGGGGGCACTTCAACTCACATTGCCACCAATAGCCCCTAAAATCTAAGAAATTTGTGTACCCCTAACATTCCTCCCATGGGAAATCATGAATCATCATATTAGAAAGTGTCTCGAATGGTCTCCCTACATGGATTGTGATGAGTTTAATAATGGATGGAAACATATAATTTTTTTCCTCCTACCTCTCGGGAATGGTTTTGTACATTTTGGTCTCACCTAACACCAAGTATCTCATATGATGACCCACCTCCTCTTCCCTGATTGATCTAAAATCAAAATAATTGGTCTTCCTATTAAGCACAAACTCACAATATAGTTTTCATTAAAAATACAATAGAACCTCATCATTGTTACACGGAGGCTCATCAAAGACCATCCACCACCTGTCCCAAAAGTTTTTTTCTTTTTTCATGGATAAACCAATAAATGATAATATATTTCCTTTTCATTGGCGGTAGATCATTTCTTCAAGGCTTACGAAATAAAAACAAATCTTGTTTTGATAGTTTAATTATTGGAAGCACAATGGAATGACAGGAGGTGGGTGAATCAATCCTTACAGATTTAATTTAATTTCAGGTTACTTACTTAAATCACAAACCACTTAGCCAACCATTTAATGTGTTCACAACATCAAATAACATACATGTAATAAACCATGAACTGTTAGAGTAGGTATTTACCTTAGCTCATGTTCACCTAGGTACTTTATTTACCTTTATTGTATTTATCCTCACCCACTTATGTGTGTGAATATTTCTTTTATCTTATTTAGATATTAGGAGATATTATCTAGTTGTTAGGTATAGTTCTTTCCTTGATCTATGGTATTGACTAGATCCTTGATGTCTAGTTCTCTCCTAAATCTATGGTCTTGACTAGTTCTTTGATGACTAGTTATTTCCTTGATTTATGGCTTGATCTACGACATTGATTGGTTCTTAGATTGTTATTCCTTGCCTATTTAAGCAAGGCCCATTCTCAATGTATTGTATTGAGTTCCATAATAATATATGATATTGTTTCTCATTTGTTTGCAAAGGTTTTATGTAAAGTTATTATGGTGAATTACTTTCATCTTATTGATCATGGTGTTTGATTAGCATCTGTGTTCTTGGCTTGGTACGATCTGGTTATTGTTCCTTTCATGGTATCAGAGCAGGAGATTGCTATTGACATCCGTTTGTAAGTTTTATTTTGCAAATAAATTATTTGTGTATTCATATATTTGGGATTTGGTCGTATTTTGTTGTTGCGTGCATTTTTATGCAAAACAGAGGCTTCTATTGGATCTAGAAGGTGTGAAAACCCTAAGATCGACTGTAAACTCGGCCAATTCTGGAGGTAGTCATTTTTTGTGGTTTTTAATTTTTGCAGAGAAGCACACAGGTGCGCCTCGGGATTCAAGCCAAAGGGAAAAAAATGTGATTTTATTTATTCAGTTTGTTGGATTTCTCGAGATATATACTTGGCTTGTTTATGTTGCAAGTGTATTTGTCTCGGTTTGCGCAGAAGGTTTTTAGATCTTTCCTTATTTGGGCGTGGGTCCACGGATCTTTGTGCACGTTTTTACTATTTCGGGAAAATCCGTAGGTTTCTATTTTCGGAAAGCAAAGGTCATTGTATACATAGTCCAAAAATCATATTTTACACCCATTAAAATCCTTAGCCCTTGGTCATATGAGGGCTTAAAGCTTGTGATTCCTACTAGTAGGTGCTTAACTTCAGCCCCCTTTAATTTTATTTGTGTGGTGAAGGCAACAACAATTTTTTTGTTTTAGTGGTAACTAAAATAAATAACAGAGCAAAATATTAAAAAGCTTGTATCTTTTGATCAGTAACTTGGTTTTGAGTGCCATTTTTTACAAAAGTGCTTGTTTTTTCATGCTCTTTCCATTGAAGTTATTTATTTTGAGACTTGCACTATAATTATAAAGTGCCAAATATGGAGGAGTGTTGTAATCAATTATGGATGCAATTTCAGTTGAGCTTGACGTCCTAAATTTTTGGGAGTTGTAATTTGTACCTATCATGGATTTTGAGAATGATATGCTTTTCTCTGAAGTATGTGGACTTTAAGAGGATATTGTAAAATTTGTGGAAGAAAATAGATCGCTCAAGAAGCGAAATTCTCTTCTACAATCACTCATTCACGATAAGGATACAATAATACACTCCCTACAGAACAAACTTGCTAGCCTACAACATCACCATCATATTGTGGACAACCATATCCATGCTCCTAGTCCACTTGCAGTTGTTGCTCTTGTACCCACTGACATTGATCTGCCAGTCTTTGAGCTTGAACCTACTTTTGATGCTTCTAAACCTGTGAGGCTTATTATTGCATGCTCTTCCACATCTGTGCCTATTACAATACCACATGTTGTGTATCCTACTTCTTCTCAGTTGCATGGATTTTTTAAGAAGCATACCACTGCATTCAGTTCTCACATGCTTCATTCTATGGGTCTCACTAGAGGAGTCATTGGCAGAAATTCACAGGGTATTGTTTCCTCTATTCCACATGTTAAGTGGAATTCTCGTCATAACATTTGTTTTCGAGTAGATACTTCATTGGGATCACACATTGACAAAGCTCCTTTTTTGTTCGCTCGACTCTTTCTGAGGATCATGAGCAACACATGATTTCTACACCTTCACTCAGGCTTGAGAAACCTGAGATTTCTTGCATCGACGTGATCAACCTGACACACATTCTGATGTTCTTTTACATGCACCCATTGTGCATTTTACACGAAGTCATATGCATGAATCTTCTTCATCCATCCGTGTTGATTTGGGGTGGATATTTGATCACTTGTGGAGACGACATAGGCATTCGTTGAGAGGACTCTACAGGCATGGCTCCTCCACCATTTGACCTCTTGCTCCACTTTCTATACCTTATGCATTGTGATGCTTCTTGTTTTGAGCATTTTTCTTTAGCAGGTGTAGTGTATCTCTCTTGTTTGTTGAGAGATTTTATATCTGTATTTTTGACACTTTTGGCATGTTGATAGTCTCTCTTGTGGGGGAGCTATTTTGGTGGAGCCTAGTGTTAGTTTGTCAGTGTTCGAGTAGTTGTTTTGATAACTCATACAGATTTGTAGCGTCACTCCACCCATTCAGCAATAGTATGGGAGGGTGTGGTGTTGATCTGCTTCTTCGGGTTTCGTGTCCTTGCCTTGTTACCTTGGCTTTTCTTAGATCGTGACACTCTGGAGTTTGTGTCCTTACCTTATTGCTTTAGTTTTTGTTCTTGGATCATGGCACACCTATTTGCAGCAGTTAATCGAATTATGTTTGGTGTTTCTTTTTTACACTTTCAACATCACTCCATTGATAATCTCCTTGTATGGAGCTATTCTGGTGAAACCCAATGTCAATTGTTTTTGAGTTTTGTGATCAAGCAGTGGATTCAAACCATAGTACACACCAAAATTCTTCAGCATTGTATGATTTTTTGAGCCGAGCTTCTTGGGATGCCTTGGAGTGGGTTTTTACTCTCTTTACTTTGTTGTTACTTGTTTTGGGTACCTTACGGTGTCCCTTTTTCCAGTTATTGTACATGAGTACCTCATCAGGTCTAGTTGCCGAGACTCATACTGTGGACATGCCACATCTATTTTGGCCCCTAGCTTCACTTGAGGGGGGGTGTTAGAGTAGGTATTTACCTTAGCTCATGTTCACCTAGGTACTTTATTTACCTTTATTGTATTTTTCCTCACCCACTTATGTGTGTGGATATTTCTTTTATCTTATTTAGATATTAGGAGATATTATCTAGTTGTTAGGCATAGTTCTTTCCTTGATCTATGGTATTGACTAGATCCTTGATGTCTAGTTCTTTCCTAAATCTATGGTCTTGATTAGTTCTTTGATGACTAGTTATTTACTTGATTTATGGCTTGATCTATGACCTTGATTGGTTCTTAGATTGTTATTCCTTGCCTATTTAAGCAAGGCCCATTCTCAATGTATTGTATTGAGTTCCATAATAATATATGATATTGTTTCTCATTTGTTTGCAAAGGTTTTATGTAAAGTAATTCTGGCGAATTGCTTTCATCTTATTGATCGTGGTGTTTGATTAGCATTTGTGTTCTTGGCTTCGTACGATCGATCGGTTATCGTTCCTTTCATGAACAAGAGAATCAACACCATAACACAAGATATAAGTGGGAAAACCTCAAGGGGAAGAAAACCCACTGAAACTTATGATTTTATTATTCAAATAAAAAGCATTTAGTGAAGCACCAACTTCACAAGGAGCACCAACCCCTAGTTTTGTGAAGCACCAACTCCATAAGGAGGCCACAACCCTCAAATATGATCAAGAACCCACTTAACCACCTTTTAAGAATATATATTATATCTTTGTTGTTGTCAAAATTGATAGAGATCACCGATTCAGCTTGCTCACCTTGAATTCCTTGTTCAAACCCTGACTTCTCAAACTTGTACAATCTTTCACTTTCTTCACTTCTCA
This sequence comes from Taxus wallichiana var. yunnanensis, assembly GCA_018340775.1. Lineage (NCBI taxonomy): Eukaryota > Viridiplantae > Streptophyta > Pinopsida > Cupressales > Taxaceae > Taxus > Taxus wallichiana. The sequence continues at coordinate 532,890,521 of CM031236.1, forward strand.
ATGCTTCAAACCGTTGCACACACTCTTTAAAACATTCATAAACCTATCATTAAATATTTATGATATCATAACATGACTCAATATTAGTAAATATATTTCACCTAGGTCTCACTTTCTCTATCTTGCTCAACTAGTGCCAAAATGCACTACAAACTCATTTTTATACCCTTCTCATGATTAAAATTGAAACCAAGTTAGTTTCCATCCTTTGGTTAGACCAAGGAAACTTAAAAAAAAAACCAAATAAATCATTAAAAATTCACATATGACCCATATAGGTTGGTCATGCCTAAAACCATCCAACTTGCACCAAAAATGCTCAAAACCCCATCACTAGAATGAGCTAAAACCATAAATCACAAAACCATGATTAGTAAAGCTCCCATATTTAACATTCATGATAAATATAACATATAAGAATCATACATGGTCATAAATTTACTTTTACCAATCAAATAAATCATTAAATGGGCCCATAGGCTCATATCCTTCACAAAACAATTGTTTCCAAAGCATCCGACATCACCTTTAGGCCTTAAGATCACCCAAGATCAACTCAAATATGGCATGTGACCACTATATGGAATCATCAAGACCTGTAAATCACATCCATGTAATTTATACATCATGAAACATCCATGTGTTCAAACCACAACTACTTTCCTCTTCTCTAAATCATGTTGCCCAGAAACTGTTTTGTAAACTCAACTAGTTTTCACCCTTGATGCCACTTTAAAGACCTCTAAATTCCCTCACTAGGAACAATTTTAATCACTCTTCACTCTATAGTTAATATAAAGCATCAAATAATGCATCTCATGCTTTAATCACTTCATTGTTTAGTAAGAACAATGTTGTCTTGGAAAACAAGAAGCCTTCATCTCCACAAAATGAATCGGATTACCCTTAAAATATCATCATCATGAGACAAAACTTATACCACTGGAAATATATTTGAATCCTCTTTCCATAACATATTTTAAATCCTTCAAAATCTAAGTGGAATGCGTTCAACCAAGATCATCTCTGCAAACTTCCTGAAACTACCCCAAAACTGCCCTTTAACTAGTCTTCACAAATAGGGCACACTTTGTTATTTTTATGCATCCTCATGACCTAAAACCACCATGGAAATCAATAAAAACTCACATACTAAAAACACTTTCCATTTATTTTTCAAATCATTTAGACAATCTTATCCCAAACCGAACTTCTTCAGAAAAATGCATGTTTGAGTGGGGTCCACCCATCGCCACAACCGCTACCATACCTTTCTGGGAACTTGTAGGATTCCTTTACATCATCCAATCATCATCCATGTACTAGCAATCAATTTTTGGCACTTATAAGAAATTTCTCTCCAACCACTTTTGAGCTAGGGTTTCAAGCACACAAAAATTTGTTTGCCTTATTAACGGTCATTCATAAAAATCCACAATGTCCCATGCAAATCACACAATTTAGGGTGAGCATTAGAAGGTGTAATTCGAGCTAGAAAACACCCTTCCTTAGACCTATTTCACTAAAACTAACTTATCTTGTAAAATCCTCTTCAGAATGACTTTAAATTTTGCTCACACCTCTAAGACACCTCTTTGCATCATCCCCAATCATCAACATGTCTCAAATAGGTCTCTATCTTCTCATTATATCTCATTTCGATAGCTAGCCCTTAGGATTTTACATTGTCTATGCTAGGGTCAAATAAAACAACACTATAAGTCATCATAAAACTCTTTAAAAGGCCTTAACATACCTGGAATAGCTTGTATGACATCCTTGCATGCTTCCATAAGTTCAGTTAGTTCTATATCTCATCCTCATGCCTCCTTGCACCTAGACCTATTCTAGATGAGCACCTGAAACTTGGTCTCCAACATTTGTCTCGCATCACGAAATTCATGTGAGTGCCTAGACACTCCCCAAACATGCTCTCAAGCTACCAAGAAGCTCCAACCACTATACACCATCACCTAGGCTAGCTAGGTCACATGATTGATCTTGCTAGAACAAGCCATTCTCACTGAATCAACTCATGCAACCAAGAACATACCTGAATATCCATGTCATCACCATATTGAGCATCCTATGACTCCACTACATCATCCTCTTTGTAATTAATGGGATTTTACATAAATGAAAAAACCTAAGTCATAACATGCCAACATTCTCACCCTTTATGGCATCATATGACAATCCATCAACATATAATTATTTGCATGCATCCATTTCACTTTACATTAAATTTAATTTTCATGAAACATTTTTACTTCATTGCAAACACTTTCCAACATATTTGCAAGAGCACTACGTGCATTGTTGGTTGAGGAATCACGCAAACTATTTATGATTATTTCCAATTGTTGTTGGTTTGTGTTATATCATTGTAATAATTCCTCTTCTTCATGTCTATGGGCCTCTTGTAGATTTTTAGGGTTTCAGGTGGGTTTTCTTGTGGATTATCAATATTTTCTGCATCCCCCACATTTCTTTCATGAAATTCCTCCATTAACATATATTTCTGAAAAACAAAATTAAAACATTTAATTTCTATTTCAAAACCCCTAATTTATAAAAAAACAAATTAACAAAATAAATTGAAATAATATACTCACTTGGGCCCATGTGAGACACATTGGCACATGTAAGATGAATTAGAATGGGAATAAGGTTTTTCAAAGTGTGTATGTACTTTAGATATGAGCTCTAACTCCTCTTCCTTCAAGTTGTGGTTTGATAATTATACAACACAATGTTTTTTTGTTTATAAAGGGCGTACAACCTTTGTAGTCAAAAGGGTGTATATATTATGTAGTAAAAATGGCTCATGCCCTTTATGTTAAAAGGGTGTATTCCTTCTTACTACAAACGATGTACACCCTTTTCCAAACAAACGATGTATGCCGTTTTGTTTAGTATTTCCCAAACCTATTCAAACGAGGTTCGGGGAAATTTTTATAAAGGGCGTACACACTTTTTCAAAGGGAATATACCCTTTGCAAAAAAATAGAAAAAGTGGTCAAATTTCAAAGGGTGTTTGTCATTTTTACTACAAAGGTGTACACCCTTTTCCAAACAAAGGGTGTACACCCTTTTTCTTAGTATTTCCCTATCCTATTCAAACTAGGTTCATGAATTTTTTAAAGGGCATACACACTTTTTCAAAGGGTGTATGCCCTTTGCGAAAAATAGACAAAGTGACCACAAGTTTGACCGCCATTATCTTCCATCCACCCCATGAATATTTATGTCAAGTAAGAATTCTTCATATTGTTAAGTTAGCTTTTATCCCAACTAGAAAAGACAACCCGATATTGGTAAAAATTTCTCGTAATGATTGATTTCTTCCATGGCTTCTTAGCGGTCAAATTTATGAATGAACCTATTTCTATGAGATAATATTTTCCTTCTAGGTCAGCCTTAATGTGAAATATTATCCTTTTAGAAATATGAATACAAATCAAATCCACTCATTTACTCACTTGGAAACTTGGTCTCATCTTCACACATACTTAGCACTTATCTCAAGAAAATATGCCATATTCTTTCCTATTGCAGGATTGCATGCTAGGGACATCTCCCAAGTAAGTATGAATCACTTTAAAAATTCAAGGGAATTCAAATCCAATTCAAAGCAATCATTATCAAGTATCAAATAGTCAAATTTTAAATGCATACATATAGTCAAAAGGAGCACAATGTACTTTCACACAAGGTGAGAGAACTACATTAGATTCTAGCTTCACACAGGGCAATGTAGGTGTCACGGGGCGTTTAAACTCAAAAATACCTTAACCCTATTCCTCTCATCTAATATCAATCCGAGTACTTGTACAAATAAGTTAGGGTTTGTTGTTACGGGAAAATTCATATATATCTACATTAATTACAATAAAAAGGAAATGGTAGAATAAGAAGAAGATGTGAAAACTAAAACAAAGGCACCAAAAGCATATGGAAAAGTTTGTGCAACATGGACAAGGTAAAAAGGCTGATTTTTTTCCATTTTGGGTTTTTTTTTTTTTTTCTAATGGAGATATAAACCCAATTTCAAAAATGAATCAAGTACATTAAAAATCTAGATCGGTTGTTAGAACATAAAAATCTAAGTGGAGTATCCTCTTTTCATTTTATTGTTGTCACTTTGAAATGCACCCTTTGGAGAGTGGTGTGGAATCTCTCCTTTCAATTGAAAAAATAGAAACACTCCTAGGTTGTGGGTAACATGTATATTGGAATGAGTCTCCAAAGAAGGCCGGTTCTCCTAGTGCAACACATAAGACTAGTTCTACTCCTAAGACTACTCTACTCTACCGAATTCACGAGGAAAAGGGAGAAGGAATTAAGGAAAAAACTAAAAATATGGTGATACACTAGAAATTTTGAGGATCTTTGACTTGTTTGGACCACACAGATGAACCACGGGAACCGCATACACCATACTCAACTCACAATGAATATGTCAATGCAAAAGTGTTTTAGAGAAAGGTTTGCAGTTGTGACAAAATGAAGAAGGGAAACAAATAGCTTTTGAAGGCAATTTGGTAAGCTCCACAACAAGATCTTGCACAAAACTTGGTTAAACATAATCTATGACCTATAAATTAACATATAATTGTATAAGGGCATGGAAATTAAACTGTAAACCAAGGATAAACAAGTATCATGAGATAAAATCAGTTTAAAGACATAAATTGTACAAAATACAAAGCGTGTGGAGGTAAAAAGACTCCTTTATTGATTTTATTGATCAAGAGGTGAAATAAATACAAATAATCACTTGTGAACCGTACTCTTCCACTCAAAACATAGAAAAAACTCCAAAATTGAATAGAATGTGTAGAGATCTCTTTTACAATGATTTTTTTGTATTTTTAAAGAAAATTCGAAGGGAGGAGAAGGGAAAAACATAGACATGCAAATATAGTCCTAAAAATAGCTTTAAAAAAGTGTGGGATGCATGACAAAAGCCAAAATGCACTCCTAGAAAAAAAAAACACATTTTTAAAATGGATCCATGTATGCTCTAAGAATATTATTTTTCCTTGCTTTAGCCTTTACATGCTTTAAAAATATCTTTTGGTCAAAATATGGAAGTTAAAACTAGATTTTTGTCGTCCCGCGCTCTTGAAAAGTATTTTGCAGCTTTTCTCTATTTTTTCTTTGTTTTATGGTTTCTTAGTTTACGCGGATTTCATTTGCATTTCCTCTTCATTCTATGGCTTTATTACCACCCACGAGCTATTCTAAACCTCCACAGAACTTTGTGGCTTCATTTCCCTTTGTTTCATGGCAGCTTTACCCTTCGCACATCTACAGAATAATACAACATTAATTTCCTTTATTACACGATCTTCAAACCACCCATGGAACCCCTCAGACATCATTGGATTTTCTATGACCTCTGCGGCTTTGTAAAGAACTCTGCATACTTCAAATACCTGAGGAACACTTGGACTTTCGCTTCGTTTGAGACCTTCAAAGTCTTTTCCACACGACCTCTGCGGACCTGTTAAACTCCTTTGCGCCACTCGTGGAACCCTATAATTGAACCTCCTTCATTTCATTCCCTTTTTCATCTTTTGCACATATGTGGATCACTATGACCAAATTGTTTTGTTCCATAACCTTACTTAGACCACCGCAACTCTATGTAGACTTATGCGGCTTCCATATACCCACGAAACAATCTTCAAGATTTTTGCTTCGTTTGAGCCTCCCGCGGAACACTAGAATTCAAAATCCTTTATACCTCAACTTTCAAACTTCCATAACTTCTTCAATGTTGCTCTACGGCCTTCCACAATTATTTTTCTGTACATGGTTGCCTCTGCTCTTTTCCCACATATCCATTTGGCTTATTTTAACAAATTTGAAAATTCCTTCATACTCCAAGTCCACGAAACACTAAAAACCTTTATTTATTGGTTCTTGGGTCTATCATCCAAATTTTCCAAAGTATGAAACTTGAATAACTTGTGTAAATAAGCATGGGGCTTATTTAGATAACATTTTCTATATTTAGAATGTTCCCTAACTAATGAAATATTTCAATCACTTACGTGTGTACTAAGATTTTTATGTTGAATGTTAATTTAATAATTTAAATATACATCCTCTATAATTTATAATCCTAATTTATAAAATCTTAATATTTTCTCTAAAAACTAAAGTGTAATCATCATCCTAGAGTTAATTGAATGGGAAAACCTTTCCGAACAATCACATATAAAATCACACCTACATTAACCACTCATGGGGTCATCTTATCTCACCTCTTTGGGAATTACCCAAGGGATAAATTACCCAATTTCTAAATCAATCTCTCGAGAAAATTATCCAACACTAAGTCTGCATACATCTTATATGTCTTCCCTACTTAACGTTTTTGCAAGATTACATCATATACCAAAGATCATTTTGAAGTGCCAAATTTCCTACTAGGGTATTCATTTCTAAAAACATTTCCATGCACATGTCTTACACATTCATCAAGTGGATAGCTATGATTTTTGATGCCTCTTCAAGTATTGCTACATAGGAATTGCGGGATAAACTCAAGTCAATCATCCTAACCCCTTTTACGTATTCAAAGATACGAGCTAGTGTTTGAAGAATAAGAAGCCCTAATTTGGTGCATAAATTTGATCACGAAATTATGAACATAGGACAAAAAGATACTGAGACACATAGGATCACAATGTCGAGGTGATATTTTGAATCTTGTAGAGAAAAAAATCCATACATGTAGGAGAAAGTCACTTGGGAAATTTTTTTTGGAGAAGGAAAATGTGTCTTCCCCTCGATTTGAACTCCAATTTTTTAGGAAAATTCTAAAACACTTTACACAACCTTCTTGGACACTTTCATTTTATTTTCACTCTGTCTCAACCAATAAATCGTGTAATATCTTCTTACCCTAACACATACTTATTTATATAGCTTTCAAGAGCTTGTATGTTTGCCATATTTAATAGTGACATGATTTAGGATCTATTTACTTATTGTATTCCTATATTTCTAATTTCTAATTCATCTTTACACAAAGTAAAAAATCATAAATTAGATTAACCTTAAATTTGATATTGCAAGTCCTTTCATAAAGTCATAAAGGTATAAAGATGTTGTTAGGGATTAATGTTTCTATCATAAGAGAACTTGGGCGAAGAAATCCCATGTGGTAATGAATAACTAAGGACCTCAAGGGATAGTGGATAATTGAGTAGACGAATAGTGCTTGTAGTAACTTACATTTTTCCTTGCGTAAGAAGTGTTATCTAAGCTTGCATGTCTTGGATTTGTGAACATAAAAATTAGGAAGAGGATTTGGAATGATATGTGAAGTGCTAGTTGTTGAAGTAGAATCCATATGTTATGTACGAATAGGCATGATAATCTAAGGAGCCATGTGTGATGCCCTTATAGTAAGAATATTAGATATAGGTAATGTTTGGTTAGACACATGAGTGCTAGACCCTAAACCAATGGAGAGCCTCGAAAGGTAGATTTGTATTACACGAAAGTTCAACATGTGTATCCCCTATTTGGCTTTATTGATGAGTGCTTTTTGTATTCTAGCATCACGAAGTAATTCAAAGACTTGGTCAAGGTTTGATAAAATGATTTTCTTGACCTAATATATCAATTGTACATCAATATTAAGAGCTATGAAGAAGAAGCATTAATATCAACCATTTTAGAGATGTAAAAGATGCATAAGAAAATAAAAGCTTTAAGGAAAAACTTATAATCATCTATGATGTTGAAATTTATATTAGAAAATATGAAACCCTACAAAGTGAGGAACATAGCCATGCGTGGCATTTATCAATAAATGAGTGAGTTCTCCAAAATGTAATATCATTTATGTGGTTTAATCTAATTTAAATATAAGTTGTAGGAAAATAATCATTCGTAAGCAGAAAATCATGCATTGATTCTGAATTATTTAAGGATAGTTGTGTTGCTCAACACACTATAGATATAATAATGAAAATATAATTATGGTTAGCGTTTTAAATTATGTTATCATTCTTCAAGTTCAAACTAGTGACAGTGAGCTAAAATTAGATGAGGGAGTTGTGTAGAGTATTCTTAAGCTACGTGGAAAGTTTAAGGATCTAAAATTAAGTGCAAGATGGGTTCGTCGGTAGGGGAAAATTAGTGGGTTAATTTTTCCATGGATAGATGAATGCATCATCTAGGGTTTTGACCTATAATCTAACTTTGTCACCGTATGAAAAAATCAACACGTGACCTTCAGTCACACTTGACCTCTCGAGGTCATGCCGGGACAACCGATGTGGAATGAGTGGATGGCTATGGGTAGTGAAATATAGCGAATATGTGATATGTGGACGAAGTATGTGGAAATGGGATGAACAAGCTATCAAGGAAAAATAATGTCCTCGATGCGCAATATCGGGATCTACTCGTCAAGGGCAAGAAAGGCCCTTCTAACTGAATGGGTCTAATGGACATGTTGGAAAGAATAGCCACACGAAGACTCCAATCAATATCGAGCTCCACGGAAATCCTCTCCAATGGTTGTGGGATATGTGGAAAACCAATGGGCGCCTCGTAATGATGTCCAGAAAAGGTCATGGAATAAACGAGAGAGGTGTGGTTCCGCTAGATCTATGGGCGGTTGGTGGTTCAATCAAAATACAAAAGCTCTATAAACGTCTTCATTCAAAATGTTTAGTTGTCTTACGATATCTTGTGGATGTCGGGACGTTCTAAAGACCGGTGATCGTAATCTAGTATCTAATTCTAATTGGTCTTTGGGCCCATTCGGTTGGGGACCCTTGGATCACAACCATAAACTCTCTTTGGTTGTGGTCCAGAAATGGTCATGTGTGCATTTGTGCAATTTAATCTATGAAAGCAAATAAAAATTTAACCTATATACATGAAAGCTACACTATGTTTTTATATTTTTGATATAAAAGAAAAAAATCAATACAAAGCAATTAATCTAATTAAAAGATTTTTTTAATTTTCGGAATAATGATTTGTACGAGAAGAAGTGAAGAAATAAATTGCTTCTAATCCTATACAAATAAATAGTGGATGTAGCTATTTATCTGTGCAACAATATACTAAATCTATTCTAATTTAAATGAAGCTTTTTCCAATTAATAATTGTGGATTAAATCCTCAGACACACCTCAGAGTCATGGGAAGAATTAGAAGCTTCTCATAAGATTTTCTTCCCCTAAAACTTCCTGGTGGAATTTAAGAGGGATTTAACAAAGACTAATTTGAATCTAATTTTGAATGCTTAAAACTATGCAAAAGCTTCTTCCAGAATCACTTCCTTTGAAAATCTACAGAGATAGGCAAGGAAGTTATCTATCCTAAGAAAGCTTTGCAGAAGAAAATGGTCTAACTATTTGCAATAAATAAAATGATTTCTTCTACTCTAGTTAATAATTGTGCGTACGTTCAAAAATAAATGAAGAAGTGAAGAAAATCAATAACAACCCCAACTGTAATTACAATGCAAAGGCAATGCCAGTTGTGGTATCACTTTGTCCCCTCAGTTGTCTTTACCAATATTTTGTGTCCACTTGAGTCCAGAAACTAGGAATGTAGAGGAAGCAACAAGAAGAAAGTGTTGGAGCAATGACAACTTGATGGCAGTCTGGTTGTAATGCAAGCAGAAGAAAGACAACGCAAGAGAACAGAGCTTGGTTGTGTAATTTCTAGCAAGATTGTGGCAGCTCAACTAAGAAAGATACACAAATAATCTTTGGTCATTTGCTTCAAGAAGAAGTGATGGTTTTATAGAAGGTTGGTTGGGAAATGGTCTAAGCCATTTGGTAGCAATGGAAGGCCACATCACAAGGAGGGGAAGTTAACTCACAATCAACAATCACAAGTGGAAGAGGAGGTTGGTACGCATCTATCAAGCCTACAAACAACCAAATTGACCAAGAAATGTGCACAAAAAGTGAAGCTGGAAAAAAGTTAACATGCGTCTAAATCACGCTTGGGAAGTCTCGATCAAAACCACACGAAAGCGCCACCTGCGCGCAGGCGCCGGATATGCAACAACCGCCCGATTAGGGCGGTGATTACACAATCGACACCTAGGTAGTAGGCGGGAGTTTCATAACTAAAGGCTAAAAATAAGGAAAAACACCCGGAAAGTTAAGAAAAAGCATGCAATGGTTAAGTGAGGTATTCTAACTACAAATATAAGTTGTAATGAGGAAAAGGGGCTCGAACAAATTTGGAAAAGACATGAATCATCATTGGGGATTGTAACCATTTTACGACAATGTAGTACGTGTAAATTTGGGTGCACAAGAAAGAGAGAAAATTATAAACATGTTTCAATACACAAACTCGTCAAAAACAATATAAAACAACTTAAAATAAAAAAATCATCTAAGTTAGTCAAAATAAGGTTCTGCCTCGATAATTATGAAACTATTGCCTTGTGTAGAGCGGCTTGATTACATAGTTGTCGCGATGGCTACGCAATCGCCCTCTGTGCGGGGGTAGTGGTTTCGAGCCGCCACCCCCGCACAGGCGGAAATTTCGTAAGCCTCACCCTACATAGGGCGGCGATCATGTCCGAATGGACAAGTCGTTCCCTTTGACCCAAAAATGCAAAAAAAATAGAAAATTGACCATTTTAGATAAAACAAAAGCTAGACCCACTTAGGTGACCCCCTAGGGAACATTTTAAGTCGAACATTTGTGAAAATAACCCCCTAGGTGTATATTTTTCAAATTTTTACATTTTAGGTTTCAAATAAACAAATACAAAATACTAACCTTTGTCTTAGCCATTGGATCTCTCACTCGTGGGGCCATGATCATGACATCATACTCTTCAATTTGATTGTATCCGTGCTCAAAACGGTGACAGGTAATCCAGAGCTCCAAAATCACAATAAGAATATGTGCAAATGAATTTGAAAATGAATGGTTTTGGTAATATATACGTTTGTTTTAACTTCGTGTTGAGTATGTGTACTTTGCAGGGTTGGAGCATTGGAGCATGTATACTTCTACCCCCGTGCAAATGGTAAGTCCTCATGTCATTTTGTTTTAGCATTTATTTTTGATATCATATATATCTACACTTGAGTCTTGTTCTCATTTTGCAGGTAATGGGATCTTGGATGGCGTCACGGCACACACATGCATGTCGTGTACAACCTCTAACTCCCCATTTTGGAAACACCATATTTAGACTCTACGTTTACGCCTCTTCATGGCTAAAACGCTTCTCCGAGGGGGAAATATGTACCCACCCATATTTGAACGTGTTGCATTGTTTAGCAAATAGTTCAAAGCCCCCAATGATGATTCATGTATTTTCCAAAGGTGTTCGAGCCCCTTTTCCTCTTTGTAACTTATATTTGTAGCTTAGAATACCTTAAATAGCCATTACATGCTTTTTCTTAGCTTTCCGTAGTGTTCTTTCTTAGTTTTTATCCTTTAGTTATGAAATTGCTGCCTGCCCGAGCAAGCAAGGCGGTTTCATGTGATTTTGACCAAGAGACTCCCAGTGGCGCGATTTAGACGTGTGTTAATTTCTTCCAATTCACTTTTTGCGCATGTTTCTTAGTCAATTTGGTTATTTATAGGCTTGATAGATGCGTACTAACCTCCTCTTCCACTTGTGATTATTGATTGTGAGTTAACTCCGCCCTCCTTATTGTAGTGTGGCATTCCATTGATGTCAAATGGCTTAGACCATTGCCCGATCAACCTTATATAAAACCATCGCTTCTTCTAAAGCAAATGGCCGAGATTATTTGTGTATCTTGCTTAGTTGAGCTGCCACAATCTTGCTAGAAATTGCATAACCAAGCTTTGTTCTCTTGCGTTGTCTTTCTTTTGCCTACATTGCAACCAGACTACCATCAATTTGTCATTACTCCAACACTTTCTTCTTGTTGCTTCCTTTGTATTCCCAGTTCCCATGGAATCAAGTGGACACAAAAGATTGGTAAAGACAACTGAGGGGATAAAGTAATACCACAACAGGCATTGCCTTTGCACTGTAATTCCAAGTTGGGGGTTTTTATTGAGTTTCTTCATTTCTTCATTTATTTCTGAACGTACGCACAATTATCAACTAGAGTAGAAGAAATCATTTTATTTATTGCAAATAGTTAGACCATTTTCTTTTGCAAAGATTTCTTAGGATAGATAACTTCCTTGTCTATCTCTGTAGATTTGTAAAGGAAGTGATTCTAGAAGAAGCTTTTGCATAGTTTTAAACATTCAAAATTAGATTCAAATTAGTCTCTGTTAAATCCCTCTTAAATTCCATCAGAAGTTTCAAGGGAAGAAAAGCTTCTGAGAAGCTTCTAATTCTTCCCGTGACTCTGAGGTGTGTCTGAGGATTTAATCCACAATTATTAATTGGAAAAAGCTTCATTTAAATTATAATAGATTTAGTACACTTTCGTTAAATAGATAAATAACTACATCTAACTATTTATTTGTATAGAATTTGTTAATTAGGATTAGAAGCAATTTATTTCTTCACTTCTTCTGTATGAATTGTTATTCCAGAAAATACAAAAAGATTTCTTTTAATTAGATGAATTTCTTTATTTATTTTATATCAAAAATACAAAAACATAGTGTAGCTTTCATTTATTTAGATTATCTTGTTATTTGCTTTCATAGATTAAATTACACAAATGCACACATGACCATTACCGGGCCACAACAAGAGAGAGTTTACGGTTGTGATCCGAGGGTCCCCAACCGAACGGATCGAAGATCAATTATAATTAGACATTGGATTATGGTCACTAGTCTTTAGAATGTCCCCACATCCATCATATATCGTAAGATAGCTAAACATTTTGAACAAAGATGCTTATAGAGCTTTCACGTTCTGGACTAAACCAACCACCCACCCATAGATCTAGCGGATCCACGCCTCTCTCGTTTATTCCATGACCTTGTATGGACATCATTACGAGGCGCTCGTTGGTTTTCCACGTATCCCACAACCATTAGAGAGGATTTATGCGGAGCTTGACATTGATTGGAGTCTTCATATGACTATTCTTTTTGACTGGTCCATTAGACCTATTCAGGTTAGAAAGGCCTTTCTTTCCCTTGATGAGAAGATCCCGATAATACGCGATGAGGACATTATTTTACCTTGATAGCTTGTTCATCCCATTTCCACATACTTCATCCACATATCACATATTCGCTATAATTCGCTACCCATAACCATCCACTCATTCCACATCGGTTGTCCAAAGACAACCTTGGGAGGTCGAATGCGATCAAGGTCACGTGTTAATTTTCCGTCATACAATCACCTACTTCACTTACATGATTGGAATGTATGTTTCTTGTATCTAGATCTATGCAATGATGCCCATGTACCTCTATATATCTTCTCCTTTCTTGACAACTTAAGTGTTGGACTGACCTCACCACAACCCCACTAATGTGATGAGCATTACACTTTGTACCAATACTCTAAAGAGAGATCAAGCCACATGTAGTTTTCCAAATCATATGATGATGTGGAGGTTAGAAAAAGTAAACAAGATGGAGCCCTCAATTTGTCCCTCAACATTTAGCAATTGACATTTAACTAATGTTTAGTGCGTAGATTTGTGATCTAGGGTAGTGATATTTAGATGTATTGATATTTGAGTAGCTTTGTTGCATTATGCTCAAAGGGAGAGATGCTTTAATTATTGTTCTTAATGACCTTCTTAGAGTTTTCTTTTGATATGGGATCTCTATATTCCCCTAATGACTAAGTGTTCGTGTGTTTAAATAGAGAGGAATACTTCAAATGATTTCCCAATCAATTGACCCTAATCTAACCAAGGTAACTTGTGCATAAATGAAAAGATGGAAATTGTAAGTACAAGGCACAAGTTTTTAAACCTAGGGATAGATTCATTGGTCAAACTTGTTGTGGCACACAAACCTATCTAAGATTAAGCTATAACCAAATATGAGACATTATGTAGTCTATAGAGAGCCTAAAAATGTTTTGTGGATAATGTGTAGTGATTCTTAAAGTGGTAAGCTTGAGAAGTTGCTACAACTTAATAGACTCAAGGTTTAAGATATAGCATGGAACTTTAGGTGTAGTTAATAAGTAGGTAAATGGGTTAATGTGAAGATAAATGCCAAAGTAATATTGCTAAGTGCCACATGACCAAAAATTGTGTATTACATATACCATTAGAAATCAAAACTAGAAATGAATAATAATATATTACACAATAATGTATACATGAAAGGAATCGATTAGAAAGTAAATAGTGCAAGTTGTGTGATCATGGAAGCATGTGTATCGACGTTCTTATCCCTATCAATAGTTAATGTACATGTATAGAATCACATAATTTACAATGTGACACAAGGAATGAATATGGCTATAATAGATGTGACTCGAAACAAATCCCTATAAAGAATCATAGTACTACAATGAAGGATGAATGAATTGAACATGACAAATACTAGAACTGTGAGAACAATCAAATCAATTATAAGAGAAGAAAGATTCAACCCTAGAATGCTATAGACATGCACAATAATGTAGTTTCACCAAAATGTTGATGTGGAAAATGGTTTTACATTAACAAGTGCATTAAAATAATCTGCATCTAATTGTAATTGTGTTTACTTGAGATATAACCAAATAAATTATACCTAATTGTAGAATATTGAATACTTAGATCATAGGAAAACATAAAAAAAATAAAGTTCTAGAGATAATAAGGTTTTTTTGGGTAATTTACTCAATTCCATGTGAACTAGAGACAATCGTCAATGGCATATAGTGATAACATGCCCAATCAACAAGGTGGATCAAACATACAAGACTCGAATTGTACAACCCACTTGACTAGTTTCGCAAAGTACGGAAAATAGAACACCCAAGTCCAAACCATATAGAAATGGCATCTATGGGTAAGCGAAATGGAATATGAAAATTTGTTCCTTAGTTCTTGAGATTCAAAAACCTTGTACATTTTTCATGAATTTGCTATGAGTCACAATAAATTTTCCGCCTTGAAACCCTAATCCATCTCTAAGTTTACGGAATTCATAATAAAAATAAATGTAGTTGGGTACCTAAGTTAAACTAGCAAAAAGCATGATTTGATTATATTATTTATGTAAACTATACAACCAATTTTATACAAAATCATCTTTTGTGCATATAGTTTTTGCTAAAAAAATTGTAATCCATAAATCATCCCAATACAATCATTTAGTAATATTCGACCCTCAACAAAAAGTTCAATAATTTTGTTAGTGAATTTAAGTGTTAAGGGCAATAGGTGTTGTTTTTAGTATGAGATGCATCCACTTTTTATAGTTTGCGTGAAGAGCATTTTATATTCAAGTGTCCCTCAAACTATAAGATTCATAAAGACTTGTAATGTATTTAAAAAGGAATTGGTGACATGTTCTCACATGATTGTGGGAATCCTTGAAAATGGTAGGTCAATAATATTCTTCCTTAAGTATGTTTATAGTAGAAGTATCATCTAAAGAATGAATACTTCCCAAATTTTCATGAAAATTGTACATAATATGATCTACCTCTTCTTTAGATACACATCTAAGATACATTTAATGGTAGTTTATTCTATAGATAAATCCTTTCTTCAACATATATCGTGTTTCCTTGATATTTAAAGCTCTTCTTTATACTCTATGAAACCACACCGAGAAATTTAGTGTAGCTTCCATTCTTCCTCAAACATCAATTTATTCATCCGGTCTAATGCAAAACCCGAAGGTAAACACAACTTCTTCCTAAACTTGCAAATTACTATGGGCTCCACACACCGGCAAGACACCTAAATGCCACTTGGAGAAAAATCCCAACTAATAGGATGCAACTCTATTTTTTATGTTTCTCATCCTCGGGAAAACCGTATTTAGCTATGCAAGTCATGGTAGTTGAGAAGATGCAGGGTTAAGTATGATTAGGTGAGCATATGAGACGTTAAGAGAGGTTTTCTTGGAGTCGTGGGAAAAAAATCGATTGGTATGATGAGAATTTTACAAGATATGAGGTTTTTGGTCTTACCGAGCTCTAGAAGGCATGTTTCTTAGCTCGATATGAGAGAAATCATCTTGGTTAGCACATGTAAAGTCTTCCTAGGGACATGAGCCTTTCAGGATGTTGAGGCATGGAGTTAAGACACAAAGGTTCCCTGTGGTGCCATCTAATACAAGTTTTGAATAATTTTGGCCAGTGAGTACTCTCATTACCAACACACAAATTTAAAAGATTGGGATAATTAATAAATTAATACTAACAAATTAAATCTGTTTTCTAAAAAATATAATATTTTTCATTTTAAAAATTCTAATAACAAGTGTATAGTTATAATTAAGATAGTATTTATTTAAAATAAGTTTAGAGATATCAATATTGAGGCACCTATCTAATTATGTTAGATTAGTATAAGTATATTGAAAAGAAAAACAATCACAAATAATATAATAAGTAAATTATAATAAAGGTATTTATATAAAATACATTAATAGATATCAATTTCAATTAGTTTAGAACTTTCACATGGTACTTTAATCAATAACTTCATTAAATTCTTTATCTATTTCCCATTGATTTGTGACAAATGGAATCAGTGTCCATCTCAAAAAATCTATTCTAAGAAAAAAGGGCCCAAACATTACTATATGGCCAAGATATTACTATTTTTTGATTGACTTCTCTAAGAAAAAAGAAAAAAAAAAGTGACGGTCCAATGAAAGTCAAATCTATAGATGAATTGTCACATAACGGTCAAATGAACGCCAAATTTAATGTCTAGAATAAAAATGAATAACTCGCTCTATTACAACCCTAATTGCCATTGTAAGAATGTCTCTCGACATAAGAAATAAAAATGAGTGATTGAACACTAAAAATAAATATTTCGTGATATAACCAAAAATACTAAGAGATAGATTCAAATTCTAATACCACTATGGAAAGCTAATAAAAAAACTTACATGTTTCTAAAAAACACTGCAACAAAAGCCTAAATTATCACTAGATCATTACAATGAAACTTGTCTTATTAATCTTTAAAGTCTTAGAACAGGGAAAGGGTTTCAAGTTTGTTGTTTTTTATGAGATGTTGATGTTAGTTATTTTGTTGATTTTGATATAAGAATTACGGTTTTAAAGAGTTTTTGTTTGTGTTGAAATAAAATTACATAGAGCTTGATTAGAAATATTAGAGGGATTCAAACAAAGGAGATGTTGATGTTAGCTATTTTGTTGATTTTGATATAAGAGTTACACTTTAAAGAGTTTTTGTTTGTATTGAAATAAAACTACATAAAGCTTGATTAGAAATATTAGAGGGATTCGAACAAAGGAGATGTTTTTTTTTTTAATTATTGGCAAATAGTTTTTTGAAAGGGACTATACCCTTATACAAGAAGGCTCAAAAAGCCAGATGTGAACAAATAAGGCCCAACTCACAAGAGCAAGAACAGAAGCAGGAAAAAACCTGCACATAATAAAACTCAAGACGAACAGCTGCAAATCAGCAGAAAAACAACTGATTTACAGTGACCAAACATCTGTTGCTCGACAAAGAAAACATTGATGATCAGCATAGCAGCACCGAGAAACTAGCGAGGCGGAGAAGCGGTATTCTTGGAGAATAATTTTTTATTTTTACGCACCGTAATCCAGCCTGTAGCCGCCTCCGTAATTAGGGTATTGAAACAAGGAGGCGTATTTTCCTTATCCTCCATAGATCCAACTGGGACAGCGGATTCATTATCTTCTTTTGTATCTTTCTTAATGCCACCAACAGAATGAGATTCTTTGGCGCATTCAACAACTGGAATTTCTGAAAGAGGGGTTTCCAAGACAAAATCATCTTCAGTATCTGTACTTGACTCCTCTTTGGCTTCGAAAATTAGGTGTTCAGGAAGGGCATTTTTCCACCAGTTGTTTTTTCCATTCTTTCGCTTTTCTACTCCGCAAACATCAGCGGTATGCCCGGTAGCAAAACACTTTCTGCATCTAAAGGGCAAGCCTTCATAATCTAATGATTGTGTCCAAGTTCTGTTTTGGACTATAAGCTCTATATTTGCAGGTAAATTTTTGGATGTGTCCAGCTCAACAAGGATTCTAGCAAAGGTTGTGTGCGTGAAACCAGTGGTTTGGGGGTCAATGAAAAGGGTATGACCCAAAGTATTTCCAATAGCAGTTAGACAAGTACGGTCCCAGAATTGGAGCGGTAAATGGGGCATTCTAATCCAGACTGGTTTGCAGGCAAATGATTCAGTGATTGGGTTAAAAGCTGGGAACCAGGGTTTCAAAACCAAGTAGTGGGATTGCAAAGCCCAGAGTTTTTTATCTATGACTTCCTTATCCCGAATTGAGGAAAAAACAACAATAAAAGTACCTTTCGCACATGGATAAAGATCTAACTTACCAGATAGAATCGGGATCCAGTGCTTTGTAATCCAGTCATGAAGGGTAGCTAGGTTTGGCCAGAGCCCGCTGAATCTCCCGATCAGGGCATGCTCTAGGTAGAAACGTTCTGAATCAAGGACTTCATTCCCAAATGCAACGCTGGGGTTTGTAACCGCAGGGGTCAAAGGTGTGATGGGGCTCGTCCCTTGCGCGATGCTCCTGCCCTGTAAAATATCTTTAAATGTAGTCGATTTGTGTGGGTTATTATTCAGGACATGAACCCTGGTATCAGGACAGTCTGTCTTAGTGAGCTTCGTGTGTAAATCCACTGAAGAAGAGCGGTTCAGAGGTTGTAATGGAGATCCGCCGCCTACAGCTCTACCACTATTGCAAACCCCAATAGCAGCAGAGTGATCAGCACAGGAAGATCGTGTCTTCGGTAAAGGCGTCAGATGAGATCCGTCCCCATGAGAGGAACCAGCAGGGTTGGGAGCCGCCTTAGCATCACAGAATGCCTGATCAATCCACGAAAGGACATGATCTGCTTCAGTTCGCAATAGTTCCTGAGCGCGTCTGCCATCATCCCCGTTGTTTTTCAGACCGCCATGGCCGCCGTGCCTTCGCTTAACCATCTTGGGAGGTCGCAGAGGCGCAGTAGATGTTGATGTCAACTATTTTGTTGATTTTGATATAAGAGTTACAGTTTTAAAGAGTTTTTGTTTGTATTGAAATAAAGCTACATAGAGCTTGCAGGAAACCTCTCTTTCAATAATAATCATGTAGCTTTTCTCAACGTTTGCTTAATTTTGGATTTTTGTTTATCATTTTTTTTTGTGGTAATGAGAATAGCCCTTATTTTATCTTTTTCGATGAAGGTTTTTATGGTTTACATGATGTGAGACAGATATTGTTTGACTTAAGGGGTTTTAGCTAAAGCATTAACGCAAAAATTGCCATGCCTTTACTTTTTCTATAGTCTCATGCTTGCCTGAAGAAATTGTGCTTATATGTTAGGAATATGCAAATTGCTACGTAATTAGTTGTCTCAATTACCTTGAATAGATGTTAAGATTGGGCATGACATTTTTGGCTCCAATTAGTGTGTAAAAGTGCAAGACACTTCATATGTCATTGTATCCATTCCTACATGTGTTCATGAATTGACCTTGCTAAGTTAAAAATTGGTCTTGTACAATAGATTTGTTAACCTAAACTCAACTATTACAGACCAAGTGTTTTTTTACAATTTTGTTTGTTCACCTTTGTTTTCTCTGCATTACAAATTATTTATTTCCTCTCGATTCTCTCATGGCACCTTTTGTTACAATTTCTAATTGATACCAAAAAAAAATTCTACTTAAGATGTTATATATACAGATGGGACCATTGCAAACAAGTTTAAATAAATACCGATGGATAGATCTTTTACAATTAACATGTACAATGTTTAAGGCTTTCGTTGTGCAAAATAAAATTCAAAAAAATTAATTTGAATTCATTCTTATCTATTATAAATAATATTACAAACCTCTTTGCATTTGATATAAAGATTACTAATATATTTGAATTTCTTTGTATATTTTTCATAAATTATAATTTTATTAAATCTTTAATATTGAACAAAAATTATATGAAATTAAGCATGAGCTATAATTTTTCATATTTTATAATGAAATATGTAATGTTAATGTATATTGAGCACTTTACAAATTAATTTTGGAAAACATAGAATGGCCTAAGAACAATATAAATAGAGATCACCGGGCCGAGTGGCGTGGGGGTGGGGTGGGGTGGCGTGGGGGCGGGGGGGTTAATATGAATAGAAAGGCGCCCCATATATAGATACAGGCCAATGTAACTTTTCACCCCATTCATAATATGTTTTATGAAAATATTTTCTTTGTATCTCAAGAAATTAAAATTCCTTAAGTGGTGCAGCGTCTAGTTGTATTCTGTTTCAAACCATCAACCTTTAAAATGATATACTAAAGGCCAAAAGAGTACAGTTACTAGGTCCAAGTTCAATAAATTTGCAGTCAAAAATAAAATCCATTGGTGTCATTTTTGGGTTTGGTAATATATATTAAACTAATATAGATAGTTAAAATATATCTTTTCAAAAAAATTAAAATATCAATCTCAAGATTTTTATTTTAGATTTTCAGTATATCACAATTATTAATAATTTTTCTATCTATTTTATGATTTTATCATTGAATAATGATAGAGAGTGTCATTCTAATTATATTAATGTGTAAAGCGTGAAAAATATTTATAGAGGAAAAAACCACGGGGTTTAAAGTTCTTTATATGATCAAGATGTTACAAATTTTTGATTAACTTCAATAAAATAAATTTTAGTGACACTCAAATAAACATCAAACTTAAAATTGAAATTAAAAATAAACACGTTTCGCAAACACCCCAGCTGTATAATAAACTTCCCATGACTTCAGAAATCATACTTAACTAATGAATACCAAGAATCATCTTAGCCAGTCATGTTTAAGTCCAACACAATCATCCTTGACTAATGAATACCAACAGCCATTTTAGGCTGCCATATTTAAGTTTTGTAGTATTTTCAATTAAATACAGTTTGTCTACCATTGATAGTAATCTAAATAATTAGATTCAGCCCGTTTTTATCTGGATTGTTTTTTTGAAAAATAGAAGCCCAAAATTCAATGGCATTCAAATTTCCAAGTTCCTTATTCCTTCTCCCCATTTCATATAATATTTTATTTTGTCTCATAACGATTCTTGGCTTTTAGTGGACATTAATATCTAAAATAATATATATACCTTGCAGGGCACACCATTGACCTTCATGGAATCATTACAAAATTCGACCAGTCAATTTCAGTATATTTTCTAATTTTGTGTTGGAGCTTCGGTTTTTTAAATATTTTAAAATAAAAAAGTAAAGATATTTAAAAATAAATAAAATATTACCTTGTCCGTGGTTGGTTCGATTAGTTGCCCCACAATCATTTCAAAACTCGACAAGATTCAACCCACTTTTAACCTGGTTTGTTTTCTAAAAAATATATGATAGTTAAAATTGATTTGCATGGCACGTTATTGACCTTTATTCAACCATTGCAAGATTTGACATCGTTCAATTTATAAATATATTTACATTTTGTGGAATTTTTAACTCAAAAAATCCTACAAAATAGAAATATCTAAATTAAAAATATATTATATAATGTAAGCTCCAATTATTTTAGAGCAGAAAGATGTTTAACAGTGATTAATCACACACTGATAATAAGCTTATGGTCTCATGGAGGGGGCTCTATAAATATCTCAACAGGTGCTGGTGAGAAAATTTAGAAGCATTTTAACATTTTTAAGGTCTCATGTTTTTGTATTACTTTCCTCAACACCCATTGAGACATTATAGGATCCCATTGGATTTTTATGATTATTTACAGGTAAATAAAAATCATATTTCCCTCTAAAATCACCAAAAATTAATGGCGGGAATACATTTTAATTTCTACATGGACAAAAATCAGCCTCAACTATAGCAAACAACTGTCAACCCCCTCTTCGGCTACCTCTTAAGTTTAGGGGGTAAAAAAGTGGAGCTTCTATTTTTTAGGCCCATATTTTATTATTTCTTGTACATGCCTTTAAAAAAACATGGGACCTTCTACTGCAAGAAAATAGGAGTTGAAACCCCTCCACAGGACCATGCTCTAAGGCATTAAATGCATAATGACTTCGTTAATTGGAAAGTGAAAATTTAGATTTAGAGTCCCCATAATCGTGAAAATACTTGCATACTTGAAAGAACTTAGAAAAATGAGTCACGTTAATAAGGCCAATGTAACTTCAACAATTTTACCTCGAAGGAAAATTATGAGAACACAATATGTGAAAAGGAAACAAGAAAATGTAATAAGCACCGTACCAACCAAACATCTACAAATTTTTTAAGGAATCAATGAAAATATATGTATACTCAAACCCAGGAGACAAAAGTGAGTCACACCATTGAGGACAGCGTTAACTTCAACATAGTCACCTAGAAAGAAAATTATGAGAAGAAACTCTAACAAACACCTTTAAAACCAAACATTTGCAAAAATTTAAGGCCTGGTATATCATTGCCACAATTATTAACTTGATCACAATGAAAGAATGCCCAACACCCATCCTCGCAAAAGCTTCAAGCAATAGTAAATGTTTGTTTGTTGTCTCTTCTTGTGGATGGCACAAATACAGTATGGTTGAGAGAGCCCAACTGAATTACCAGTACAATAAAAAAGGATCAAGGTAGTAGCTAGTAAAACTCCAAACTCTTGCAAACATGTTTCTGACTTCATTTCACTGAAGAGCTATATAGAGTTATATGTTTCATATGATACAACAAGAAACTGAACATAGATCATTGGGAAACACATTATTGACCAGCTTAAATGTTTAATACGAAATCAACAAATGATTACAGCACTACATCCATGCTTTACCCACCCCAACGCTGTCAAATTCTTGCAAATAGACTAGCAGTCCTTTGTTCATTTTAAAATTTTGTACAATTGATATGTACAATAACTTTGAGAAAGGATAAGTTCAGAACATAAATTTGATACAACAAGAAACTAAATAGAGTTATATGTTTCATATGATACAACAAGAAACTAAACATAGATCATTGGGAAAAACATTATTGACCAGCTTAAATGTTTAATACAAAATCAACAAATAATTACAGCACTACATCCATGCTTTACCCACCCCAAGGCCGTTAAATTCTTGCAAATAAACTAGCAGTCCTTTGTTCATTTTAAAATTTTGTACAATTGATATGTACAACAACTATGACAAAGGATAGTTCAGAACACAAATAGTCTTTTCCCAGAATACGGCAGGTATAAACATATAAAAGGCTACACAAAATGAAGGCAATATAGCGCACTAGATCTGTGTGAGAACACAGATCCTAATTCTCTTAGATGACTCTTTATTTGAAATGGTACCTGTCTATCCAGCGCAGTAGAAGGAAACCCATTTGTTAGCATTTGGCCAATTTGTAAAAGACTATAGACCCAGTAAGGTAAAGGAGAGCATGTAAAGTATCATAACTGCCTTCAGTCATCTGCTGTTAAAACCAGACAGATAGAATTGTACTCACCAAGTAGGCAGATAGAAATATACTTACTGGGTCAAAGTACCGGTAAGAATTCAAATTTACCAAGAGGTAAGTGTTAACTAGTATTTCAAATTAATGCACTATATTCCACCCTTATGGCCTTGATGTGCTGCAATCAGCATGTATCCTCTAATAAAATACTATTTTTGCTTGATGTGGGCTTAGTCAATGCACTCATTAACAAGGCACATTCACTGGGTGCTGTGCACAGCTGCCCGTGTTTCAGATACCCCTGGCATCTATTTTCTTAGGATCAGTTTTATCTTCTTCAACAGTGATTAGAGAAGCATTTTGTTCCTTTTCAACCATTGAATTAGTAGCCAGCATGCCTTTGGCATCGCTGGAAAAAATCTCAGGTCGGATAAGACGCCTCCTCTTTTTCTGAACATCACATTCATTTTGCATGTTATTTTCCTGTGAGATATTCTTTGACACTTTCTCTGTTCCCACCTCTGCCCTTGTATGATCTTCTGATACATGAATGTTCCTTCTTCGTTTGAAATCAATAACAAATTCTTCTTTGGGTGTGTCAATAAATTCATACTCATTAGGACTATAGTAATCCTCTTCCATGGTAGTGTCTGTCTCATAATCTTGATCGGAAACACTTTCATCACTATGCTTCATCTCTTCTAAGCTTAGGCTTCTGGATCTCATGGTTTTTTCTTCTACACTTAAGCTTCTGGATCTCATGGTATTGTATGTAGTTGAAACTGGTGCAGACAAACGAGACCATACAGTGAGTTTCTTCTGTTGAGTGGTTCCAGTGGTTTCTGCTTTTAACAATGAATCTGAAACAATTGTGTTACTCAAGCTTTTGGAGACACTGCAGGTTTTTTTCACAGAAGACTTGCTTTTCAGGTTAGGAACTGAAACATGAAGATTCTCCGTAAAATGTACAATCTCATCCCCATCTACTCTATGCAATTTTCCTGTGTCGTGGAGTGATTCCATCCATGGAGAATCATTCTTTATTGTACACCTAATTTTACCTGACAAACAATCCATTCCATCATTTGCCAAAGCAGAGATATTTCTTTTAACTGTATTCAAATCCCCAGTTGCATCATTGCTTAACTGCTGAAACTTTTGAAATTCATGAATTGGAGTAATCATGGGATGGGCTTCCTTATTAGATTTAGACGCCAGAAAGCTTTTCTGGCTAACTGTTCTCTCTGCATCAAGGTAATTGTTGTCCAACATACTCAGACTAACAGATGTTGATCTAACATCATGATAACCAGATACGCTAGGTTCTAACCGTCTCTCAAAGTCATTGAACTGTTCCATTTCACTTTCCCGAGCTTTTCGAACATTATAACGAGCATTTACAAGATCAATATGTGTACCTCTGATATTCTCTGCAGAGTGTCCCTTAACTGACGTAGCCAGACTTGGATATGCAACTGTGTTTTCCAAATCTCTTTCTGCATGATGAACATGTTTTACACTTCTCCCATTGCTTCCTTGAAGAGAATTTTTAAATGGACCTGCACCCTTCGTAGAGAATGCTGGTATTGAATCAAAACTTCTTCCAATTGAATCCTTTTCATTCAAACCCAAGTACAGGGTATCCACATGGCCTTCCAGAACATCATCATCGGGATAACCTCCCAAACTATAAGACAGATTGTTTCTAAGATGCCCCACACCTAGCTCATTGCAGCTGTAGACATTCCTCCCTTCCTCACCACAGACATCCACCTTATGATTAAGCCATTCTTCGTTGAATTTGTTTAAATCTTTCAAATGCCCCCTTTTCAATTTGCTTAGATCTTTCAACACATGATCCCTAACACTCATATAGCGACCACTTGTTGTGGAGGATCCTCCGTCAACATCCTCAAATTCCAAGTTCTCAGATAAATTTCTTAATCCATAAGCATTCTGCCCAAGTTTAGATGTTGCTGAAGCAGATAGCTTTCTTAGGCTATCATTTCCACATAAAATTTCTCTTCGAGTTTGTCCCACTAAGCCTCTTTCCTCAAGAGAAGCTTTGTCACATCTGCCGTCAGGCAAGCTTTCTTGTTCACAAAACCTAGAAGCATGCAAAGTCGCCCTTGAAACAGAGGGCAGTGGGACAGCTTTAGTGATGGGCAAAGTACCCCTTGAAACAGAGGGTAGGTTCATGAGGAATAATTGAGCCAACTTAGATACCTGAAACCAGTATATGTGCATAAATTGTCCGTAAAAAGATTCGAAGTTGTAAATAAAATCAAGATCATTTTACAAACTCGTTCAAAACAAACATCCGAAATTACCAGGGATTAGGTGATGCATAATTATTACCTGTTCTGCATTTAATGCCCAATCAAATTTTCTCATAGAGTAGTAGTTTTCTATAATAGCTTCCTTGAATTGCTTCTCTGTAAGTGGGTCACACAGTTTGTAAATAGAAAATCTGACCTGCAATTGAAACAAACAGCCATAATTGTTGGGCTAGTTTGAAATACTTTTAAAATTTTCTTCCTAAGAAGCGGTGGTAAGAAATAAGAAAAACAAAATTGAACACTGAAGCAAAAAGAAGTGTGTGGAGCAAGCCAATCAAAAGATGAATTCTGAAGATCCTTGCATTGGCAGGCAGGCCAGGATAATACAAATAAAAGGTCATCTTCTCAGTGCCTATGGATGAAGAATGCACACAGTGGGGTAAAATTGTGGACAAACAAATATGCATTATCGCACAAATATCCAGGAGATTACAAAGGTCAGAATATACAGGTGGTAAATGTCTACCTCTTATACACAAATTAAGGTACAGCAATCACTATTAACGTTTATTAGTATCCTTTAGGGTTAAATGTATATAAGATCTTATGCGTATGGATTGTAATGCAATTATGCAACATCACATCTGTGCTTACTTCAGCGGACGAATTTCTAAGTAATGGAAAAAGCCAATCATTGCTCATCATTTTCTTAGTGGAAAGCCAGGTTCACAAATGCTTGCATGTAGGAGAATAATAGTGAACTGTCTAACTATAGAGTTGGTCGAGGATTGATTTTGACACAAAAAGCACGGTAACTTTTGCTTTTGTGAAATGCAATACATATATGGAAATGCCATTCATGACAGTATCATCTCTCCAGTCTTGACAAAAGCAAGCTCAAAACCAATGTTTGTACATGAAGTAATTGTATTGAAAACAACACATGCTAGATAATGGGTGTAAATACCATCCTTGGGTCCTAGACTAACAAAACAATTCTAGGTCAAAGCTAGTGATCTACCAGTAAATGAGTAGTTGGGATTTAAGAAAGACATTGCACCATCACAGCCACCATCACAAGTTTAATTGCTACAGGTGTATAGCCAGAGACGCGCTTGATCCCATCCCAATGTGGCCTTCGTTGCAACTGCCATGTGTCTCTTTTGCGCCTCCACCCAAAGGTAAGTTATAGCTGCCTGTTTAAGCTTTTCAGATGCTCAGCAATTTACACCAATTACTCATACTATGTATCACAGAGACTGCAAAATTCAACAAGAATACCGCATAAAGCAGATAAAATACAGGTGCTCAAGAGTCAAAACCAAAGCTTCCAGGTCAAACTTAAAATTGGGACTGATGAAGGACAATGATACACCACATATGCAAGTCAGTTTGATTCGCAGCAGGAGCTTGGCTGGACATTATCTTAAGCTCAACCCAATGTCATTTTTATTGTATGTGGCATTTATCTCCTTGGATCTCCACCCAGGAGGGGAGCCATTACTGTCAAGCTTAACTTTCTGAATCCTCGGACTTACCCATACCACATTACTAGGCTTCAATTTAACACATCCAATAAGTACATGTTCTTTGTATACTACTTTATTGAACAGCGTCATTAATACTGGTAGTCTACCACAGATATCTTAAATACATCTATCTGAAATACGATTTGAGATATCAATTTCAAGGTTCTTATTAATCAACTTTGAAATTGATATCTCAAAGTGTATTTCAGATAGATGTATTTAAGATATCTTTATCTTGGATTTTTCACATACCATGTTGATTAATAACTCTATTACATGCTCTGCAAATTTCCCACTGACAGGCAAAAAGGCATCAATTCTAGCTGCACAGTTGTGTCGGTCTCAAGAAAATCTTTCAGAAAAACAGGGCCCAACTCTACCATATGGCCAAGATATTAGTATTTTTCAATTCTCCAGGCAAAAGGAAACAAAAACACTGAAGTCACGGTCACGTATACACAAATTTAAGGTTGAAATTGCCTTACAACAGTCCAATGGACATCAAATTTAAGTTTGAAAATAAAAGTGAACACGCTCACTCTATTACATCCCACCCCTTGCTGCCATTTTAGAAAGCCCAACGGCGTAGTAACCTGAAGCAGTATTTTTCAAGTAAAAGTACTTCCAAATCATTACAACCATGTTTTACACAATCTCAGAGCTGAAGATCTGCAAATCATTATAACCAATGTTTTACAAAATCTCACAGATGAAGATCTGCAATCTGCTAATATGAGGTTTTCATTAACATAATTTGGCAAAATAGCTTGTTTCCTAAATAAGGGGAAACAATTTATAATATCAAACTGTAAAAAATCATTGAACATCTTAAAAGGACACTCAACATTGATCATGTCTCTGATAATGTTACAAGTGCAGAACATAAAAACCATCTACATATTTATCACACAGAGATTGAAGATTAGCATAACTGTAAGGGGAAGTCAACTTCAGATCCTCTGAAGGCATCATTCTCAAGCTCAATTCCAGGATAAGAAGCAACTTCAAATATGCCCCAAAGCTTCCTAGATTCATACTCAAAAAGAAACAATTTAGTACCTTGCTTTACATGGTCTAAAAGTCTCAACTTTGCTTTGGGCATACCAAACACCTTATATCGAAAACAGTTAATTCTCTGTCTATCATTACACATGAAAATGAGCCCCGCCAACTCGTCTCCAATAACACCATCTTGACGCTCTTCACAGATAAAATCATTCAGCCCATCAGATCTTAGACTATGAGATTCATGTTGAGCAATACTATCATATTTGTCCTTCAAAACCTGATTGCTGATCATTCTTTTCTGTAGAACTGGACTTGTTTCCAATCTTTCAATCGACAAGCGGGGTTGAGTAGGCTTCTTTGGCCAATCATTAGACTCACTCTTGTGACCTCTGCTACTTAAAAGACTTTCAGAATCAGAATTAAATTGCGAATGGATCTGCAAGCTCTTACCAGATACACGTCCATCATAGTCTTCAATAAAATCCCTAGCCTTTGAAGTGATATGAAAGCCATTAGAATGTGCATCGTCATCAAATTCTCCACTATGAGCACTCCGTCTTAGATTCCTGGAAATCAAGAGTTTCTTACTTGAATCTCCAGATCCTGAGACTCTTACAATTCTGCGGTGTGATGGCAATAGAACAACACCATTTTTCTCCAAGGATACTGTTGGTAATTTCTTCTTGGATGCACAATGCATATAGGACATAATGTCCTCTACCACTATCTTCTCGTCAACTGACACATACTTTCTCTTCAGGGTAGCTTTCACATAATCCTTTCTCTCTATCCCTGCCTTCAGAGTAGCCACTTTCCTTTTACTTGAGTGTTGATTTGTAAGGGATTCAAACCTCCTGCTACCAATTGAAGCTTGCCCATCTAAAATCTCACGCAAATCTGTAGCAGGGAGGTGAAGTTTCTTCACAGACTCGTCATATGCTGGAAAATCCCGAGTTCTTAACATTTTTAAAGGATAATTTTGTCAAAAAAATCCCAAAACATTCATGGTATACCCCCAAAATTCAGTTCACAGCACACAGATTTAACTGCAAGCATTAAACAGAAAAAAGCACGCTCCTTTCGCAATTAAGACAATTCAGCCAGTAAACACTTATGTCTGATAAATTTAAAAGTGCAAACCCTTGAATCAGCAGTGATTCTCTCTGAGAAGTCGGCCAATGAAGATTTTGGTTCAAATTTTTAATTTTGTCACGATAGGAAGTGTGAAAATTGGGATTTTGGAAAAATAACCTTCAACATTGCAAACTCTGAGCAAGATTTCTCAGCAATCTTGGCTAGGAAACATTCATCAACTCGCTGAACGAGATTTCTCAACAATCTTGGCTAGTTGAAAATAATCGCATCTCTGTTGCCCTCGGGATAAGAAATTCCGTTAAATGCCCGTTATTTGATCGATTGTAAAAGTCAGATTTACAGAATTTCGCCACAATTACCGGAATCGAAGAACCGGAAAGCAAAAAGGGAAAGAAATAACGAAAACGGCATAAAAGGTAACCCGGGGCAATTTACAAGATCCCCAATACAAGCAAAGCACAAATATCCTAAAAAGTTACCAATTTTTCCTAAATTGTCAACAAATACGAAGGGTTAAATCAACACAAAAGAAATAAAGAAAAAGAATGCTCCCAAACCCTCAAACACAGAGATCCCAAATAAAAAACTATGATATTGAAAAAAAAAAGGCAAACCCACAAACCCTACGGGATTGAAGATTTCAAAAACCGAAAAAAAAAAAAAAAAGATTTTGAAGACCCTACCAAATTACAGATTAAAACCAATTGCAGAAAGAAAAGGAATTTTACGAACCCATTTTGGAATCTGAAGGAAGTCAGTCCATTCAAAACGCCATCATTTCGTGTTTCGCAATCCCATTCACTCTCCAACAGAAGAAAAAAATCAGATCAATTGTAAAACTTAAGATAGAAATCAGAGACGAAAAAAGAACCAAACAAGATGCAATTAAACAGGCAGATCGTATGTCTGGGCAGCCATGGCGATTGTTTTATATAAGGCAGAAAAGTTGGTTGGTCTGAAATTTTCCTACGCCGAGAAGAAAAAAATAATGGTGGTTGTACAAACGTGCAACTTCCCTCCACAAATAATAATCGGAATAAATGCTAGCTAAGTAAATGGGAGAAAAGGAAAGGGCGGGGAGGGAGAGGAATCTGCTTTTGTCTGGCGTGCTTTCTGCTTCAATGGTACCTTAGGTAATTTCGACCCATCTTCCTTGGCTTTTTCAAAAATTGAATTATTTTCACCACCAGTTAGTTAATAATTGAGGTAGACAAGATAAGGGTGACTTTTTCTTTTTAAGTATAACCTCTAGTCTAGTGGACCACCCCATGGTCCATACACATGCAAGTTGGCTTTGATGGGTCAGTAGAACCCCTCTCTTTTACTCGGTCATATGGAAATGATGGACCTAGTGAGGACCTAAGCTCATGCTGAAATGAATGAATATTTTTAATAAAATCTATGAGATCAATGGGTTCAAGGGACTTAAAAGTCATAATTGGAGTGTATAGAGCCACTCTAAGAATTGCCCGAACAATTTTGTATAGAACCCATTGTCTTTTGATATTGCGTCTCTTGTTATGGATCTTGACCAAATGATTCATTGTTTTGGCAAGTCTTTCTTGCTCAAATGAGGATGGTAGGTTTGTTGGCAAAATTGTTAGCGCTCCTTGTGGGATTCGTGACATGGGCTAATCGCCTCTTATGGATTCATTAACTCTAGTGCTTGTATCGAAATTGACAAGTCAACCTTTTGGTTTAACGGCAATCACTACTAACAATTGGTATCAAAGTGAAAGGCCACGGGTTCGAATACCCTCGGGTGACGCTAGGGGGAGGGGGGGAGTTTGTTGGCAAAATTGTCAGCGCTCCCCGTGGGATTTGTGACATGGACTAACCGCCTCCCGTGGATTCATTAACTCTAGCGCTTGTATCGGAAATTGATGGGTCAACCTTTTGGTTTAACAACAATCGCTACTAACAGTTGGTATCAGAGCGAAAGGTCATGGGTTCAAATCCCCTCGAGTAACATTGGGGGGAGTTTGTTAGCAAAATTGTCGGCGCTCCCCATGGGATTTGTGACATGGACTAACCGCCTCCTGTGGATTGATCAACACTAGCGCTTACATTGGAAATTGTGGGTTGACCTTTTGGTTTAGTGACAATCGCTACCAACAAGGTTGTCTACTTTTAAACTGTCCTCGTACTTGATACAGAAGTCATTATATGTTATACACTCCATGATGTAGTGTCATTTGGTTTCCGCTACCCCATTGTTGTAAAACATGCACATTCTTTCTTCTCACTCTTCTTTAGGAGATGTCCATCTCTTGGTTTCACACCTAAGATGGTGTGAACTAGTCCTTAATTGGGCCATCAACATTTTTGCTTTCCATTTGATTTTTGCCCCTAAGTAGGCCTTTTCCTCATGGTCACAAGTTGGATTAAATTCTTTGATGTAGTATTATTTCTTTCACCCAAGTTGTTGTGTCCATGTATTTATCTGAATTTTTCTCTCACATACTTTTTTATTTCCTCATTAGTGTTTGGACACTCTTGCATGTTAATGTTCCACTTGTTCATCCATTTAATGTTTTGTTTCATCCATGTGTTTTTCCTCTTACCTATATTTTCTTCTACAACCATTCTAGGCCACCTATGAACTTTCATGCTTTGTACCTTTTTCAAATAAGTTAATAGTCAAGTTATTGTTGATGCCTATAAAGGAAAGGTTCTCACTTCAGCTAACAAAATCTCATATGGAATTGACGTTTTAATTTGAAGTTGTTTGTGATTAGGTGCTTTTGGATTCTCTCTATTTGTCTCCACTTAAGATTAGACACATTATTGCCCCAAAATTCACAATCGTAAAGTATCATTGATGTGACAAGCAATCCAAAAAAGGTTTTTTGGGTTTTACAATGTCATAATTTTGTATTCTTGCACCTATTTTGTAATGAATATAAAGTGTTTCACCCTCCTTGAATTTTTTTCCCCACACATTTCCCAACTGATCTTGTTGTGAAATTACAACACAAGATATTTTTATTCTTCCACTACTTCCAATGGTTTGTCCTAAAAGTGAAAGTTAAATTGTTTATAATTTCTTTATAGAGAAAAGATCATTTGTGGTTTTATTGATGTTTACTTGCATTCCAACCTCTTGACAAAAGAGCTCAAGGGTCCTCAAGTGCTCTCTCAAACTGTGTGGTGTTTTTGCAATTAGGATGAGATCGTTTGCATAAAGAAACAATTTTACTACATAGTTGGCTAAGTGAATGCCTCCTTCGTCCATTTTGTTTATCCACTCCTCAAGTTTATCAATGTAAAGCCTGAATAAAGTGGGTGAAAGTGGGCATCCTTGTTTAACACCAATGTCACTCCCAAAACTTTCAAACATTCCCTCCCCTGTTTTGATTTTGGCCCTGACTTGCTCATAGAGCCTATGAACAACCGCTCTATATTCATCTAGAACTCCAAGTTCCTCCATTATGCTCCAAAGTTTATTTCTAGGTATTGTGTCAAAACTTTTTGAAGCAAAACAAAGTAGCAAAAACCTCTTCACCTTGATTGTCCCATACTTTTTCAATCAAGTGTCTAAGAGTGATGCAATGATCAATAAGTGGAGTGTTTCACCATGAAACCCACATGCCCCTTTGCTCTATTTCATTCTTTTTCAGCCCAACTTGTAATTTTGCACTCTATCGTGGTCCCAAATAGTTTTGCACAGGGGGGTGTTTACCATGATAGTGCGGTAGTTTGACGGGTTATTTACATCCCCACTTTTGTATAAGGGATAACAACACTAGTTGTCTAGTGTAGACACTAAATCACACACTTGGGTACATTTATAGGTCCTAATCACATACCACTATTCATATGATTCCTAAGTGAGAAAACTAGTAATTGACATCTATCTTTGGCCTATTTACTTTCTTTCTTACTTTTTTTTTTGTCCTCACCAGACGTCAACGCCTGAACACCCTCATCCCCTCGGGTGCCCCTAACCTCTTTGTATCTTACTCGCCCCTTTTGGGCCTCTTTTATCTTTTGGACATCTTGTTTTCTTGGTGGTCGGACTTTTAGATGTTAATTACGAAATTCAAACAAGGGAATCATATAAATACAAAGCTATGTGACCATAATAAAGGACCAAGCTCTAAGCATCTACTATCACCACCTAAGGTCAGATCCAAAGGCATTTTTCGAGCATCAAATCATCCATCTATCTATCATTCAAGGGACAAGTGGACTCGCATTTTTCGAATACACTTCAGAGGAGGGGAATTTCATTTTTCGATATACACATCTACTTGCGTCACTACATCTAACTATTGTTTGCTATTAAGTGCATCTTGCACAAGAGCCTCCTAGGGCACGATTCTTGCACGCACACACAAAAACTACATGAAATCTGAAATGTAGTGCAACGCATGATCATAAGTTCACTTAGTCAGTTGGCCACCGAGGTCGTTCCGACTCCCCATTTGCATCTTTTTCTTTTTAGGATTTGATTTGTTTTGGGATTTTACAAGAGGTCTTTTGTTTTGTAGGTTACAAATGAATTATGCGAGTATAGTGCAACACACATGCGATCAACAACAAAGACCAACGATACTCTTGCGACACAACAAAATTTAGTTTATGAGGTTTTTCGCGTTGTGGGCGCCCGAATCAGTCTCTAGCCTAAGCACTTCGACCCATGCCAAGTGCCCTAGTCTTGACATTTCCAACAATTTTGTGGTTTTCGGGTTCGGTTGCGATAGTTTTCCCTCTTGTTCCATCATTTTTCCAACTCAGTACATCTTCGAGATTATTGCAAAATCAACTAAGTCTCTTATTCCATCTCTTGCACTTAGGATTTCAATTTCCATTTTACTTATTGTTTAGGTCAGAGTTGTACTTCATTGTTTATTAATGCGTTGTGACTCAAAGCAATATCTAGGGTTCAATAATTTCATATTTTATTAAATCATTTGGTAAACCTGTTGCTCGAACCCGCCTTACTTTTAGGTATTTTATCATCTTTTTATCATGGCTCAATCTTATGGACCATTTACTGAAGCCCATCTCCAAGAGCTCAATGATCATCTTGTTGAACATCCCCGGGATCTAGATATAATTTTATTTGTTTCTCGTGAGGAAGCCACCAATCTTGTTGAGCTTAATGTTCTTGTATCCATCCCCACTTCCATGCCTATGCTACTCAACCCCGCTTCCACTCTTCCACCTACTTCTATTATTCCCGTATTTATTCCTACTCCCACCAACCACTTCACTCCACCTCTTGTTTTCTCACATGTGGCAAGTCTCTTCCATTGGCACTCAAGACCTAGCCTCTCTTTATCAGGATCTTCAAGTTCAAATCTATCAACTGCGACAAGCTAATTCTCATGCATCTCCATCTCTTGATTCCACTTTGCTACTTCATACTCCTTTTGCACCCACCATTTCCACTTATGCACTTCCTCCAAACTTCATCACTCCTAAGTTGCCCACCTTTAATGGCCATGGTGACCCTCAAGAGCATCTCTAAGAATTTCATGTAGCATGTCTAGATTATGTGGATGATCACACTTTATTAGTAAAGATCTTTCCTAGAAGTCTTCAAGATTATGCAATGCATTGGTTCTATGATCTACCTGTCCACTCGGTAACATCTTTTACACATTTAGTCGATGTTTTTCTTGCTCATTTCTCTATTAATATCGACTCTAAGATATCTTATGCTCAACTAGTGCAAATTAAATAAGGATCTAATGAGCATCTAGCAGATTATGTCTTGTGATATAAGAACAACTTAGCTAAGATGTCTAATGTACTTGTGGACTTTGAACTTCAAGATCTATTTGTCTAAAGTCTCTTACCACCTCTGCAAGAGAGTGTCATCTTTGAGACATCTCCATCATTCGATCATTTATGTCATACTCTTAAGCTACGTGAAAGTAAACTATTATCTATGGGCAAGCTTAAGTATCATGAGCAGGATTTATATTCTACGTGATTTCAAAGAAAATCAACTTTTAAGCCATTTGTTAAACCTAATGAAGAAAAAGCTATTGTCAACGTCGTATCTACTCCTGACAAGCTTCAATGGCAACCGCCTAAGCATACGTTTACTAAATTATCTTGTGCTCCACATATTCTATTACCGTAACTCATCGAGAGCAATCTTATTACGCTTCCTCCTCCACTCAATCTAGACCCATCTCATCCTAAAGGTCACAATTACAATGATTTTTTTATGTGACTATCATCAATGTGTAGGACATTCTATTGATCGATGTTTCAAACTCGGGCATCATATTCAAGATCTCATCGACAATAATGCAATCAAGCTTTTACCGAGCCTACATCCCTGTGCGCTTAATGAAAACAACATGCTCAAGATCTTCAACAATCCTCTCCCTAAGCATGACAAGTAAGCAGATGAATCTTTATCCAACCATACATATCATGCAGTGCCTCCTCCTTCATCGGGTGATCTTGATTTTCTAGTTTCTCATGTTTATTCATCTCCATCGTTCATTGTATTATATGATCTCGACTATCACGCTACATTCTTTTTGACACATTACATATCAATGCTTTTATTGGCCCTCACGCTATCAATAATATAATGATTGATCCATCAATTCATATGTGTGTATGCTCTATTGCACTTCTTGTTGCTTATTGACTATCCGCTATCACATATTTCATATCTAGTTCCTAAATCTTACGGTTATGTCAGACTTCCAGTAACAGTCTGTCCTCTTACCATGCTTGTGTCATTTCTTGTGGTACCTTCAATCAAAGGGTGTGACATTATCTTAGGTCTTCCCTAGCTCCGTGCTACTCAAGCTATCATTTCCATGAATCACTTGTGTCTAAATTTCATTCACAACAAACAAGTCATTACTATCACCGGTGTTCCGCAATGTCGCAGACCTCCTCTTGAGGTTGTCATTGCACTTGCTAGAGCATCTAGGTCCCCTAGACCTCTCAAATATAAAGCACAATCTACTCTTATCTCTATGTTCACACTGACCTACCATGTCTCATTGGGTCTATTAGTCCATCACATCATTCTGGGTCCATTACTCGGACAATTCCTTCACATAGGTATACATCACCTCCTCATGTTCCCTCGCATGGAAAGCTTACATCACCTCCTCGCCTCCTTTATATAGGTGCTCTATAGACACCAAAAGTTGGTCTCGCATTACCCTTTCGCCCCACATTCGCTTATTTTCACCATGACTACCCATCTAGACCCTTTTTCTTTTTCATGTGTTTATTAATATTCCCATATTTTCCATCTATTATCCTATCCATTTTAATTTATTGCTAATTCTCATCAATTATCCCCTAATCCTCATCTCATTATTTAATTAATCCCGATCAACCCCAATTTATCTTCTCAGGTTGTTTATCATACATAAAATCCTTAGTTATTCATCCATGGGCTCTCCTTAGCCTTTATTTACTCCATTTCATCCCTCACCTACCCATTTCACTTCCCTATACAACCCTAACCCGCCTAAGCCTTTCAAAACCCTAACCTCACTTCTAATGGGCTTGATGCCTCGAGTTCAACATCCCCCACCGCCCAAATGGACGGTTCCCCTGTAGTTGGCGGTGACCCACCCAAGTCATTGTCAACCCTATAAAGCCACATTCCCCCCGTCCAAAGGATGTATCATTAGAGATTTCGTGCGTTTCACGACCTTGTCTTCGTGCTTGAGCTTCTCTGCAGTTGTTTTAGTCTTCTTAGAGTCCCTTTAAGCTTGTTTACATCATTTGTGGAGACTTTAGGGAGTTTATCTTGTCCTTGTGTTGATTTATTCTATTGTTGCATGATTATTATTGCTAGTTATTAACATTTTGCGGTTCAGATGCCATCGAGCTTCATATCCAACCTTTCCTTCATTCATTTTTGTGTGCAGGTTATCAATCTAGCCCATCCATTTTTAGCCTTACCTAGATCAGCCAAAGTCGTCATCGCCCTGCTTAGGTCGCCAGTCGACCCTACCCCTCACAGGTTGTGTCACCTATTATTCTGCTATCCGGATCTACAACAGTCTATTTTTCTATTTATGTCACTACATACAGTTCCTAGATCCATCATTCGCCATTCATCATTCCAGATCCATTCTTTCAAAGATTATTGCCACCGCCAACTCAACCAGCAGTCATCATCGAACCGAGCTATATTTCCATCCTACCCATCCAAATCCTTATTTTCTTACATCCTTTTTGTTTCCCTTATTTCAGATCTTTCCTATAGGTTACTATCAACCTACAGGGCTGTGCCTTCAACACTTTCATATCTATACACAGAGCCTTTCATATCTGCATTTTTAGCTATTGTTTAGATCCATCTACCCGGTTTCCGCTGATTTGGACCCGCTGCACTGGGTCGCCGTCGATCTAGCTTGATTATATTTCATTTTGTGTTAATCTAGATCATATTTTCACTTTTCTTTAGTTCTACAATTTCATATTCTATTTAGGTTTAGATTTTGCATGTTATTAGTCCTTTATCATTTACTTTATCATATTTTATCAAATATGGGGTTGTCATTCATAAAAGGAAGTTCACACTTATTGGAACTGATTTCTTCAGGAAACCCCCTCATCTACCATCTAATCCATTTTCCTTCTAGTTATCTTTGTTGTGTAGATCCATCGAGCTTGCAACAAGGAATCTACTTTGTGCCCATCCATTTGTCATCATCTCATTTCAAGGTACCTTAAACCCTTGCATGTTTTGATTTGATTGATTTTATTTAGTATATAGTCCACTAATCTGAACAAGCAAGAGAAAATTTAGTACAACATGCTCATCCCCTTCTAGGTCCCATGCACATAGGCCCTCATTCACCGATATATTGTTGGTCTCCTACATCACCGATCTTAGAGCATGGTCACACATATTTATCTTTACGAGCATCGGGTGGAAGACCTTAGCCCTTCACTTTTATCGGATAGCATACTTATCATCATACACTTGGGGGCATCATACTTACTCTTCCCCCTTTCTAACATTAGCGGGTGTCTCACATTTATAATCTTTCACTCTATGTTTCACATATAGTATTTTACACGCATCTTACACATCTTGATACACTTGTATCATCATTACCGATGACGCACTCTTGTGTTATGGTTCACACTTGACTGTTGAGGGCTCACTACATTCATGAACTTGACATCATACATACTACACACTCGACGCATTCACAACACATATTTCTAGCACACATTCATCACAACACACTTCCCTATGTCACACTCTAGTTCCTTGGTTCATATTCAATTCTTTGAGGGTCTAAATCTGAAATGAACCTCATTATACCTCACTCACTCACTCTCTCCGCTCTATACTTCATTGATCTATATATCTAGCGCACATATTCAAACCATTTCCCAGTGATGCACTCTTGTTCTATGGTTCATTCTTGACTTTCGAGGGTCATTTATAAATGAACCTCGTCTCATACTCATCCGTACACATCCTATCAAGGGGAAAACTGATCCAATCACACTCACATTGCATATCACTCCATTGCACTCATTCACAACATATTACATATGTTGGTTGCACATTGTTCTTGCTTACTTATGCTCACATGTTACACTTTGCTTACTATGTTAGAAGGATACATCGTATGTCATTATATTTTCTATATACACATGTGTGTTCACTTGCCTTCTAGTTGTGAATGCAGAATTTACATAGATCATTACACACAACATGGATTCTTGGCACTGTACCTCTTACCTCTTACCAGCCCCATAATGGCTCCTGGGGGCATCTACTTTCGTACACACTATAAATGCTATTGTTTTGATTTATACTACTTCCTATTCTTACTAGCACACTACTTTATATCGGATCATACACGCTTTGAAATAATTTTTATATTTCTAACATGTTAACGGGTGTTTCATGTGCAACAACAACTTTACAAGAACTATTTGCCACCATGGTTTTATGATACTTTGTCTCTGTTATTTTTGTCATTGTTTTCCAAAGTGTATGCCATTGTTTTGTGCTATGCCCTTTGTCTTATGTACACACTTTGTATGATTTTGGTCACTTCACATTACGATTGTCTTGCTGACATTGTGAGTGATGTCCCATGTTTAAAACCCACTTTTCGTGGTCTACATTGTCTTCTTCCTTGCTAGATTACACATTGTATTCTATATGCGTATTTGTCTTTTTTTGCACTAGCATATGTTTCCGATCACTATATTTGCGTGTGCCTTGGTTTTCACCAAGCACATTCCCCCTATAGGGCATCGGTTTGAGATCACGTCAGGTCCTCTCATTTGGGCCACATACTCCTAGCGATGTCGCATGCACCCCAAACGAGGGTGGGCATACATTTGGTGAATTAGTCACCCATTTGAAGAATACATATATACAATTCAAACTGCATAATCAGACACAACACAATCTTTCAGATTCTGTAAACGACCCAAATTATGAATTAGGTCTTCAACACAATACATACGTCGTGCACGGATACGTACATGAGTGCATGGGCGCTCTTGAACTTTCCTGGGTACCTATGACCAGGGGGTAGTTCAAATATTTTCTCAAATTGAAACATTTTACAACGGTTTGCACATAATAGGAACAATCCTCCAAAGAATCGTAATGCATTCTCTTTTTCTATTTGTGTTGGATGAAACTAGATCGAAATGGATTAAATTTTAACAAATAAATATCCCACCATCTACATTGGTGTATAAATTTCGGGAAGTAGTCAGGGTTGGAGAATAACACTAAACATTTCTCCCCAACACTTCATTTTTCGTGGCATGAGATTTCCCAAAAAAATCACACTTGGCGTGAGATCACATCAAAAAATCACTCTTCACATGAGATCACCCAAAAAAATCGTTCTTCTACAACATTTTAAGGATATTTTCTATCCTTTTCACTTGTCACGGATTAGGTGCACATATTCCTTTTACTTCTTTTTTCACATTTTTACACACTTTTTACATATTTGAATTGAATTTTTCGTATACACAACTTTGACTACTCTTTTGCTCTTCTCTCTTATAGCTCTGTCCTTATGGGAAGAAACAGTCACATCATCGAACACATCAAGTGACAATGACAATAGGTCTGACATGAAACAACACATATGCTCTCACACCTAGGGTCACTTCCTCTTCCTTGGCTTCCACTCTTCATTTTATCACTCCACACTTTTTCTTGTATCTTGTTATGTTTTTCACCATCGATCTACATGGTTATCAGGTACACATATCTTATCTACTTTATGTTATTGAGTATTCACTCAACAACATAAAGTGGGAGAAAATTTAGACACTAAATCACGCATTTGGGTACATTTCTAGGTCCTAATCACACACCACTATTCATATGATTCCTAAGTGAGAAAAATAGAAATTGACATCTATCTTTGGCTTCTTTGCTTTCTTTATTTCTTTCTCTCAGTCTTGCACACACCATTTCCTAGTCATACTTTTACTACTTTATCTTTCTTGGCTCTGGACACCGACACCTAGTCACGATGCTAGCTCCTAATCACCCTCGTACTTTTGTGCGCTCTCGACCTCTTTTTATCTTACTCGCCCCTTTTGGGCCTC
This sequence comes from Taxus wallichiana var. yunnanensis, assembly GCA_018340775.1. Lineage (NCBI taxonomy): Eukaryota > Viridiplantae > Streptophyta > Pinopsida > Cupressales > Taxaceae > Taxus > Taxus wallichiana. The sequence goes on from CM031236.1 coordinate 532,931,504, forward strand.
TTTTATCTTTTGGGCATCTTATTTTCTTGGTGGTTGGCCTTTTAGATGTTAATTATGAAATTTAAACAAGGGAATCATATAAATACAAAGCTATGTGACCATAATAAAGGACCAAACTCTAAGCATCTACTATCACCACCTAAGGTTGCATCCAAAGGCATTATAAGAGTATCAAAAATCCATCTAGCTATCATTCAAGGGACAAGATATTGCATTTTGTGCATACATTCATAAGAGGGGAAGTTCATTTTTCCACACACACATATACTTATATTCTTTACATCTAGCTATTTCTCGCATTATCAAGTGCATCTTGCACAAGATCCTCCTAAGGAACAATTTTTGCGCACACACAAGAACTACATGGAGTCGACATGTAGTGTAGCACGCTCGGTCATAAGTTCACTCGGTTGAGGGTGAGCATCGGGGAGGGTCAGTCCAACTCCCCATTTGCATCTTTTTCTTTTTAAAGATTTGATGTGTTTTGGGGTTTTACAGGAGGTTTTTTGTTTTGTAGGTTCTGGTGAATTCTGCAAGCATAGTACAACACACCTTTGATCAACAATGAAGACCAATGACACTCTTGTAACACAAAAAAAAATAGTTTCTAAGGTTTTTCTTAGTCGTGGGCACCCATATTCGAGTCTCAATGCCTATGCACCCCTAACCGAGTCCAAGTGCCCTAGTCCCAACATTTCGATTTGTCTTGTGATTTTCTAGGTTTAGTGCACATTGTCTATCCTCCTATTCCATCAATTTTCCAGCTCAACACATCTTCAGGAATATTGTAAAATCATCTAAGTCTCTTATTCCATCTCTTGCACTTAGGATTTCAATTTCCATTTTTCTTATTGCTTAGGTCAGAGTTGTACTTCATTGCTTATCACTACATTGTGACTCTGCAATATCTAGGGTTTAATAATTTCAAATTTTATTACATCATTGATCGACATAAATCCTTCCTTAATGATATTATTGAATATGTGTTTGATGTGCGGTGTGAGGATTTTCACACCCGTTTGATATATATTCGCTTATTGACCCATATATATCTCGAGCCTTTCCTCCTGCTAGTTTCCTTATATCTTGCGTGATATTTGATCCCTTGTGGAAAAGAGCTCAATTATTGTGTTGATAGTGGGGGTATCTTTATCTTTCTCTCACTTGTATAACAAATTTTCATAAGCTAACCATTGGGTGTTTGAAATATTATTCTTTATTTGTTTTCTCTTATCTTCTGAAGTTCTCTCTAAAATCCTTTGGGATTATGATTTCCTAGGAAAATCAACTCTTTCCTTCTGATGTTCATGTAACCCTCCTTTTAGATTGTTAAGCCTTCTTGTTTTCATTTTTTTAGCACTCTCAAAGATATTTTTTGCCTTGCATTCTTCATTATAACACAATTTTTTCTAAAGTCGCTTATGTTGATATTTTTGGGCCTAAACCTTTTACAAATGTTTAGTGCTTTGTGGATGATGGGAATCAACATATTTATTTGTCTTAGACAAGTGGTTTTTGTTGATACTCTATCGTCTTCTTCCGAAGGTGTTTTTAAGGGTTACCCTAATAAGCTCCCTATTCTCATGAACCATAAGAATTTTACCCTAAATAAGCATTTTTCTTTGATCATGGTGAGTTTGTTCTCTTGGCTGATTATTTATATGTATGTTAATCTTCACATAAATTGGGTTATGGTCTGATTTCATCTCTATAGGGTAGTCCCCTATTTCTAAATCTTCTAATCTTAAAATACACCCCTATGAAAAAATAATGTAATCTACCATGATTTGGACATTATATATTTTGTAAGCAATTTTTCCTAAATTTGGCCATGCTCTCATACCATTGCATATAACCATGTTATAGAGGTTACACATCCCCAATTATTTCACCAAGATTGTGTGGCACCCACATTTTTACTTGTGAATTCTTCTCCCAAATCTAGTCCTCTTCTTCCTCTCGCCATAATAGATTGTTGTGCATTCCTCGTGTAGACACTAAATCACACACTTGGGTACATTTCTAGGTCCTAAAAGCATGTTAGCATTTACATGATTCCTAAGAAAGAAAACTAGTGGTTGATAACTATCTTTGGCCTCTTTTATTTGTCTCTTGTTTTCTATTTGGTCTTACATACCCTACAACCCAGTCAAAACTTTACTTGTTTATCTTTCATGGCTTCAGACACCAACACCTAACTAAGAAAACAACGCTCAGGCGCTCCTGTCCCTCCTAGGCACCCTTGACCCTTTCTTACCTTACTCACTCTTTTTGGATCTCTTTTATCTTTTGGGCATATTTTTCACTTATGGATCGGCCTTCCAGTTTGTCAATTACAAAATTCAAACAAGGGAATCATATAAATACATAGTTATGTTTTCAAAATGAGGAGCAAGCACTAAACATTACTATTATCACCTAAGCTTGCATTCCAAAGGCACAAAAGTACTTCAAAGGCATCCATCTAACATCCATTCAAGGAAAAGGGTTTCATACTTCTACATACACAACACATGAAGGGGAAGTCTATTCTATTCCATTCACACATACTACTACATTGTTACATTCTAGCTACAACCCGCTATCAAGTGCAACTTTCACACGGGTATCCTAGGGAATCATTTCTACACACACAATAACTACATGGTTTTGAGATATAATACAATGATTAGTAATAATTTCTCTCTCACGGTGACCATCGGGGTTAGTCTGACTCCCCATTATGTATTTTCATTTTTAGGTTTGATGTGGTTTATGGGTATGTGTAGGTGAAATTATTTCTTACAGATTACAGGTACCTTCACATTGATTAAGGAATGAACATTAGATGATCAATATGGAATAATTGTGAAACCATTGTGACACAACAAAAACCAAAATTTGAGCTCCTACACACGGTCACCAACACCTAGATTTGGTCACTAGCACCCGTGACGCCTCTCTGTCCTACACTAGATTCCCATGTCTCGGATCTATTCCCGTGTTCCAGATTTCACGAAGTGGTACTGTTATGACGTTGTTTACATCCCACTCAAGCACTTTACCTTTCCTAGGTTACTTCTTGTTCACTCAAAAATCAACTAAGTTCCTCTATCTCTCCTTTTACTAGGGTTTCATACTTTACATGCTATTTTGCTTGTGGCATACTGTATTTTAGCATTTGTACATCATTTATCAAATTATTTACTTTGTAATCTATAGATTTAAATAATTTAAATTAAACTAAATAATTCGGTGAACCTCATCATTTAAACCCTACCTTCTGAGAATGCATAGTAATTTATCCCCTTTTTTGAATTCATGGATCAATATTCTTATCCCTCTTATACTCCCACCAAGGTTTTCGGCATGGCACTTTTGCCACACGTGTTGATGTTATGCAAGTCTTGTACTTAACATCCTCCTCGATTCATCACTCGAATGCCTGATCCAACCATTAATGTAGTCACTACTTTCCTTTCGTACTCCTATAGATCCACTTGTTTATGTTCCACCACATATTATTCCTACAATTCCTACCACCACCTCTAAGGGTTATGATATCATTGAGAAACTTAAGAATACACTAGCTAAAATATCTCTTTATGATATCTACTTGCTGAGTTCCCGAATGTTGTCATATATTAGAGGCTGCCCTTCATTCCATCCACATTGAAAGTAATAAGTTGTTTGTCACCTTTACTCACCTCATTCAATCTCTCAAAAATATACCACATGCTAAATATTTTAGTGATGAGGATATCCCTCCCTCTACCGCTAAAAATCCCTTTGCACCTTTACTTATCACCATTACTATTGACTCCATCTGTATTAAGCTTGTACTCATTGATAATCTATCTTCTTTAAATCTACATGCTCTATCCCTCCTCAGGAAAATGGAAATTTCGATGATCTAATTAATAAATCCTCTCAAATCATTTGTGACTATGATTCCACTACTCGCACATGCATGGGCACTATCACCTTACCTCTACAAGTTGGGCCTAAAATTGTTCCTACTCTATTCTTTGTTATCGATGCCTCATTCCAATTCAATTACTTACTTGGTAGACCATGGATTCATGTAATGCATGATGTTCCCTCCATAATTCATAGGTGTGTTAAATTCCTACATGATGGCTATGAACATACCATTATTGTTGACCTTAACCCCTTCAAGTTTTTCCGTATAGAAACATGTAAGAGTCTGCTATGCCCATTCCTCCATCACAACCTGTTTCATATTGTAATATCAATAATTACAATGTTGGTCAATCTAACGCTCCTACTCCCTTTGTTAACTCTACATGTATTTTGTCCATTCCTACCCATACTATTGATCTCCTATCACCCACCATGTCTACCTCTATGGTTACTACTTACCCACCTACCATGGATCCTCTCAATTATACATATGGGTCCATCCCTACCAATATCCTTGATAATGCCATCCAACAAGATAATGCTAACATCGATGATTCTAATGATAAGGTCAATGTTGTAGAGCTTAACAATGAAACATTGTGCAATCTTAACTTTACTCCTATTGAAATAGATGAATCCTACTTCTAGGATACTTTTGTTGCTATTGGCCTTGGTGAATATCAATTCAAGAAACCTCCTCCTTCCACTAATGTCATGATACCTTTTCAAGGGACTGTACATACATTAGACATTCTACCACCTCCTTCATCTCCCCAAGTTCACTCTGCACCACAACTTGACCCCTTTACATGCACTCTTTTTGTACATAACTCTTATTGGCCTCACATTCCATTCAACCCTACTTTCTATGACACTATTTGTACACATGATGGCTTAGCATGCCTAGGATTCACACTTGCCGATCTCCTCCCCCACCTCACTCTCCTCACCTTTATCATGGATGTGTATTTATTACTACTACCTATGGCCTCTGTGTCTTCCACATATTGGTTTTCCTTTCACATACTCCTCGCTCCTCTCCACACACACTTGGAAAATCTTGGCTTGACTACCTTGGTGGCATTCTGGATCTCAATCATAATGACATCTCATTTTTCATGTGTTTTGGTTGTGTTTCTATATGCAATGACTCATTCCTGGGTTATACGCAAAATATAACTCACTAGTATGTAGATGATTTTCCTCAACCTCCTTTTACCGATGAAGAATATTCTATGGGCATGTCAAATTTACTCCGCAAGCTCTTTATATGATCAACCCCACACTATTTCCTACTAAGTCTCGAATCTAGATCCTATCGGTTATGACCCTAACATTGATGATCTTCTAGATGATTTTACTTGATCCTTCTCTACATCACATACTTGGGGGCATCATGATTTCTTCCACCCCTTTCCATTCCCCGCCAATTTTCTTTAGTATCTACTATCACACTTAACGATCCATGCTTCATGTATCATCTTTCTAAACACTTTCAAACCCTTTGATACACACATTATATCATCAACACCATATGACACACTCTTGTGCTATGGTTCACACTTGATTATTGAGGGCACACTACATTAATGAACCTCACATTACACACTTCATGCTCTGTGTTTCATGACATATCTTTTCTAGCATCTACTCACATGTGACAAACCCATTTCCTAATGACACACTCTTGTTCTATGGTTCATTCTTGATTGTTGAGGGGCATTTATAAATGAACCTCATCTCATATTAATTCATTAGGGGAACACTTCTCCTATCATCTTCACACTTTGCATTCCATTCCATCATACTCATACTACATTTTCATATCTTGGTTGCATCTACTCTTGCTAGCTTATTCTATTTACATGTTACACTTTGTTTTCCATGCTAGATGGATTCTTAGTATGTCATTATTATTCTATATATAAACATTAAAGTTCATTTGGTATTTTGTGGTGAATGCATATCTCTTACAGGAGTTCTTACGTGCTGTAATGATGCTTGACACTGTACCTTTACCAAATCCTACCGAGGCTCTTGGGGCATCTACTTTCTCTACTATCACATATTACACATGTTCTATTGTTACATCTTATTACAATTACTTTACCTTTCACTAATTTATACATGCTCATGACATGCTATTTATCTTTCTAACATGCTAACGAGTGTTTCATGTGTACCATTTTCTGGCAGAATTTATACAACCATGGCTATATGTCAATACTTGTTTTCCATTGCTTTTATTATATCTTATTTTTTGCGGGCTATACCCTATGTCTTGTTTGATCATTGTTTGCTTCCTTTATGGTCACTTCAACTACGATTGTCTTGTGACATTGTGAGGATGTCCCATGTTTAAATCCCACTTTTCGCGGTCTATCTTGTCTCTGCACACTTTCTTTTTACATTGTCTTCTAGTGCATACTTGCTAATTTTTCTACTAACTAATTAAGTAAATATGGAAATAAATTCTTAAATTTGATTGCTATTGTAGTAGTAAATAAATAAACAATTAAGTACAAAATAGACCCAAGAAAATTAAGCTAGAAAGTATGAAACCCTAGTTGTAAAGAAGGGATAAAATGAATTAGTTTATTCGTAATTAAATCTAGAATGTGCCAAAGTGATGACCAGGTGAACAGAGAGGGATAAGTGTCACAAAAACCTTAGAAAAATGTGCAAGCTAATGATCTACTAGGGCACTTGGAAAGGGGCGGGGAGTGCACTGCGGGTGCCCTAGACCTATTTTGGATGCCTATGACTGCTAATTCCATCATAAAACCTCATTTGCAGGGTCACAAGGTGTTTTTTTTTCCTTCACCTTTGATGGCTAGTATGTCACACAATGATCATCGATGTCTGATAATCTACAATGAAAGATTGACCTACAAAAACACTCAAGAGTGCATCAAATCCCTAAAAGAAAAGAATGAAAATAAGGGATCAGATTGTCCTTAGATGTCAAATGAGTGAACTTATGATTGAGCACTGCACTACATTTTAGACCCAATGTAGTTTTAGGTGTGTGTGTGGAATTGTGCCCTAGGTGGCTCTTGTGTGTGTCACACTTGATAGTGAGAAAGTAGCTAGATGTAAATAAATGTAATAGATGTGTACATGGAATATAATGAACTTTCCCTCCTATGAAGTGTATGTAGAATAATGTAGTCCCTTTCCCTTGAATGGATGCTAGAATGGATGCTTTGATTCTCTTGAATAGCCTTTAGATGTAACCTTAGGTGGTGATAGCTAATGCTTAGTGTTTGGTCCTTTATTATGATCACATAACTTTATATTTATATGATTCCCTTATTTGAATTTCATAATTAACCCCGAAAAGGTTGACTACCAAAAAGATAAGATGCTCAAATGACTAGAAAGGACCCAAAAGATGTGAACAAAGTATAAAGAGGTCAGGGGCACCCAAAGGGGACGGGGGGGGGTGTATGTCTGGCCGTCTGTTGGGTATAGGATGTGTCAGGATGATAAATAATGAGGTATGAAAAGACAGACTAAGCTAGAAAGAGTGTAAGACCAAAAGTGATAATAGAAAGAAATAAAATATGGCCAAAGACATGGGTTAGTTAGGACTAGATAATTACCCAAAGTACGTGATTTTGTGTCTATATTTGTCTCCACTTTATGTTGTTGAGCGAATGCTTGATAAAATAAAGTAGATAAGAGATGCATATGTGATAACCATGTAGATTGATGGTGAAAACATGGCAAGATACAAGGAAAAGAGTGGAGTGATAAAAATGTGGAGTGTGAAAACTAGAGAGGAGAAAGTGAAAAAGTGATGATGATGATGGCCCTAGGGTGGAAACACATGTGTAGATGTCAGTGTTGTACCTATTGTTGATGTTAATTATTGTGATTGATGTTGTTGATGTAGGATGATGTTGATGACGTGACGAACCTACAAAAGAGAAGAGTGACCAAGTAGTCAAATACGCATGTATATGATCAACAAGTATGTAAAAATTTGAAAATGTGAAAAAGGAACATGTGCACCTAATCCATGATGAGGAAAAGCGTGTAAAAAGGATCCTGAAGATGATGTAGAAAAATGAGTTTTTTGGGAGATCTCATGTTAGTTGTTTTGGCTACGAGTTTTGGGTGATCTCACACCAAAAACTTGAAGAAGTGTGGGGATAAAAGTCTAGTGTCATCCTCCAACCTTTAACTACTTCCCATAATGTAGAATACCACTATAGATGGTGTGTAAAAATATGATCCAGTTCAACTGATTTTGATCCAATGATGAAGAAAAAATTGTTGTATACTGTATGTATGATGAGTGCTAAGGACTGGATGCCCTGTAAATCTATTGTGTGAAGTGTTGTAGAATGTGTTGCACTGAAGAATGTTGTGTAACTGCCCCCAGTCACAGGTGTCAAGAAGGGTTAGGGGTGCCCAGGTGCTACTGCTTGTCTTGGTGCGGGTGCTAGTGTATATGCTGTGCTAAGGATCCAAGTTTGATTATAAGCCCTGTCTGAAACTAATGACTATGTTGTACCGGTATTGTGTTGTGTTGAGCCGTGTATGTAAACTACTATATGGGGTGACTGATTCACCCAAATGATGCCCCCTCATTTGGGGTGCATGTGACATCATTGAGGAGTATGCGACCCAAAGGAGGACCAATCATTGTGTTGAAATTGATGCCTACAAGGGGAGGGAGTGTGATTGGTAGAAACCAAGGCACACACAAACAAAGTGGTTAGGAGACAAGTGTTAGTATAAGAAAATAAAAATACGCATATAGAAGACAATGTGTAAGCTAAGATGTAAGAAGACTAAATGCAAACACGTAAGAAGGTAATGTAAACTGAAAAAAGTGGGTTCAAAATGACACACCACTCATGATGTCATAAGACAATCAAGGCCAAGATGGCTGAAAGAAGATAGTGTACACATAAGACAAAGGAAAATCCCGCATGAAAAATGGTATATAATGACAAAAAAGATAGAAAATAACAAGAAATGTAACATACAACCATGGTGGAAAATATACTGCAAAGAAAATGTTACACATGAAGCACCCGTTAACATGTTAGGGAGATAAAAAGTATGTCAAAATCATGTATAATCTGATAAAGTAAAGTGCTATGAAAAATGAAACAATAACACATGTAGTGTACAAAAGTGGATGCCTCTAGGAGCTTTTATGGGACTGGTAATAGGTACTGCACCAAACACCCATGATGTGTGTGTGGATCTATAGAATATGTGATCAAAACTAGAAATAAAGTGAGCATGCATGTGTGTATGATAGATATAATGGCATACAAGATATATATCTAGCATGTGTAATAAAGTGTACATGTAAAAGCATTAGAAAGCAAGAGTTAATGTTACCAAGATATGTAGTATGTTGTGGATGAGATGAAATGGAATGTAGAGTGAATGATAGGATTAGCATACCCCCTGAGTGGATGTGTATGTATGAGATGAGGTTCATTTTTATATTCCCCCTCAGTAGTCAAGGATGAACTGTAGAATAAGAGTGCATCATCAGGAAATGGTTCGAATGTGTTCGTTATAAAGATTTGATCGTCAAAGCATGAAGTGTAGAGAGTGCATGAGTGAATGAATGAATGTGTGAGTGATGTGAGGTTCATTTTTAGATTAAAACCCTCAACAGTCGAGTATGAAACACGTAACTAGAGTGCGTTATAGGGAAATGAGTGCAACACATGAAAGTAGATGTGAGGAGGATGTAGTGTGAATGTATAGAGTGAATAAGACACAAAATGTGTAGTAGATGCTCATGCGAGAGAAAGATGTGTATATAAAAAATAATGTGTGAAGAGTGTAATGTGTAGTGTGTAGTGTGTGAGGTTCATGTGTATAATATTCCCTCAATAGTCAAGTGTGAACCAAAACACGAGAGTGTGTCATCGGGTAATGACGATACAAATATATCAAGATGTGTATGTTGTATGTGATAGATTGGATGTGAAATGATGAGAAGATAAGATGCGTGTTGATGCTAGAGGGGGAGAAATAGGGTGATGCCCCCAAGTATGTGATGATAAAAGAGATCAAGTAATGTCATCTAAGAGGTCGTCATTGTCATGATCAAAACCAAAAGGTGAAACATCTGAGACTTGATAAGTGATAGTGTTAGGTCGGCCAAGTAAGGAGCCATTGAGACGTAAATTATACATGCCCATATCATATTATTCATCAGTGAATGGGGGTAGTGGACAACCATGTGCATATAATCAAGTAAAATTTTGCAAATAGCCAAGAAATGAGTCATTACAAATAAAAACACGGACAAATGACATGGGGAATGATATGTTAGTATGATTAGGTCTAATGTGCCCCAATGTAATCAAGCCAAGAATGTCCAAGTGTAAGTGGAGCAACATGAGGAGCTCATGTAAGAAATATTGTGAGATGAAAGACACGAAGCCCATAAGCAACAATAATGTGGATGAATCCATGATAAAGATGAGGATCATGGGGTGGAGGAAATATGTCATCAATGGAAAATCCTAGCCGAGCCAACCCATCATGTATGCATATAGTATCGAGAAAGTAGGATCAAATGGAATGTGCTCCCAATAAGATTCATTCATGAAAAGTGTACATGTAAATGGAGGTCGTGTTAATGGAGGTTGTTCATGAGAAGATGAAGGAGATGGAACAACGTCCAATGTTTGGACAAGCCCTCGATAAAGAATCATAATAGTAGTAGAAGTAGGAGGAGGTGATGGTGCAGATGAGACAATATCTAACATGCAAATAACACCTTCAAGTGGTGGCAAATGAGCCGGAGTATCCATAGGTTGTGGTTCATTGGTGGTAGTAGATGTTGGAGTAGGAAGTGTAGTGTTGGGATCATGGTTGCAATATTTGAATGGTTGACAATCACCATGAATTGTATATTTTATGCCCTCATGTAAGAATTTGACACAACGATGTATTGTAGAAGGAACTGCTTACATGACATGAAGCCAAGGTTGACCAAGTAAACAATTATATGAAACTGGGAAGTCAATGATAAAGAAAACCGTATTAAGATTTTTTTGACCAATAATGATAGACAAAGTAATGTGACCTATGCATGGACAAACAGAGCCATCATATGCACAAAGAGAAAGAGATGAATGACTAACATTAGTAGCGAGAAAGACCAAGCTTTTAAGGAATGACACAGTGAAAAGATTTGGTTTAGATCAATTATCAATGATGGATCGTTTGACACCCACATTATAAATGTGAAGCATAATGTATAAAGGTGGGTCATTGTCAAAAATAGAAAGATCAACATTAGGATTCAATGGAAAAATAATGTGTTGAGAAAATGCATATGCAAATGTGTTATATACTATGTTTGGATGAATATCAGTAGGAATGCGAGTAGTAGCTAGGAGAGTTATGATTTTATCTCTTAATTCAAGATTAATGAGTAGGAAATCATTAATAGAGATACTCATGATGAGAAGATCCTAGGAAGATAAAAGAAATAAAAGTATGAGGATCCTAAGAGTGTTCAAATTGAGTTTAGGTTCACCAAAATGATTAAGCAAATATGGAAATAAATGCCTAAATCTGATTTTTATTGTAGCAGTAAATAAATAAACAATTAAGTACAAAATAGACCCAAGAAAATTAAGCTAGAAAGTATGAAACCCTAGTTGCAAAGAAGGGATATAATGAATTAGCTGATTTGTAATTAAACTTGGACTATGCCGAAGTGATTATCAGGTGAACAGAGAGGGAGACGTGTCACACAAAATCTCTAAAAAATGTATGAGCTAGCGATCTACCTAGACCTGGGGGCACTGGAAAGGGAAGGTGTGCCCACAGGCACCTGGACTGATTTGGGTTCCTGTGACTGCTAAAACCCTCATAAAAACTCTTTCCCAAGGTCGCAAGGTGTTAGTTGTCCTTCGCTTTTGGTCACTCGTATGTTGCACAATGATCACCGATGTGGTTGATAACCTACAATGAAATATTGACATGTAAAACCGTCAAGAGTGCATCAAATCCCAAAATGAAAAGAATGCAAATGAAGGTTCAGACTGTCCTCAATCGTCAAATGAGTGAACTTACAATCGAGCACTACACTACATTTGGACCCAATATATTTTACAGCGTATGTGTGTGCGGAATTGTGCCCAAAGTGGCTCTTGTGGGTGTCACACTTGATAGAGAGCAAGTAGCTAGATATAAAGAAATGTAATAGATGTGTGCATGGAATAAAATGAACTCCCCCTCCAATGAAGTGTATGTAGTCCCTTACCCTTGAATGAATGCTAGAATAGGCGTTGTGATGTTCTTGAATAGCCTTTGGATGCAACCTTAGGTGGTGATAGCTAATGCTTAGTGTTTGATCCTTTATTACGATCACATACATTTATATTTATATGATTCTCTTGCTTAAATTTCATAATTAACCCTAAAAAGGCCAACTATAAAAACTATAAGATGCTCAAATGGTTAGAAAGGACCAAAAATATGTGAACAAAGTACAAAGAGGTTAGGGGTGACCAGAGGGGATGGGGGTGCCTTACGCTGGTGTCTTGTCTTGGCGGGCGCTAACATCTAGGATGATAAATGTCGAGGTGTGAAAAGATAGGCGAGCTAGAAAGATTTTAAGACCAAAAGTGGAAAAAAAAAGAAAGCAAAGATGGCCAAAGACATGGATTAATTAGTAATTGTCTTACTTAGGAATTATTGGAGCTCAAAATTGCACCGTCTCAGATCATGTTGAATTGAGTTGTTGAGGCAACAATGGGTCTGTGTCCAAGTTGTGGGACCTTGCACACTTGAGGAAAACCTCTGGAGAAGGATGGTTCCTCTACCTATTTCTACTACTACTGCTACTCCTATTGTTGAAATTGAAATCCTAAGATAAACATGCTAAGGGACTAGGGATAGAAATATATGCAGAAAGGGAAAACTAAACTAAAGAAGGCGATAAAAACCGAAAGAGGGGGATGAGCACGATCAACTTTGAGAGAAAGTGAATGCAAATGTGCAAAGGAAGACTAGACATGCATAGCAAGACAAGCGAACACAACTACACAATCATTTTCACGAGACACAATTAGAAAAGGAGATGTAAGGGACGTGAGAAGGCACAAAAAGCACAAAATATAAGGGAAAGACAAGGAAGAAGAATAAAAATATGTTAAGGCAGAAGATAACCACAAAATAATGCTTCTATTACTTCTAGAAATGCAAAGTCTATTACAATGGCATATGAGGCCAATATCCACATGTAAAGAACCAGATCTCAAGGCCTGCAACTCAAAATGAAAGGAATACCTTTACAAATTGAAGCAGTCCAACCATTTACAATGAGCAATGCTCTTACATTTATAGAATAATGGATGAGAGGAAAAATCTGATTTGAATCTTTGACCACCATCAACCGGCATTGAGCGCTTGTAAATCCACCTATAAATTTGTCAAAAGTGCTTTCCCATGTATGTTTGGTGTGTAAGAGAAGTAAAGAGGCAAGATCTTAATCAAATATTGTGGTTGGAGAAATGAAATCTGTATCAATGGTGTGAGAGACATCTTCCTGTTTCTCACCCACCTAATCTGCCAAAATTTGAACTAGAGTGATCTAGAGTATAGTCCATGTCATTAGCTATCTTGTCATTTTACGCCATGTGTCACACTTAAGTTGGTTGCGAGGATTGGTGCCTTGTTGGTGCGCTTTGTGAGTTGTGTGTGATACACTTATTACGATAGGTTGTCATGTGGCACAATAACCAAAGACGAGAAGAAGGCGCAAAAGCACGTGCGAGAGGAAGAAGCACATAAAAAGAAAGCAAGGAGAAGGCACGCAAAAATAACACATGCGAGATGAATGAGACATACTTATAGGAGATAAATATGTGGACAAGGCACGAGGTGATGCACGACAATGAGGAAAGGGGTGTGTAAGAATACCGGGGACTTAGCTAATTTTGGGAAAAAAGTCTAAGGTGTGCACGAAGGGTGCATGAATTGTTGGGAGGATGAATGTGCAGGAGTGTGTGCAAGAGAAGTGAAAGAAGATAGAGGGCAAAAGTAAGGAAATTGAAACACATGAAGAAAATGGTGAGTGCAAGATGACACACGAGGAACTACAACCAAGAATTATTATGCTAAACAAGCAACCAAAGGCGCTGACAACCTGCAATGTTGAACCTTAGAGTTGGAATGTGGATGTCAATTGTCAAAATAACTAGGAGAGTTATTTTAGACAAAAACTTAGTGACTTTCGAGCCATCTTCTGTTAGATGAAGGAGATCAGTAGCATGGAACATCCATTGGGCATGGAGTTTGCTTAAAAACATGAAATTTTGATCTGTAACTTTGAAGTATCACCCTCGAAGTCACTTTGAAGAATTTATGAACTATTTCCGAATCTTGAAAAACTATTGAATCTTTGGAAGATTATTTACATCTTGGAAGAAAAGAAGAGCGTGTGTAAAGAGCACGAGAGGAAGGAACTATGTACAAACAAAATAATGTGTGCACAACACACTTGGAGGAATTGAAAATACTCTAATATTTACAATGATGTAGAAGACTCAATGGAAGGGTTTGAGATAAATCCCATCGATTGGGATTAATAGCTCACCTCAATCAAGGTGAGACAACTCGAAAGAGTTAGCCTCCTTACACGAACTTATGATGTATGGGCTACTCCAAAGTGCATCAAAATTTGAATGATGCCTCAGTTTGGCTCTTTCAACATCCCATTTTAGGACTAAGTCATAAAATTTTAAAGCTTGAGGCCTAGCTTTTTGTCAAACCATTTCTTTATTGATTTTTGATGTTGATCTAGCTTGATCATGGTAGAGTTTCTCAATTATTCAAGTTCAACTAGCTCTTCCATTTTGATATCTTTCTAATCCATGCCCTCAAACTCTAGTTGTTAGGCAAGCTCTAATGAAGTTAATTCAAGAGATAAAGGAAGTCTGGATTCCTTTCTATAAACAAGCTTATAAAGTGACATGCCTATTGCCTTCTTCTTCATGATTCTGTCTGACCAGAGCACGCACGAGACCTTTGTGTGCCACTACCTCTGGTTGATATTCATTGTCCACTTCATGATTCTGATCAGGTTCTTTTTAGTGGACTCAGTCAATCCATTACCTCAGGGGTAATAGTTAGAAGAGGTCTTCAAGTATATACCAAGAATAAGAGCTCAATCAAAAAAATTTGTACTAAGGAAGGCCTTTGCATTATCAGAGATAATGGTTTGAGGAATGCCAAACCTTGTTATAATGCCCTCGAGAAAGTCAAGGATGACTGACTTGGTTGATTCCTTGAACGTGAAATCTTCTGTCCATCTGGTGAAGTAGTCCGTAGCTGCCAACAACCATTTATACCCGGTGCTTGAAGGAGGTTTGATCATGCCTATGAAGTCAATAACACATTCGCAAAAGGCTGATCCATTTGGATTTGTCGGAGGGGAAACACTGTTAGTTTCTTCTTTCCTACAAAGAAAACACATTTTTGTATTTCATGACCCACTTGTATGTGTCCGTGAATAGGGTAGGCCAAAAGTATCTTGCCTTGATGATCTTCATTGTTGTTACTTTGGTAGAAAAGTGTCCACCAAAGAATCCATTGTGAAATTCTACTAACACTTTTTCAATCTACGTGTCATTAATGCACCTCAACATCAAGCCATCAAGATTCCTTTTGAAGAGAATGCCATCAACCAGTGCATATGGAATAGATTGTAGCCTCAGATTTCAGCTCTTTACTTTGTTTAAGCCAGGAGGGTATGTGCTAGAAGAAAGGAATGTCTCCATCTCTTTTATCTAGCTACATGTACTAGGATCTGCACTTTGTTTGAGTTCAAGCGTGCACAAGTTTTTCATCAATAAATAATGAAGTCTCACATTTGGATTGTGCATCCTCCGCAATCTTCTTATAGAGCGAGCTGCCTCTAACCAACTTTTTGGCTTTAATAGCCACATCATATTCCATAATTTTGGTCACCCATATTTCTCTCTTTTCACTGATTTCTGATCCCATGATAAATTCTTTCACACTGAACGCGGAACTAACACCTTGATATGATTCATGGTGAGCATACTTTTGAACTTCTTAAGCGCGTGCATGATGGGATAGACCTGTTTCTCCATGTGATTGTATCTCAACTCATAATGCTTCAGTGTTTGATTGAAGAAAGCCACTAGATGCTCTAGTTCTCATTCATTTTCTTGTGTCAAGATAACAACAACACTCACATCAGCTCCCTAAGCATAAAGGATAAAATCCTTTTAATAATTTGGATTGATGAGTGTTGATGCATAAGCAATTTCTTGCTTGATCGTGTTGAAGCTCTCTTTTCCTTTTGCTATCCATCGAAGACCTGTGTCCTTCTTGAGCATTAGGGTGATGGATAGAAAACAAGACCACAAAAGAGAAGTTAAATGATATATGACATTGGACTGCCTAATGTATGCTAGTTCTAGGAAGTGTGATACTTCCTAGATGGATGTCAATCCACTATTTAAAAAAATTAATGTGAGAAATAAGTAAATTCCTACTATAGTTGATATGATTTAGGTATCTCATTCAAGTACAATAAGAAAATCCAATCACAACAGGCTAGGCTATAGTTGGATCTAAAGGATGAGGTGATTGTCAAGGTATTGGGACTGGTCAGGGTCGATTTGGGTTGTTTAGGTCAATTGGTAGGAGGTTGTTTGGCTCTGTTCTTGGGTAGGGTATAAAACACAGAGACCAACGTTGGTCTGGTATGACTGGTGATGGTTTATGTAGAACCGATGGTTATGGGTAACCGGCATCGGTAAGGTCGGGGTGTACGAAAACTCAAAGAGATCTGATTGCAAGGTTTGATATGGGATTTGATAGAGATGGTAGGGTGGATAAGGAGGTTTATAGAAGTCTTAGGTGTATTCAGGGATGAATAGTAGGTGAGGATGGGTGATTTGGTGGTGTGGGTAAGGAAATGGTTGGGTTATATGTTGGTAAGGGATAGAAGAATGAGCATGCAAAGTGTAGATTAATAACAGGAGTAACAAAAGCTACTAACTGAAATAACAATGTTGGTTAGGGATACACTTACTATGATGCAGATTGGATGGCTGAATGGTAATGGTAGTTGATCAGAAGGATGGTATTTGGTACCGTAGTAAGTGAATCCGGAATGCTTCCGTGAGTGTAATGCTTCTAGGTTTGTCCTGGTGTTGGTTGTGAATGTCTGGATGTGTGAAAGGATGTTGGTTCTACTTGCATATGCAGCTTTGATCTCTCTCCTCTAGTCAGAATGTGCCAACCCAAAAACAAGGTTGTTAAGGTGAATAAATGGTAACCGATGGTGGTTTGGTTGATTGGCATCGGTTTAGGGTGATCGGCATCGGTTAAGGTGGGATTCCCTAGGTTTACTAAAATTGGTAGATCTCGCCTCTTTTAAGCTCAAGTTCGTTCCTTTCTTCCCGGATGTATAACAAATGTTACATTTTTATGAGTGGGAAGGTGGTTAGAGGGATAGTAGGCATTGATTTTTAGGGTTAAACTAAGTCTTAGTTAGTTATGGAAACATGCCAAGAATAGGTCTAAGGTGAGGTGGCTAGGTGAGGTGTCTAGGTGAGGTGGAAATTAGCTTAATTAGAATAATTAAGTAATGTATATTGTGAGGGTGGGTATTAATTTAATTAAGTTAATTAAACTAATATTAATGTGGGGTGAAAGGGGCCATGGTTAGGTGAATATGTTTGAGTTGGTTATTCGACGGGAGGCCAAGGGGAGTGTGACCCAATTTTGGTGTCTACATTTTGCCCCTTTTTGTTGCGTAGCTTGTATTGGTAAGTGATGCTGAAAAAATAAGATGTGGTTGCCCCATGTGTGGGTGAAGGTAATGTTTCCCCAAGTGTGGGTGGAGGTAACCCCCTCAAACTAGGAACCGATGAGGTGAGAGAAGGAAGTGGTGAGTGGTTTGATAAAATGAGGAGGTGGGTGGTTTGAGAAAATAGTGTTAGGTGTGAAGAAGGTGATGGTCGAGGGTATGGTGATTGTAAGAGGTATGGTGGGTGATTAGGTAGAGCATTTAGACGTATGCACACATGTTGTGAAATGCCATGAGATACAGGGTTGCTCAACATAAAAATGTATGTTAGTTAGGGTCGTAAAGGTCATCCAAACAAGGGTTGTTGAGGTCCAGTATCCAGGGTAAAGGATACGTTCGGGAACTCAACGAGGTAAGATGTAGGAACATTTAGGTGTGGTTCAGTACATCCAAAAGGTCAAAAGGTCAAGGTTTGTTTGGATAAGGGTCACAACCATAGGAAAGGTAAGGCTATTAGGCTAAGAAAAATAGGTACCATCATCACAAGATGCAATGGGTGAAGACATGGGAATATCCACTTAATCAACAATGGTGAGGTAGGTAGGTGTGGGTCGGGTAGGTGGAGGTAAAAATGGGGAAATGGGGTAAAGGTCAAATCGGGAAAAAAGGGAAATGGGCTAGGGTCAAAGGTAGTAGTGATCAAACATACGCACATGTATAAATCTGTGGCACAATACTAGGTTGAAGAGCATGCAAACTCTACATCATCCAAGGTGATAGGTTTATCCAAACAAGGTTGAAGTGATTCGGTATCCAAGGTATAGGATATGGTGTAGAAGCACATCATACAGGTTAGGTGTAGGAATGTGTAGGTATGTTCGGTACACCAAAGGTTGGGTCAGGATAAATGACATGACAATAGGCAAGGTAAGGTCATTAGGTCAAACAACACGGGTAATAGTGTCGCAAGGTATAATGAGCACATGGGTTCACAAGTCATTAACAATGTTCAGGTCAAGGTATATGAGGTCACGCATGGGTAGGAATGAGGTAGGTGGGTAAAATAACAAGTCCCTAAATGTAATTAAGGACATGTATAGGTAATGTAGGCTTGGAGGTAGGTTGCGATAAGGGTGAGTAAGGTCAACAAGGTGGTGGGAAGGGTAAATTTTGGGTGAGAAATGGGGAAAGGGTGTTGATAGGAGTATAACAGTAACCGATGTTGGTCATGTTTAACTAGTGATGGTCTAGGTAAACCGACAATGGTTTTTAGGGCACAAGACCGATGTCGGTGTAGGTACAACCAACCATGGTTTGCTAGGGCACAAGACCGATGTCGGTCTAGGTATAACCGACACCGGTCAAGTCGGGGTGGGGGTTTTAAAAGGAAAAATCCATATTGGATGGATTCATTTACATGTGTTGTCTTTGAGAAAATGATAGAGCACTTTTTGACTTTTGCACCTGTCATGGAGAAAAGGACATGTTAGCAAACCTGTCAGAGGTGGAGAGTACCGGTTGGTGAGAGGATCTAGGTAGATGGGTCCATGAGCATAGGGGGGTTGATTGTGATTGGGTGGAGGTCAAGAGGATTGGATTTGGTGATTGGACATGGCAGAGGTAGGAGAAGGTTTGGGTGGGCCACCTATGTAGTGGCCAGTCGTACCATCACGAAGGTGACGTCGAGATGAGGTAAGATCAAATCTCTTTGTTGTTTTGGTTATATGTAGAAGGGAACATGGGTGAGGGGTTTGGGTAGGGTTAGAAATTTGAAATTTTTGGGGTTAAAGGGAATGAAAAGAGGGTATGGAAAGGGACAAGGAAGGGTAAAGAAGGTTGGGGAGGGATTTAGATTAGGTGTGGTAGGGGTAGGTGGGTAGGTGGGGATGGGAAAGAAATTAGAGAAAGAAAATTGGGGTTTTGGGTTTGGGTGGTGTGAAATGACCAAAGCGGTCAAGGTATGGCCGACGTCGGTGGTATATACAACATTGGTTATGTATGGGGAACCGATGTCGGTTATAATGGACCGATGTGTCGGTGAGGGGTGACCAATGTCGGTTAGAGGTAAAGGGATAGAGGTCTAGGAAGGATAAAGGAAAGGATGGGTAAAGTGGGTAAAATAGATAGTGGGGAGGGGTTAGTAAGAAGGGAGGGTTAAGGTCAATGTTGGGTAAAATCAAGCTTGAATAATGGTTGTGTTTTGTTGAATGCAGGCTAGAGAGAAGCTATGGATGAGAGACCGAGTACCACCCCTATTGTTGTATGATACGATCGAGTGTCACCATTGATGAGTGGAGGCATGTGATGGACATTGGCTTGATAGGAGTGAGACGTTATAGGAACATAGTCTAGAGAGCTGAGTTTGATGGTCACCCTCATCGACAGATGGGACTCAATGACCAATACCTTCCATCTACCGATGGGTGAGATCACAGTCACCCTGGAGGATGTGTACAGGATCCTGTGGTTACCGATAGTGGGGATGCAGGTGTATTTGATCTCCTCAGAGGCATCTGAGGAGTTGATGTTGACCATGTTTGGTGAGGGGATGGAAGAGATGAGGTTCCATAGTGTGAGTTTGAGCTATGGGGGAGATGTATGCAGCCCATCCTGAGGAGATGAGGCTAGTTGTTCTTATTATGGAGGTAAGTGTGTTGTTTTGCACTGCCAGATGTAGAGGGTGGGAGATTCCCATGGGCGTTGATGGGGGTCCTCCATGACATGATGGAGGAGAGGACCCACTTTTCTTGGGCACCAACATACTTGGTGTAGTTATACAGGGAGTTGTGGGCATATAGGAGATTATGGTGGTTCAGCCTATGTTGCACCTTTCTTCTCCATTGTTGGGCATATGAGCACATTATATGTGTGAGGCCACTAGGTATGCCCCAGATGATGATGCATTTGACATCATGGCTTGGTTTGAGTGGGTTATAGGCATTGGGTGTCGATTGTTGGAGCGCGCAGAGCTATTGGGGCTACACATGATATAGCCTATTACAGGTGCATATTGGAGGGCTTATCTGGAGTAGACATTATTTGGAGGCCATATGTGGGCTTCCCCTCATATAGGCACATGGCCGCGGAGTTAGATGAGTTGCAGCTGGTTTGATGGATAGAGGGGTCATCGCGTGGGAGAGCATGAGCTGATACCCATAGATAGGGTCAGATGGTAGTTTGGGCTGCTGTAGGATGTACCACCTCCTTTCCCATAGTATAGGAGGGATGATGTGGAGAGACCTATGTCTCCACCATGACCTACCATGTCATTGGCCCAGGTAGGAGGAGCCACATTAGTGGACCGATGGAAGATTGATGATGTTGGTTACATAGATATACATAAATAGTGGTGGGAAGTAGCAGTGTAAGCATGAGCAGCACCACCCGCGAGGCGGGAAGCCTAGATGTGGTGACCCTCATAGTCTAGAGGGACACTTTATAGGGACAAGTGGTTGCATTACAGGCCCAGGTTACAGTCTACATAGGGATAGTTGATGGGGTCATAGGTAGAGGTGGCCACATTATAGGTGTAGGTGGTGGCCCTTCAGGCCCAGATCATAGGTTTATAAGGGTAGGCACCCACACAGGGTGGAGCCAGAGATGGGGGTAGGTAGCCACCCTACAGGCATAGGTCACAGGGTTGTAGGGCTAGTTGGCCACTACTCAGGCATAGATTGTGGCCTTACAGGCTCAATTACAGCACACACAGAACAAGCGTAGGCACAGTACAGGCTCAGGCACAGGATCCCATGGTACAGGTATAGGCACAAAGGCCACTATTAGTAGGGCCGAGCACACAAGTCATGGTGAGACCCATGGCACCTCCTCTAGATAGTGCCTATGGTGAGATTCAGGGACCCTAGGTGAGGCGAGGTATTATCAGGATCATTTGGTAGTAGTGGAAGGGATAGATGTCCCTTCATATGTAGAGTACTGAGCACAAGTAGGCCTCGAGTGAGAGGACCGATCCCGCACTCATAGTGTGGAGAGCACAGGGGTCCCAGTGAGCCCATAGACATAGGAGTAGAGGGAGGCTACCAGTATATGGAGACTAGCTCCAGGTGAGGGCCATCGGTGGTTAGACCGAGGCCCACAGAGAGGGGGAGGTGGTTGGTGGGCACACACAGGAGGAGTGACAGAGGAGTTAGGAGAGACCGACTCTAGATATCGAGGGGAAGATGAGGGATATCATCATTTTGGATAGTATTGTGATTTTTTTTATACATCGGCCTGCCTGTGTGATGATAGTGAGGTTGTTTATGAGAGATTTTTTGATTTTTTGTATACATGATACCGGCCTACGTGTGCCAAAGATTTTGAGACCTTTGTATTTGTTATATGGTAGATGAGAGATATTTGTATAGATTTTGCAGTCAAGTATATATGTATGGACACTCATATTTGGATGATATATATAGAGATGATGATGTTTTATGGTATGATGTGTATGAGTATATGTAACTTCGATGATGATTTTGTACATGTGATGGAAACTAGGTAAGTTAGGCATGATAGAGTCAGGTCGGTGTAGGCATGGATTGAGTTGGTTTAGGCAGGTTGATTTAGGCATGGTGAGTTAGGTTGATTTAGGCATGGTTGAGTTAGGTTGATTTAGGCATGGTTGAGTCAGGTTGATTTAGGCATGGTTGAGTCGAGGTTGATTTAGGCATGGTTGAGTTAGGTTGATTTAGGCATGGTTGAGTCAGGTTGATTTAGGCATGGTTGAGTCAGGTTGATTTAGGCATGGTGAGTTAGGTGATTTAGGCATGGTTGTTTAGGCATGATTTAGGCATGGTGGAGAGTTGATTTAGGCATGGTTGAGTTAGGTTGATTTAGGCATGGTTGAGTCAGGTTGATTTAGGCATGGTTGAGTTGTTTTATGGTTGATTGAATTTCTAATTCATTAATGTGTGTAATTTGTGATGGTATGGATCATGTTAAGATGATTTGTAGGAAAATGTATGATTATGGTAAAGAAATGGTAGATGTGATGAAATGAATGTGTAAATTATGATGGTAAAGATGTTTAGCAATTGTTGCTTGTTTGGTTTAATTTCCAGTTATTGATATAGAAAGGAAACTAACTAGGGTAGAATGTGAATAGGAAAGGGAAAGGGGGAATTGGTTAGGGTAAGAGAGTGGTGAGCTAACCTCCAAGGGCCCCATGCCCTCGAAGTGTTGCCTACATAGTCCCGGTGAAAAGGGACCTCAGGCCGATGTAGTTCTCCCATAAGCTAGGGAAGATTAGAATGAAGTAGAAGAATGGGTTGGTAAGTGTTAGGCATTGTTGAATGTAGGTCATAGGCATGATTGAGTGTAGGTCATAGGCATGGTTGAGTTAGGCATGGTTGAGTTTAGGTCACAGGCATGGTTGAGTTTAGGTCATAGGCATGGTTGAGTGGTTTTTAAATATAAGTGTTTAATCTGGTCTGTATAGGATAATCAATAAGTAATGAGGAAGGTGAATGGTAAGAGGTGGTAAAAGAGCCACTTAATTGATAAGAACCCTAATGAGTCAACCATACCTAAGAGGGGCTTATGAACGTAAGACCCTAAAGGCATTGCGTAATGGACCATTCTAAGGGTGAAGAAAGTTGCATAATCACAAAATGTCACGTTTGTGGAAAGTCCCTTGAGTAATGAGGAATTAGGCTAAAAAGGCAAGGAGGTGAGAATAGGTGGTTTAGCGTAACTTAGTGTATGACATGTGTCTTTCGGAACAAGAAACCAGGATCAAGAATAGGCAAGTCCATGATGAAAATTTCATCTTTTTCTTCATTCATTTGTTTGTTTTTAATAGACTGATCGATGTGGGAAGTCTATATGGGATGAGTATATTATCTCCTTGAGGTCTTCGTGAAGTTGATCGATGTGGGAAGCTTCTGGATATTTTTATTGAATTTTGAAATAACTATGATATAGTTGTCCTTCAAGGGAGAAGTCTATTTATAGTGGTGGAATTAGAGTGAAGAGATGTCCCTTTTGAGGGAGTCATCTTTTGCTGGAAGTTTGACTCAAGGAGTATCCCTTTTTGTTTTTGGATGTTTAAGTCATGGACAAGACTATAGAGGAAGGGTAGGTTCTTGTTTGGATGACAAAACCATAGTACACAGGAGTTAACTATGAAAGGGGTGGTTTTGAGTGATGAATGACCATGGGATTCCATCTTGGAGAAGATGAAAAGTATCCATGAGAATCATGCTATGAGTAGAGCCATGGTACTCATATTGAAGACAAGGCTAAAATGGTGATGGGTAATCACATGATTCTTGTTTAGTCATGGATCTTCAAAATGGGTAATATGGAAGGTGAACAACGCTCAAGGGATGAGTGATCAATTGACTAGAAAGTGATATAGGACTTGATATCAACAATAAAATGGTCAAAGATGCAAGGCATTAAGGGGCTCAGGTTCAGTTACCTTACCTTGAGTGAAGACAAAATGATAAGCACCTGATCCATAGGCATGGGTAATGATATAGGGTCAAGCCAATTAGGAGAAAATTTTCCCCATTTACTTTTCTCCTCTTTGGTTACATGTTGATTTTCCTTTAGGAGATGAGGTCACCGACCTGAAAAGTTTCATTCGTGAACATGTTTTTCATAGGCACGTTTGATATGTTTTTGGTAGATTTGGAGATGGTCAAGAGCATTGAGATGACGTTCATCTAATAACTCAAGTTGTGCCAAATGATCTTGGTGAAAGTCATCATCATTGAGCATGTCTTGTAGTGAGATGTGAGAGAGATGGAATCTGGACTTCGAGAGGTAAGACAACCTCGGTACCGTAGACAGAGAAAAGGGTGTGGTAGTAGAGTGAAGTGTGAATACTAGTGTGATAAGCCCACAAGGTGAAAGGAATGTGTGTATGCCAATCTTTCCCAGTATCGTTGACTACCTTCATAAGAATTTTGTTCAAGGTTTTATTGGTTGATTTGGCTTGACCATTGGTTTGTGGGTAATAAGGTGATGAGAAACTAAGTTGGATGCCAAAAGTGTCACATAGTTTGCGTAGGGTTTTGTTTTTGAATTGTTTTCCATTATCAGTGATGAGGTGGTGAGGAACACCAAAATGAAAAATGATGTGATGGTTGATGAATTCACATATTTTCTCAGCTTTTGTAGAAATGAGGGGAATGGCCTCTACCCATTTAGTGTAATATTTGGTAGTGGTTATGATCCATTGGTGGCATTGTGAAGAATGGGGGTTGATCTCACCGACAAGATCCAAACCCCATTGAGAGAAAGGCCAAAGGTCTCGTGTGACCTGTAAGGCATGACTAGGTGTGTGGTGGAGATTAGCATGTTGTTGGAATTTCATGCAACATTTGACATAATCACAATAGTCATGGTTTAGGGTTGGCCAATAATAGCCTAGGTGAAGAATGCATTTTGTGATAGCTAAACCACTAAAGTGACCTCCAAAAATTCCATCATGTGAACTTCCTTAATGGTGTAGGAATTTCAGAACTTGTAAGGCATCGTAAGAGAATGTCATGAAGCCACGCTTGTAAAGGAGACCACCCATGAGGACATAATGGGAGACACTTTTAAGAAAGGCCCGTTGTCCATTACGAGTGAGATCGGTGGGTAAAATGGAAAGGGAAAGATAGTCTGCATATTGCTTATACCAAAGGTCGTGGGTCAGGGGAAATGGTTTCGATGGAGTAAACTTCACGAGGTAAATAAGAGGGTGATTGTAGCCTTTGTATGGTGACAAATATTTTAGAGTCAGTGGGTGAAAAGGTATATCGAGAAGCCAAGTAGGCCATGGTATCCACAAATTTATTGGTAGAACGTGGGGTGGTTTGAAGTGTATAATGGTCAAAGGTGGTCAAAAGTATGTCTACGTGATGCTTATACTTTTGAAGGATCTCATTATGAAATTGGTATATACCATTGACTTGGTTTATGACCAACTGAGAATCACCAAAGATATTGATTGTCTTAACATCTAAGGCATAGCATAGCCTGGAGACCCAATATGAGTGCTTCGTATTCACAATATTGTTTGTACAATCAAAATTGAGTTTGAAAGACAAAGGCATAGGTTCACCATCAAGAGGAATGAGGATAACACCAGCCCCACCCCCATGCTGACACTTGGAGCCATCAAAGAAGAGTGTCATTTGGTAAGTGGGTTCATCAGGGAAAGGGTAGCTATAGACTCATCTGGGAAGTCAAAGTTAGATGGTTGATCCCTAGAAATAGGTGCGTGGCCAGTTGGTCAGTGATATCCTAGCCCTTGATGGAATTTTGATGAATGAATTTGAGGTCAAGGTGGAAAGAAGCATAAGCCAATGTGTGACACATGTTGATGTTGATAGGGTTTGGCATACATATAGTGTAATGGGTCAGTATTAGTAATGACAAAGGTTTTGTGATTGAGTAGGTAATGGTGAGAGTTTGGTGGTGATGAAAACTAAGGCTAAGAAGAGTTTTTGTGTGGGTATATCTAGTTTCGTAGTCAAGAAGGGTATGGACTTATGTAATAAACCACTTTTCTCTCGTGTCTGCTCATCATCATGATGATGAGCATGGCACCTAAAGAATGGTCAGTGGAAGAAATATATAGGTAAAAGGGCTGGTCATCCTTAGGAGGAATGAGCACTGGTGGTTGAAGGAGGTATTTTTTTAATGCCTCAAAGGCTTTATGGCATTCATCATCCCATTTGAATGAAACATCTTTCTTGAGAAGATGATGAAATGGTTGACAATGACAGAAAGCTGTGAGATAAAATGATGAATAGATTACAACTTTCCTTGTAGGCTTCAAAGTTGATGGAGATTAGTGGGTGGAGGCATTTCTAGAATAGCCTTGACTTTAGTAGGATCAACTTCTATGCCACAAAGAAATGATGAAACCTAGGAGTTTTTTGAAAAGTACCATGCAAAGATGCACTTCTTTGGTTGAAGATCACACAATACTTGATGAGATGGTCAAAGATGACTTTAAGGATGGACAAGTGTTGGTTTGATGTTTAGATTTGGCTAGAAGATCATCGTAATCTTCTAGTATGTGATGCATGATGTCATGGAAGATGTAAGTCATGGCTCGTTGATATGTAGCACCAGCATTTTTGAGGCCAAAAGGCATGACTCGATAGCAGAAAGTTCCCCAAGGGGTGATGAAAGTAGTCTTGTGTTGATCTTTTGGAGCTAGTAATATTTGATTGTAGCCCGAGAAACCATCCATGAGTGATAACATTTCATGGCCAGTGGTGAGATCAACTAGTTGGTCGATGCCCGGTAGGGGAAATCATCTTTGGGACAAGCGAGGTTGAGGTCATGGAAGTCCATGCAAATGTAGAGTCCCCTATCACCTTTGTGATAGGAATGATGTTAGAAATCCATTGGGGATAGTCAATGGGTAGAATGAAGGAAACCGAGAGAAGGTGTTGAAGCTCTTCTTTGACTAGAAGAGCAATGTGAGGATGCATTTTCCGTAGCTTTTGTTTGATGGGTTTGGCATCAGGAATGGTTATGATATTGTGGACCATGATTTTTGGGTCAATACGGGCATATCGGCATAGGACCAAGAAAATGTGTTGCTATGGTCCCGAAGGAAAGAGGTGAAGGCTTCTTTAGTAGCATCTAAGGATTGGCGATCTTTAGAATGTGTGGGTCATCCTGAGTGTTAATGTTGATTTGATGGTGATTCATTCAACATGGTTTGTGTCTCAGAGGGTAATGACCGATGAATATAAGAGTCTTCCACACCAAGGTAGGTGAGGATGGACTCATCATCCTGACATTGAAATGACATTAATAGAAGGTGTATCATCATCGATCATGTCAGGATATAGGAATGGGAGAGAAGAGGGAGCTTCACCATCACGTTGATAGGTCAGTGGTCCCAGGGAAATGGTGTTTATGAAAAAAAAGTTAGGAGGAATAGATTCGGGATCTATGGACTCCGTGGGTGAAGATGGTAATGTGGGTGAATGAGATGGGGAAGATTTCCCATCCTGGATGAGGTCGACACATGAACCTTCTTGGAAGGTGGAGCATCAAAACCAATGCCACTATGGTCATTGTGTTTATGAGAGGTAAGAAATGATAGTATGGTGGCCTTGTTTCATAAAATATGAAGCCAAATCCTTTCCATGTGCACCGGTGGAGGAAAGTGTGAGTGAAGTGGTGGTTAGTGAGGGAGTGTAGGTTGGATGAAAATGGTTGGGTTTGGGATGGAGGTTTGGGTTTATAGGTGGCCATATCAAGTCCCCCATATGTTAGATTAGTGAAGGTGGGGAGGACCATAAGAAAAACCTCACCTGATGTGGATGTCATAACTGGGGTGTTGGCGTAGGTTCCCATACTCTTGTGGGGTGAGGAAGGTGTTGATATTGTATAGGTGGTATTCCCCAGAGTGAGGCATTGAAAAACACCTTCTAAGGGATCAGTAGTTGGTATGTGGTAGTAGGGGGATGATGGCTCTTGCTAGATGATGGGGAAATAGGTGAGTCAGTGGTAGAGGCTGCAATAGCAGTGGGGATAGCAAGGTTAGATGTAGAAGAGGTGGTGGTAGTTTTGGTGGATGGGCTTGTAGGTGAAGGTGAAGTAGGGATAGTGGCAGATGCCTTGACTAGTACAAGCACATCATTAGGCTGGTATAGCATGTTACAGGTCTTGAAAGGTGATGGGTCGGGTAGGGATGGTGTAATTATGTCCCTCGTGTTCAAATTTGAGGCAAGCGGTGTAAAGTTGAAGGGACACAACCCATGGCATGGATCCAAGGTCGGCCGAGCAACAAGTTATATTGGAACTCCCCTTCTAGGACATAGAAAAGTTTTGGGATAGTGTGGGGACCCACGCGGACATGGAGAACAATGGTACCTAGGGTAGAGGTCATGGCATCATTGAAGGAGTGCAACATAATTGGGTTACCATGCATGTAATTGGTAGGTATTCACATTTGGTTATATGCATGGGAGGAGATGATGTTAATACTAGCACCACCATCGATCATAATAATGTGTCATATGTGTATATTATCGATAAAGATAGAGATGAAAAGAGTGGGGTCGGGGTCATCGGACTGGAAGGGAGTGATCTCTTCATCTAAAAAATGAGGGTGGACTTACTTGGTGAGTAGGTGGAGGTGTAGAGGAAGGTGATGACTTAGTGAGAGAGGAAACATGGTGAGGGGTAATGATGGAGGCTATGGGTGTGGGGTCATTTGGTAAAACTTCAATAGATTGAAGGACCTCCATGAGGGCTTGATGATGTGACTCAGAGGTTTGGATGAGGTCATATAAAGACATTTTGAGAGGGGATTGATGTAGTTGTTTTAAGCATTGTGTGATGTGTGACCCCATCGAAATAGGATATGTAGGACCTCGAATGGTGACTTTGGGTATGGGTGCGGATGGTATGTTGGGTATAGGGTTGGTTGATGGGCTAGTTGCCTTTTCTTTCCCTTGT
This sequence comes from Taxus wallichiana var. yunnanensis, assembly GCA_018340775.1. Classification (NCBI taxonomy): domain Eukaryota; kingdom Viridiplantae; phylum Streptophyta; class Pinopsida; order Cupressales; family Taxaceae; genus Taxus; species Taxus wallichiana. Next base: position 532,960,620 of record CM031236.1, read on the forward strand.
CTTGAGCATGGGTGGTAACATGAACCATGTTAATTTGAGGGGAGGTGGAGGAAGAGGGTGTGTCATGGAAGGTATAGTGGCATGAGGGACAAAACCCTAGTGGGGGATATGATCCTTGTGAAATGAGTAGGGTGCATTGGCATTTGGGTGGTGGTTTGGCCAACTCTCTTATACGGACCATATTAATCTCAAATCTTGGGGGTGGATCAAAAAAGTTGTGGGGGTGGAGATATTGGTCAGTTGAGTAGGTAATGGAAGAGGCTCTGGGGAAATTGGTGAAGGTGAAATGGGGTCCTCATCAAGAAGATCATCATCATCAAAATTTTCTTCGGGAGGACATAATTGGACAAGAGTAGTTTTAAAGCCTTATAGTTCTCTACATCGTGTCCTGGCACATGATGGTAGGCACAAATTTTAGTTTTGTCAAACCCTTTTGGTTTGGGTTTGAGTGGGTCGTAAGGTCTAAGAGGTGGTAATGTGATGACAAAAGTTTGAGGAGATTGGTTAAGATTTTGGCGTAGGACCCTGCTAGTGGATCACAATGGGAGGTGAATGTGGGTTTGGGTATAAGTATGGCTGATTGTGGAGGAAGAGGCTTTATAGAGGGGGAATGGTTTGGTTTACTAGTTTGGTGTGTGGAGTGGTCTTAGGTCTTGGTTGCATCTGCTTGGGTATGGGCATGGTAGAAGAGCTAGCGATGGAAGGTTTGGTTGGTTTAACTACCTTATTGGAGGGTAGTGGATTTTTAGCTTTAGGTTGCACCTTTTTGGGAAAAGATGACATGGGTGTATGAGATGTGGAGGGAAAAGTAGATGGTGGAAGAGGATGGGTTACCCATGGGGGTAACCGAGGTGTTGTGGAGGTGGGTGGTAGAGGTTGGGTAGAAGGTGTGAGTGAAAGAGAAGAAAGTGTCATGGGTAGTGAAGAAGTTATGGATGGTAGTGGAGGTATGGGTGGTAAGAAGGTTATGGGTGAGGGTGGAAGTTGTGTGGATCACTTGGGTATATTAGAGGTCTGATGATGAGGAAATGGGTTGTTGTGTTCTTGGTTTACCGGTGGATGGGGGTTGCTTGGCCAGGGTCGAGGGGTGAGGTCCTAGGATGGATGGAAGGGGTGAAGGTGATAATGGTGTGGTAGGTGAGGTTGGTGTATGAGGCCTAGGAGGTTGGATCTTCTTTTTAGGGGTCGGGGTAAGTTTAGTGTTAGTTTTGGAAGATGTGGCTAAATCTAATTTGATGGGTGGGTGAGTAAGGCTAGTTGTCGGTATGACCCCTAAGGTAGTAATAGGTTTAGGTAAGGGAGATGATATAGGTGTGGGTAGGTGTTTGGGTGTAGATGTATGTTGGGTTATGGGAAGAGGTGTGAGTTGGGCCATGGGTGGTGATGTGGAAGGTGTTGCAATAGTCATGGTTGTGTTTGTTTTGGTTGCTCGAAACACTTTTGGGTAGATAGTGGAGGTGTCGGTGAGTGACAACTGCATTTGTGTTGAAAAGGAGTAGAAGGCATCCCCAAAGTAAGGCTCTATCAACATAGTCAGGTGATGGCCAAGCATGAAAATGGTATTGTCAGTAAGGGGATGATGTGGATGAGTAGAAATTCCCATAAAATGTGTTTGAGATATAGGGAAATGGCTAGCCTCGGACTCTGTGGGTAAGAGAGATCGAAAAAGTAGATCAATGGGATCTTGAAGGTCGATGGTGAATGGTCATCTAAAGGAAATGGTATTTCTATAGGATCCTCCATGGGTAGAGGAGAGGATGGGCTAGATGAGGTTGACTCTCCTTGTGATGGTGTAGGTTGTGGACATGTATCTCCTATGAGTAGGAGAGGTGCCACTAATGATGACTGCTCAAGAAATTTGAGGGGTCAAAGGTGGCGTGCTAATTATAGGCTCTTCCATGGGTGAAGGAGAAAATGAAGGGGGTTCCTCATGGGTGGAGGAGTAGATGAAATAGTTCTTGTGTAGGTAGGGGAGCTCGGGCTAAGATTTCATCTATGGAAGGAACATGAGGCAATTGGGAAGAAACTGGTATGTCATCAAAAATAGCATGGACCTCATGGACATTGCTATCATTGTTTGAAGTGTCACCTGACTTGGTTGGAAGAAGGGGCATGATTAGGAAATGGATTCTTGAAGATATGTAGGTTTTGGTTAGTGGGTGCATTTGGGCTATCCAAGACTAGATCTCCATTGTCTAACATTTCTTGGATGATATTCTTGAAGGTGATGTAGTTATTATTACTATGACCTTTGACATGATGATAGTTGCAAAATTCATGTTCCTTATACCATGTGGGCATGGGTGCTAGGGTCAAAACTAGTATGTGGTTTTATAGGTGGAAGGGTAATGACACCAAGCCTTAACAAGATTTTCCAAAATAGAAGAATAAGATTCTCCTATCGAAGTGTACTTTCACTTTTTTCTCTTGTCTGAACTAGAAAGCTTGGATGGGAGAGAGATTAGAAGGAGGTTTGGCTGGGTTTGATTGATGAGGGGGCCAGCCTTGAGAACTATGGTGTTGGTAGATCCTTTGGGTTTTGAATAGTTGTTTTGGGGTTTTGAAGATGAAGAAGCATCATTTGATTTGAACATGATGTTCTTGTTATGAAGTTGAATTTTCTTCTCTTGATAGCATGAATTTCCAATTTCGTGCCATGGTGAATGCCTCGTCAAAAGTGTGAAAGGTTTACACCTGTAGGGTTGGTGAGATGTGTCTTACACAAGCCCAAGTAAACAACTCTATGAGTTCAGTTTGAGGTAATTGAAATGTGAGTTGGTTAATTAGGCTATGCAAGCCAGTGAGTGACAAAGTTAGCGATAGACTCATCATCGTATTATCGTGTGGAATAAAGATCAGTCATGGTAACCTTCTTAACAATGTTGATGGAGAAGTGATCTAAGAAGGCTTGGGCTACTTGATTAAATGAGTAGATGGAGTGTCTTGGTAGCCCACTGTACCAATCAATGCTAGGTCTGTCAGGGACATCGGGAAGGTTCGTAGGAGTAAAGCATCATCATGGGTGATCAGGTAACACCCATGTTTGAAAGACCACAAATGTTGTTGCGGGTCTTCTTTACTATTGAAATGGTTGAATTTTGGCATTTCCCAATGTACAGGGTATGGGTGAATAGGGATGGATGGATGAATGGGCTCATTACAGATTTCATCATAGGTGAGAGAATTACGTGAGCCCGAAACCGATGCTTCTAGTGTCTACATCCTTTCCATCATCAATTTGATGAGGTCATTGGTAGGTTGTGATGGAAGGGCACCTCTGTGGCATAAGGGGGCTGGTATTGAACTGTGATGTGGGTGGCATTCCATTGTATGGTGATGCTAAATAGGGAGGTTGAGAATAGGGGACCGACATAGAGGGCATGTATCCAGAATGGGTGACAGATGAGATAGGGGGTTGTTGATAGTATGTGTATGTAGGTGGGATGGTCAGTAGTGACTCTAGTAGTGATTGGGGGCAGTGTTTGTGGGATGGAGAGGACAAGATTTATGGAATGGAGTAGGGGTCACCGACACCACAGGGTGGTTGTGTTGCAATGGGTATTTGTGAGACAATGGGTGTGTGGATGGGTTATGGTCTGGTTGGTCAATGAGGGGACAATAGATACTACAGGTGTGACTGATACTGTAGATGACACAAGTGGTCATAGTGGGTATGGGTCCTAGTTGTGAAACCACAGGGGTGAAGTAGGTGAAGGTAATGCCACATTATTAGGGGCTGATGCAAAAGTGGGAATAAGGGCAGGAGAGATGGATACAGGCATGCCATATATCAACTGACCTTGAGGAGTCCCGGGTGGAAGAGTGGGAAAGGTAGAACTGTAAGGCATGGGATTTTGATCAAGGAGTCATGAAAATTCCTCATCACCTATGGAAATGGTGGTAGGTAGGGTTGGATCCATGGGTGATCAGGACAAGAGGGTGGTGAAGGACTAGGTGGGAGTGGTTGATGACTTGTAATGAAATGTAAGAGTGTTAGCTTGATTGCAAGTCAACACCATGTGAATGAATGTATATCAGGTGATGTTGTATCCTGCAGGTGACATAGGGAGTAGTGAGAATGAAGAAAATAGGTTTCTATAGGTGGATTTGGGTAATATATCAGTTGATATTCAATACAGGTAACCGACGCCGGTTAAGGATGACCGATGCGGTTCAAGGGTAACCGAGGTCGGTTACTGTGAGACAGGAACAATTTTACCAAATGAGGAAAAGACTGGTGATGGTTAGATGAACAAGTTGTATGATGATGGTTTATCAAAGCCTAGAGAGAGTATAGAGACTCACAGGAACTCTGACAACAAAGAAAATGAAATAAGGGTTCTTTAGGAAATTTAACCCAAAAGAATAAAACCGATGTCGGTTAAGAAAAAAATTGATGTCGGTTAAGGGGGTAAACCGATCGTTCTTGTGAAAATTGGAAAATGTAAAAAAATGGATTGTTGTGAATTTTAGTGAGATAAATAATCAACCCAGAGGTCTAGAGATGATGCAATGAAGTCCTGACACACTCAAAAGAAGTCAAAATACTCCAACTGTGATTGTGGAGTGTGTAAGGCAACAAAATGGAAAAATGGAGAAGTGTATCCTCACACCTCAAAACACACGTCAATCAAACACTAAAAACATGTACCTAACAAGTGATTTTTAATGTGTTGAGCTTATGCTATTTAGAAGACTGACTCATGAATTTAGAATAGATTTTTTGGTGAGGAAGGCTTCCTACGAAGAAGGATATCTAAAAGGAGAGGTTTTAGGTATGTTATGGTGGGGGTGGGCCATCCTCTGAGATAATGACTCAACAAAGGTAATGAGCTGGGGAGTACCTACCAATCTGATCATGTGATCGTGACAAGTGTTCCTAGGTAAGATGTTGTTTAAGAAATATGTGTATATTTCAATTTTGTGTAGTTTGGTAAGACACAGAGAGAGAGAGAATGTGCTTTCTACGATTCTTTGTGTCAACCATCAGCTGGGCATGACTTCCAGCATATAGGTTGCCCTCATTTTAATGTGAGCTAAATGCAACAAATCAGAATGTAATGCAACCAATTTTAAGCCCAAATCAAAAATATTATGTTCGATGAAGCAAATGATGAATAGGAGAGGGTATGCTCTTTCACTAAATGTAGAAAGCAAGAAAGAAGAATGATTCCTTTTAAATGCACCAAGAGAAATGTTTCTTTTAGAGAAATTAGAAAGAAGAGAGGATTACTAGGGAAGAAAATTACTATGTAAGCCTTTTAAAGGGAAACAAACACACAAATTTCACCTAGAAATGAAGAAAATGCAATAGAACCCCTGATGGGTCCCACCAGGCGTGCCAAAATGTTTCACCATTTTCTTTACATTTTTGAATGATGAAATAGATAGGGTTATGGGCTAGGAGGAATACCTATTAAATGGGTTGGTTGGAGGTTGATGCATGTTTCGACTTCTTGACCCAATGTCGATTGTGAGAGCTTCCTTTTGGCTAGGAGGAACTACCTGTAATAGAAAACAAGACCACAAAAGAGAAGTTAAATGATATATGATAGTGGACTACCTAGCGTATGCTAGTTCCGGGAAGTGTGATACTTCCTAGATGGTTGTCAATCCATTGTTTAAAACAAATTAATGTGAGAAATAAGTAAATTCCTATTGTAGTTGATATGATTTAGGTATCTCATTCAAGTACAATAAGAAAATCCAATCACAACAAGGCTAGGCTATAGTTGGATCTAAAGGATGAGGTGCTGTCAAGGTATTGGGACTGGTCAAGGTCTGATTCTGGGTTGTTTAGGTCAATTGGTAGGAGGTTGTTTGGCTCTATTCTTGGGCAAGGGTATAAAACATAGAGACCGACATCGGTCTGGTATGACTGGTGATGGTTTATGCAGAACCGATGATGGTTATGGGTAACCGCGTCAGGTAAGGTTGGGGTGTATGAAACTCAAAGAGATCTGATTACAAGGTTTGATCTGGGATTTGATAGAGATGGTAGGGTGGATAAGGAGGTTTATAGAAGTCTCAGGTGTATTTAGGGATGAACAACAGGTGAGGATGGGTGATTTGGTGGTGTGGGTAAGGAAATGGTTGGGTTACAGGTTGGTAAGGGATAGAAGAATGAGCATGCAAAGTGTAGATTAATAACAGGAGTAACAAAAGCTACTAACTGAAATAACAATGTTGGTTAGGGATACACTTACTGTGATGCAGACTGGATGGATGAATGGTAATGGTAGTTGATCAGAAGGATGGTATTTGGTACCGTAGTAGTGAATCCCGGAATGCTTCCATGAGTGCAATGCTTTTGGATTTGTCCTAGTGTTAGCTATGAATGTCTGGATGCGTGAAAGGATGTTGGTTGCTTGCATGTAGCTCTGATCTCTCTCCTTTGGTCAGAATGTGCCAACCTCTCAAACAAGGTTACTAAGGTGAATAAATGGTAACCGATCGATGGTTCCATCTTGACGCCGACATCATTTTAGGGTGAACGGCATCGGTTAAGGTGGGATTCCCTAGGTTTACTAAAATTGGTAGATCTCACCTCTTTTAGCTCAAGTTCATTCCTTTCTTCCTGGATGTATAACAGATGTTACATTTTTATGAGTGGGAAGGTGGTTAGAGGGATAGTAGGCATTGATTTTTAGGGTTAAACTAAGTCTTAGTTAGTTATGGAAACATGCCAAGAATAGGTCTAAGGTGAGGTGGCTAGGTGAGGTGGAAATTAGCTTAATTAGAATAATTAAGTAATGTATATTGTGAGGGTGGGTATTAATTTAATTAAGTTAATTAAACTAATATTAATGTTTCGATCGATATGCATAAGTTACCCATTTGGTTGTAAATTCGCGTCTTGAATTGACCCTCTTCCTCGACAGCGATGATCCGATTGAAGCGAGAATACCCATCCAACATGGAAAATATTTGTGCACCAGCCATAGTCTACAAAATATGCTCCATAGAAGGCGAGAGGATAGTGATCCTTTAGGGATGCCTTGTTTAAATTTTGAAATCAATGTAGAGTCTGATTTCACCATTATTTTTGCGCACTAGAACCAGATTCATGACCCAGGTTGAGTACTTGATAGGAAATATTGTCTTCGACTCAATGAGTTTAGACAATTCTTTCCTCATGAAGGGCTCTATCCTTGAATTGACTAGCCTTTGCTTGTGTCTGATGGGCTTAATATTAGGATCAAGGTCGATGGAGTATTGAGCAATATTTGGATCAAATCCTTTAAAGTGTTCACACTCCCATGAGAAGATATCACCGTATTTCTGACACAGAGAAATGAAGGCATGTTTTTCATCATGCATGCAAGCTTTACTAAGCAAAAACTCCTTTCCATGCACAATAGTGATTGTGGATCAGTCTTCTTGTGTCACACACATATTATTTTCTTCACCCTTAAACTCATCGTCAGGGAAATTTTTTTTCTCTAAGGTGACCAACCCTTTAGGTATCTTATTTGTCTTGAGTTGAATCACTTGGTCACTATAGATGTCATACAAGTTAGCTTGTATGCTTGAAGAGAACTCAACTTCATTTTGAATAAAATGGACAATTTGTGATCCATTGTCAAACACTTGCTAACTTGGTATTATTATCTCGGAATAGATGTCTTGATCACCTTTTTACACAAAGTGTGCATTTCCCTTAACAAAAATCTTGAGTAGGAGAGAATCGTGAACCAAGCACGACCATCCGATCAGCTTCTTTGTTCATCTTCTTTGACACCACCTTCATATTTAGAACATCAAATCTCTCAAGGAGGTCACAAACTCTATATTTATAAGCTTTGAGAAGCTTATTATTTGTTGTGCACTTGTTTGTAACCTAGTGGATGACCAACTTAATGTCCCTGAAAAATCAATGTACTTAATCTGCATTTTTCTCAACAATGAGAAAACGATGCACCAATGCTTCATATTCTTTTACATTGTTGGAACATGTAAAGCAGAATTGTGTGTGAAGAATAATTTATCCTTCTTAGAATAAATGAGAACCACACATGCGCCGTACCATTTCTACTTTTGGATCTCAAGTATAGCTTCCATAGAACAACATTTTCTTCATTTTTCTTGAGTGCGCGTAACAACAAAGCTTCTTCTTCAAGGATATAGTAAGTACCAAGCCTAGTTTCAAAAGATTCAAGCTCTTCAACATATGAATCAAATTTGTGATGCCTTTCTACCTACTCATCTAACACTAAGTCGTACATGAAGGAAATAGGTTACTCTTGAAGCTAAAACTTGTTCTTCTTGGATTAGACAATTGGCTTGGAGAGGGGATGGGTCATATGACTCAAAATGATAGGAAAATATTGGCTCAACTTGTATGGTAAATCAGGTACCATACCTTGTCTTTAGTAACATATGGGACCAATCAAAAGACAAGTAACCACCCACTTTAGTAGTAAAATCTCTTGATAAATAAAGGGAAAAAAAGGAGGTAAGTTAATGATTGACACATCTTGAGTTATTGTCAGGTTTGGATATGCATGTATGGCTAACTCAAGATCCTTGATGAATCCTAGAGTGGTAAAAGTTGAGCCATCAAGTTGTAAGACTCCTTTGGACAAAGGGATATACTTAAGACCTATGACATCAAAAATTTTCTTGGGCATAACTGAATTACTAGCGCTTGAGTCAATCATACAATTGTGCACTAGGTGTTTGCCTATGATCATGGACATATAAAAGGGCGGGGTTTTGATAACCTTACTTAATTTCTTCTCCTCTGCTTGACAGATATTGACATCAACATGCATTTTGTGAACAAGCTGGATCAACGCGCGTGAAAGTTGTGTCGTGGCTTTATGCCCACAGTCACGTTGAGATGAAATGGCTAGGGCATCCCACATTGAGAAATTTACCTTTGTCTTCTTCATCTGGTCCATAATGTTGAATGGAAGGCCCATGGACTTATGCATTTGGGGTATAACGACATTTTTTTTTGTTCAGGTGTAGAGGTGGGGGCCTTAGCTTGTGCAGAGGCTTGACCTACCAAAGGAGGGACACATGCTACTTCACTTGGAGAATTGTATGGAATGAATTTTGGGGTGATGAGATGTATCCTTGTGCTTTTGAGGATCATCCTATGTGATAGGAGCTGAAGGTTATGCAATAGAATATAGCATTATTTTTGAATCTTTTGTTATCAACAACCTGGGCATGTGGTCTATTTGTATCATCTCGTAGCTTAATTGATTACACAAAAGTCTTTAGCACTAAAAAACATAAGGTTGGCTTCAGAACTTCGTATTTTCTTGATTCTTAGGCTCACTTGTGCTTGTGGAAGGTTCACGAATAGAAGTAGCTTGAAGCATGTAGGCCTATGTACACGACATTGGCGCAATGATTCGACTATGAGGAATATTGCAAGGAAAACACCACTTTGATTCTTGCGCCATATTGTTCTATACTAGAAATAACACTTAACTTACGCTACTGGGCGCTAGAAGAGGCTATACAGAGGAACCACTTACAAAGGAAGATGCGTATTAGCATGTAATCTATCATTTTGCTAGTTCTACCCATACATCTAATTTGTATACTGATTTCTAAAGGGTTGATGGTTCCGGTTATACCCTTGATTAGAAGCTGTTTCGAAGGGTTACACCTATTGCTTTTCTAAAGATATGAATTTATTGGATAATTTTTAATAAGATCTTTCATTTCTTTATCTTATTTTTGTTACATGAGAGAATTGGACATGGAAGCGCAGTTGAGTGCTCTGCTCTCTGGAATAGGGGCAAAAAGAAGGGGGCATGCGAGGCATTTCTTGGAATAAGGGCGCGGGTGGTCTAGGGCTAACTTTCTCACTTGGATGAGACTATTCTATGCCCTTATTGTAATATTGTAGGCAACGGGTAAGGTTCTACCCCCTATGGACTGAATCATGACTGATATATCACTATTCAAAGACCTTAGATAATAGAAAAAATTATGTTGGGCTGTAGGCCTTACCACTTGAGGAATTTTTTCCCAAGTCTTCTAGAATCTGATATTAAAATTAGTCATTTTCTCATTGGGGGATTTTTTTTTGGTCATCAGTTGCTCCACCAAAGATAGATGGTTTGACTTATCTTCAAAGTAGTTGTAAAGAGTTGTTCCAAGCTCATCCTAGCTGGTAATAGATGCAAGTCTCACACTTCTGTACCACTGAATCACTTTTCCCTTGAGCGAAGCCACAAGAAGCCTTACTACTACATCATCACGTGTGATCAAATAAACAAAGCATACATTGGCTACATCTTGGATGCCATCAACAAGGGTGACTTGATTTTAACCAGTGAAGTATGGAATAATTTTTATCACGGCTAATGGCATATCGTGTTGCACATTTAGAATGAGAGGATTTCCACCAGTGAAGTCAACAAAGTTTCTTGGAGGTAGTGGATTAGCCATAATAACCTATATAGGTCTCTGAAAGAAGTTGAAAGTGCACGACGCGCTGAAGATGGAGACATGCACGTGGGTGTTCTGATATGTGCTCTTCTCAAAGAAAGCTAGAGATAATCAAATTATTCTTTAGCTACTGTGCTTTGTCTGGTATGTATCCTTCTCATGAAAGGCACGTTGACTACTAAAACAGTACATCTGAGTGTTGGGATTCACTAGATGTGTTACAACAAGCCTCCAAAGGCTGGAAATCATTAAGCCACACACCAAAACTTATTAATAATGAAATTTAAGATTTTAATGCTTGTCCCACCGGTGTGCCAGAAACTATTGGAGCTCAAACTTGCACCCATCTTAGATCAAGTTGAACTGAGTCGTTAAGGAAAAAATGGGACTATCTCCAAGTTGTGGGACCTTGTGCACTTGAGATAGACCTCCAGGAGAAGGCCGGTTCCTCTACCTATTTCTACTCCTATTGCTACTCCTAATGATGAAATGTAAATCCTAATCTAAACATGCCAAAGAACTAGGGATAGAAAGACATGTAGAAAGGAAAAATAAACTAAAGAAGGTGATAACACTAGAAAGAGGGGGATGAACATGATCAGATTTGAGAAAAATCTAAGGAAAATGCTTAGAGGAAGGATAGACATGTATAACACATGCCATAACACAACTGCACAATTGTTTTCATGAGACACAATCAGAAAAGGAGATGTAAGGGGTGTGAGAAGGCACAACATGCACACACCGAAAGGGAAAGGTAAGGAAGAAGAATAAAAAACATTATAAGGCAGAAGATAGCCACAAAACAATGCTTCTATTACTTCTAGAAATGCATAGTCTATTGTAATGGCATATGAGGCTAATATCCACATGCAAAGACCTTATCTAAAGACCTGTAACTCAAAATGTAAGGTGATACCTATACAAAATGAAAGATTCCAACCCTTTACAATGAGAAATGCTCTTACATTTATAGAAGAATAAATGAGAGAAGAGGAGGAGAAGGAGGAAAAAGTTGATTTGAATCTTCAACCACCAACAACTAGTATTGAATGCTTGCAAATCGACTTGAAAATTTGTCAAATGCGCTTTCCCATGTTTGTTTAGCATGTAGGAGAAGGAAAGAGGTGAGATCTGAATCAAATCTAGTGGTTAGAGCAATGAGATCTTGTATTGATGCCATGAGGGACACATTCCTATTTCTCACCTACCTAATCTTGCTGAAATTTGAACTAGAGTAATTTGGAGTGTAGCCCATGTCATTAACTATCTTTTCATTTTTCGCCACATGTCACGCTTCAATTGGTTGCAAGGATTTGGTGCCCTATTGGCACGCTTTGACACGTTGTGTGTGATACACTTATTCGATAGGTTTCCATGTGACACAATAATTGGCACTTTGAAGAAGGCACGAAAGTGCATGTGGAGAGAAGAAGCACATAAAAGAAAGCAAGGAGAAGGCGTGTAAAAGTAACACATGTGAGAGGAACAAGACATAATTATAGGAGATAAGTATGTAGATAAGGTGCAAACATCTAGAAGTTGATGCGTGACAATGAGGAAAGGGGCTCACAAGAATACCAGGACTTAGCTAATTTTGGGAAGCAAGTTGGGAGGAAGAATGTGTAGGGAGTGCACGCAAGAGGAGTGAAAGAAGATAGAGGGGAGGAGTAGGGAAAGTGGGAGGCATGAAGCAAATTGAGAGCGTGAGATGGCACACGAGGAACTCGCAACCAAGAATTATTGTGCCAAGGAAGCAACTAAAGGGTGCACAACCTATAATGTTGAACCTTAGAGCCAGAATGTGGATGTAAGTTGTCAAAATAACTAGGAGAGTTATTTTGGACAACATGAATCATATGAATATTAGTATGCAATCGGACTAGATAATTACCCAAAGTGTGTGATTTTGTGTCTACACTAACACATTTTACTAGCCACTTTGTTTGCATGTGCCTTGGTTTCTACCATGCACATCCCTTACCCCTTATAGGTATCCAATCCGAACAACATCAGGTCCTCTCCTTTTGGCCACATTCTCCTCTTATCTTTGCATGCACCCCAAAGAGGGGGGTATACATTGGGTGAACAAATCACCCTACAACAACTTAGAGCTACAATTCAAAATCTACATAGTATAGAAACGACATAGGAACACAATCACAGATTGGCCCAAAATATAACTTGGGTCCAACAAACATTACAGAAACTAGTGCCCAGACTCAGACACTAGTGCCTGGGTGCTCCTAACCTTTCCTGAGTACTAATTTCCTAGGGGCACATATAATCATCTTCTCATATCAACATAGTTTATAGAAGTTTTTAGAGTAGTTCTATAATTACGGGAAAAAACCTTGTTATAGAATGCATTTTGTCTATTGATCGGTATAATTGGAACAATCTAGAACTAATTCAGAATAATTGGGACAAAAGGAATAATAGGAAAAAATTGAGACGCACCATCGTAGTGGTGTTTATGGGGCAGAGTCATGGAAGGAGAGTAAAACTAAACCTCTCTCCCCAACACTTGCTCTTTGGCGTGAGATCATCCAAAAAAACTTGCACTTGGCGTGAGATTGCCCAAAAACTCACACTTGGCATGAGATCACCCAAAAACTCACATTTGGTGTGAGATTTCCCAAAAAAATCACTATTGACATGAGATCGCCCAAAAACTTGATCTTCACAACATTTCAGGACACATTTCTATCCTTTACACTCTTTTACATTAAATGCACACTTTCCTTTTACACACTTTTACATACTTTACTCGATTTTTCATATACAAAACTTTGAATACTCTTTTTCTCTTCTTTTGTAGGTCCATCCTTAATACACAACAATAAGAAACAACCACAAGCTATAACAACATGCTACAACACACACACACACTTCACCCCTAGGGTCCACTTCCCTTTCCTAGTCTCCACACTTCACTTTGCAATCACTCCACGCTTCACTTGTCCACTCGGCACACTATTCACCACACTCTCTATAGGATCATAAGGTACACATCTTCTATCTACTTTATGTTATTGAGTATTCACTCAATAACATAAAGTGGGGGCAAATGTAGACACTAAATTATGCACTTGGGTAAATTTCTAGGTTCTAAAAGCATGCTAGCATTTACATGATTCCTAAGCAAGAAAACTAGTGGTTGAAAACTATCTTTGGCCTCTTTTCTTTGTCTCTTGTTTTCTATTTGGTCTTACACACCTTATAGCCTAGTCATAAATTTACTCATTTATCTTTCATGGCTTTAGACACAACACCTCTTAGGGATAGCAATGCCCGGCGCTCTTGTTCCTCCCAGGCGCCCCTAACCCTTTCTTACCTTACTTGCTCTTTTTGGGTCTCTTTTATCTTTTGAAAATCTTTTTCACTTATGGGTTGACCTTCTAGTTGTTAATTATGAAATTCAAACAAGGGAATCATATAAATACATAGTTATGTTTTCAAAATGAGGGACCAAACACTAAACATTACTATCATCACCTAAGATTGCATTCTAAAGGCAAAAAAGCACTTCAAAGGCATCCATATAACATCCATTCAAGGGACAAGGGTTGCATACTTTTGCATACACAACATAGGAAGGGAAATTACATTATATTCCATTCACACATACTACTACATTGCTACATTCTAGCTACAACCCGCTATCAAGTGTAACTTGCACAAGGGTATCCTAGGACATCATTTTTACACACACACACACACACACAATATCTACATGGAGTCTAAGATGTCATGCAATGCTTAGTCGTAAGTTCACTCTCGGGGTGACCGTCGGGGTCAGTTTGACTCCCCGTTATGAATTTTCCATTTTATGTTTGATGTGGTTTGTGGGTATGTGTAGGTGAACTTTTTTCTTGCAGGTTACATGTACCTTGAACAAACAAGGAGCAAACATTAAGTGATCAACAAGGAACAATTGTGAAACCCTTACGACACAACAAAAACTAGATTGCGAGCTCTTGCACAATCACTAAAGCATCCAATGTTATTTTGTGGAGTTTGTTTTCATGTGTGGAAGTGTTGAAGACTATACACTAAAAGTACTATACACTTTCCATAGTTTTCTCAGCATGGTTCGGGGCCAGGTCAGGCCCTGAGCGGGGGTCTAGGAGCGCAGCCCCCGAGAATTTTTTTGGCCTCTAAAAACATGCATGATATCTTGGGAAGCATGCTCTTCTCATATGGGCGGGATTTTTGACCCATAGGTTTATGGGGTGGTTTTGGCCCATGGTTTTGATACCCACAATATTGTAAAACTTCTTAAGCAGTTTCCTATTGATGTAATTTTGATATGTGAGACATATGATTGTAGATGTGTGTGAGTTCAAGTGTGAATTTAGGAGAGTTTGTTGAGCATAATTCTAAACAGATTTGGGTATTGTTTTGAGAGAAAAATGTGGGTTGTAATAAAATATGAGCAAGTGATTTTGGTGGACATAACCCAAATTAGGTGAACGGCGTTAAATATTGTCTCCATGTTTTGTTATTTTATTTTATGCACTTTGATTTTAGATCTCGTAATATCTTTCTGCATATTAGTTTATACTATTGTGATTTTGTGTGGGATTGTTCTACATATTTTATCCCTTATTTCCCAACACCTAGGTGCCTCTATCCTACACCTGGTGCCCATGCCCGAATCTATTCCCAAGTTCTAGATTTCACGGTGAGTCACATTACGGACATTATTTGTTTGCATCATGTTCAACACTTTACCTTGCCTAGGTCACTTCCTGTTCACTCGAAAATCAACTAAGTTCCTCTATCTCTCCTTGTTACTTAGGGTTTCATACATTGCATGCTATTTTGCTTGTTTCATATTGTATTTTAGCATTTTTACATCATTTTATGACATTAGTTAATCTGCAATATATATATTTTTAATTAATTCAAATTAAAGTAAATCGCCCCCTCATTTCTCAAATTAAGGGCCCAATTGTTTATTTTCTTGCATCAAAGTATCCCATTATCCCAGACACACTACACATTGAAATTTTGTTTTTGAGTGATGTATAAGGTCGGTCATAATCTAAGTTTTTTTATTATATGTTTTTAATCCTCTTTGTGCAAAATAGTATGGGGCAAGCTACATCATTAGTTCCTTTTCCTTTATTTTCAACCACATATATTGTTTGTTTGGATCCTATTTCTCCACTTCTATAATTTCATACCAAATTTCTCTAATCAACACTATTATCCCTCCATGCACTTTCCCACTTTTAGTCCTTTCATTCCAAAATAAAGTTTTCTTATATCCTTCTATAATGCCCACTAAAATCAGGCACACAAATACAATAATGAAAAATATCGGAATATTTTTTTGAATTTCATTACTTAAATTACATGACACCACATGGGATCACTTAGGATAACTCAACATCACACAAGCCATTTATACCAACATGGACCCATATGTACCACAAGATGAGAAGTGATTGGCTTCACAAGGAAAGATGACACACATAACCAAGCCTACCTAAGAGGCTTACATAGGGGAGAGGTCATCATTGCAACTACCCCTTATCACTCCAAGAAGGGATCGACTATCCTTTTGTTCCTAAAAAGTATACACACCACATAAAATTTGATAAGCCCCTTATCCCTCCATTATAACATGCTCTTATCCCTCCATTAAGACTATCCATGAATCCCTTTGTTTCCTCCAAGACCAACACACATTTCCCTTATTCCTCCCTTCACTAGCTACACCTTATTCCTCCAATACATAATGATGAAACCTCACCCCAACAAGAAGAAAAAAATCCACATGAACCACATGATGCACATCATAACTACATTTCTAGAGTGAAAAAGGACAAACAAAGATCCAACTACAATATAACTCATGGTTAGGCACTTCCCACAATACAATACTTTCATGGTTCATAATTATTACAATCATGTTCCAATAATTAATCTTAATGATTTGGAGAGCACTTAATACGTGAACATACATTCTTTTTCCTTTTTCTAAATTTCCTTTATATCATTTAACATTTAGCTTAAGGTGTTTTTCATTTAATTTGGTTCATAAACCTTATTGTAATTCAAAGTGTAGCTCTCATTTATTAATAGGGACATTTATAAGCTCATGGGATTCCTAGGCATTGTCCCAAGGATTTGTTGCTAAAGGGCATGTTTACTTAGTTTTACATCATACCTTCATTTCACAATAGGAACTAGTGTGAAAACAAGAGGAGAAAAGTCTATAGTTTAAAGGACTAAGGCCCACGATTCTCTTTTTTATCTATACTTTAATAATTGATTTGGGTTCACATTTAGGTTTACATGTAATGAGTTCCTTTTCTCACAACATAAGAAGGTTTAAAAACATTACAAGGAAGATCTAATTTCACTTTTCTCCTATAACATCATCTCATGATTACATTTTCAAGGCTAATCATTATTTACAATTTTATTATTTTCCACAATTAACTCTTAATATCGTGATTAGGGGAAACCAATTTGACACTGAAATTAGAAATGGAATTCACCCATAACCCAAATCCTCAAAATGTATTTCAACAACAACTCAAATATTTGACACCTAGAACTCCTTCATTTACTCATATATTGGCTTACGTGTCTTGCATTATATTTTAAATCGGATTCACTTGAGGTATTGACTTAAGAGAAACTATTCACCTTGCTACACTTACAGAACAAACCTAGGAGGAAGGCCAAATACTTAAGATAGTATTTAACCATTACCGTTCTTACCAGATAGGTTTGTGACAATGTCACTAACTGTGCATTGTATTACGACAATTTGAATTTGGGTTCTTTTTTCCCTTAAGCTAGGAAAATTCACATAGTATAAGGAACAAGGCCAAACATATGTTTTCAATCTTCTACATCATGCAAGTGATCGTACAAGAAGGGTAAATTGATACAAGGATTTTACTTTGAGTTTGATTATTTGTTTATTTTCCTTATTTACAATTCCAAGTAAATGGTACAATTCACAAGATATTTAATCATTAATTACACACTAAAATACACTATAAGAGATCAATTCATTTTTAGTTAGTATACATATCCAACCTTTTTGCAATACATAATTCTAAATAAAATTAACACCCATGATTAAATGCCCATTTCCCAAACACCCCAAAACAATAACAACTCATACTCATTACATAACTCCATAATAGACATTTTGATATATAAAAATATTATTGATATAACCTATACAATTACATTTTTCCAAATAACAAGTTACTATGAAATCACTAGTACACTTCACTTTCCTGTGTCTCGGTACTGCAACCACTTTGCATGTGGTCGAACAATCACTTACATGACATCTACCTAAATCTAGCATAATTCATGCTTTTATTTTTCCATTCACATAATCATAAAACTTCACACACAACAAGAGAGAGTTAGAAATACATTTATTTCATTTCACTTCATTTCTTAACTAGAGGAGGAGAGAGAAATAGAGAGAGAAGAGAGAGGAGAGAGAAAACACTAATTTCCAACGATCAATTTTTTTGAAATAAGCCACATAATAGAGTTCCATGAACTCATTTATAAGTGTCTACAAGTTTTCTCATTGGTTAATTGTCTTGACAAGGGTCCTACGACCTTCTTTCTCATTTTCCACTAGTTTGTGAAAAATGTCAAAATTTAGTTCGAGGGCTAGGAAGTGTGTCAAAAATTGACTCTGACAAGTGAACACTCGACATGGAAATTAAAGTATACCGATAAATCATAGGAGTTGATAGAACTTAGAACTGGTGAACGATTTTCAAATGATGACTAGTTTTCCGGAGCCACCGGTTGTAATTGGACTAGTTTGACCTAGTCAAACAATGACAAAGGCTTACAAAACCCCTTCATAAAACTAACTAGTGAGGTGTTTTTATATAAAATAAGGGTTACAAGAAATTTTCATGTAGAAATAATAGAGGTTTACAAAGGCGGATCTCCATTTTCTCACTCAAGGTCAAAACGATAAGCCAACACCAAACCCAACTTTTGAGTTTCAACAACTTTCCAAAAGCGCACAGCTTTGATGTTGTGTCCCAAAGAGCGGGATAATAGGGCTGCCACGTAGGATGAAGAGGGGGATGAAAAGAGCACAAACGATCATTTAAGGTTAATCTAAGGCTTGATGTGACACCCCACATGGAAAGGAACATCGCGCGAACCCCCTAAAAAACTTGATATCTCTTTTGGCGGGTTGGAGGATAAATGATGCCACTTAGGTTTTAGGGCGAAGTCTAACACAAAATGCCGAATTTTTTACTAAATTTTTTAAAATATTGCAATGTAAAAATGGTTGTACACAATTTAGTTGAATACTCATCTATTTAAATCTTCACTAGTACAAGTAAAAGTTATTAGCATAAACATTTGAATACCCAATTTATAATTTGGTTTAAATAAAATTAAAAAAAAATAAAGAGGTTGCACCTCAAAATTCAAATCTTAAACATATATCTAAAATTTGATGGTCAAAAAATAAATCGGTTTATTTAAGACCACGAGGGTAACACTTTATTGGTTTATATTAGAAATTTTATTTTAAATAACAAAAAGCAATATAATCCATGGGTTTAAATTTATATTATGTTGCAAATGAAGAACTAAAAGTATGAAAGAAAATTATGAGACAAAAGGTACCAAAAAAGACCATTCATGGAGGGGGAAAAAACAAGCGATCATTTAAGCCAATGTGGGCTTGGTTTCACATCATAAAGACTTGAATTTTGTCGAACAATCTCCAAAAATGAGCCTATTCTTGTTTTAGTTACTCCCTCCATTCAATGTCCCAAAAAGAGATAATACACAATTCACATGCCTTTTTGGCTATTACAATTTTATTTTAAATAACAAAAAGCAATATAATATGTAATATCCATTTTCCTAACATCTTACATGCATGATGAATGCTTCCACAAATCGAACAACGTACTATATTTATCCCAAAAAGAGATAACACACAATTCACATGCGTTTCACATATGTAATATCCATCCTAACATCTTACATCATGATGACATATTTATCGGGCGTTTCCAACAATGATTTCCATTATATTTAATATGGATCTCAAATCCCCATTCCAAAGATCCCATTTTGCTGCCCAAAATTTCATCAAAAAGTTGTCATGTCTTGGAAGAAAGTCAAGGAAAATTCTAAATTTGGCATGATTGGAAGCAAACTAGAAAGGCGAACTAATCGGGGCTGCACGCTATATGGTTGCATTTGGTGGAAAAGGTTAATGCTTCTCGAGGATACCCATGAATTTTATAAATTGCAAATATTATATTATGTGAGAATAAGTCTCGTTTAATCATTTTATAAAACTCTCGCAAGCATCCACTATTTTTTTCATTTTCACACAATAATGGAAGGGTAATTTGCAAAGGTTATGTGTTGCAAACATAATTTCTCATATAAATGTGGGGTTGAATTGCTTACCCTCTATAATGGATTTCTTGGAACTTCAGGTCTCCAACAATTGAAGGTATGTTGAATAGTTTATAGTGGGGCAATGTGTAGCAATCATCACATTGAGTGCCCCTCTCAACCAAGCTTCTCTACATATTGCTATGATATTGAGATTGGCATTGGCATTGTATGACCATAATAGAAGTGTTTGAAGTATGAGATAAAAAAATCCACTTGATACCATTGAAATCAACACACGAGACAAAGAAAAATAACTCCCTTAGACCACTTCAACAAACCCATTTTACACGTTTCCTACACTCAAAACAATCCATAAGACTACACATCTAGAATGCATTTTTCAAATAGTTCACATGCATCCCATATGCTTCCACATATGGATGTTTTGACAACGAGGGTGAATGGGTTGAACTAGACACTGTCAAACGCATTTGCTTAAATTCTCCATTTTGTGCATATTCTACAAATCATGACATTCCTCGAAACCATATTTCTTTCGAGAAATTTGTCAAAAGTCCATGTGCCTTTTGAATTTTCCCATATTTTACATACTTTCCTACTAGTGCACTTGAAATCTACAAAAATTTGAAGAGGAACAAACTACTTACACCTACGCTTTGGTGGATGTCCAAACTATTTCAAAAGCTCCTATTTTAGCATCATTGAGGGGAAAAATAGAACCCAAGATTAGGAGATCTTGACATAAGTTGTGGATTTATTTTTACACCTACAAATGGATTTTCTTGAATGTTTTGAACGACATTATTTACAAATCTAAATATGTTCTAAAGCTTCCATTTTGGTGCGGGGAAAGCGCTTGGCAACGGTTATGGAGTTTAGATCTGCTCTTACCCCAATGCATCTACTCCTAAGTTTTCAAATCTATTTTAACAAAGCCATTTTATGCATCACCAACAATCAATGCATTCCACGAGACCACGATTCGGTGAGGTGTTCAATTTTTTTATGTGCCTTGGGTAGGAATCCACACTCATTACTTCTCGACAAACTTTTGTCCCCCATGTGCTTTGATAGACTACCATACTCCATGCCACTCCTCCCAACTACCCACCATTACAACCCAAAAATCCATTCTCACTCCA
This sequence comes from Taxus wallichiana var. yunnanensis, assembly GCA_018340775.1. Classification (NCBI taxonomy): domain Eukaryota; kingdom Viridiplantae; phylum Streptophyta; class Pinopsida; order Cupressales; family Taxaceae; genus Taxus; species Taxus wallichiana. The sequence goes on from CM031236.1 coordinate 532,981,580, forward strand.
CCGCCAAACTTCAAATTCATTTTTTTAAATTTTACTTTGTTTACTAAATCTTCATTTCTCTTTATATATATATTATGTGTGTGTATCTTTATTTTACTATTACTATTACTATTATTATTACTATTATTATTATTTAAAGATCAAATTTTAATAAGATTCATTCATGAGCGAAAACATTCAAAAAACCTTCCAAGATCAATGGGATGGTTCCCAAGAACCAATTCTTCTGAAACCTCCTCAAAAATCTCCTTTTCTATTGAGATAGTTGGGTGTGTCTATTGAAAATGGGATGTGGAAAAAAGTGCTTGAGTATTGTGAAAAATGTGAATGTTTCATAATGTATAGAATCCTTCAAGATTTACAATGATTACTTGTTTTCCTCCTAACTCTCGACGTGAGCTCCTAGAATCATCTCACTAAAGCTTAGGTACTATTTTGAACTACAAGCTCCTTCACCTTCAAAACTCACTTTCACTATACTTGTTCCTAAGCCTTAAATTCATCCTTAAAATTTCCTAAATCACTTGAAACATGATCTTATCGCTTCAATACCATATCTTTATGAGTTTTATCCTTTCGCTCCATCTCGGAGGATGAACACCAACAATAGAATGACCATAATTAGCCTTTCTAAACCTCTTTGAGAAACTAGCTGCTTGGAAGCATTTCACTATTTGAATTTTTGATCTTGTCACATCATTACAAACACATGTACTTGCTTTTTAATCATCTTGTAAGTACCTAAAAAGTAAAATTGGACATGACACAATTGATAAAGCGATCGAGAAGGGGGCTTCAAGAAGACTTGGGAACAAAATTTTCAATTTGGGTCTAGTTGTCATGCTTGAAAATTTGAATTTTTATGTTGCACATTTGCATGAAAATAAATGGCTCTAGCTTGGGGAATTATTTTGGATCAAGTGTAATGAGGACAAGATAAGTAGGAACTCTAGAATCTCAAGACATTGTGTGGAATAGTGCCTTATCCATTGGGCTATATAGAGTCACTAAAAAGATATACCACACAACTTCCTTTATTGAACACACACACATGACAAGAAACAAACACACAAGATGAGAAGGGAAACATAAAACACAAGGGAATGAGAAAGGAAACACATAAAAATAAAGGAAACATCCTAAATCACCTATGTACATGCAGGGGACAACTCGCTTTCATTGAAGTACTTATTTGAATTGAGTTCCTACCCATAAATGGGTATCACCGAATGCCATTCTTCTGCAAATTTGTTGACAAGTTCATTGAATTATGAGCCTCTCCTCAGATTCTTGATAAATATAGCATGATCTATAGTGCGATTGATGATCCATTCATTCATTCCATCATCTCTCGATGTTTTGGCACACTCTTTTTGGCTTCTCCTTGATTCTCAGGTTCATTCCACTTGCTGATTTTTCACCACTGCCATGAAGATGATTCTTGATTATACTTGAATTATAATTTCCATACCAAGACATATGTTCTTCATTGTGTATCTCCTTTATGACCACCACTCCCATGGGTTGATTCTTGACATGATTTTTAGAAACTTCATTATTGCTACTAACCTCTTGATTTCCTTGGTTTCTCAATTGAATTAAGAAATCATATTTCTCAAACTCCTAATTGTTTGCAACATGCTACCCTATGCAGTGTGACATGTGCATTACATCATTCTCTTGGAAAGAGAATGAGCTCAAGATTGGGTATGCAACATGGTAACTTTCATCTTCTTCGCCTCAACCATTTTGGGCTTTGTCATCCATTTTTATGTTGAGAGCATCCTTCTCTTGGGTAGAGTGAGCAATGAAAGGTTGAAATCTTTTGATAATGTTTCCATTTTGAAAAAAATCAGCCATAGGACCAAGAAACATTCCATCTCTCCATTTTTGTTAAGAATGTTTCCATTTTAATGAAAAGGGAATGGACACAACATTGGAACTAAAATGGTGTCATTATTGTTTTCCGATCTTGATCACCTAGAACCAAGAAATCCATCTCTATGATAAAATTATCATCTCCTTGAATAAAGTAATATTTAAGAGGAAAAAACATGTTGTCATTCTCATATTTCTCATCATCTTCTTCCAATGAGAAATATAAGTCTTCATATTCACAAGCATACTCATCGTATGGAAACTCATAATGAGCATCGAGAACATAATAGGAAACATTGAAAATACCTTTCAAGAAATTGTTGAGCATTATTCCTTCTTCTTGATCTACATTTCTCTTTAATCCAATTTTTTTATTGTGATTCGAGGCTCTCATCACTATTATCAGCATCCAAAGGAGCAACTTCATTTATGCTCTCATCTAATAAGAAGTACACACTCTCAAACTCTGATTTCATCAAATCATCATGATTTTATTTGATCAACTCTATGATGCTTGGAAATTATTCCAAAAACAATGGGAAACTCAAGGTCATCTTCAAAATTCATGAAAAATTTGCAAGGTTTAGAATTTCGACACGGGATGTTTGCCATTGGGTAATCTAGTCTTTGAATAGTATACTTCATCTTCTTGATAGGAATACATTTCTTCATTTCATCATTGACCGGGATGGTGGCATGTGACCAATTGAGTTGCATATATCCTCGACATCTCGACAAAAACTTCATCCTAAAAACATACCATATGAGGTAGGCATGTCTGCTACAAGGATTCTCATTGTGATTTTCTTGTCAAGGAAATATGCCAATGCTACCTCAACATATTTGATCTAACCCATAAGAGGAACTTATTTCATTTCCATGGAGAGGTAATGGCCAGAGGTAGGAGAAAGGGAGAGGTTGAGAGCTTTATCAAATTTTATAGGCATGACATTTTCTAAAGCACCAAAGTCAATGATATCAATTGTTTAGCTTATACCCATTGACTAACAAGGCTATGTAGAAAGGTTCTACCTTCCTAGAGGTGGAGGTGTGGAGGTGAGATAATTTAGAGATGGAGTGGGTTGAGATACACGAGGTGGTTCTTTGGTGGTGGCATCTTTAGAACATGAAACAAAGCTACTTATTTTGATATGTTGAACAAGTTTCTCAAGTTGCTTGGGATGAGTTCTCAAGTACTCAAATTTGGAAATTTGGACTTTTGATTTTTGAAATGGTCAATGATATCAAAGGATGAAGAGGTGGTAGGAACATCATGAGTTGTGAAATATTTGACATGGATGTTCTTAGTGTTTCTATAATTTTTTTTTCAAGATAAGGGGAAGGGGACTTACTTGAAGAGGTAGAAGGATTATTGGTTGAATCAATTTCATATTTGTTCTTAGTTGACCCTGTGGAAGTGGACTTCGATGATCCTCCTTTCATTGTTGTTTTTGTGGAGTCATCATTTGAGGATTTCATTTATTAGCTTGGGAAGCAAAGGAAGAACCTTCTTTCTCCTTTTGTGATTGAGTGAACACCACATAGGAGTAACTATCTGTGGATTCTTCATCATCAAGCGTGCATTCAAAAAATCTGATCTAAGCACATTCTTCTTCTCCTTCATTTTTGAATTCCGATTCAAAATTTAATTCTTCTTAATCTTCATTGATCTCACATATTTTGTTGACCGACAGAGCCTCGAGGAAAGCCTTCGGGGTGCTTCGAAGTTTGGTTAGTATTCTGTTTGGATGAGGTGCTCGTTGAGAAACTTCCTTTTTCAACATTGTCAATTCATTTTCCAACTTTTACAACATTTGGTTAGCTCTCTCATCTTTGGAACCCTAGGACTTGTCCTTTGTTAAAATATTCTTAATATTACATAACAAGATGAGGTCATCTTCTACCTTGATAAAAGTTCCTTGAGCATGGTCCAAATCTCGTGGTTGAATTCTCCATAGAAAGAAACTCACTTCAGGTGATTAAGCATTCACAAAGAACATCTTTAGATTATTTGTAGTAGGAAGAGTAATGATGGGAATCTTGTTGATCAACTTGTTGAATTTTTCCAAGAAGTCTGTCATTGAATCTTGCGGATATTTCTTCAACTAAGTAAGTTAATCAAGGAGGGAATGGGCATCTTCGGTGGTCTTGAATATTTATTTAAACTTCTTTTTTATACCACCCCAATTAGAGATTGAGTGTGAAGGAAAATAGTAGAACCAATCCACTAAAACTTCTTATGATGTTTCCACGAACAACTAAACTACAACATCTTCATGTTGCGCTTCACGGATGCCACAGGCTATGATGAATGTTGTGCTATGATTTCCAGGACAATTTTTGCCATATCCATAGAATTTCAGAAAGTTATTTCTTGATCCTTGTGGAAGTTCATGGAGTGGTGGAACCAAAGTGATCCGTAAGCATCTACTTTGGAACTCTAAGAATCACACAACTATCTTTGTTCTACTTTCAACTTTGGAAAATGACAGATTTGCTTGAAATTTAGAGCTTTGTGACTAATTATCTAGCGATATAGAAAGGAAATTATAGAGAAGGAAATAATTAAAACTTCAACACCAACAATTTTATCCTGGAAACCTCTAATGGAGGAAAACTAGTTGGGAAGGGCAAATGCTCTTTCTTCCTTGGTCTAATATAGACAATTACTGATTACAATAAGTATGAAAAGAAGCAACAATGTAAACCTTATCTCTAATTACTTGTTTGCTCTGTTTCTACACCTTGCTCCTACAATTCCATTCCTGCACTGAAGATCTTACTCACTGCTCTCATTAAACTCTACTTCTCAATCTCTTTGGATCTTTGAATGCCTATTCTCTTGTTCCTTTCATGCATTTATAGGCCTTCACATGTCCTCCCATGCACTGGAGAATGTGAAAGGGAATGGAAGGGAAGAGACACGGCTAGGCACTTCAAATTCATGTCCATTCTCATTCTATTCTTCTTTAGTATTCAAAAGTATCGGGACCCTGCCTTGCCCTAAGTAGGCTGGTGGTCTTAGGACCACCCTACTTTGGCCTGAAACTGGTTGAGCGGCGGTTCCTTCCAGAACCTCTGTTTACCTCATTTTATTTACTTTTCTTGTTTCTCCTTCTCAGTTCTAATGGAAATGATGAAGTGGTGTGTTTTTCTGGATCCCTATGGATCATACCTCCCCTACTTAGGAGGATTTTTGTCCCACAAAAGCTTAGTGGGGGGAGTGGTAGAGAATCGAATCCCTCTCGTGCTCATTCGAGTACCACTTTGGGTAAGCCTTGGTGTCTTCTCTCGTGTAACCTGCCAAGACTCCTGTGGATCTCTAGTTTGTTGTTCTAGTGCTACATCCTCCTCCAGAGTTACCTCAAGTACAATCCTCTTTGGAAGGTAGCTTCTATATCTTTCCTTCTTTGTCATGCATAGATGACATTAGTGGATGCGAGCTCTTACAACTTACTATCGCATGCATCTGCATGAAGTAAGACCTAAAGGTTTCTTTTGCAACCTTCTCAAGTATGTCAAATGTCCCATAATGTAGTGGTTTAGTCCTTGCCTATCTTTATTTCTTGATATGGATCGACCGAATCCTCTCCAAGTGCACTGCTTGCTTTAGTCACCACTATTCCTTGTATCTCCTCTTCTTCTTACTACCCCATGGTCAGGTCGGTGAATCTGCGGGTAGATACGGTGACTGCATAGAAGTTTGTTTTGCTCCTTGAATGAGTAGTTCTGTGGTGGCTTCTTCTATAAAAACTGACAAGTGTTATCCAAATTCTCCACCCTTTGGTTAGAAATATCTATGCTCTCATGCCCATTTTGTTTTTCTTCCAATGAAAGCAAACAAAAATGACAATTTTCCTGGATAAGTCTTGGTGCTTGGTTGGAACTTACCATAGCTTTCTTTGATTTGTCTGGTGTGCTCTGATGTTAAAACTGACTCCGTCCTTGATCCATCTGTACCAGTTCTCCCTCCTTGTGAATATAGCATCCTTGGCATATAATTAAGGACTTCTAAAGACAACGTCAAATGCATCAAGTGGAATAATATCAGCCTCTAATACATCTATGTATTGGGTATTTATCCCAAACTAAAACTTACACTTCCTTGTAACTTGTATTTCTACACCCTTCTTCACCCATCCTAGTGGGTATGGATGTGGATGCACGTAAGTATCTAGACCAAGCTGTTCTACAACCACATCAGAAATCAAATTTGACTGAGAACCAGAATCTACTAAATTGTTTACCTTAGTCTTCTTGATTTGGATTCTGATTTGAAATAGCTTACTCATCTCTTCTTCTTCTCTCTTGCCCCATACATGTTAGTGGCCATGCATCCTAGCCTCTCATCTACATCCAAATCATCCTCAATCTCCACCTCTCTTTCTATCTTCACAGTAGCCATGGATTTCTTGAAATCCTTGGTTTGGTGCTTTGGGTGCAATTCTGGATGGAACTTCCAACATGTGGTGTCAGTATGCCCATTTACATCAAAATTCTTACAAAAATTCTTAGGATATTTACAAGTATGCAAAACAGTAGTTGTATGTTTACCTTTCCATTTACCTTTGCTACTTGTCTTCCCTTATTCTTTGTCTGCTATTCTATTGACTTTGGTCTCTCTTAGGCTCTATTTCTCCTTGCTTCTTCTCGTCATCAATGTAGTATGCTTTTACACAAGCTTCATTGAGATCCTCATACTTCATGGAGATTACCTTCCTTCAAAGGTGAATGTGGAGTCCTCCCAAATACTTGGTCATAATGTCCTCATCCTCTAAGTCCATATTAACAACATGTCTTGTCTCCAAAATTCCACAGTGTAGTCTTGCACGCTTTGACCGCTGCTGCGTACTGTCTAAAGTATCGCCACTTAATCATCATGTTAGTCTTATGGCCAATAGGATAGAAGTTAGCTCTTATCAATTCTTTAAAACCTTTATAAGTACTGACAATTGGACATTTCTTCTTCTCACAAGTGGCTAGATGGGTTTCCCACCAAACCAGAGCATGACCATCCATTTTGAAACTTGCAAAGGTGATCCTTTGTGCCTCGGTGACATTATGCACCCTAAAATAGTCTTCCATTTGTTTTAGCCATTTATCCGATGATGCATCTACTTGTCCTTTAAAATTCTTTATTTCCACTTTTGTTTAAAATTTAAAAGGTGTATGTGTAGATTTTACCTTCTCGCTTACAATTGGCATCTCTTCATACTCTTCCCATTCTTCCTTTTCGTGGCTCTTTCCGATATCAAATTTTCAGCTAGTTCTCGAACCACCGAGTCCATGGAATATTTTTTTTTGAAGCCGTCTTTTGCAGATCTGAAATCTCTTCTTATTTTCTATGCAATCTATCCATCATGATCTCTAACATCTCGACTCTACTGAGACCAATTTCTCTTCCTCCATTTGAGCTCAAATTCTGTTTCCACTTCTTCGTAGAAATATCTGGCTCGCAAGGTAAAAATTCTTCACCTTTGGACCTTTTCACTATCATAGAAAATCAAAAGAAAGATTATAATACCACAGATCCTGGATATATAATCAGCTCGATACCAAAATGTTAAAGTAAAACTTCTACTTTGGAATCTATGCGAATCCAACAACTATGTTGTTCTACTTTCAACTTTGGAAAATGATAGATTTGCTTGAAATTTAGAGCTTCGTGATTGATTATCTAGTGCTATAGAAAGGAAATTGTAGAGAAGGAAATAATTCAAACTTCAACACCAACAATTTTATCCTGGAAACCTCCAATGGAGGAAAACCAGTTGGGAAGGGCAATTGCTCTTTCTTCCCACTTTTATTGGTCTAATATAGACAATTACAGATTACAATAAGTATGAAAAGAAGCAACAATGTAAACCTTCTCTCCAATTACTTGCTTGCTTTGTTTCTACACCTTGCTCCTACAATTCCATTCCAACACTGAAGATCTTGCTCACTGCTCTCATTAAACTCTGCTTCTCGATCTCTTTGGATCTTCGAATGCCTATTCTCTTGTTCCTTTCATGCATTTATAGGCCTTCACATGTCCTCCCATGCACTGGAGAATGTGAAAGGGCATGGAAGGGAAGAGACACAACTAGGTACTTCAAATTCATATCCATTCGTGTTCCATTCTTCTTTTCTGTTCGAAAGTATCAGGACCGCCGCCTTAGTTGGGTGGTGGTTTTGAAACCGCCACTCTACACTGCAGTGGTGGTTCCTTCCAGAACCTCCATTTACCTCATTTTATTTAATTTTCTTGTTTCTCCTTGGTGCTGATGGAAATGATGAAGTGTGTTTTTATGGATCCCTATGGATCACAGAGCCAACAAACAAGTGTTTTGTCCCCATGGCACATGTGCTTGTGCTGCCATTTCTTTTTCTTCTCATTCTTCTTTTCTTTATCCTTTAGGAGGAATGGGGACTCATGGTTCAATAGATGGTTCTTAAATATGACCTTCAAGAATATTTTTAGGAACTTGTCTTCTTTCTAGCACGATGGGAAGTCTAAAATCAGATCTTTGTTATTCCTCGAATGCGGGGTCAACAACACCACCTACATGATCAGCCCAAGTGTACCTTCTTTTTAGCATATTTTCTCAAGTTCTTAGGAAGTATTGAAACTTGAAAAGTTCATATTTATCAAAAGGATTGCAAAGATGCTTTTGATTGTTTGAATGGTAATTTTTAATTTTTGTTTTCTTTTTGTATTTTCAGAAATCTTATACGGGTGGAAGAGGGCACACCTCTCCCTAGAAGAGTGTAGTTTCACAAATAGAGACGAAAGCTTGTATAATTTATTAATGTGAAATCAATCCCTTACAATAGTGTAGGCTACAATATTTATACATATTGGATAGCCTGGATACAAACAAATATGGAGTTGTAACTATGCAACAACAAACTAAAATACAGTAGCTTCCAAAATACATCGGGAAGCATAAATGAATAATGACATAATTGTTATAACAACATAAAAATTATACTCGTGAAAATAATAAGACAAATATGGTTAATAAAACCATATAACATTATACAACAATAATTAATTAATAACAATAGTTAAATAATTAATTATACAATGCATAATTAATTATCCTAACATTCCCCCCCTTAATTTTGCATTGTCTCAAGGGATGAGGAGAGGAACTCTACAATAACTCAAACTTGTCATGTGCAAGTGACTTCGTGAAGATATCTGCTCTTTATTCAGTTGTTGGACAAAACTAAAGTTGTATATTGTGCTTCAACACATGATCACGTATGAAATGAACATGTACCTCAATGTGTTTTGTTCTTTCATGAAAAATTGGATTACGAACAAGTTTGAGAACACCATTGTCAACATACATGGTGGTCATTTTTTTCTTGTGGTATTCAAGTCCTTTAAGTAAGTGACATAGCCAAATCGCTTCACGAGATAGCTTCTCTTGCAGAATGATACTCATCTTCTATGGAAGAATGATAGACAACGTGTTGTTTCTTGCTTCCCCATGATATTGGTCTAGATAACATAAAGAATACAAATCTTGAAGTGGATTTTCTATCATCAATATTACTGCATGATCCGAATCGAATATCTGACAAGAAGAAGTTGTCATTCTTCTTGTATTCTAGATCAAGATCCATTGATCCTTTGAGATAACTCAAGATGTGCCTTGCTTTACTTTCCAATGAAAAAATTTGGGTTCTGCATGAACCTAGATAGATAGCTCACCTGCGCCTGATATCTGGTCTAGTTTACGTTAGGTAAATGAGGCTCTCAATCAATCTGCCCAGATAGAGAGTTGCATTTACCTCGGGAGATGGATCACGAATGAGATAAATGTGTCTCATTCTCCATAGGTGTAGTAATCGGTGTGCAATCCATCATCCTGAATTTCTTGAGCATTGTCTTGGTATATTTCATCGAGAAACAAATATGTGATTCTCTTTCTTCCATACTTCTAATCAAGACAATAGTGTATTAGCCGAGATTTGTCATGTTGAACGATCGATTAAGATCTTTCTTCATTGCATCGATCATCCTCACTGGATTGCCAGTGATGACTAGATCATCGACATAGACAACAACAATCACAATCTCCCCCCTTGCTTTTTGAGGTAAAGATTGGGATCCTATGGATTTCTAACAAATCCATGTTCTACAAGATGCTCATCAATTTTTATGTACCATGCCCGTGGTTTTGTTTGAAGCCATACGAGAGATTTCTCTCAGTCCGCATTCCTTTGCTTCTTGACTAGGTACTACATATCCCTCTAGTTGAGTGATGTAGACTTCTTCTTGTAAATTTCCATTCGGGGAAGGAAATTTTTATGTCCATCGATGGAATTTCCAACCAAACTGTGCAACTAGAGAAAATATCATCACGATCATCTTGATCTTAGTTGTGGAAGAAAATGTCTCCTCGTAGTTGCCTTATTTTTATGCATACCCCTTTACTACTAGTTGTGCTTTGTACTTTTCCTCTGTCTCATTTTATTTGTACTTTGTTTTGAATATCCATCTACATCAATGGGTTTCTTCCTTGGTGGAAGATCAACAATTTGTCAAGTGTTATTTTCATTACTAAGCTGATATTCGAGTCCATGACATCTTTCCAAGCTTTTGACTATAGGGCTTCTGGAATGTAGAGGGCTCATCGGACTTGATAAATCTACTCATCAAAGCAAAGTTAACTTCTTCATTGCTGCTATATTGCAAGTCCGTGGTCTAGGGGGTGGATGTATCCCGGTGGAGCATCCATTCTTGCATCTCGTAATGTGCTACTACACCACTTGGGCATGTCTTTGAAGCTGTTCCCATGGGTCGTGGTTCTATCAGATCATCACCAACATCCCCATCATCACTTTCATCATCTGTGGGAACATCATCTTTAGTTTTAAAGCTGTGAAGAATCTACATTAGGTGAGTGCGGAGGAGGTGACTTTGCTTCCTTCTTTTCAAAAAAATAAACATCTCGAGTGTAGATTTTTATGGTATTTGGATCCATCAATCTATACCAAGAGTCTCTTCTTTGTACCCAATGAAGATGATTTTTGTGACTTATGTCCAATTTATGTCTGTTTTTTCTTGGGTATGTGCATACTTTCTTTGCACCTGAATACTCTAAGGTGTGCAATAGATGGTTTTGCTTTGACCATGCTTCTTGTGGTGTTACTCCGTCAAGAGCAACTGTGGGCACTCTGCTTAACAAATACAGTGTTGTCTTTCCTACTTTTCCTGAGAATGTCTTTACAAGTCCGAGTCATCGATCATGCATTGCACCATTTCCATGATAGTATGATTTCTTCTCTCAACAACACCATTCTACTACGATGTGTGTGGAGGAGGCATTTGTCAACGAATCCCATGAGTTTGTAGGTAGTCTTTGAACTCATTATTGGTGAATTCCCCCTCGATCTGAGTGGAGAGTTATGATGTGATGACCAGTTTTGTTCTCAACAACTACTTTGAACTTTTTGAAGGTTTCAAAAGCTTCACTTTTCTTGCGAAGACAAAAAATACACATTTTTCTTGAATAGTCATCAACACAAAGCATGAAGTATTGAAATCCAGAATGACTTGGTTGCATCGGACCACAAAGATCGGTATGAACCAGATCAAGCTTACCATGAGCTCGATATGTACTTTTCTGGAATGAGGCTCTATATTGTTTTCTGCTAGACAGTGAGGACACTTGTCTATATCCTTCTGAAGAGATGGTAACCCATGTACCATATATTGACTGGCGAAGTGTCTCAAGATACTTGAAACTAACATGACCAAGTCTCCGATGCCACAACTGTGTTGAGGTAGAGTTCTTAGCCACAAGTTCCTGATCATCTCTGTGGAAAAAATAAAGCTAGAACATGCATCCCACATTGGAGGCTTTTGCAACTATTTTTGAGCCTCGTGATTTGTCTCAAATCAAACACATTTTCTTGCCAGAATGACTATTAAATTCAATTTTTAAGTTGTGATCTAGGAGTTTTGACTGACTGAAAATAGATTCTTTTTCAACCTAAGGACATATAAGACATCTGATAATCTGCAGTTGTATGAACCAAGGGGTAGAGAAATGTTCCCAATCCTCTGAATTGTATATGAAGAATCATCTCCCAACGAAACATGGTTTTTGAAGGTGTGTCCCTCATTGAAGTAAACTAGTCTCTGTGGCCGGTCATGTGTCGAGTGGATCCCGAATCAACATACCAGACATCAATAGATGATGTGGAGGGTTCACTTGATTGCAAAGCGATTACAAGAAGTCTTCATTATCTGAATATTATTCTTGCTCAACAATATTTCCTTGTTGATGGGGTCTTCTTTTCCAGTTCCCCTTTTTCTTCCCTTGATTGTAGTTAGAATGTCCCTTGTGAGATTGTTGTTGTGGAGGTCAGAGTTACTTGATGAACCTTTCTTGTATGTATTATACCAACAATCTTGTCACTCATTTCCTCTTTACTGAGATTGGACATTGCTTCTTTTGTTGTTTATCCCCTTGATGTTGATACTTGATTCGATGTTGGAAATTTTGATAGGAATTATGTTTTTCTTTACCTTTTCCTTTCCATTTTTGATGTGAAGAAATTTCCTACTCTTCTTCATCATCCTTATTATGCATGGCTTCCTCTTGTTGCAGTAGGTTTACTAGTTTGTCAAAACTAACTGTCATATCTGACACGTTTAGTGTTGTTACAAAAATGCGGTAAGAAGAGGGGAGTGCTCTTAGAACAATGGGAATGAGAACATCATCTGTGACCACTTCTCCCAGGGCTAGAAATGAATCCCTTAACTCTGCAACTTTTCTTAAGAAAGCTTCAATTTTCTCATTTTGCTTGAACTTCAATGTGTGTAATTGACTCTGCAAATTCAATATGACATTCTTGTTTTTGGCCTCATATACTGTGCTCAAATTATCCCACGCTTCTTTGGATGTTTTGGCATCTCAAATTTGGGGTTGCACATCATTAGACACTCCAAATAAGATGATGAGTTTGGCCTTTTGATCTGCTTTATCTAAGCTCGCGTCATTTATTGTGTCATATTAGTAGTTAATGCGGTCAAAGTACCATTCACAACAGACCAAATCTCTTCAAATTCAAGATGAGTCTTGATTTTTGTCTTCCATGAAACATAGTTGCAACTCCATATTTTTTTGTATTCATGCTATCCAATATGTATAAATATTGTAGCCTACACTATTGTAAGCGATTGATTTCACATTAATAAATTATACAGGCTTCTGTCCCTATTTGTGAAACTACATTTGGTACCAGAGCTGGTTGAAGCTCTTGGCAAGGTTGGAGAGAGGTTACAGAGGAAGGAAAAGTTTTGGAGAAGAAAACTACTTCATAAGAGAGCCCGTGTTGCCTCCATGACTTTGAAGAAATTTCTACAATGCCACAACCTCCTGTGTGATATCCAGGTAAACGTAAAGCAATTTTTTTGCCTTGGTGCCCTCTACACCAGGAAAATTTGTTTCTGGAACTCTCAAAATTTTTCCCATTAGGGGCTTTGTCACTAAATAAGGTGACAATATTAGCTTTGGCTAATACTAGCAGGCTATTGTAATTGGTGGGTGTGTGTTTTTTTCTAGAAGTGTCTCTCCCCATCGAGGTGTAGAGCTTAAAATCAAGCCAAACAATGAGTTGTACTTAGGTGAGTTGAACGTCTTGTAACCAAGCCATACGTAAGTGCATTGGCGAGCCATGTATAGCTGAGATGACTGTTTTCATTGAGGAGAGAAAACCAACAATGTGCCGAGCTCTGTATTAACATACTTGAGTTGATTACTACCCTTGTAACCTACTTCACGCATTGGATTTGCATTAAATAACCCTACTACAACTCAAACATAGGTATCAATAAATGATGGGATGTGCTTTTCAAAGGCCGAGCCCCTCCTAGATTATTTCTCGAGTCACCTATTGCAACCTCCCGCATAAATACTTAAACCCTGTGAGATCAATCGAGGTACATTGGTTTTGATTGGTGAGTTGCAGCTCCATAATGTAGACCCTGCAACAAGGCGACCAAGGTCAGCGTTGCGACACTGCACAAGGAAAAAACCAAAAAATGGTGAGAAATACAATACAAACTACACAAATAGAGAATGGATACAGGAGAGGAACAAACATTGGTGCATCCTCCATCCACAAGACCTACAAAAGAAAAACAAGTCAAAGGAATAACAAAAAACAACACAACGATATGTGAAAGCTATAAAGCGACAACAGTTCCATATAAAGCGATGGAGGCAATTAAAAAAACAAAGACATGGAGATAAGGTTCAGATCCGAAACATGTAACAAACCTAGAACCACCCTCCTACACCTCAGCAAAGCCATGTGATATCTCCTAGTCGGCAGCTATGTCATGTTTGTTTTTCATGAGGTGAGTCGATAATCCTATTTATTAAATACAATATGCTTCATTTTATAGCATAACAACAAAAGTGGCCAAGGTGGTTAGACCAATAGACTTGTGGAAAGAAGGTGAGGGGTTCGACCTCCACCTCAAAACAATTTTTTTTTCAATATTGAAGTTTAGAGGAAAAATTGGAAAACTGCCAAACTTGGAGGAGAACTTAGCGAAAAAAAAAAAATGAGCTTAGTTACAACTAAACGAGGCTTGTAAAATTTTTAGCGAAAAACCCTATTTTTCGGGATTTTTTTTCTCTTATTAGGCCTGTTTTTGATTTAGGACAAAATTGACAAAAGGAGGAAGTCTTGGAAAAATCCATTTTAAGCAAGTTTTTACTGAGTTTTTGCTCATAAGGTTGTATTGGGCTCCAGAGGCCACTAGGGCCCACAAAACAATTTTTTTTTTCCTGCCATTCAATTTTTTCAAATTTTTTGAATGTAATTGTATGCTTCAGTATATTGTACTAATTTTCAGGTTGCCATAGTTAACCAAAATTTTTGTAGCTCGCTCATAAATTGGTAGAATATTGTACTAAAAATAATAAAATTTGGTTAAAAAACACTCACGAGATCTTAGATCTCATTCATAGTTTTCGGTATATACGAGTGCCTCTGGGGAGCGCTTATGGGTAAAGCCATCGTGACTACTACTACACTTAACGCCTAATATAGCTACAACAATGTCATCGGGAAATGACCCTTTAAATTGATGGGTAGTAAGTACATGGGGAAAAATATATATTTTTAATTTTGTGAGCGCATGGAAATAAATTTTCTGGTGCGAGAGGGCACCAAGGAAAAAAAAAAATCTTTACGTTTACCTAGACATCACACATAAGGTTGTGGGGTGCTGCAGGGAGTTCTTGGGAAGCTGTGGGAGGCAACACTGGCTCTCATGTGAAGCAGTTTTCTTCTCTAAAACTTTTCCTTCCTCTGCAACCTCTCTCTAACCTTGCTAGGAGCTTCAACCAGATCTGATACCAAATGTAGTTTCACAAATAGGGACAAAATCCTGTGTAATTTATTAATGTGAAATCAATCCCTTACAATAGTGCAAGCTTCAATATTTATACATATTGAATAGCTTGGATACAAACTAAAATACAGTAGCTTCCAAAATACATATGGGAAGCACAAATGAATAATGACATAATTGTTATAACAACATAACAATTATACCTTAGGAAATAATTAAGAAAAATATGGTTAATAAAACCATATAACATTATATAACAATAATTAAATAATTAATTATACAATGCATAATTAATTATCCTAGCAAAGAGTCACCAAAAAAATTGGTGAAATAATTTTTCGTATGGAAAATTATGTGTTTCCACCAACACTCATGGGGCTACACCCCTCCTTGTGTATGGGGAGGCTCCCATTATTGAATGTAACTATCCTAATTATATATAAATGTTGTGGGGTGGCAAAATAGGTTGGGGATCACACAGACACACTTCACTAAACATGTGGCAAAGTGCTTGTATGGGGTACAAGGGAGAAAATTGTAGTGATGAGGGATAAATGAGAGGAATTAGGAGAGGGGAGGTTATCGTTGTGAGTAGGAAATAAAAAATTTCAAACCTTATAACCAAAGTAGTTCAACATTTAATTGGAGGAAAGCAATAATGAAGAACCTAGTGAGACTAAAAAATATAGACACATAGTTCTTTAGATTCATTTATCAAGGACACCAAGTTCCTTCTTGATCACCATACTTGTAAAGTTGTAGAAAGAGAGAATAGAGGAAACATGAGAAAATAAAATGGAAGAATGTAGATTTTATTTCTTGTGTTGGTGATACAAAGTTCAACATCCAAAACACAATTCATAATTGCTACAAAGTAGAAATTTTCAAAATCTAGGATCCTTTGGAATGGAGAAGCCATCCCAATTTATAGCATTGTGAATTGACCTTTCATCTCCCCACATGACTCTTCATGTTCCTATTCTACTTGTGACCTTTCAATTTCCCCTAGAAGAGAAAAATTAAGTATCTCTCTTATAATTTTGAGAGAATAATTTTACAAATTACAAATATTGTCACTTAAGTAAATAAGACAAAATACAATGATTATATACAAAAAAAAGAAGAAAGGGAGAGAAGATGAGAGGGGAAAGGGATTGAATGATCCATTGAAGAAGATCTTTTTTGATCTAAAGCATGATGATCACCATCTTCTCCTTTTGCAAGATGCACAGACACCTCAATCCGTTGAAAGAATGTTGAGAAACACTGTTGCAAGACCTCCTGAGGTGAGATCCTAAAGGAAGAAGGATGAGCTATTTCCTAGCTCACTTGACTTAACCAAATTACCCATCTCTCCTAGCTCAACTCAACTTATTCATTGAGCTCAACTCAACCAACTCACTTCAACCCACCTAGCTCATTAGCTCACCCAGTTCACCGAGTTCAACTCACTTGGCTCACTGAGCTTACTTCAACCAAATCACTAAGAGATGATGATGGATCCAACTTGACCAATGAGATATGATGACCTATTTTGATGAATCAATGGAGTCCTTGACACCCTTTTAATCTTTTTCAGTTACTCAATGATCTGGATTTCCTTTGTTATGCTTCACCATGCTCCAGGAGCACAATTGTGATCAAAAGATGCTTCCAAGACTCTTATGGAGGTTTCATTTCTCTTTTTGAGCTATGAGATCATCATAAAACCATATGAATAGCTCAAAAGTGGAAATATGAGTGAAAATGGGGCCAATCTGTAACTTTCTGCATCCAAAATGGATACTTTCTATTTTTAGCACGTAGGTTGGGGACCTGCTATTTTGGGACATATCTCTTGTTTTTCTCAAATATGACCTTCTAAACCTTATGAAACATTTCAATTCTCCTATGTTGATGATGCATTTCTATTTTTAGCCACTTTCTATTTCTATCACATGCTTTTCCAAACTTACAATTTTGGGAAAATCGATAATTTTACCCTGCTTACCATTCTGCACTGTTTCTAGGTGTTCTGGGTGATTAGAGCTTGAAAATTGAGGGAATTACTATTTTTAGCATGTGAAGGGGCATGGAATATTCTATTTTTAGTAAGTGATAAAAATGACATTGGTTTGTGATAGAATCACTATTTTTAGATTTGGCTTTTGTTGCGATCTCGTCTTTGTAAATTTCACTTGTGTTTTACCTATTGGAATGTTTGAAAATAAAAAAACAATTTTCAGAGGTAGGGTTTACGGGCATCATGGGAATGAAGCTGCCATGAAATCCATTAATGGATTAATTAATATTCCTTTATCAAATAGATGCTCTGTTGAAGAAACTTCAACTCAAACCCTTGGTATGATCATCTTCCTTGTTCATTGGAATTGAGAAAGGATTCGTTTTTGCAATGGAAGATGCTCTGGAAGAATTTTAACAGAGTTCCTGATGAGTTATCATGAAAATATGAGGTGGTTAGGAGTTATTTTGTGTTTTAGAACTTTAGCAACACTTTTGGTTCACGGGAGAGGAAGAAGAGAGAAGCAACAAGATAAAAAGACTTAGCCAAATTTTGGTTTTGATAATCTTGGTATAGGGAGAGTTTTATTATTCCCTCTATCCCTAATGGACAGGTATAAGAGGGACACAAAAATTCACCCTCACATGGGCTTGACAAGTAGTAGCTTTCGATTGGGCGAGAGGGGAATGAGGCAAAACAATCCATTAAATAACCAAGGCTGAGATGGGGTCACATAGAAGACAAGACTTAGAGTAAGAGAGGGGAAGAATAGAATGAGAGTCAGATTGGGATAGTGAAAAGAGGGCCAAAAATGTGCCCTCATGTGGTGATGACAAGTGGCGCAACGTGATTTGGTGAGGGGGAAGTGAGGAAAGGGCTAGAAAGAGGTAGTTTAGCACTGGGGCTAGTTTGAGGTCATATGAAGATCCGAGAGGAAGAAATGGGGTGGGAAATTTTTTTTCCCCTCTGACCCTAAGGGATAGGGGTAGGAGGAACAATAAAATGTGCCATACACTTGCTCCTTAAAAAGCGATTAAGCACAAAACTTTACCTGCAAGAGAGGTAACTTGAAAGTTTGATTGCGAGAGCTCAAGGAGGTATTTTACGGTGATTATTTATATAAAATTAAATCAAAAAAATATTACAAGATATATGGTATTGGTACCAATATCCAATTATTCCTGAAACCTCCTCAAAAAGCTCCTTATTTCTTGGGATATTTGGGCATGTCTGCTGAAAATAAGATCGGAAAAAAGAGCTCGAGTCTTGTGTAAAATGTGAAAGTTCCATAATTTAGAGAATCCTTCAATATTTATAATGAGTACTTATTTTCCTCCTAAATCTCTATGGAGCTCTCACAATCATCCACCGAAGCTCATGTACTATTTTGAACTACAAGCTCCTTCACCTTTAAAACCCACTTTTATTATACTTGTTCCTAAACCTTCAAATCTTCCCTAAACTTTCCTAAATCACTTGAAACATTATCACAGATATGTAACACAATATCTAGATGAGTTTTAGACTTTATTTATATCTTGAAGGATGAGCACTATCCTTGGAACAACCATAATTAGCCATTCTAGACCTCTTTGTGAGAAACTAGCCGTTTGGAAGCATTTCACTGTTTGAAATTGCTGACCTTGTCACATCATTCCAAACACATGTAATTGTTTATTAGTCATCTTGGAGTACTTATAAGGTCAAACTGGACATGACACAATTGAAATACCGACCAAGGGGGCTTGAAATACTTGGGAACAAATTTTTTAATTTGGATCTAGTTGTCATGCTTGAGAATTTCAAATTTTATGTTACACATTTACATGACAAAAATTGGATCTAGTTTGTGGACTTGTTTTTATCGAGTGCAATAATGAAAAGATAAATGGGAACTCCAAAATCTCAAGACATTGCGTGGACCAATGCCTTATCCATTGGGCTATATGAAGTCACTAAAAAGATATACCACACAACTTATTTTTCTTGAACACACACACACACGACAAGAAAAAAAAACACAAGACAAGAAGGGAAACACACAACACAATAAAAGCGATAAAATAAAAACACAAAAACAAAAGGGAAACATCCTAAATTACCTATGTACATGTGGGGACAACTCGCTTTCATCGAAGCACTTATTCGAACTGAGTGCCCACCCGTAAATGGGTATCACCGAATGCCATTATTCCACTAATCCATTGACACGTTCATTGAAGTATGAACCTCTCCTCATATTCTTGAGAAATCTAGAAGCATCAGTGTAATTGATGATCCATTCATTCATTCCATCACCTCGATGCTTTGAATGATTCGAAAATTATCAAGTTTTTATTCACATGATCTCGGACTCCTATAGGCTTATTTTATTTGCCGATAATTTTCTCCTTTTAAGTAATAAATTTAAAATTAATGCAAGCATATAATGAAAAATTGCACAATGATTGGTTACAGAGTTCGACAATTGCCTACATCTCTGGGTTCTTATCGAACCATTCCACTAGTCAAAACTTTTAAGTTACAATAGTAATTTCACAAGAAAACCTAATGGAAACTATTAAGAACTTGCTTAGAAGAATATCTAGACCTTCAGATGACAAGGGTGAAAAATAGCACCCGACTTCCCCTTTCTTGGCATATTCAGCAAGCTCTATGGCACCATCTCCACTATTCAGAATCCTTCGATTCTTGATCGGCCTTCTAGACGCTTCGTAACGCCCTATGGGACTCCGTTCAATATTCTAGGCTTCACAATAATTTGGTGTGGCGCTATGGGCCAAATAGGTAGTATTAATAACTCCTAGTCATAATAATTTTAATTTACTATTGCCTAAAAAATAATAGGTCAATAATAATTAAAATAATAATGCCTAAATAAATTAGGACTTCACACAACTATGATGTTGACATAATATCTAACTCTCCTCTTAGCTCGATCTCCACCTTTCAAAGCTCTAGGAATGAGATTCCAAGTTGTGTGTGTGTGTGTGTGTGTGTCCTTTACAAAGAAATGGGTCCTAAAACAATGCATTTAAAAAATTATCTAAGGCCAATATTAGCCTCACCGTGGCATGTAAAATGGGATAATATCCCATAGTGGGTGGCTTAGCATATTTAATGGGATAAAAACCCATGTTGGCGGATATGGTTAAGTGGGTTAATCCCACATTTGGTGGCATTTGTTGTTACTAAGGTATTTAATACCTTAGCCTCCCCTCTCCTCTCACGTGGAAACATCCACGCATGGGCCTTTGCCCCACCACTGCTTACCACCTATCCACCATGTGGATTTAGCATAACTTGGGGGTTTGGAGGATTATGTGGGCTGACCACTATGTTTAATTCACCCATTGTGTGGGCCAAGCGGTTAGCAAGTTGGAATGTCTACCCACGTGGGTGGTAATGTGGTCTCACCAAGATAATAGAAATTTGACCCATACATTGTGGCATAGAAAATAATTAACTCGGTCAATAGCTCGATGTGTAACTCGATCCATAACATAGTCCATTTGTATTCTATTTATAGGTAAATTGAGTGAATTTTATGAGTGGTGGCAAGCCACGTGGTGGGCATGGACCCACCACATCGGTGATAATACCATAGTCCACACGGCGGCTGGGCTCCCCTCCGTTAAAAAAGTTGAGCCTCTTGCTCCCATGAGCTATATCATTTTATGACCGTCGAAGACTGGAGATTGAAAACCAACAAACAACTCCCTTTTCCTTTTCACCACGTGTCACAATGCCCTTGGTCCAATATTGACATGTTGACCAGAGTTGACTTTCTTGTTAATTGAACTTTGACAGGACATAACTAGAGCTCCCAATGTCCTGCATTTTTCACGTTCTTATAGTTGTCAGAAATCTCTCAAAAATATCTTCTACACTGACACAATTTAGGGATAATTAGGAAACTTTTGATATACAAAATGATCCCCTAATCATCGACACACTATTTATGGCTTCTCCTTAATTCTCAGGTTTTTTCCACTTGATGATTTTTTATCGTTGCCATGAAGATGATTCTTGATTATACTTGATTTATCATTTCCATACCAAGAAAGGTTTTCTTCATTATGCATATGCTTCATGACCACCACTCCCATGGGTTGATTCTTACCAAATGTTTTGGAAACTTCATTATTTCCACTAGCCTCTTGATTTTCTTGGTTTCTCAATTAATAAAGAAATAATCTTTCTCAGACTCTGCTTTTTGCAACATGCTGCCCTATGTAGTGTGGCATGTGCATTACATCATTCTATTGGAAATATAATGAGCTCAATATTGGGCATGCAACATGGAAAATATCATCTTCTTTGCTTCGTCCATTTTGGGATTTGTCATCCATTTTTATGTTGAGAGCATCCTTATCTTAGGAAGAATGAGCAATGAAAGGTTGAAGTATATTGAGAATGTTTCCATTTTGAACAAAATCAGCCTTAGGACCAAGAAACATTCCATCTCTCCATTTTTTGTCAAGAATGTTTTTGTCCTCATGAAAAGGGAATGAACACAACATTGGAATTGAAATGTTGTCATTATCTTTTTCTGATCTTGATCACCGAGAACCAAGAAATCCATTTCTGTGATGAAATCATCATCTCCTTGAATAGATTCATGTTCGAGAGGTAGAAATATGTTGTCATTCTCATATTTCTTGTCATCTTCTTCAATGAGAAAGATAAGTCTTCATATTCACAAGCATACTCATTGTATGAAAACTCATATTGATAATCAAAAACATGATAGGAAACATTAGAATCACCTTTCAAGAAATTGTTGAGAATCATTCCTTCTTCTTGATCTACATTTCTCTTTACTTCAATATTTCTTTGTTACAAGTCGAGGATCTCATTGCCATCATCGAATCCAGTGGAGAAACTTCATTTATGCTCTCATCCCATGAGAAGTACACACTCTCAAACTCGATTTTGTAAAATCATCATGATTTTCTTTGATTATCTTCATGATTCTTGGACATTATTCCAACAACATGGGAAGATCAAGTTCATCTTGAAATTCATGAAAAAGTTACAAGGTTTGAAATTTCGGCACATCTTTGTTTGTCATTGGGTCATCTGGTCTTTAAATAATATACTTTATCTTCCTAATAGGAAGAATTTTATTTGTTTTAACATTTACTAGGATGGTGACATGTGATCAATTGAGTTGCATATATCCTCGACATCTTGACAAAAACTTGGCTGAATAACCTACCATATGAGGTAGACATATACACTATAAGGATACTTATTGGAATTTTTGTTAGGGAAATATGCCAATGCTACTTGAGCATATTTGATTTGACCCATAAGAGGAACTTATTTCATTTCCATGAAGAGGAAATGGAAAGAGGTAGGAGAATATTGGAGAGGCTGAGATATTTAGCAATTTTTTTAGGCATGACGTTGTTCGATGCACCAGAGTCAATGATGCAATTGTTTAGCTTATACCCATTGAATAAAAAAGCTATGTAGAAAGGTTCTACCTTCCTAGATTTGGAGGGTGTGGAGGTGAGAAAATTTAAAGATGGATTGGGTTGAGATACATGAGGTGGTTCTTTAGTGGCAACGTCTTTAAAACATGAAATAAAGCTACTTCTTTAGATATGTTGAATAAGTTTCTCAAGTTGTTTGGGATGAGTTCTCAAGTACTCAAATTCGGAAATTTGGACTTTTGATTTTTGAAATGGTCAATGATATCAAAGGATGAAGAGGTGGTAGGAACATCAGGGGTTGTGGAAGATTTGACATGGATGTTCTTAGGATTTGTAGAAATTGATTTTTCAAAAGAAGTTGAAGGAGACTTACTTAAAGAGGCAAAAGGATTCTTGGTTGAAGCAGTTTAATCTAGAGGACATATCGAGTCCATATGATTGAATTTTTTTCCAAAACCATTACAGTGTAGAAGAGTGTTTCAAGAGATTTATTTTGATATAGAGAACTCAAAAATGAATCTTGTATGCTAAAGATATCGCCCACTAAAATTTTCAGCCAACTTGCAAAATTTAGGGCTACGCACAAGTCTCTTGACTTGGATGTATGCACAACCGCCAAGTGGACTAATCACATTTTGAAAAGTGGCACAATGGGCATGAAGTAAAAATTGGGTTTTGGACATTGGTCTTCGACACTCATATATAGACAGGTGGACCCCGTTTTTTTGCTAGGGGCCCTCGGCCTGTGGTTGACACACTTTTTGTATGGAGGGTGTCATTACCACCAATTTCTCATTTTACCATTGTAATGATATTGTATATAAGTTCCACAATGTGATTCTACATGATGAATGTGGGATTTTCATTATAGGGTTAAAATCATTTGCATTGTGTCAAGACCAAGTTAACTCAGTAGCTCAATGAGTTGGGCATTGATTACTAAGGCATTGTATATGGGACGAGTTATATTACATGGTGGAAAACTCACCACATCTCAACGAGTTCTTTCTAACTACCAAGCCCACATCTTGTGTTATCCGCAAAAAACCAAGGCTCCATGCTATACTTAGCATGCCAACAATATATAACCAATGAATCAAAATTCAACCGACTATCATGAGGTCACATCTACTTGGGATGCCAAACAAACCTACTATGAATTTGTTTGGCAAGTCAAAGCAATAACCAATGCCTAAGTGGAAAATCAATGCCACATGACATCTACGTGGCTAACCAATCTAAGCCACAATAGAACAGAATTAGATGTGATGAAGGGCTAAACATAGCCAAACAATCCACGTGGTCGGAAAAATAATGCAAATGCGTGGCTACAACCACATGATTATAAAGTGGCCCACCTATTTTTAAATCCTCCAACAACTAAATCCGCGGTCAATGTGGGAGTTTCCTCACAATAGTTATAACGTTCGG
Source organism: Taxus wallichiana var. yunnanensis (assembly GCA_018340775.1). Taxonomy (NCBI): domain Eukaryota; kingdom Viridiplantae; phylum Streptophyta; class Pinopsida; order Cupressales; family Taxaceae; genus Taxus; species Taxus wallichiana. Next base: position 533,005,704 of record CM031236.1, read on the forward strand.
AAAAAATGGAGGAGGAGGGGGTCAAACTCATGACCCAAGAGTAGCTAAAAGATATCTCTGCCAACGCACCAAAGGGGTTCAACAAGTTATAAAACTAGCTCGCTGTTACTTCAAAACACTTTTGATAGTGACTTTCTAGAAGGCAACAAAGGCAATTTTTGAAAATATTAACTTTTGAGGCACTTAGAGTCATTTTCAGACTTCAATGTAAATTGGATAAGTGTTCTAAATTCCAATATGAAGACAATGATGTCATCATTTTCCCATGAAGTGCTATATTTTTCTGGTGTTGGGATTTTTCTGAATCAGTTGTAAAAGAATGCACTTGTGAGAATCTTTGCGAGAGCCATGATGGATTTGAGAACGTGTTTATGAGAAATTACAGAGTTCTACAAATCTGAATCAGCTCATTTATAGGTGACAAAGATCTATTATTCACTTCAGAAGGTAAAAATTGTACTTCAAGTGATATTTAATAGATCAATTCACAATTAAAGTGAATTCGAAGATGTAGCCGATTAGGTGAAATCCATTATCACGTGTGGAGTATTTATTTCAGTTCTACTATTTATTATCATTTCTCAATTCAAGTATGAAGGCATGAACAAATGATTAAACAAGGAAATTAACTGGAAAAATGGATTAAATTGAAATTTAGAATCCTTTATACAATGAGATAAATGTGTGTAAAAATCAATTTTGGATGAATTAAATCAGATTGATATGCATTGAAAATCAACTTGTGATCAATTTATAAATGACTTAAGATCATATTTTAATGATTTTTTTAATCAATCCTCTTGAATCACAAAAATTTGAGTTAAAAGGAAAATGATTGAATAAGAGGAAACTTAGAAAACAATGGATTTTAAAACACCTAAAAGTGAATCCATAATCATTTCTTGATCGATTTAAATCATAATTTTGAGTATCTAGTAAAATTTTAAAACAATACCCATGGGGTTAAAATGGTTTGAGATCAAGTTTTGGTCTCGAGCTGATTTAGCACATTGTTTTCTTTTAGTTGAATTTGATTTCTAGTTTGGTATTGTAATTTGGGCTCGATGTTTCCATTGGTGTGCGCAAAGTTTATAAGTATAGGTGTTGTAGGTAGTAACCATGGGGAAAACCTTGAAAAAGAAAGGCTAGACAATCTAGAAATCATAAATAGGTAGATTCGGGAAGAAAATGCATTCCTAAGATGCAAGTTGTATTCCATGGAGGAAAAAATAGCGATTTAAAATCGGAGATTTAATCGAGGATGATCTCTTGATGATATTACAATGTGGTGAACCGAAGAAGGATGTACCTTCCACTACAAATGCATCCACTATATGGCAGAAGAGTGCACTATAAGTATATAAGCACATAATTTATCCTACCATTTAAAATAAGATTAAGGTATTGTTCTAAGTGAATTTGAAAAGCACACAAAGGGAATTAGATCTAAATTACTAATTAAAATGGGATTTAATGGTAATGGCCTTGGTAAGGACAATCAAGGCATATCTAACTAAATACAAGTTGAGGACCGTCCTCATTTAGCAGGTTTGGGTTATGCTGATGGTGGGAAAATGGAAATTGGAGAAGGATTCAAAACCGTTGAAAGAAAAAAAGTTTTTGACAGTGAAGTGGCTTCCCCATTAGCATATGGTGAATCCTCATTCGACGAAGGATCTAGTAAGAGATCACCAAGAAGAGGTATCTAGATTCCTTCACCTTTTGTTTACCATAAGCATCTAGAAAATGGTAAAAATCTTGATCCACTCTTTCTATTTAAGAAATTTGGAAATGATATAAAAGAGATGTTATAAAATTATCCATGTACATTTTGTGGGATGTCTACCCATTGTGTATCCAATTATAGGAAGTGAAATTATCTATTGGAAAATATTTTGAGAGACCAGTATCCTAAACAGAGCTCATAAAAAAGTAGTTTGGGTAAGTTTCCTAAAAATGTGGACAAGAAATTTTGTAATCATTGTAACAAGAAAGGTCATGAGATTGAAAAATGTTGGCAGCTTCATCCTAGACAAAATTGGAAAATTATTAACAAGGAAAGCAATGTTAAACCAACAATTGTAAATATGAATCTTGTTGTGGTTCAGGTAAATGTTGAAGAAATTCCACCACGTAAAAAGGAAAATGTAATTAAATTTTTGGGTAAACAATCTCTCAATTATATGGTTATATAGCAATAATTGTTGATTAGCATGCCGATTAACAAAGCAATTTTGGGATTCCTGTTGAGTTGTAAAAAAGGAAATATTTCTCATGTATTTTAACTTTGATTTTAATGAAGCAACTTTGAAGGGGGAATCCAAATGACATGTTTAGCTTACTTGGAATTTTTTTCTCTTGAATATGGGTTTGGAAAACTTCATTGTGGAAACTTGACAACAACATATATAGAGATTGAGTATTATGTTGTTATTTCACATTGTGTAAATGTCTCATGTAGGCAATGTTTGTAAGTGTAATTATTATACAGATGTTTTGTGACCATGCATGATTTTTGCACATTTTATTAGTCCTTTATTTTGGGATTTAATATTTGTAATTGTCAAACATGGTTACAAATAGTATGTACAATTATTGCACTAAAAAAATGTGAGTTACATTTTGCATATTTGATAGTGGTGCAGGATCAGTGAACAAAAATGAATATGGCATTTTCAATTGTCATATCAGTTGTAGTATTGGCCATGGGTTATGTTACTTCTTAATGGATTATATATATATATATATATATATATATTGCAATTTTAAGCTTACCATGTTATAAACTGGGTTCCATGTGTTTGTGATATGCAGAGGACCTATTAACAGTTCAATTGGGTGAGTTTCCTTTTGGGGACCAAAATAGTGTTATTTGGGGGAGTGATCCAAAAGACATTTACGAGTTCATATGATTCCAAATTTCCCCAAAATCATTACTGATCTGAGAAGAAAGTTTTGATATATTTCCATTGATATAATGAACTCGAAAAATGGATCGTATCTTTAAAAATATCGCTCGTTGAAATTTTTAGGTAATGGTAAAATTTAGGGGCTACACATAGGTTTGCTAACTTAGACGCATCTACAACCACCAAGTGGAATAATCACATTTGAAAAGAAGTACAATGGGCATGAATTAAAAATTTGGGTTTTAGATGTTGGTCTTCGACACTCGTATCTACTATTTGTTGGATGGGGCCCTCAGCCAGGGTTGAAACACTTTTTATATGAAGGGGCGTCGTTGCCACCAATTCTTCATATTACCATTGTAATAATATTGCATATATGTGAAACCTTGTGATTTTGCAAGATGAATGTGGGATTTTCATTACAGGGTTAAAATCATTTGTATTGTGTAGACACCGAGTTAACTCAACAAACTCGACAAGTTGGGCATTGATTGGTAACACATTATATACAAGTTGAGTTACATTGTATGATGGCCAATTCACCACACCTTGGCAAGCTCTCTCTAATCGTCAAGCCCACATCTCGGGCTATCCATAAGAAACCAAGGGTCCAAACTATACTTAGCATGCTACTAACATACAACCGATAGGTCAACATTCAACCGGCTATCCACAAAGCCACATCTAGTGGCATGCCAAAAAAAAACCTATGAACCATTTGGTAGTGGAACAAACTAAGATGTGGAAAAGGGCTACACATAGTCAAGTGACCCACTTGATCAAAAAAATAATGCAAATGTGTGGCCTTAACCACATGATTATAAAGGAGCCCACCTATTTTTAATGCCTCCAACAACTAAACCCGAGGTCAATGTGATATTTTCCCCACAATAGTTATAACGATTGGCAAGAATGGAGGAGTACGGGGTTAAATTCATGACCCAAAAGTAGCTAAAAGATAGCTCTACCAACACACCAAAGGGGATCAATGAGTTATAAAACTAGCTCGCTGCTACCTAAACACACTTTTGACAATGACTGTAGAAGGAAACAAATGTGGTTTTTGGAAATCTTAATTTTTGGGGCACTTAGAGTCATTTTCAGACTTCGGTATAAGATGGAGAAGTGTTCTAAATTCCAAGATGAAGATAATTGTGTCATCATTTTCCAATGAAATGTTATAGTTTTCCTAGTGTAGGGGATTTTATGAATTAGTTTCACATAAAACATACTATGGAATCTTTTGAGAGCCATTGATGGATTTGAGAACATGTTTATGACAAATTTAAGAGTTCTACAAATCTGAATCAGCTCATTTATAGGTGACATAGATATATTATTTGTTAGAAGCACAATGGACGAGAGAGGGGGTGAATCAAGTACTAAAAATTACTTTTCAATTCATTTAAGATCACATACATGCATTGATTCATTCATCCATTAATCATCCATAACCATATGTGTGCATTATATATGTAACATCAAACACAAGAATATTAAATAAAGTACTCAACACAAGAACACCATATGTATGTAGGAAACCCTCATGGGGAAGAAAACCCAATGAAAATATGCTTATATCACATCAAGAAAATATTTTTAGTGAAACGCCAAATTCAAAAGGAGCACCAACCCCTGATTTAGTGAGGCACCAACCCCACAAGGAGCATCAACCCCTATTTTAGTAGAGCACTAACTCTACAAAGCAGCCGACCCATGATTTAGTGAGGCACCAACCCCACAAGGAGCACCAACCCATATTTTAGTAGAGCACTAACTCTACAAAGAGCACCAACCCCTAATTTAGTGAAGCACCCACTCCACAAGGAGGATAAAAACTCCTAGGATGACTAAGCACAAACTCATACACCTGAAGATCATTTATCTCTGATAATGCTGCTGCCATAATTGATAGAGATCACTTATTTAGCTCACATAACTTTGCTCAAACCCTAGATCTTAAATCTTGCTCTTTCTTTGTCTTCTTGGACTTGTCTTGCCTCTAAAAACTTGTACACATGTATTCAAAAATATTCAACCTATATAAAATCTGAACATCTCTCAAAATATTTCCCCATACCTAATATTCACTCACCTATGGGTCGCACTCTTCACCCATGCAAGTCTTTCTCACCAAATGAGCTTAAACATCACTTTTATATGCAATTATTCTTTCCAACCCAAAGGAGTTCAGTATTTCATGAAAAAATCTACCCATACACATTCATTACATTAAAATAATATCATTACAATGGTCACATATGACCCAAGTAGGTCGGCTAGACAAAAACAACATTTCATGCACCAAAGTGTCCCAAAATCCTTGTATTAGGATGACAAAAATTTCCTAATCCCAATTTTTTTAGTCAAGCTTTAAAAATAATCACACATGAATAAAATAAAATTTAACATACATATATGGTTGCAATTTATTTCAACCAATCATATTATTTTGTTTACTGGGCCCAGATTCCTTCTATAATTCTCAAAACAATTGTTTCTGCACCCTTCAAAGACTGGAAACTTCATAAGGTCACAATCTCACTTAAAAAAGATAAAACCATGCCATTTAACCACTTTATGTAAATTTAAAAAACTTTATAACGCTTCTAAGCAATTTATAAGTCATAAAACATCCATCTATTCAAACCACAACTACTTTTGCCTTCACCAAAACAACCTATAGAAAAAGTTGTTTCCAAAGGTTAGCTCATAAAAAAATTTATACATAAATTCAAGAACTAAACATGGATTTATTGGATGTAAAATTAATCCTGTTAATATTACGAGGTGATAGGAAGAATCACCAATCCATCTCATGTTTTGAAAAACATAAAACTTTCACTAGAACACATGTTGTCTTGAAGCGCAAAAATCTTCATGTCCAAATAATGACTTGGAAACCTTACCAAATCACTTAATCATGAGGAAAAAATCATGTAAATGTAAATATATTTGAATCCTATTTCTAACAAAACTTTAATAAAATTCAAACTACACCTGTAGCTCAAGTTATGCTCATTTTACTAAGCACTATTATTTGAGACCCCAAACCGCCCTTTGACCAGTCAACCTATTTGGACCTCAAAACACCATGTACCTAAATGAAAATGTCTTTAAACCTCCATTTAAATAAATAAAAAACTCCCAATAATCATGCACCATCAATTTTGCATGCTACTCCTTTGGACCATCTTGTCCTAAAACCTTCTTCTTTAGAAACTGCTATTTTTAGGTGGGGTCCACTCATCACCATGACCTTAACCATAAATTTATGGAAATACAAAGGATTCCTCTACAAAATCCAATCATCACTTTTTATGAAGTAATTAAAATTTGGTCACCATACTTTACTTTCTGCCAAATGCTCCTAGATAGGGTTTAACTAGGGTTTTAAACCATTTTAGCTTAACATTCGTTCATAAAAATATAACGATAAAATGACCTGATTATTTTTGTGAAACCTTATAAAATAACATTAGAATCTTCCAAGAAAGGAACAAGGTACCTTACAAACCACATTGTTCACAAAGAGCATTTGAAGTTGAACTTCGAGTTGGAAATACACTTGTTTTTACCCTATCTTACAAAATCAGTCATATCTTGCAAAATTCACATCATGGGAACCTAAAATTTTTTTGAGTGAGTCATGAATCATCCCTATAACATCTAAAATAATCATAATGTTAGCTCTATACCTTAATATCTCAAGTCATTGAGACTTACCTATGCTTGCATCTAGATCCTCACTATAGAAGCTAGGGTCAACTGAAATAATGCAATAATTGAACAAGAAACCTATGAAAATGACCCAAAAATACCTCATATGTCATGGTACACCTGAATGAATTCTTTCATGAACTCTTGTAGTTCAATCCACCTTTATCACACCTCTAAGTTGTTATACCTACTCATGATGAGCACTTATAACCAAGTTAACCACCTGTACCTACACTATGTCACTCTTTGTGATGCTTAAGAATCCTCAAAACATGATAACCAACATGTCAAAATGCTTCCCAAGCATGAAAAAATATCATCTTTGCCAAATTACACCTCTTAGGCACCTGTATAGGCTTGCAAGAGAAAACACACCTCACTAAATCCTAATGTAGCAACTGATATACATCTAAACCAATTTGAAAACACCATATACATCATCATAAAACATTCAAGTTGTCATTAATGTGGGTTTTAATCAATGACAACACCTATTAGGACACCATGCCAACATTATTCACTTCGGAAGGTAAATATTGTACTTCAAGTGATACTTAATAGATCGATTCACAATTAAAGTGAATACGGAGACGTAGCCCAACTGGGTGAAATCCATTATCATGTATGGACTATTTTGTTTATGTTATTCTATTTATTATCATTTCTCAATTTATTATGAAGGAATGAACAAATGATTAAACAAGGTAATTAACTGGAAAAATGGATTAAATTGAAATTTATAATCCTTTATCCACAACAGATAAATGTGTGCACAAATCAATTTCGGATGAATTAAATCAGATTGATATGCATTAAAAATCAACTTGTGATCAGTTTATAAAGGATTTAAGATCATATTTTAATGATTTTTTAATCAATCCTCTTGAATCACGAAAAGTTGAGTTAAAAGGGAAATTGATCGAATAAGAGGAAAATTGGAAAACAATGGATTTTTAAAACACCCAAAAGTGAATCCATAACCATTTCTTGATCAATTTAAATCATAATTTTGAGTATTTGATTTTTTAAAACAATACCCAAGGGGTAAAAATGCTTTACTGAGATCACAGTTTCATGTTTCTTCTTAGTTGACCCTGTAGAAGTGGACTTTGATGATCCTCATTTCATTGTTGTTTTTCGTGGAGTCATTGTGTTGTCACCTACCCGAGAAAATGTGTGCAATTTTATTTTTTTAAATTTTTGGTCAAGTGATCCCTTTTCCAAGATTGTTTGTCTTTTTGAAGTCTTGAAGAGTGGAAATTTTCATAACAATTAGTCATTTTTGAGGTTTTGAGGTCTAAATGTGTGTATTGCGTAGATTGTGGGTTTTGGAGGAACAAAAGGAACATGTTCTTCTGGCCTTCAATTATTTGGATCTTCACTTTTCACACATTTCGAGTAAGTCATAGTGTATTGCAGATCTTAATGTTCACTTTATGGAACTATTTCGTGTGGGTCTCTCTTCCTTGCACCAACTCGTTCTCGCATGGAACTTTAACCCACAAGCCTTTGTTTTATAGTTATACGAAAACCTTTGTGTTGGGCGGAAATGTTCCTCACTACTCTTCGTTCCCCATACCCTCATTTCATCCATATTCCATTAAAAATCTTTGCATTGCAGACATTGTGGGCATTCGTGGTACTCATGACCTTATACCTTCTTGGCCTTAGTTCTTCACAACTCCTTATTCCCCACACTTGCTTCCCATTCGAAAACCTTGCCTTCCTTTCATGGGAGTATCTTTTGTAGTGTGGGTATTGTGAATGTTTGTGGTAATCCCAACCCCTGTTCCTCCCAAGACTTCTTTAACCATAGGCTCCTTCCTTCTGCACCCTATTGAGTATCCTTTGTATTGCAATATTTTCAGACATTTGTGGAACACAAGGTACTTACTCCCTTGGGCCTCCAATTCCCCCAAAACCTGACATATCTACAAATTTGAGAAAAATGGATTTTAATGAGTTCCAAGACATTGCCCACCATCCGCATTGCACTAGTTTTCTTAAATTAACCTATTTCCTCGGGCTTTTTTGTTATAAAAGGATATTGTAATTCATTTTTACCATTCCAAATCATGAATTGTGACTATGCATTGTTGCTTTCAACTCCCAACTAACATATTTGGTCGTACCTTTCATGTTTCTCATCAATTTTAAAAAATTCAAAGTGTGTTAGAGTCGTGGAAAATTCACTATTCTTCCCACAGTATAGGCGAGTCATTTCATACTTCCTTGATCTTGTTTGATAAAAAATTGAGTTTCTTGTCATCTTGTTTAGTCTTTTATTAATACATTGTTAAATCCTCATTTTTCTGAGTTTCTCTCCTCATCTCGCCACCATGAAATTCCAATACGGGGGGTACGAACACATCTCTTCCTTGGAGACTTATGTGCCTAACATTGGAGATAGTGATATTAGACACATTAACCTAGATGATTTTTGGGCTCATATCTCTGAAGCTACCCCTACTCCCATGGCCCAATGTATTAAGGACAATGGAATTTCTTATGTTGTTGGCTTCCCTCTCTCTGTTCAATGTATTGACATTGTCTTAGCTTGTGCCTCTTATTTTGATCATGCATCCAAATAAGTTAGAGATCCTCGGGGCCATGTTATCACCAAACTCGATGCTAATTACATGAATGCAGCCCTAAGAATCCTTGTCATTGAAGACTCCAACACTCTGACTAAAGCTCAGGCTCAAAATATTTTTGAGAAAGACAAAGATAGATAAAAGGAAATGATAGCTAAATCATGGCTTAAGTCCCAAAAGAGAGGAGCTTCCAAACTACCAAAAGTACTATATAGGTCATACTTCAAGGAAGAGTTATCTGACATGATCACCTTGCTAGCTAGATTAATGGGCCTACCTTCCACCAATGAGTTCCAATTCTAGATGTGTGTCTACATCAACATCATCTATGAGGGAAAACAAAGCCTGAATTGGGGAGAAATAATTTGTGAAAATATCAGTGAAAAACTAGTTAATGTGCAACAAAATAAGACATTCTACATGACTTCCTACCTCATGTACACAATTACAACTTACAGGGTATGGGTAGGATTGTCTTCTCAGGAGGATAAGAAAAATGAACTAGTCTATGAGTATTACCCATAGCTCATTTTTAGAATAGTAAGTTCCATTTCAGAAGGGTGAATGATGTTTTTACTATGTATATAGTAAGGCTACTAGAAGGAAATACATTTGAGAGAGTGTCTCTTTGAAGAAAAACAACTGATTTCAACATATGGTAGCCTATTCATTCAATTCAGAAGATTTTCTTACATCAGGTTAGTTGGATTTGAGGGTTCACCCAATAAGCTACCTATGTATTGTAATGATAAATTGGTTTTAGTGGAATTCTGTAGACAATTGGACATGTTACATAGAACATGTAGAGATAAGAAGATTATTGGCATCCAATTTCCTATCTCCTTGGGAAATTATACCTGTAGAACTACCTTGGATGCTCAAAATGTTGAAAGAACAATTTCGAATTTAAATTCCACTCATATCACAAAATATATTTTGATATAAAAGGTTTCATCTCTAATCATTTGAGAATGTCTTATTATCATGTACCTTCTCTTGAGGATTATTGGGAAGATTGTTAGCATCTTCTTCTAGTTCTTAGTTATTTCTCTCTAATTGTTATATTTTGAAGTTAGCTTTATCATTTTGAAAATATAAAATTGTAAATAAAGCTAACTATGTAATTAATTAATTAAGTGTTAGCACTTAATTAAATGAAAATTAGTTAGAAAGTTGGTTACAACCACCCCTCAGCCTATATAAGGCTTCTTTTTCATTGTAAAGGGGTTGGATTTTGGTGTTTTTAATGTAATGATATAGAGCATTTGAAATCAATACAAAAGAAGAAGTTCTCTCCCTCTTGTCTGTGTTCTTTCTGTTTCTTTTCCTATGCAATTGTGAATGTGAATCTAGTATATTTGAATATAGAAACTGTGTGTTCAATCCATTTGATATAATGTGAAGAAATTTGTGTCTATTGCATCTATATTTAGTGGATTTTATGATATACTAATTCATGTGTTCTTGAAGCTCCATGCATGCATAAGTAAGATGTTACTCTGCAGTCTCTATATCTGAATGTGCTACCTTCTTCACTCCTTTTCTTACAATAGTGAGTAATCTTACACAACTAAGGAGAATACTTGTATTCTTGACTGGTGGATTAGATTGAACTTTGTGTCCCTAGTTCACTCCTCTTACTCATACAAGATATTGTTTCCTCCTCCAAAGCCTTCTCTCTTTTTCATCTTCTGTATTGAGGTTATAAGAATATGAAGACATTATTTACAAAAATCCTCATTTAATGATTGTTAGTTTGTATATTTGTAAATAAGTAGATTTCTAGATTTTTGGTGAATAAGGAACCTCCCCACAAAGAGGAGGGACTACTTTCCCTTGAACTGTTTCTTGTGTCTAAATAATTTTTTTCCAAACAAAATTTTTTGGGCACCCAATGTGGTGCACGTACTATGCTTCCCACTAGATCATCTTCAAAGTAAAACAAAACTCACAACAAGAATGTACACATAAGGAAAAAGAGCCCAAAGTTTTGAGGATCCTGATTTTCGATTCTTTAGAACAACAAGGTTTCAAGATTTCTCTAGAAAGAAGAGGTAGAAATAGAAGGTCCTTGAGCACTCCTCCTACTAAGGAAAGAGTCAGCCCATCACCTAAAGAAGACACGACACTCATTTGTGAGTCCTAGTGCTCAAGATTTAGTTTTAGTATGTGTTCAATTACTTTACAAGTTGTTTTTCTACAATGGCTGCACCTTTTCCTTGGGGCTAGTGAGTTGGACCTTTAGTTCTTCCACAACCTCACGCACGACCTGCCTAAGGGGAGTAAATTTTTCCTCAAAATTTAGAGGTGATGGTAAAGTGCATGCAGATGAACACATTGTAGCCTTTACTATTGCATGTGGGGCTCTTGGATTTGAGCATGAGGATGTTTCAGTCAGACTTTTTGTTGAGACTTTGCAAGATAATGTTGCAAATTAGTTCTACCATCTCCTAGTTGGTACTATTACCATCTAGAATAACATGAAGACTCAATTTGAAAATAGGTTCAAACCTACTGAAGATGTTTATGCACTCTTAGTGCAACTTTACCAAATAAAGAAGGAGCCTTATGAACCTATGTGGGAATTTGTTACCAAATTTAACAAGTTGGTTGATAAAATTCTAGCTACTACTTGCTTTGTTGATCAAATCCTAAAATGTTTCTTCCTTAATTTCCAGTTTCTAGAGGTGAATTATGCTTTAAGGAGAACATGTATTACTACTTTGGATGAAGATCAACAATTAGCAATAAGCATAGAGGATGACCTAATAATGTTGGGAAAATTGAGAAAGGAACCGCCCAAGACTAAAACCTCTACTTGAGGTGCATCAAGCTTGAACAATTAGTTTAAAAGATGACAATGATTTGATTTCAATCAAGAATAAAATCACTCGAGAATGTACCCTACTGAGGACATTCCATGAAAGAGGTTTCAGCCAAGAAACCTTCTTCCTCTGGTCGACCAAAGATAGCAATCAAAGATTCTCTGTTAAAGTCCTAGTAAATGCATCCTATGAAGTCCACAAACCTGATGATGAGATAGAATCGGAAGAGATGGAAGAGTTTGAGGAAGAACCAAAGGAAGTCAAGAAGAGGTGGATGATTCTCAAATCAGTTATCTCACTACCGAGGTAGTTTATGATGATGATTATGATGAAGTAGTTACAGACATGAACAATGAGTCTTATGCTGTCATGACTAGAGAACAATTTAATAAGAAGAAGGAAGTGGTGTAGCTTACAAAGAAAGAGAAATCCAAGGAAGCCCCAACCACCATTCCAGTAGTCATGAGGAGAGGAACACCCATCCCTACTACTACTACTAAGAAAGTAAGTATGGATTCTCCATCTAATGCTCCTTCCATTTCCTCTTGATGCCTAAAACTCTTTGGACCTTCCTCTCCCATGTCTAAAACACCCTCAACCTCAAAAGATGATAAGCTTAAAACCTTTACTCTGTCAAATCTAGAAACCACATCCACCTCGGGGACTTTTTATATCATAGATCACATAAAGAATACCAAAATGTAGATTTACGAAGCTAAATTTTACAGGCCCACCCGAGGCTTTTTCTCAAGTGGTCAATTTTTAAATCCAATCCTAGTTAGTCACCCAAAAATTATAAAGAAATTTTCCTTCCCACAACTGTCCTTCCCACATAATTTTATGGATGCTACAACCTTTATTTCATCGAAGATCAAGCCTTTATATGCCACTCTACTAATAGCGGTCATAAACTCGGTGCTACGTCATTGACTCTAGAGCATCAGACAATGTAATGCCTGCTAAAGTTTCTCATGCCCTTGACATCACCTTAACTTGAAAATTTGGATCATGTTATTAAATGGAGACTAAAGAGACACCCTTAGTCAAGAAAATAAAATTTTCTTAAGTATCTTTCACTGTGTTCCCAGAGAAAAGAGTCAAGGCCACAATCTTGGTTACAAACATACCTCCTTATTATGGTATGCTATTGAGTGGAAACTTCTACAAGGAATTTGGAGGAGAGATATATATGGATTTTTCTCATGCTATTATCCCGATAAATGGGAAAATTAATATGTTGCTAATGGAGAAATATGCTGAATCTATTGTTCAAAAGACAGATGACCCTAAGGCTCAAATTCTTTATGAAGATATTGGTCATGGCAATTATATGACAATGTATAAGATTGAGGCTAAAACTACCAAGGTGGTTTAGGATGACCCCAATGATGGGGTGGGGTGCATTTATTGTTCCCTTTTCCCCTAAGGGGACGGGGACACTAAAATGTACCATGTACTTGTTCCTTAAAAATTGACTATTGTGAAAACTTTACTGTGAGAAGAAACTTGAAAGTTTGATTTCCAGAGCTCTAAGAGGTATTTTATAGTGATTCCTTATATGAAATTGAATCCAAAAATCTTCCAAGATCAATGGTATAGGTCCTAAGATTTAATTTTTCCTAAAAAATCCCAAAAATATCCTTTTGTCTTGGGGCATCAGGGTGTGTTTGTTGAAAATAAGTTGTGGAAAAATTTCCCAAGTCTTGTGTAAAATGTGAAAGTTACATCATGTAGATCATCCTTAAATATTTCCAATGAGTAATTTTTTCCTCTTAACTCCCTACCAAGCTCCTGAAATCATCCCCCAAAGCTCATGTACTATTTTTAAGCTGCAAGTGCCTTCACCTTCAAAAACCCACTTTAACTATACTTGTTTCTAAACCATTAAATCTTCCCTAAACTTTCCTAAATCACTTGTAACATGCTCATATATATTCAATATGATCTCTATAGAGTTTGATCCTTTTTTTCCATCTCGGAGGATGAGCACCATCCCTGGAATGGCCAAAATTAGCCTTTTTAGATGTGCTGACAAACTAGTTGTTTGGAATAGTTTCACTGTTTGAAATTATTGACCTTATTACATCATTCCAAACACATGTAATTACTTGTTCATCATCTTGGAAGTACCTTGCGGTCAAATTTGGACATGGCATAGTTGACAAACTAACAATGAGGGGGCTTCATGAAGACTTGAGAACACAAAATTCAATTAGGGCCTAGTTGCCATGCTTGAGAATTTGAATTTTTATGTTGCACATTTGCATAAAAACACATCCCCACTTTTGTATAGGGGATAACAAAACTAGTTTTCCGGTTTGACGTGAATCCTTCTTGACTGATACTATTGAATTGTGTTTAATGTGTAGTGTGAGGATTTTCATAATGCATTTGAGATATTCTACTTGTATCCCATATATATCTTGAGCCTTTCCTCCTCCTAGTTTCCTTATGGCTTGAGTGATATTTGATCCCTTGTGGAAAAGATATCAATTGTTATGTTGATAGGAGGAGTGTATCCATCTATCTCTCTCTAGTATAGAAAATTTTCATCAACCAACCATTGGGTATTTGAAATATTATTCTTTATTTATTTTCTCTTCTCTTGTTCTCTCCAAAATATCTTGGGATTACACTTTCTAATGAGCCTATTAAATGGATAAATAATTACATTATTTATATGCCCCATTCTTTGAATATGAATGAATTCTATAACTTTTTCTTAATCCAAAGTAGAAAATATATGCATTTTACTAGATTAGTGTCTGAATCTATTCCACATTGTGTTTTAACCATAAAACATGAAAAACATTCAGTTCTATGTGTATAAATAAGGAAAAGTATGATTTTATCCAAGATGCAAAGTTTTGGGCTTGAAAGTTCAAGACTGTTAAGCTTTAGAGTCTCCTCTGTTTTCTTTGGAGTCTCCCCAGTACACTTCAGAGTTCCCTCGAATCACTTTAAAGTCTTTACCTATGGCTTTGAAGTTTGATCTTTAGCTTCAAAGTGTACTTGGAAACCTCGGGATCCTATTATCTGGTGTCAACAAACCATGAAATGCGGAATTTTTCCATCCTAGAACATGCATCCATTCAAGAATAACACACACCAAAATTAGTTTATGTCAATTTTTAGAACATATCATGTAATCTATCTTTGTTGTAACTAAATCTTAGAGTCAATTGGTTCCCCCAATTCTCTCCATTATTTCATCATGAAATATGGAGATATTGTGGAACCTCTCCACCAATAATCTAAATAAGATAGATTATAAGATTCCTCTAGTTATTTTGTAGGCATTAGTTGAGGGAGCTAGATGATATAATCCACACTCACTGATTGTAACAGGGATATCAAAAATTAGTACTTTGTAATTTTCTCAATCTATTGTATGATATGAAATTCTTGAAGTAAATAAAGTTGGTGCTTTAGTGAATTAGATTATAGTAACAATTCTGATCAAAGGGAGAGCAAGGGCCCACTTACCCCAAAACTCGAGAGATTTTGATATTTTGATATTTGTGTTAATATATTTATATGTGTATCCATTTATTTGTTTCATGTATAATTTATCCATATTATTTGTTACGATACGTTTGGTTAATCTTTGGTAATTTAATACATTTAATAATCTTGATTAATAATTCCCCTTCCTTTAACAATTTTGATTGTTTCTAGCTATGTGTAATTTCATTTCAAAGTATTTCAATTTTGATTCTTTTAATTTCAACCTTGTAATTTTAATTCGGTAAACATGCTTCTATTTCAAGCATTATGAGTTTAAAATTTCAAGCATTGTGTGTTTAATTCTACAAGTTGATCAATTTAATTCAATTTTAAATGGTTTGTGCAATTTCTTTAAATTTAGATTAGATTTCAATTTCAACATTTAGGATTAGGAAACCCCCAAAAAATAGTTCCACATAAAATTATTGATTTCACTGAGGAAATATTATTGCATATAGCCTTGGACAATTCCATGGTCATAATGACATCAACAATTAGGTAGAAAAATGAAGATAACAACGAGACCCATCATTTTTGGCTCTATTGATGGGGAAATAGAGTTAATAAGAATCATTCAAGTGAAAATTACTCACGATAACCTACCTCATAAGATTAATATATGAGTAGAACCAGAGAATCAAAGGGTAGATTCATCCCAAAAAGTCATTAATGACAAATCTTCTATTCCCATGAAAATTCCTTGGACTAACTTGAACATTTGGAAAAAGAATATTTACCCACTAAAGAGGACAAAAATCTCATCCTACTACTGACCTTAAAAATATTCCCCTGGGATTAGGCCATCATGTCTAAGAAAATATAGATAAGAGGATCTAGTTAATTTGAGTTACCAATATTAGATTATGACCTTCCACCTACACAATACTTTTCACCTAAGATGAAAAATTCTCTTTGCAAAGTTAATTAAGAAATTATGCATAATAACAACCAAGAGTTCAAAACAACCCTCATAATGGGGAAGTCATTGTGCCTCAAATAACATTTACCTATCCCATTATCATTGATGAAGAAGATGATACCCCCATGAAAAAAATATCCCCATCTGTGTTACCCACATTTCAAGGTATGAAATTTGAAGATCCATATTAATTCTTGTTTGAGTTCAAAATAATATGCCAAACTTATGACTATAGGACTGATAATAAAAAGTTAAAATTGTTTCCTTCTACTCTAAAAGACTCATCCATGAGATGGTTTATGAGTTTTCCACCAAAATCTATCCACTCTTGGGAAGAAATGGAAGAACATTTCTTGGACAAGTATCAAGATTATTGTAGAGGGAGAGATAGGAAAGAAGAATTTTTCCAAGTCAAGAAAAATGAAGATGAAAATTTGGAAGATTACTGGATAGATTCCTCTTTCTTCATAGGAAATGTGGACATCCTTTGAGTGAATACTTAACTAAAACCATTTTCTTAAAAGGATTGGATGAAGAGTCAAGGGAATATATGAATTTGATGGGAGATGTTAATCATCTAACTTTCCATCAGATTGAGAAAGTCTGTAGGAATTACTCTAGAAATAGGGGAGACCCTAGGAAGAGGAGAGCCAAAAAGACCAATCCTGATGTAAAAAAATTAATGGAAGAACTCTCCAATTTCAAAACAGACATCTTAGTACACTTGAACACTACCTTAGATGGTATGCAAGCACAAACAAAAGCCAATATTGAACCACTATCAATGTATTTTCCAACATGTTGGAAAAAAATGCTCTCGAGAGATTTTCCCTTAAAAAATAGAAATTTGTGGGATATGTGATAAAGATCATGCTACTAAATACTTTCATTTTCTACCAGTCCTAAAAAATCAGCTCAAATAAACATCATCTGAAGACCTTAATTTTGTATAAAAATAGGGAAATCAACCTTCACAAACACAATCCCAATTCATGCCAAGAAATAGTCTTAATCCATGGATGATGCCATGGGCTGAAAATATGTATCCACCAAATGAAGCACCAATGCCTTGGGCTCCATTAGAATGGACATCCTAGCCATGGGTGCCTAATAAATATCAATATTGGACACCTCAAGCATGGATGTTACAACCCTATTATCAGCCATAGGCCAATCCAAAATGGACACAATAAGCTAATCACCCATTTGGCTATCCTGATAGAGAATGTTTCCATCCCAACAACAAAAACATCCATAACAATAATTAATGCCACCCCTTGTTGTTCAACCTCAAAAAATAGAACCGGTAGTCAAACCATATATGCTTACACAACTGTGGTGAATCAAAGAATAGGAAAACAACCCCTATCTTTGGAGCTGAATAAGAATCCATGGGAGTAAAAATCATATATTGCAAAGAAATTCAGATTAAGGTCGGGAAAATTTATGTACAAACCACTTTGATTTTCATCACTGAGATACTAAATGAAAAACCAACACTTGATAAGGGAAAATAAAAGGGCCACGATGAAAAAATAAAATAAAATTCAAGAAGCAACCCACAAATTCTCCATCAAATCCATTTCTAGAAAGAATCAAAGTAATCATCAACAAATAATTTTATTTTCTATGGGAAATAAAGAGATTAAACATTGAAATTCCGTTGTTACATGTAATTAAATATTTTCTAGAATTAAATAGTTTAGTAAAAATATTTGTATCAAGACTTCAAGAAGAAAAAAATAATATCCTAAAACTATACGAGGTAGATGGAAAACTTCTTGACTGTTATCAAGCGAAGTTATTTACTGCATAAGTATGGTGATCCTAAAATTCGGTTATCACCATAACAATTGGAAAAATGGAGATAAAAAATGTGTTGGTTGATCTAGGAACAACTATTATGTTATTACTTTAGATATTTTTAAAGAATTTCCATTAGTGGAATCTAACCCACTTCTTTACCATTTTACAAATGGCGGATCAATCCATTACCAAACTGAAGGAATCATATAAGATGTTATGGTGACAATAGAATAATGGGAATATCATGTGGATTTTATACACACGGATATCCCATCATCCCATAAAGGCCATATTTAACTATTTTGTTGTGGATTTCATAGATTGTAGAACTGGAGACAAGAAAATATAAAAGGAATACATGCTAATTTTTTTCTTTATTTCCACTGCAAAGTCATTTGTAGATGTCAAAGAGTACATTTGGATTGATGATTCTAAATTAGCTAATTATAATTTATCTTCCTTGGCTATGATTGCATTCAAAAATCACATTACATAAATTGAAGAGGAATAAACACAAACATTGGAGATGAATAATATAGCTTTAGAGTCTTCTCAAATCACTTGAGTCTTCCCACATCACTTTGGAATCTTCCCAAATAGCTTGAGTCTCCCAGTTCACCTCAGAGTCTATTAGCCTTACTTTAGAATCTTCTTGCTCAACTTTTGGATCATCAAACAAAATTGTTGAGATGGCATTATTTCATGAAAAGTATGGAATTGTCTCTTTTTTAAAAAATGTTTAGAAATGGATAAAATTGGATCGAAATATTTCTACATTAAGCTTCATTTGTCCCCTAACAACATTAATTCCACAAGTAACTCCTACCTTTGGGGATGTGACTTCATTCCACAAGATATTAACACATGAACTCCCATTGAATTCAATATTCAATAAATTTGAAACTACCGATTTAGTCTATCTAGGAACAAAACAAATGTCTCTCCATCCATGAAGAGAATTAAGTATTAATAGTTGGATAACTAGTGATGAGGAAGCCAAAATATTTGATATATTGAGAAACCATTATAATTTTTTTTGGTTGGGATTACATTGACATGAAAGGAATCCATCCTAGTATATGTACCTACCACATTTAGACAAGTAATGTAAAACCGATGAACTGACCATAAAGAAGAATAAATCCGGTATTAAAGGACATGGTTAAAACTAAAATTAAGAAATTGTTATAAGTTGGATTTATTTACCCCATATTATACTTTCAATGGGTCTTACCACTTGTGATAGTTCTAAAAAATGGTAAGTGGAGAATTTGTGTTGACTACAAAGATATTAACAAAGCCACATTGAGAGACTATTTTCCCTTACCTTTTATTGACCAAGTCCTAGATAACTTTGCAGGAAAGAAGTTATTTTATTTTCTAGATGGATTTAGTGGTTACAACCAAATACTTGAATGGTTGTAGAAGACCATGATAAAAAAACTTTAATTTTTCTTGAGGAACATTTGAGTATATAGTGTTACCCTTTAGTTTGTGTAATGCACCAACTATTTTTCAAAGAGAAGTCTTGGCCAATTTTTTTGATTTGATTAATGACTGTGGAGAAGTATATATGGACGATTTCATAATGTATGGGGATTATTTTGAATAAGCTTTGGATAACTTAGGAAAATTATTAAAAAGGTGTGAACACCACAACCTATCTTTGAGTCATGAAAATTGTTTTATGATGATGGATGAAGGAATAGTCCTTGGGCATCATATTTCAGCACAAGGGATAAAAAGTGGATAAAAAAATTGAAGTCATTTCTGAATTTCCCACACCCAAAAATAAAACAGAGATATTACAAATTTTCTTGGGCATGTAGGATATTCATATTGTAGGCGCTTCATCAAAGATTTTAGTAAAATTGCTACACCAATGCTTGCTTTACTAGTAAAAGATAGTGAGTTCATTTGGGATGAACAATGTCAAGAATAATTTGAAATGATTAAAAGAAATTAACTTCCTCCCTATTATTACGATGAGTTAATTAGAAGGAACCATTCCACATTCATAATGATGCTTCTAACTCTACTATAGGGGAAATATTGGGACAAAAGATGAACATGGTAAGATGTATGCTATCTATTACATTAGCAAAAATCTCACTCCCACAGAGAAGAACTACACTACTACTGAAAAGGAATTTTTAGTTGTTTTCTATGCCATTAATAAATCTCATCATTATACTATAGGGTATATAAAATTTGGCCTACGTGAGGACTACATGTTGCTCAAGTAATTCCTAGGTGATACCCGAGATTCAACACCTCAAGCTATGGCCACATTATCGAGGGAAATAAATATTTATATGATCTTCTTCCCTGGCCAGGAACCATCTTGGGTTATACTTAGTGTACCCAGTTAGGACACCATAAAGTGCCCCTCTCCAATGCCCACCACTTTCCTTCACTCGGAATCACATAAAATACTTGAGCAAACATTTCTATATGTGTGTATATCAAATCCCCACTCACTACATGTTTAAATAATTTTCCCTCGGGTAGTTTGGTAATCAACACACCCATTCATAAAAACACTTTACAAATTAGTTAATATACACCCATAAATGGAGTTAAAAATATTATTCTTAATCCCTCCTTTAACATGAGTTCGAGAAGCCTTTGATTTTTAATTCTTTCATTCCTCCCTATTTTAAAGGGGTCTTTAATATATATTTCTTCCACTTTAGAATTCAACCTTTGGAAATAACTTTAGAATAATTATTTTCTTTTCATTAAATAAATAATGTTCAATCTTTTCCTTTTGGGAATTTTGTCACATAAGATTTCTCCCCTCTAACATACACAAAAACACAAAAACCATTAGTCAAAATAAAGATAGATATTGTTCACGAATATATTCTTATTTTTCATGTCACACTATCCACATCACAAAAGGTCCATTTAATTTTTACTTCTTTAATTTCTCTATTTAAATTAAATTATCAAAACCTTCCTTATCTAATACAAAACACAAATTTTGAATTTTTTCAACATTAGGTAGGAACAATGATAAATTAAATCAATTATTTGATTAAAAATAAAAATAATATTTGGAGCATAGCTCCTATTGAAGGGTTATAACAATTAGTTTAGCTTGGCCGAGTTGGGTTTCCAACTCGGTGAGTTGCATTTGTAAAACTTAATAATGTAACCGAGTTGAGCTCATATAATTCCAATGTCACCTGAGCTAAATATAATTACCAACTTTTCCAATTCATTACATACCACTATCGATTAAGTGCTGACATCCAAAATTGTCAAAATATTGCAAACATAGCTCGTAGAGTCATAACTGTTCTACTCCATCCCAAACTCCAAGCCTCCTCCTTGTAAGGATTTTCAAACCAAGAATGGTTTCCTTAACAAGGATGGAAGATGAGATTCAAACCATATGAATAGTCATCTTCCACATCAAACCATATGAGGGGAGGAAATAATAGAAATACCATCATGGCTTGCCCATCAAGCCATGTGGGTGTAAGAGGGGGTTTCCTCCCTCTTCCCCTACAATTCAAAATCCACCTCAAGTGAGATGGATGGAGAAAAAATGAAAGCAACAAGATTTACAATCACACCCACAACAAACATGCAAGCATACAAAACCCAAAATAACCATTTTTCTTTTACACATTATACTATAGAAAGAAAATAAGAGGTATGAAGGCCTACCTAAAATTAAGCTATCCAACTCCAAGACAACCAAGAACTTAAGGATCCAACCTCCTAACTCCAAGCTCTCTCCAACTCCTAAAAGTAAAAATGAGAAGCAAAGTCCATACCCCTCTCCAAGAGGAGGTATATGAAGGAGAATCAATCAAAAATCCTCACAAATGAGAGGGTGACATGTGTCACCCTTCTCATTCTCTAAAAAAATATTCCTAAATCCCATTTACACATAATACAAAACCCATTTAGGAAGAAAACTCAGAAATTTCTTAAAATGACAATAAACCAACTTACTTCAACTTTTAAGAAAGCTCACATATCAAACAAACTTACATGATGGGGATAAGAGAGGGGTAAAATGGGAGGAAAATCCCATTTGACCTTGAAAAGAGGTCCCCCTACCCATAGGTAGGGTCTAAGGGGTCCATTATAGTGTAAGAGAGACCCCCAATGTGAAAAGAGACCCTTACAAATACCACATTTAGCCCAAATTCGAGTTTGGGTAAAGTGGCTCAAAGGTAGAGGTGGTGGGGCCCACCCAAATGATGATTAGGTGATCCCACAACACTAACAACAAGATTAATTAACTTAAAACACTACTAATACATGTAGGGACCATTAGGTCCTTAAACTAGCTTAGTACAAGGTTTAACAAAACACTATAACATAGGTAAACTAGGAATCACCAAGGGTCTCCAAACATATATACGTCCACATGGAAAAGGTCAAACAAGGGTCATACATGGCTTAAGATATCAACCCAATCAACCACTTATACAACTTGAGGTGCTTGCAACCTTGAAACCCACATTTTCATGTGTGATCCCGTAATCTGCACACTCAACTTTCACATCAAACATACCTGTTCGATACAATAAATTAGAGAAATAATCCACTACATTGATAACTAAATCAATCATGGAAATTTATTCTGACTATACAACAATCGATATCTGAATGAAATAACTATACACTAACAACATACATCCACTGATAAATCAAGATATAAGATCCATCTAAGTTATTGCATGATAACATCTAAATTACCATTATCACCAATGATATCCAAAGTATACAACAAAATTAACATACATCCATCATATATTAGATAAAATTAACTACATTCACATCGTCTTTGGTGTCCATAACCACATAAGTGCAAGAAAATTAAGATGATGATCATAATACTAGATTGGCACCACATGCCCTAAACAACACATGTGTCACCAAATAATCCATAATGAAACCACATATTATCCAAATAGTGCTATATCAATGTATGTAATCAAGTAAATAAAATGAGTTAGCAAATGACATGATACAAGAAAGAGGTGGGCACTACAATGCTCATGTCCTCTTTATACTTTACTCTCACTTTTTGGGTCCTTTCTAGCCATTTGAGCATCTTATATTTTTGGTAGTCAGCCTTTTTGGGGTTAATTACAAAATTCAAGCAAAGGAATCATATAAATATAAAGTTATGTGATCATAATAAGGGACCAAACACTAAGCACTAGCTATCACCACCTAAGGTTACATCCATCAAGACATCTATAAATCCATTTGTATCCATCTAGCTCCATCACAAGGCACAAAGGCTGGTTCATCTACATTACACTTCATAGGAAGGGAGTCTATTTGTTTCCATGCACACATTATTTACATTCTACATATAGTTACTTTCTCGCTACTCACAAAGTCGGTGTACAAGAGTAACCTAGGGCACAATTCCACACACACATGCACGTGCACGTGCACACACACACCTAGAACTACATTGGGTCTGAGATGTGGTGCAACACTCAATGATAAATCCATTAATTTGATAGCCAATGAAAATCTAACCCCTTCATATGCATATTTCTTTTTTAGGGTTTTGATGTTTTGTCTGGGGTTTTGCAAGTGATTCTTTCATTCTAGGTTTACAATGACAATAGTGATCTAAGTGAGGCATACATGTGACAAACAGTGAAGGCTTCACATCATTTGGTGATTCTGTGAAATTATCTTACGGAATTCTTGCACATACCAGGGGCACTCGGTTTGTAGACCGAGTGCCCCGGGCTCCCCATCCCTATTCCGGATGCCCCATTCAAACCAATCACTAAGATCTCTATTTTCTTAGGATCATGTGCGATGGTCTCCCATTCATGTTCATCCAATCTTCACTGCGACATATTCTGCAGCATCTTCGAATCAAATAAGGCTCTTCTAACCCTCTTTGCAGATTAGGGTTTCATAATTTTTTTCTTAGTTTTCTTGAGTTATTTATTTATTCATTATTTACTACAAACTTGCATTAGATTAGGCTAGGATATTACATTTTAGCATAATCATTTTGGTGAACTCGACTCGATCTACATGTTATTAGGATCCTTGTTGCTTTATCATCATGAGTATCTCAATTAATGACTTCTTGCTTGCCAATCCTGATTTAAGACATAGAGTACAACATCTCCTTGCTACTACTTGCATTCCTGTTGATATGCATCCAGACTCCATATATAATTATTTTGTTGATGCATTTTCTCAACATATTGATTTCCCATCTAATCCTCATGTTGATCTTTCTATTTTTGATAATGATCCACCCTTGCATATCATGATTCACATTTACAATATGGGTATCAAGCATACTTTAATCGATAATGGATCGAACTTAATTAGGTCTGATGTCATTCCTTAAAAAGATTAAGTTTGTCAGATGCTAATGTTAGTCCATCATTTATCTCTCTTCATGCATATGATGGATATTTTCATCCATGCGTAGGGCACATTAATTTACCTATATCAATGTAGTACCAAAAACTCTCAACGCTGTTTTTTTCCATTAACTTTTCGGTTTCATATAGTTTTTACTTGGTAGGCCATGGATCCATGCCATGCAAGATGTTTCCTCTATAACGCATCATTGTGTCAAATTTCTGCATGAGGGTGTCAAGTATACTATTCTTTGTGATCGTCATCCGTACAAAAATTGCGACCATGATCCAAATAATACACTTCCTATTCAGGGCTGACACTCTCGCTGACTTACAAAATATAGATGAGCTACCACATCTACCACCACTTGAAGGTGCTATTTGCATGATAGATTATGTGCCAACTAAATCTACCCTCCTCCTACTACTACCACTACTATGATTGTTTATCGGGGGCCTATCCGTCTGATGAAAGTCCACTCTAGCTACTCCACCTTCTCATGTGTCACTTCCATCCGTATGAACTCCTTTCACATGTACAATTTTCATGAATGATTCTTATTGGGAACATATTCCATTCCATCCTAATTTTGATGACATAGTGTGTGTACATGGTGGCTTGAATCGACTAGGTTTTTCTTTTGAGGATCTCTATCCTCCTTTGCATTCTTCTCATCTTTGTTATGGATTTGTTCACATTATTTCCGCATATGGTCTATGTGTCTTACATATCAATTTTTTCCTTGTGTGAAATCCTTGCTCTTCACCACTTACATTAGGGAAATCCTAGCTTGATTACA
This sequence comes from Taxus wallichiana var. yunnanensis, assembly GCA_018340775.1. Classification (NCBI taxonomy): domain Eukaryota; kingdom Viridiplantae; phylum Streptophyta; class Pinopsida; order Cupressales; family Taxaceae; genus Taxus; species Taxus wallichiana. The sequence goes on from CM031236.1 coordinate 533,031,161, forward strand.
TTAGGGGCACGTTAGATCCTGATCATATTGATATATCATTTCCCATTCCCTTTGGTCATGTATTCATCTACAATAGTTCCTTTCTTGGCTATACATAGAATATCACTCATTGGTATGTACATGGATGTCCATTACCACCCTTCATTGATGAGGAGTATGCCATGGGTATGTACAAATTATGCCTTAATGGATCATTACATGATCAATCGACACTATTACTTACCAAGTCTCTGATGCTTATCCATTTAGCTTTGACCCTAATATTGATTACCTTCTTGATGAAATTACATGATTGTCTTCTTCATCATACATACTCAAGGGGCATCACACTTATTCCACCTAGAATTGACAAACATCTTCTACTACACACATGTTAGCATCGACATTACCCGATAACACACTCTTGTGCTTCATTTCACACTTAACTATTGAGGACATACTATACACATGAACCTCACACACTGCATAATAGACACTTCACATCATGCATCTTCACACATATTACATACATACATCCTACATATTAAATCTTACATCTTATGTATTACTATACATCTACACATCTTATCACATCAGCATTTGACATTACAAATTATACATCCTACATTACACACTACATACTACACATCACATGAAAATTTCTCATCACCACATCTACTACACATATTACACATTCTACTCATCTACTTATAGGCATTACACTCATTACCCAATGATGCAATATAGTATCACGGTCCATACTGATTGTTTAGGGTATACATAACAAATGGACCACATCACTTTCACACACTCAACCATTCAATCCTTTTACCATATGACATACCTAGGTTAGTGATATACATCGTAGGCTACATCATCACTTCCTCTATTATATTTTAGTGATATAAGATTTAGGCTAAATCATCACTTCTTCTCTCATCCCATAGTGATATACACTTTAAGCTAAATCATCGAACATCCTCACACCCAATCTCTATGTCACACATCATCACTACATAATCATCACATCACGCTACATACAACACATCGCTCTACCATTTCCTAATGACACACTCTCTTTTACGGTTCTTTCTTGACTACTGAGGTGGCATAAACAAATGAACCTCACTACATATAAATCCATTCACTCGGGGGCACATAACTCCTATCATTCACTTTGCATTCCATTCCATCCATTCACAACAATATCTTGTTTGCATTTACTCTTTCTTGCATTTACTTGTACATGTTCATTTTATTACACATGCTAGATAGATATCTTGTATGTCATTATATTTATCATACACACATGCACGTTCACTTTCTCTTCTAGTTGTGATCATAGATTATATAGGTCCATTACATGCAACATGGATGCTTGGCACAATACCCAATACCGGTCCACAATGAATCACAGGAGCATCCACTTTTGTAAATTACAGGTGCAATCATTTAATTTTGTTTCATAGCACACTAATTTATCATATTATACATGCTTTGACATAATTTTTATCTTTCTAACATACTAATGGGTGCTTCATGTGCAACATTTGTTATGCAAGGTTACTTGTTTCCATGATAATCATTACATTGCTTGTACTTACTTTTCATTGTTTGCTTTATTGTATTTGGGATTTTCCCTTTTCCTTGTGTACACACTTGTTTGTTTGCGGCCATTATGGCATTTATTGTCTCATGACACCGTGAGTGGTGTCCCATGTTTACAACACACTTTTTGCAGTCTACATTATATTCTTGGGTGTTTACATTGTCTTCTTACATACTTAGCTTACACATTGTCTTCGTCATTTACACTTGTCTTCTACATGCATGTTTGTTCCTATGAACACTTGTTTCTAGCCACTTTGTTTACATGTGCCTTGGTTTCTACCAAGCACATCCCCTCCCCCTGTAGGGCACAATTTTGAATTCTGACGGTTGGCTCTCTTTTGGGTTTGCATCCTCCTACAACGATGTCACATACGCCCCCAAAGAGGGGGAATCATTTGGGTTTACACACAGTATACAACATAGTACCAAAATAGTTCATTTTTCAATTTTCATCTATGACATAGTGGGCTACACGGTGATTGGGTTCATCACAATCTACAAAATCATACCCAACAAATTTTACGGGGAAGGTTATCCATAAGACATTTCGGGAGGAGCAATTACATGTTAGAGGATAACACAAGAGCTTCATCTCTACACTACTTCTTTTGCGGCATCATATTGCCCAAAAAACTAGACAGTATAGAGATATCTATAGTTTTGGGAGGTAGTTACAAGTTGGAGGATAAATAAAAATTTCCTCCTTACACTTCTTTAGTCAGTGGTGTGAGATTTCCCAAAAAACTCGCATGTGTTCACTTCATCGATAGGATCCTTTCTACAACAATTTTTATCATCATGGATCAGATGCACATGTTCCCTTTTCATTTTCGTACTTCCATTACACACTTTTTCGATATATACACACATCTTTACACATAATTTTATACATATACATGTGTATTTGACTACTTGATCATCTTCTCATTTGCGAGATCCGTTTGTATGGGAAACAAGTGGTCAAAAAACAAAAAAACACACACATCGATATTAACAACAGGTACATCACACACATTGGAATTCACACATGAAATTATGCCCTAGGTTCATTTTCATCACCTTTTACATTTTGGCATCTTTAGTCTCCACGCTCCATCTTTTTATCACTCCACGCTTTGTCTAGTCCCTCGACATGTTTTCTACATCAATCTACATAGATATCAGGTACGCATCTCTATCTAATTTATGTTACCGATATTTTTCGCTCACCAACATAAAGTGGGGAAAATGTAGACACAAAATCATGCACTTTGAGTCATTATCTAGTCTCGATCACATAGTACTATTCATATGGTTCTTAAGCAAGAAAGTATTGATTAACCCATGTCTTTGGCCATATTTTGTTCCTTTCTCTTCTTTGCTTCTGTCTTACGCCTTTAATTTCCCAGTCTATCTTTTCATACTTCAATTTCACCTTTTCTAGACTTGAGTTCCCACTTAGGATGCTAGCGCCAGTGCCCTCATCCCCTCTAGGAGTGCCCCTATCCTCTTTACACTTTACTCTCACTTTTTGGGTCCTTTCTATCCATTTGAGCATCTTATATTTTTGGTAGTCAGCCTTTTCGGGTTAATTATGAAATTCAAGTGAAGGAATCATATAAATATAAATTTATGTGATCATAATAAGGGACCAAGCACTAAGCACTAGCTATCACCACCTAAGGTTGCATCCATCAAGGCATTTATAACTCCATTTGCATCCATCTAGCTCCATCACAAGGCACAAAGGTTAGTTCATCTACATCACACTTCATAGAGGGAGTCTATTTGTTTCCATGCACTCATTATTTACATTCTACATCTAGTTAATTTCTCGCTACTCACAAAGTGTGATTGAAACAAGAAAAACCTAGGGCACAATTTCACACACACACACCTAGAACTACATTGGGTCTGAGATGTAGTGTAGTGCTAAGTGATAAGTCCATTAATTTGGAAGCTGAGGAAAGTTCGACCCCTTTATATGCATCTTTATTTTTAGGGTTTTAATGCTTTGTATAGGGTTTTGTAGGTGATTCTTTCATTCTAGGTTTATAAAAATATAGCGATCTAAGTGTGACATACATGTGACAAGTAGTAAAGGGTTCATATCATCTAATGAATTTGTGAAATTGGCTTGTGGAGTTCCTGCATAGACTAGGATGCCCAAATTTTAGACAAGATCACCCCAATCCCATTTCCAGGTGCCCCAGTTCAGCCAAATCACTTGGATATGCATTTTCTCTCGAGTTCTTATGCGACGGTCTCCCATTCCTGTTCAACCAGTCTTCACTGCGACACAATCCTGTGACATTTTCAAATTAGATAAGGCTCTTATAACCCTCTTTACACATTAGGGTTTCATATTTTTATTGCTTAGTTCACTTGAATTATTTATTTCATTTATTTGTTCATTACTACAAACTTGCATTAGATTAGGCTAGGATATTACATTTTAGCATAATCATATATATTTCTTCCACTTTAGAATTCAACCTTTGGAAATAACTTTAGAATAATTATTTTCTCTTCATTAAATAAATAATGCTCAATCTTTTCCTTTTGGGGATTTTTTTCACATAACAAAGGACCCCTGTTTATGTCAAAAATGATCAAATATTTTGTATATCTTTACAAAATCAACCACATGAAGTCATCTCCATACCACGCTCAAGCTAATAGACAGGTGGAAGTGACTAACAAAGAGCTGGAAAATATCTTAAATAAAAAAAGGATAAAGCATGAAATATTGGGCATTTAAATTACCAGAGGTAGTTTGGGCATACAACATTACTTAGAAAACTACCACTGGGTTTTCCACATATGAACTAGTGTATGGAAAAATCCCTTATTTCCCATTGAGTTTGAACTATAGACACTAAGGAAAACCATTAATATTGGGATAGAGTTAGATGAAGCATAACAACAAAGAGTAATTCAACTAAATGAACTTGATGAAATGAGGATGGAGGAGGCTGCATGGGGTGAGAACTCTTTGTAATTTCAAAGAAGACAATGACATGATATTCACATCAAAGGAATGAATCTCAAAGAAGGAGATTGAGCCTTATTGTTTGATTCTAAATACCAGGATTTTCTAGGGAAATTTAGAACTAGATGGCTAGGCCCATATGAAATTGATTTTTTTGATGATGGATCAATTTAACTTCTTCCTATAGATGGGAACACTAAAATTCTTTTGGTCAATGGACATAGATTGAAGTTCTATCATAATCCATTGGATAAAAAGATTTTATATGACAAATCCCATCGGGGAGGTGAATTTGACTATGAGGAAGGACCTAGTCCTTCCATCATGGCCAATCTTCTAAAAAAGGAAGGATAATAAAGGAGAAGAATTGAAAACCAACAATGATAGTTCTTTTGCTAAAAAAAAAGAAAAAGAAAATAATAATAAGGAAAGTTGAAAACGAGAAATGATGGCTTTCCCACCAAGCATGCAATTAAAAATAATAAAGTGTGATTTCTTGATTGTTAAACACTAATTGAATTTTCCTTTTTATAGAACACATAAAGTGAGAAATATAAGCTACATCACTATTGAAGGTAAAGTTCTCTACTCTCTATGTATATGATTATTAAAAAGTTAGAAGATGTCATGATTATTTGAATAAGTGGGGAAGATTTCAAAATCAAATGTCATAAAATATTTTCAACATCTCTTGCTTGAAATAATTACATTCAATGAGGAAACATTATTCACATGCGTTGGGTAGTTGATGAAATGAAAAGCCTTGCATGCATTATTTATTAATCTCAAGTCAACTTTATAGATGGTAATGGTTTAAATGGTATGAAATTAATCTTCCACTCACCGACTTAACTTATAACTCGAAGAAGTGGAAGAAAATTTAAACTCTACTTCAGATAGTTTTCTTAGACCTCTATTTTTTGAAGATGGGACACAAGATCTGATCTAGAGTCAGCTATAATCCTATTGCATGATGCGTAAGTATCGAAAATATTTGAATGCTTAATATGGTTAGAATTCATAAAAAAATCCAGGGTTACAAAGAATAATTAATTGAATAATTCCTTAACAATCTCAAAGAAGATTCATCAAAGGTAAGGGCAACAAATTTTCTATTAGTTGCAATTTATTAATCGAGATATCTGGAATTCCTTGTGAAGGAATGAAAATTACAGGAAGGTCCACTTTCGAGGATATAATTTAAAAATTTCATGAGGAAATAGAGCATGAGCTAGAAATATTCATAAGCAAGTCAAAAATTGCAAAAGGCATCAAGTGATAATCACTCCCAGAACCCTATAGAACTTCCGCATTTTGGGTAGTCAAGTATTTCCCCTATGATGGTGAATGCAACATTCTAGGATGTGATATGATGAGGATTTTAATTCATTTGCATCAAGGTTTGTAGAAACTAGGACATAAAATGAACTTGCCTAAATTTTTGTATGATAACATTAAAGAAAGCGTAAATAGATACAAGAAGAAAGGGGGTCTAATTCTTCACAAGAGGATTATTTAGTTAATATGTCAAAATTCCTTTACAACGAAGAAAAATAAGAAGGCTTGGGACACATTATTGAAGAAATTAGACAAGAAACTAGAAAGGAGAAGAAATAACCCTTCTTATATTATGCACCAAAGTCATGGTTAGAAGTAACTTCATACTTGATTCATCATGCGAGAAAACCCCAAATTTCTAGCTCCATAGACACTCTGAAGTTTACCTATGGGAAATATAACTCAATAGCTAAAAGAACAAGATGATTAAGGAAGATGGGAGAAGAACCCTCCTCTATTGTTATACCAAGAATAAAAGAATACTAATCCTGTAAGAAGATGAGGATCTAGAGGAGGCTACTTTGAGATATTAGGCAACATAAATTTAGCAATATAGGAAGTTTTAGAAGAGGAACAAATAATGCCCGAACAAATTTAGGAATTAAATGTGCAATAGATGGTAAAATTAGTGGCACAACCCTTTGCCTCTCATGAAGAGAAAGGTAAAGCTCCAATGATGGAACAAGAAGAACCTTAGTCTCCTATTTCATTAAGGTAGGATCTAGAGGAAGAACAAATCCAAAAGCACTCCTCCTTTCAGGACAAGAAGGAACCATAAAAAAATATGAAGAATTGGAATTTCTCAAAGAAAAGGTACAAACCAAAGAAACTCTCATTTCATCATTGTAGAAATAAATAGAGGAACTTAAGTTGCAATGTAAGGAAAAAGATGAAATAGTTATTTCCAACACCAAAGTACAAATTAATCAGGAGGTCCAGACTTCATTGAGTTATAATGAAGTCAAAAATATTTGGGAAAACACATGAAATGATTTAGAAAGATTAAATCTTCAGAATACAAATTTGAAAAATGAACTAGAAGAGGAAAGACAAAAGAGAAAATAAATTCAAAAATAAAAAGAAAAGAAAAGAATACTTTGCGATTTGCTTATGCATTAGGAGAAAAATCATGTTTGTAGAAGAACCTCTTTAACATATATTATTTTTCTACAAGAACAATTTTTTAGATGGAAGCTATCTAGAATTGCATGTGATTTACCTTTTGATTTAAAGGATGAAACAAATTTCTTGGAGGCTTATACTAAAAGTTCCCCTAACCACCAAAACCTAATGTGTGAATTTCACCTATGCAATCTTCTGCTAAGCCACATGTCTGATTTTCTAATCAATTTGTATGTGGGAGAATCCCAATTGAGAGCATTTTCATCTACTTTGAAAAATCAAATAGCTTGGGATCAAAGTACCAAGGAATACTTTCAAAAGGTAAAAATAGAAGGGATTTGCATGAGACCTCAGTATCCCAAACCTATTGAATAGTAAAAAAACATTAAGAGCTCTAGCCTATCAGCCTAACATTCAAGAACATCACATAAAGGAACTAAAAAGAACATTGCTAGTGTCAAACAATTTTCTTAACAACTAGAATCTATAAAGGTGATGAAAAATTGTGAAAAAGGTTGGATAATTTGAATATTCCTTTAAAAAGGAGGAATTAATCTCTCCTACAAATCTTAGGTGGTCTATGAGAAGGACCATGATAATATAAAACATGATTCCAAGAATTTATTAGACTCAAGGACAAAAATGAAGCTGGAATGAGATTCGTGCCACCGCTTATTCTTTATCTTATGCCCTCATGGTAGGAATCATTTGTACATGGCACCTAGGAGTTCAACAAATGGGAATAAAATATTACGAGAGAAAGAATGATTTTGTGTCTCAAATAAAGACACTTGGGAACATGATAATAGTGTTTTTGATTGGAGTAAATTAATGGAAGACATGATCCTTGATCCAAACTATGGGAAATGATTTGATGTAGATACAAAATATATGCACTTGGATACATTTATAGGTCTTAAAGCATGCTAATATAGACATGATTCCTAAGAAAGAAAACTAGTGGTTGAAAACTACTTTTGAACTTTTTGATTTTGTAATATTTTTGGTCTTACACATCTTACAAGCTGCTTTGGAACTTAACTTATTTATATTTTATGGCCTCAAACACTAGCGTTCAGTTAGGAAACAAGTGCCGAGGTGCTCATGTCCCTCCCAAGTGCTCCCTGACCCTCTCTATCCTTTTCTCAACCTTTTGGGTCTCTTTTACTTTTGGGGCATCTTTTAATATTTTGGGTTGACCTTCTTGTTGTCCATTATGAAATTCAAACAAGGAAATCATATATATACTTAGTTACTTCTCCAAAATCAATGTCTAAGCACTAGAGTTATCTAATATCACCTAAGATTGCATCCAAATGAACAAGAATATTATAAATCATCCATTTAGCACATCCATAAAAGGAAAAAGGGCGCGTCACTCTGCATGCACAACATACGATGAGAAGTTCATTTTATTCCATCTCACACATTTGTATACTTGGATCATTCTAGATCTATCCCGCTATCATAGTGAAACTTGCACAAGGGAAACCTAGGGCATCATTACATAGACACACACAAAAGTACATGGATTTAGAGATGTAGTGCATCACTTGGTCTTAAGTTCACTCTTCGGTGGCAAGTGACTGTAGTCGGGGTCGATCGACACCACATTCTACATCTTTTTATATTTGATGTGGTTTATGGACATGTTTAGGTAGACTTTTTTACATGTGACTGGTGCAATTGGTACCCTAACAGCAAATTTGGAGTAACAAAATGAATATTGGAGCAAAGAACTTCTAACCAAAATAAAATAAAAACTTTAGCATCTAAGTGGACACTAGTGCCTAGATCAGACACTAGTGCTCAGGGCACTACTGACCTCTTGTGGGAAATTTTTCCTTCATATTTATGTACTTATGAATCTTCATTGAGCCTAAATATGACGTTGTTTCCAACCTATTCTAGTAGTTACTCAGTCGAGATCATCTCCAAATTGCACATAATCAGCTAAGGCATCTCCCTCTCATTTTCTCGGGTTTTACATCATTAAATGCTTGGTGATTTTCCATTAATGTATATTATCATTAGTTATAGTAAGTTAATTTTAAATTAAGATTTAATTCAATTTAAAATAAATCATTTGTTTGAACCCCCACTCTTGATCGAAGACCGGATACTTATTTTGCATATCCTACCACTTGTTTTCCTCTCCAAACCCAAACCCTAGTTGTACCATGGCTCCTAAGGCTCCTCAAGTATCCCTATATGAATTAATTCAAATGCACCCACCTTTCAAAGATGTTATTAAAAATCCCTAGACATTATGTACTTGACTCGCAATACGCCACCTTCATAAGTAAGTTCTATTTTTGATCGTCTCTCGTGACGACCCTAACAATCATGATACCATAACCAATGAATCCATTCAATATTTTCAACATTTATTTCAAGATAAATTTCACTTTATGGAAACCATGATCACATATCTCACAACTAAAATCCAACATCTCAATGCTACTTCTCAGGCCCATGCTAGTTCTTCTACACCTCATCATGATCCCATGCCTATTACATGTGACCATACAAGAGAGGTTAGGGTATTACCACACAAAGCACCTCTCAATTTTTATCAAAATTCTAAGCAACATGATATTCTTCCTAAGATACTCAATCACCGATTGACTACCCTCTTTATCAACTTACAAAATGCAAAGGTCATCGATTTTGCAAGTATCATAGAATTAATGCACATTATGATGATGATTTTTATGCTTTAAAATAAAGAATTGAGCACCTTGAGCATCAAAGTTTTATTTCATTTGCTATAAAACATTCTACTACACACTCATCTCCAAATCCTAAATCGAATGGGCTCCCAAATCGATCCCTTTATGTCTAGTGAACATCACACCATAATTACTAGTGTTCCTTCTCCAGGTAAGTCAAGAGCCACCTATCCAACCCAGTATCATACCACCTTTAAAAATAATTACCCCATTATCTCCTCCTATTAATTCATCTAAAATGTTACCAATAAGAAAATCACAACGTCCGGGAAGCACAACAAAATCACTCGACACAAGCTGCAATCCATCTTACATCTCCTCCAGTAGACCCAAAATATGATGTTGGTCATACTCTTGCTTCTACCTACCATTGGGATGACCATATATTTTCTTATGATACATTTCAAAAGCCACTACCATGGCATGGTATTTCTCACATCATCACATATATCTAAATCACTCGCACATTTGGGGGCCATCAAAATCCCCTGTTCCCTCCTCATATTCACACGTTCTAATCAGTTGTTACCTACACATACTATTCACATACACATCTATACATTACTCTTGTTTTGTAATTCACATCAATATTTCTAGCAACACTTTCTCTCATCTACACTATGTGCACACCTTTATACATCTATCCATGCTCCTATGCTACTCCATCCACATTTTTCTACTCATGCTTACTTATGGATCCTTCTACTCATGATGCACATACGACTTTTTATATATGGTATACATTATTTCGTGCACTATACATACTCTGGATATTCTTGCTCACAATGATCAAGTATATTTGACAAAAACTCCTGATATACACACTTGGGGGGCATCACACTTTCTTCTCTCCTCTCAATCACTACTCGATGTCTATATCTCCTACTCTTAGCTCTTTTGCTACACTTCACGCTCCATGCTTCACGATAAATATTTCCTAGTTCACAATCTCGGACACATACAACACCTTCATTATCTCGATGACACCCTCTTATGATATGGTTTATGTTTGACTATTGAGGGTGTAATTCCTACATAAACCCCACTTATCACATCTTGGATACTCACGCTCCATGCTTCATGTATGTCTTTCCGAGCATTACCACATCTCTAGTACTCATACTTTACCCTCATTAACCAATAACTCACTCTAGTTCCATGGTTCATACTTGGTATTGAGGGTTCAATTATTAAATGAACCTCACATCATCTACACCAGTGCTTCATGATACATATTTTCTAGCATCTACTCTCAATCACACACAAAACACTCATTTCTTGATGATGCAATCTTGTTTTATGGTTCATTATTGACTATTGAGGGAGATTATAAATGAACCTCATCTCATACACATATTCCGGGGAAACATGACCCATCTCCACTACACATCTTATACATCGTATCACACCATCACATTTATATAACATTTGCACATCTTGGTTGCATTTACTCTTATTAGCTTATACTACTTACATGTTACACTTTATTTTCTATGCTAGTTGGAATCTTAGTATGTCGATATATTTTTCTATACATAAATAAGTGGTCACTTAGTATATTGAGGTGAATGCATGAATTTTACAATTTTCACACGATGCATGATGCTCGACATTGTTGTTTACTAGTCCCACTAAGGCTCCTGGGGTATCTATGTTTACTACTCTCATACTCTACAACTCAAGTGTCCTATTGTTACATTATTTACTACTTATTAGCACTATAACTATACATTTTTCTGATATATACATGCCTTGATATACTAATTATATTTCTAACATGCTAACAGGCGCTTCATGTGTAGCATTTTCCTTGCAGGATCAATACAACCATGGTTATCTGTCACTCTTTGCTTGCTATTGTTTACTATTATTTGGGGGCTATGCCCTATGTATTGCTTAACCATTGAATGCTTTTGGCCACATCAACCCTAATTGTCTTGTGACATTTTGAGTGATGTCCCATGTATGAAACCCACTTTTCACAGTCCATCTTGTCTTCCTATTTACTTGTTACATTGTCTTCTATTACATGTTAGCTCATATTCACTAATAATTGTTTATTAGTCCATCTTGTTTACATGTGCCTTGGTTTCTACCATGCACATACCCTACCCTATGTATCTATCCACTTCATCTCAATATGAGGTCCTCTCATTTGGGCTGCATTCTCCTACAATTATGCATGCATGCCCCAAATGAGGGGGTATTTATTGGGTTAACAAATCACCCCTACAACAGTTAAGAGCTTCAAAAAAACACAACACAATACATAATTAGCACAGATACATAGTTACAAATCTATCTAGGAATCATACTTGGACCGAAAACACAAAGCATACACTAGCACCTAGTACTAGTCAATAGAATTGGGTGCTTGTGTCCCCCTTGTGAACTTGTGTCCTGGGGAAAAATAGTCAATTTCTCAATTCAACATAGTTTCCAGTAGTTTACGATACAATTCTCTAGTAGCAGACATTTACCTCTAGTTACAAAATGCATTCAATAAATTACAATAGGAATAAATAGTTATAAATTAGGGACATACCATATTAAGTGGTGCTTATTCGGAAGCATCATGGAAGGAGAGAAAAACCAGACCTCTCTCCCCAACACTCTTCTCTTGGCATGAGATTTCCCAAAAACTCACTCTCGGTGTGAGATCGGCCAAAAACATTACTCTAGGCGTGAGATCACCCAAAATACTAGCTCTTGGCATGAGATCACCCAAAAACATCACCATCAACATTAAAATCTAGAAAATCCAAGAAAACATGACAAATTTCTATACTTTACTCTCTCATACATCAGATGCACACTTCCCTTTACACACTTTTTACATACTTATACACATGTTACTTTGATTTTTCATATACAGAACTTTGAATACTATCTCTCTCTCTTCTTTTACAGGTTTTCCTTAATACACAATAAGAGGAAACTCTCATCAGTAAGCACAAGCTCCAACAACATACTACTACACATACATTTCACCCCTATGGTCTACTTCCCTTTCCTAGTCTCCATGTTTTACATTGCAATCACTTCACACTTCACTTGTCCACTTGACACACTATTGGCCACACTCTTCTCTATAGGATTACGAGGTACACATCTTGTATCTATTTTATGCTATCAAGTATTCACTCAACAACATAAAGTGGGGGAAAATATAGACAAAAAATATATGCACTTGGGTACATTTTTAGGTCCTAAATAATACGAATATATGCATGATTCCTAAGAAAGAAAACTACTGGTTGACAAATTCTTCTAGCTTTTTTTGCTTTATCTCTTGTCTTATTTTTGGTCTTACGCATCTTACAAACTCTGCTAAAACTTAACTTATTTATATTTTATGGCCTTAGACATGAGCACCCAGTTAGGAAAAAGTACCCATGTGCTCTTGTCCCTATTGGGCAACCTTGACCCACTCTATCCTTATTTCACTCTTTTGGGTCTCTTTTAATTTTTAGGCATCTATTAATATTTTGGGTTGGCCTTCTAGTTATAAATTACAAAATTCAAATAAGGGAATCATATACATTACTTAGTTCCTTCTCCAAAATCAAGGGCCAAACACTAACAATATATACTATCACCTAAGCTTGCATTCAAAGGCACAAGAGCATTACAAATTATCCATCTAACACATCCATACAAGGGACAAGGGATGCATCACTTTTCATACACAACATAGGAGGGGAAGTTCATTTTATTCCATCTCACACATTTTCATACTTGGAGCATTTTAGATCTAGCCCACTATCATAGTGAAACTTGTACAAGGGAAACCTAGGGAATCATTACACACACATACACATAGAACTACATGGAGTTTGAGATGTAGTGCAGTGCTCGGTCATAATTTTACTCTTTGGGTGACCATTGGTGTCAGTTTGACTCTACATTATGCATATATTTTTTAGATTTGATGTGGTTTGTGGACATGTGCAAGTAGACATTTGTTTTACGGAGTTACATGTGTAATCGAGACCCTAATAATGAAGTCAAAGTGAAAATGAATGAATCTGGAGCAAAGACCTTCTAACCCAGAAAAATTTAGAACTTGAGCATCTAAGTGAACACTAGCACCCATATTAGACAAAGTAGCACACGGGTGCTACTAACTAACTGTTGTGAGTGTTTTTATCCTTCATATTTCTATACTTACGAATCTTCATTAAGCCTTTATGATGTTTTTTACCTATTCTAGCAGTTAATACATCCATATCATCTTGATTACACAAAATCAGCCAAGTCATATCCCTCTCTCGTTTGCTTGGGGTGATACATCATTAAATTCTTGTTTCTTGTCCATTACTGTATATTATCACTTGTATATCATTAGTTACTGAGTAAGTTACTCGAAATTAAGATTTAATTCAATTTAAAATAAATCATTTGTAAGAAGACTTGCAAACAAGTAAGTGTGGGGGAGAATGATGAGCTCATTAAATGGATAAATAATGACATTATTTATATTCCCCCTTGTTTGAATATGAATGCATTTTATAACTTTTTCCTAATCTAAAGTAGATAATATATGCATTTTACTAGATTAGTGTGTGAATATATTCCACCATTGTGTTCTAACCAAAAATCATGAAAAGCATTTAGTTTTGTGTGTATAGATTGAGAAAAGTATGATTTTTTCAAAGATGAAGAGTTTTGGGCCTGAAATTTCAAGACTGATAATCTTTGGAGTCCCCTCGGTTTTCTTTAGAGTCTTTCTAGTTCACTTCAGAGTTCCCTCATATCTCTTCGAGAGACTTTACCTATGGCTTTGGAGTTTTACCTTTGCCTTGAAGTATACTCCAAAACTATAGGATCATGCCGATTGGTGTCAACAAACCATGAAATATAGAATTTCGCTAGCCTAGAACATGCATCCATTCAATAAGAATAGCACACACCAACATTAGGAAAGGTTAATTTTAGAAAGGATCATGTAATTTATCTTTGTTGTAACTAAATATTAGAGTCAATCAGTTCCCCCAATTCTCTCCATTATTTCATTTTGAAATATGGAGATATTGTGGAACCTCTCCACCAATAATCTAAATAAAGTAGATTCTAGGATTCCTCTAGTTGTTTTGTAGGAAACAATTGAGGGAGATGGATGATATAATCCACACTCGCTAAGCTATGTAACAAGGAAGTTAGAAATCAATTCTTTATAATTTTATCAATCCGTTGTATGATCTAGAATTCTTGAAGTAGATAAAGTTGCTAATTTGGTAAATTAGAGTATGGTAGTAGTTTTCATCAAAGGGAAAGAAAGGGCCCACACACCCCAAGCCTCTAAATTTTTGGTATTTTTGTATTTGTGTTAATAGATTTATTTGTGTATCTATTTATTTGTTCCATGTATAATTTATCCATATAATTGATTTGATACACTTTCTTAATCTTTGATAATTTAATACATCTAGTAATCTTCAATTGATAATTCCCTCTCTTTTAAAAATTATGATTGTTTCCAATTGTTTTTAATTTCATTTCAAAGTCTTTAAATTATGATTATTTGAATTTCAACCTTAAAATTTTAATTCGAGTAAGCGTGTTTCTATTTCAAGCATTGTGAGTTTAAAATTCCAAGCATTGTGTGTTTAATTTGCAAGTTGATCATTTTAATTCTATTTTAAATGGTTTGTGAAATTTCTTTAAATTTAGTGTAGATGTCAATTTCAACATTTAAGAGTAGGAAAACCCCCCAAACAAATAGTTCCATCGGGAAATTATTGATTTCACAAGGAATTCTTAATGAATACAACCTTGGACACCGCCTTGGGCATAATGACATCAACAATTAGGTTGATAAAATGAAGAGTTAACAACAATACCCATCAATTACCTAGGAAAATCAATTCTTTCCTTCTAATGTTCATGTAACCATCCTTTTTGGTGAATCATTTTTATAAGCCTTCTTGTTTTCTTTATATTTTATGAGCTCTCTCAATGCTATTTTTTGTTTCCTTTTGTTTTTCATCACAACATGGTTTTTTTGGAAAGCTTCTTATGTTTTTCTTCTTGGTCCTAGACCTTTTGCAAATGTTTAGTGATTTGTGGATGATGGGAATCAACATATTGCTTTGCACTAAACAATTGGTTGTTTTTGATACTCTATCCTTTACTTCCTAAAGGTGTTTTTCAAGGGTTGCCTTAAAATTCCCTATTCTCATGAGTCATAAGAATTTTACCCTAAAGAGGCACTTTTCTTTGATTGTGGTGGGTTTGTTCTCTTTCCGATTATTTATATGTATGTTAATCTTCACATAAATTGGGTTTTGTAGATTTTATACGTATATGATATTCTCCCATTTCTAAATCCTTCAATCTTGAAATGCACCCCTATGAAAAAATAATGTAATCTACCACACTTTGGCCATTATATGTTTTGCAAGTGATTTTTCCTAAATTTGGCCATGCTCTCATACCATTGCATATAACCATGTTATAGAGGCTACACATCCCTAATAATTTTTCCTCGTATTGCTTAACACACTCATTTATTCTTGTGAATTCCTCTCCCAAATATGGTCTTCTTCTTCCTCTAGCCATAACAAATTGGTGTTCGTACCCTATCATTTCTCAAGTTAAGGGCCTAGTTGTTTATTATTATCACATTGAAGTCTCCCATTATTAGAACTTCCCAGACACAATATATACTAAAATATCATTATTGAGTGACATATAAGTGATGCGCCAAAATTAGTAGGAACTTGACAAGGTCATAACTTGAGCTCCGGTGTCCGTTTGAGTCCATTTTTTTGAAACCACATGTGGTGATGAGATGAATGCAACAACAACCTACCTTACCAATTGGGGCAAGTTTTGGCACGTTTTCAGGCCCTAAATCCGCCATCTTGAGGCCGAAAATTAGGATTTAAGTTATAGTTCGGTTTTTTTTCTATTTTTGGGCATTAGTTAATTTTAGTCTTTTTATTGCATTATGAGTTAGAAAGTTGGCAATTCCTCTAATTTAGGGATGTATAATATGTGTGGAAATTTATGTGCCCATACGAATAAGCATGCGAACTTACTAAGAATAGCATGTTCTAGTAAACTGCTAAAAATAGTAATTTCTACCACCTAGAGTAGATTTAGTCAGAGTTAGTTAGAGTTTACTTGGCAACTCGAGTTGGGAGTTGTTTTCCTATTTAGGAAAAATTGTAATTCATTATTCAATAACGAAGAAGGAGATCTATTTTCTTTGGAGTTCATATTATTTGTAGTAAATCAAGTTTGGTTAGAATTTGGCTACATTAATAAGGGTCATCACAATTTAAGTCTTTTTTTATTATATGTTTTTGATCATCTTGGTGAAAAATATCATGTGTGCTTAAGCCATATGGTTAGCTCCTTTTTCTTTATTTTCAACCATATAATGGGTTTTGGATACTCTTTCTCCAATTCTATACTTCTACACCATGTTTCTCTAATCAACATTGTTATCTCTTTGTGCCATTTTCAACTTACAAAGTCCTTTCATTCTAAACTAAAGTTTTCCTATATCCTTTTAGAATCTAGGACTTTAAAACTATCATGTTCATGGGTTTTAATTAGAATGATAATATCTTTTCCTTCGCTACGAGTCCCAACCTAGGACCTCTTCTCCAAAGATAACCTCTACAATTCCATGTTACCAAGGCTAAGTTCTCTAGAAATCACGAATCCCTATTTCTTATGTGTCATCAATGGTTTATTTTGGGATTTTCCACGGGATAACCATGCACATTTTCCTTCTTCCCTTATTGTCTTCACTTTATCCCAATCTTTTCTTCTCTTGTCTTGTTTCGGGTATTAGGTCTTTGTCTAGATATAATTGTGCCTCGTAAAGAAATTTATTCCTGATTATTATCTATTATTATCTTATATGTTGTGCAAGGTAACTTTAATATGTATTTACATTCCTTTTTCTATGGCTCTTCTAATCCTATTAGTCTTGTGAATATTCCGACTATTGCAATTGGTCTTCAAGAAAGTCTCTTACCAATTTTTTGGTGTTCTCAATGTCTTTGTAGTATTTCAATCCCTTAATGATAATGTTTGTAACCCTTTCTTATCCATATTTTTATTCCCTTATTTGGAGTTTGACATGTTCTCTATGAGTTATTTTTTTGTCCGGGTGTTCCTACTATTTCTACCCAAGACATGGACTCATTAGCTTGAATATTCAAGATAATTTCTTTCACCCCTTTGTTTATTATTGCATATTTTCCCTCTTGTATATGTGACATGTTCTCCTTTTTTACCATTCTTTGTCTATTTCCCTCTATTTATTTCAATTGATCTAAGGTTCTCTT
This sequence comes from Taxus wallichiana var. yunnanensis, assembly GCA_018340775.1. Taxonomy (NCBI): domain Eukaryota; kingdom Viridiplantae; phylum Streptophyta; class Pinopsida; order Cupressales; family Taxaceae; genus Taxus; species Taxus wallichiana. The sequence continues at coordinate 533,049,220 of CM031236.1, forward strand.
AATCGAGGTCAACTCTTATTGTCCTTTCTCCATGTTGGCTTGCAAGGTGTTTATTTGTTCTGAAGTAATTCATTCTCCTTGTCAATTTCCAATTAGATTATATAATTTATTTCATCTTATTGTCCTTGTAATATTCCTTTGCTTCTATATCTTCAAGCCTCTTTTCATGCTCATTAGTTCTTTGACATATAGTTTTGACGACCACATTAATGACATTGACGTGGGGCTATAAGCTTCCTTATTGTCATGATTCGATTATTCATTTATCCTTTGTTTTCTAGGTGTAACTTGTTCATTTTAGGTATGAGATAAATCTTTCCTCCATATCCTTTGCCACTATTATTTTTATTTTCGAAAACCAACCTTTGTTATTTGTATGTAATGTTAAGGGGTGACTACATACTATGAATCAATTACGATATTGCTCCATGACATTATTTATTTCTATTATATCATGCATTTATCTATTCATTTCTTCTTCTTCTTCATGCCTTGAATTGTTTTTTGGAATTTGGTAAACGGTGAGGGTGTTGAAAGGACCCACATCCTTTACAACGAGACCATATTACTAGATATAACAAGATACAATAAAAGTGACTAGACAAAAGTCACAAAAGACCAACACATGGCTACATATCAATCATATTTTTTAGAACATTAACAGCTTCCATAACAACATTATCGGAAGAATTTTTAGTAAGAGTTTAAGCAACAATGATCAATTCAATGCACTCATTGTGAAGACTATCCGAGTTCCATCAATATACTCCTTCGATTTTTATGACGGTAAATTTTTTCTTGATATTCCCAAGGACCTTGTGAAGCATCTCGAAATGTCAATACCATAATTATCATCAATGGCAGGGATGAAGTGATCCTTAGCAACAACAAAGTCAGCCACCTGTAATACCTCATCCTCCAGGGGCATTCAACGATGTGAACAAAGTCATCGGTAACATCATCCTACATATGTACCTTTTTCTCACCTACACAGAGAGAGAGAGGGGAATGCTTGCAAGATTGGATAGGGGAATCAAGGTAAGCATTAGTTAAATTGAGAATAACATAGAGAATGGAACCTTCACAAAAAAACCAAATCCACTACAAAATGTGAGGGGGAAGCGGGAGACACCTTCACCGAGGGAGAGGCGATCAGCAAGGGGAGAAGAGGGAGGTGAGTGAGAAATGGGGGAAGAAGTGGCTTCACGATGGCCCATGATTTAGAATTCCTAGTCGAGAATCTCGGTGGGAGGTTAAGGCGGTGATAGAGGCACCGGGTCGGGGACAGCGGGAGGCGAAGGAGTGGCATGTGGCCTTATTTGAAACAAAAAGAGGAGGAAAGTGGGATAGAGAGCGGGAATTTGCAATAGTTTTAAAAATAAAATATAATAAACCTTGGTGGAGTAAGGGACCTTCACTAACACAAGCCTTTTTGATAGATAAATCTTAAGTCTAGAACAAAGAATTGACTAAATTCACCTTGAGACCATTACGGAAATGGGTCAAAATGAAAATATGAGGGATAAAATCAATCTTATACCTATCTTCAAACGTAAAATAATGCATGAACTACTCAACAATGCGATCCTAGGAGCTTTCAGAGAAGCCCGTTCATAACTAGACTAGGTACATATAAACCCTTTCTTTTCTCTTTACTAGAAGTCCTCCACCCCGCTTTCAAAGATCATTTGAAATAGATATCCCCTTATGCAGTAATCCCATCACAATGGAAATTCTCTTAGTGGAAGTTTTAAATTGAATCTTTCCAACTTTCACATTACCCCTTTTCCACGAGGATAAAATGCTGCTGGACACCAACACTAAATAACAAAAGATTCGTTAGATAAATGGTGTAACCCCGTTCTCCTCAAGAAGATTCTAAACATAAATATCCTTCTTCAATTTCTCGTAGTTAGCAGGATTAATTTTCACCAATGCACCCCATTAATAAAAAATTCAAATAGATTTGTAAAAATACGATGTGAAAATGAGATATTAAATGGTCCTTAATAAATTGTCTTTTACCTACTCTGCCACATTGTGAAAATGAGAGACTAAACGGGCCTTAATAAAATTTTGTTTACCCACTCTACCACATGCCACATGATACAAAGACTAATTCCATTTATGATTAGAAATGATGATAAAAACTTTACATATGAGATCTTGGCTTCCCACGTGCTAAGATTATGATTCAATAAGATCACCATCAAATCATAATTAAAATAATAACCGCTAGCATTGGAATATAAATCAGCGAGAGGTAAGCGCTACGCTACACCGATACAAGTAAGAATTGAAAGGATAGAGAAAAAATGCTCCTTCTAATGGTTGTTAGGATAATCATCAAAAAATGCCTTTAGGAACCCTTTAGGAGTAATTCAAAGAAATTCTCAATCCGAGTTTACTTAATCACATTGGAGGCTCCAATGTTAGCTATGAATCTACAACCCTATTGGATTCATTGAAAATATGATGATTATGGATATTACTGAGGTGGGATTGTATCTTCCAAAACTTTGTTATGATGTCACTAATGTTCCAGATGGCCACACCCTTATTATTTAAAAGATTGATAAGATTGAGGGAATCACTCTCAACAATGAGATTTATTTTGCTAAAAATAGTGGCAACTTCCCTACCTTTTAAAATGGTGAGGGCTCCTGCTATGAGATTAGTTCCCTTACCAAAGTTGATAGTAGCGACTATCATCTATTGACCATCAATATTAACTTTGAGCTAGCCTAAAGGTGGAGGGGACCAAAAGGTGTTGACTCTTAAAGGTGCTGAACTTGGGGGTTGTAAAGGGATTTAGAGTTGCTGCAATCACTTCCCTTTCAAGTTGAGAGGGATTTTGCATTTTTTCTTCTTCTAAATGTAGAAATTTAAATTTTCCTGGAGGCTAGCCACCAAAAATGTAAAAACGATGGGGAGTGACTCTTTGAAGCCACGTTTGAGAAAATTTTAGGCCCTCCGAGCGTAGGGGAAGGGGAAAATAAGATACCTTGCTAAAAAATTACCGAGATCTTGAAAGGGGCCATATCCTAGAATCCTCCATATAAGAAAAAGGAAGATATTGTGTCAACCACAAGAAATTCATATTTTCAACCAGATTGTATTTGGATTGGACTTGCCCCTTCCTAGCCCAGAATACACCAACTCGGTAGGAGGAAGCGATCAAAATAGTTATTAGAAAACTTTTCATATAACCTTAACTTATGTCTTAAATGATCCCATATTGAATTAGAGGATAAAGCCCTGATAAACTCAACTAAGGCTTCCATGCTATTAGTACTAATACTCGGCTTCACCCTATTTCACGAGAAAGATATAGAGTGTTAGGAAATAAGGGATAAAAAATGTGGAACAATCCCTCTAGAATCGAAACAATAGGAACTAATATACAGAAAATATTACATATCTCAAATAAAAGTGCAAAATAAAAATAACACAACACAAAGAGACAATATTTAACATGGTTCACCCAATTTGGGCTATGTCCACCAAGAATCACTTGCTTATATTTTATTACAAACCACCTCTCTCTCAATACAATACCCATATCTATTTGGAGCTATGCTCAACAAACTCTACTGAATTCACACCCGAATTCATACACATATACAATGTTACATCAACCATACCGTATGCAAAAATGACATAAGCAAATAAGCGCTTAAGCGCTTTAAAAAACCATGGGCCAAAAGCTGTCCCATAAACCTATGGGTCAAAAATCCCACCCATATGAGAAGAGCACATTTTTGAGGCCCAATTTTTTTCTCGGGGTTGCACCCATGAACCCCAACTACCGAGGGATGCTGCCCTAGATCCCCGCTCGGGGTCCGGCCCGGTCTTGAACCCCAATGAGACAACTGTGGAAAGTCTACAATCATTGTTAGTGTATAGTCTTCAACATTTTCACACATGAAAATAGGATCCACAACTTAACACGGAAGAGTGTTGAAATCACCAACTATGATCCATTGGAGGTACTTGCAAGTGGTGTTAAATTCTAGAATTATCTTCCAAAATTTTTCTGTCAAATTTTTCGATTTAGGGGCATAAATATTTACAGAGTTGTCAGCAGAGGCCTGCGAGATAAAGGAGGTAATAAGCCATAACCATTTAAGCTGATTCTCTAATTTTAATTTGGTTTCCTTCAACAACAAATTATCAAGGTTATGCTTATGTCTAAAGTCTTTGAGGATTCTTTTTTCCAGGGGCATCTTTTATCCCCATGCTTTCCAAGAGAAAATATTCATTTTTTTGATTTGGGTTTACTCCCACCCGACATAGTAAGGAGACCATACATACCCTAGGCTATATTTTGAAATGCTTCGTCTAGAATCTAGGATTGATTGGTGTGTCTACCTTTTCCTTTCTTGAGGCCCACATCCAATTTCAGCTTGGCATAATTCCTAGTATTCTTAGCAGGACTGAGGTCCTCTGACAGAGAGGCAGAGGAAGAGAAAAGGGCATTTTCCTTAAGAGGAGAGAAAAACATCAAAGGTCAAGCAAAAAAAAGAAGCGATAAGAACACAGGGGAAGTACCAAATCTAGAAGAGGTCTAAGGGAAGGGGAAGATGGAGGAGAGGAGAAAATTGGGAGGAGACAAAAAGAGGGAAGGTGAGGGGAATGTCCAGAGAGGGAGAAGAGGGAGCGGTGTGAGTAGGAGACAAAACCAGAGAAGAAGGTGGAAGAAAAGGGACCACAATTGAGGACATGGCCAGATTAGAGGTAACATGAGTCGAAAAGGAATCCATTAATGGGGAAGCGAAGGAGGGGGAGTGGAACAATGGAAGTGTGATTTCACCCTCCTTAATAAGAACTACAAAATGGTTGAAGTCTTTGACATCCTATGTGACTTTGGGGATGAAATTTCCTTTGTTATTCAGAGTGTGGACTCTTTGCTTTAGTTTAGGAGTTGTCTTGGAAGGGAAAGCTTGAGCACGATGCCCAATACTTTTACAGTTTGTGTAAGCCTGAGGAATATATTCATACTCAATGGGATGAACCTAGGTATCGAGATAAGATTGGAGTTCAATGGTAAAAGGAAGAGGCAAGCTAATGTCAACATTGACACAAAATATAACATGGATAAATCTAGAGCCCACTTTCATTGCTTGATCAACAAATATCAAATAACCAATGGACTCTGTGCAACACCTTCAATGATAACCAAGTGCTAAAAATCCAAGGGGAGCTCTAGGAGACGAACCCAGATTGGTGCCTGGGTCATGGATTCAATTTTAGCATTAAATCTAGGAGTCCAAATTCGGAGATAAACCCCTTCTACCAAAAAACCAAGGACCTCCCAAAGAATCTCTAGAAAATTCTTATTTATGAGAAAAAGTAAAGAGCATAAATCCATTGGAAAGCGTAGCAATAGCAACCAATCCAAAAGGGGGCCAATTAATATGTAACCATTTATGAATCTCCTCCAAAGGTGATCTAGGATCCATTAGTTTACCGATCAATGACAGCTCCTTGAAGGCGTGTCACTACAATGATTGAGGTAGGATTTTGTAAGGATAAAGTCCCATCAATGCTCGGAGGTTGCAACTTCCTAGGAGGGGGAAAATTGACGTGCCAACAACAACATTCTTCCAAGAACCCACCGATACACCCACATAGTGTCGGTGAGGTCATGAGGAGGGTTGGGGGACTACGATTGATGACACTCCAACCAACCGTACCACTCAGTGCTGCACTCACAAGAGACTGCCAGTGATATGCTGGAGGAAGGTGGGGATGACGTCAAGTCCGCATGGCCCTTATGGGCTGGGCCACACACGTGCTACAATGGTAATGACAATGGGAAGGCCGTAAGGCGGAGCAAATCCAGAAAGGTTGCCTCAGTTCGGATTGTTCTCTGCAACTCGAGAACATGAAGTTGGAATCGCTAGTAATCGCGGATCAGCCATGCGGCGGTGAATACGTACCCGGGCCTTGTACACACCGCCCGTCACACCCTGGGAATTGGTTTCACCCATCCAAATTCAGCATCGAAGTAGAAACCGATCACAAAAAAATTCAAAAATTACAGAAAGCAGGAATTTTTTTTGATTGGAGGAGCCCTTCATGCCTTGAATTTTTGATCCAATAATATCTTGCATTTGTTTTTTGTATTAGTTCTTGTTGGGATGCCCTGTGATATCTTTGGTAGAATAATTGTGAGTTTTTTTACTTATTTTGTACTTCATTTACAAGTTTGTCTATGCCTTAGGATCCCCTCATATTATTTTACATTCACCTATATTAACCTCTCTCATGTGTCCGGTAAGTTGGCTTGTGGGTGCCCTATCATACGTGGATGGGTGTATGATCCCCATGCTCCATCCAATGCCTATGTGTGCCTATTAAAACTAGGGTATGTATAAATAGTTCGATACCCTATGGGATGTTGCATATAATCCCACAAAATCAAAAAATATCCACAAGGAATCAATCCCAATAGTGGTCCTTGCATATGTTTCACTATTTCAAATACTTGCTTTCCATTATTATTGTAAATGTGTGCTCCTTGATTGTAAATTTTGTTCATGTGATGGTTTTCAAGTACTCTTTTTTTGGGACCCATTATGTTTGAACCTTGGTTTAGTATATTTATGTTATTATTTCACCATCTTCAACCTTTGGATATGTGTTTTCCTTATTTTATTCTTGTTATTACCTCATTGTTTCTATTATATTTTCCCAAGAGGATGCATGTTTTGTACCATTTTAATGAAACTATTTTATGATAAAAATATTTATATATGTTTATAAAGGAGTAGATATTATGGAATCATTTCTCAACCCTACTAGGCATTTCAAATCTTCTTGTAGCTTGTCTACTTGCAACCTATCACTTTATAAATATCATTCTCTTTTCCTAAATGTCATGTCATTATCTCTTCCCGAAGCCCTGATTGCTTCATTGTTTGATTCAAGCCTCCCAATACCTTCTTGTAATATATTCTCTACTCTTCCCCATTATACACCCCCTCTATCCATAAAATTCTCCAAATACCATCTTATTATACACCCCCTCTATCCATAAAATTCTCCAAATACTTTCTTGTGTGAATAAATATCAAAGTGTCACAACCATTTAGTTTCATGGCTATGAGGAGGTTATGGATTTTCACGACCTTGCTCTAGAAATACTTTTCTACCCTTTCAAAGTTCTATAAAACCACCTGTCAAAACTATGATCTTCATGCCTTCCTCTAGAAATGCATATGTTTGTATTTTAAAAATTTATATTTTAGTATGGTAAAGTGTGTATATTTCAGTTAAAAGGGGTTATACTAGCAATTACACTTGAGATGTAAGATACATTGGAAGGGATGTAAATGTAATGTTTTAATGAATTTGGTCTATCATATAGTAGGTGATATGTAACTCCTAAGGAAATGGTGTCATCTATTTGTGCACGTGAAGGGGTTTGCTGAATGTCGATGAGAGTGGAACGATGGAAATAATTGTGAAATCCCTAAGTGAAGGAAATATTGATGTATTCATATGTGTACATGTTGTGGAGATGTAAAAAAGCTATTTTGAAGGTTTTGGACATATGGAAAGAAGAGGTGTGGCTAATATTTGAGCGAGTTGAACATGAGTTTGAAATATTTGAATCTTGCATACTAAGATCCAAACAAAGATAAATATAATCTTCAAGGGTGAACATTAAAAATAATTCAAGAAAAGAGGTGAAACATCCCATAGATACCTCTATTAGAATTAAAGTTAAATTTGGTGTGACACTTCAAATAAATATATGGTTTTTTTATTTGCTTTATAAACATTTATCAAGATTGTAAAATGAAAACATGGAAACATGTTTGGAATGAACATAAAAAGTGACAAACATACATATATAAAATATAATTTCAACTAATTGAAAGAATCACTACAAATAGGATCGCTTCTAGAAACAAATGTTCCTAAGGTCTATGGGAAATTTCAAATAATCTACGGATCCACATTTGGTATTATTTCCAATATGACGATCTTACAAAGTTAACCCTTGATTCAGTTGGGTATTACTTCTACTATTTTAATGCATGAAACTTACTTTCCAAATGCCATGAATACATATATTTTTGTATGAGAATTGAATAGAACATCCTTCATCAAAATTATCAATTTTCCTCCATGTAATTCTCTGTTTGTGAAAATTTCACTTAAATTTATGATTTTCAATAAACTATAATTAGTGCATTACTTTATTTCTTTAAGGAATTTTTTCAATTAATTCACATTCTAACCTCCCCATCCCTTTAAAAAAATTTCTTGCTTAGTAGATGATTCCGTTGTAACCACTAAAAATTTATTTAGCATGTAGGCCTTTTAAATCAATGTTACATAATATGCATACATTGCTCAAATTCTTAAATAGATTTAGTATGAAGACTGCAAATTATGTTTAATATTAAATAATTGAAAGGTTCGGTACATGTATATAATGTTGAATGTCAAAGTTTTAATTCAATCATGACCGTAGGGAAATTTACAACAAAAATATTTTAATTCTATAGTTGTACATAACGATTTAATTTAATTAGGATTAAATCTATCTTACAGAGCAACTTATTGTAATAATTCATGTACAAATGCTAAAATACAGTAATGACATAAGAAAACTAACATGTAAAGTATGAAACCCTAAAAAAGAGGAGAGATAAGAAGACTTAGCTGATTTTCAAGTGGACATGAAGTGATATGGGCAGGTAAAAGTGCTGAACATGTTTTAAACAAGGTTGCCACTACTCAATAAAGATTATGGAATTCAAGAATAATGCCGTATAGGGGAGCCCACATCAGGATAGGGGTGTTGGTGATTGGATATGGGCACTTGTGTCTGTGTAAATGCTCAAGATTTGGTTTTTACTATGTCGCAAGGGTTTCATAGTTTTTACTTTTTGATCATTTGATATTCACTTACGGAATTCGAAGGTACCTTTAACTTGCAAGAAAGAAGTTCACTTGCACATACCCACAAACCACATCAAACCTAAAAGGAAAATGTGGAATGGGGAGTCAGATTGACCTTGATGGTCACCTCAAGAGTAAAATTATAACCAAGCAATGCACTACATTTCAAAATCCATGTAGTTCTAGTGTGTGTGTAAGAATGATGCCCTAGGATGCACTTTTGCAAGTTACATTTGATAGTGGGATGTAGTTAGAATGTAATCATGTAATAGTATGTGTGGATGGAATAGAATAGACTTCCCCTTCCTATGTTATGTATGTAGAAGTATGTATCCCTTGTCCCTTGAATGGATGCTAGATGGATGCCTTTTGAGTGCTTTAGTGCCTTTGAAATGCAAGCTTAGGTGATGATAGTAATGCTTAGTTCTTGGTCCTTGATTTTGAACACATAACTATGTATTTATATGATTTCCTTGTTTGAATTTTGTAATTGAAAAACTGGAAGGTGACCCATAAGTGAAAAAGATTACCAAAATATAAAAGAGACCCAAAAATAGTGACTAAGGTAAGAAAGGGTTAGGGACACCCAAGAGGGACATGAGAAATTTGGCCGTGTGGAAGCCATGAAAGATGACAAGTGAAGTTACAACATGGCTATAGGGTGTGTAAGACCAAATAGAAAACAAGAGAAAAAAAGAGGCCAAATATAGTTTTCAACTACTAATTTTCTTCTTTATGAATCATGTAAAATGCTAACATGCTTTTAGGACCTAGAAATTTACCCAAGTGCGTGATTTTAAGTCTATATTTTCCCTCATTTTATGTTGTTGAGTGAATAATTGATAACATAAAGCGAGATAAGAGATGCGTACCTTATAATCCTATATAGAGTGTGGTGAATAGTGTGCCGAGTGGACAAGGAAGTGTTGGAATGATTACAAAGTGAAGCGTGAAGACTAGGAAAGGGAGGTGGACCCTAGGGGTGAAGTGTATACATTGTTTTTGTTGGAACATGTGTTTTGATGATGTAAGATGATCCTTTTTACATATTAAGGAAGGACTGCCAAAGAAGAGTAAAAGAGCGAGTCAAAGTCATGTATATGAAAAAGTATGTAAAAGTGTGTAAAATTAGTAGTAAAGGAAAGTGTTCACCTAATGTAAAAGAGTGTAATAGATAGAAAGGTATCCTAAAATTATGTGAAGAGAGAATTTTTTGGGTGATCTCATGCCGATGGAAATTTTTTTGGGCAATCTCATGCCAAGGAGTAAGTGTTGGGGAGAGAGGTCTAGTTTTGATCTCCTTCCATGAATTTTCCCAACAAGAACCATTGTAGATGGTGCATCCCTTTTTTTTTCTTGTTGTTCCTTTTGTTTTGATTGTATTAATTGTAGAAGATATCATGAATTCTATAAGCTGGAGGCTGTTCCTATAGCTGTAGAAGCTGCTCTGAAGACTTCTATGAAATGTGATGATATGAGAAGATAAATGTTTGTTCCCCAAGAAATTAGTGCCTAGGGGAGGACATAGGCGCTCATGTGATATCTTTGTCTAAGGATGGGTCTTGGTGTTATGCATTTATGTGTTGGACCCAAGTAAAATTGGTCATTATGTGACTATGTTCTTGTGTTTTTTCTGTACAGATCTTGTGTAAATACATGAGCTAATGTAGGGGTGACTTGTTCACCCAACGTAAGTCCCCTCTCATTTAGGGTGCATGTGAAGATGGTAGGAGAATGCAAACAAAAAGAGACTACATTATCTTTGAGTTGGAGTGTAGACCTATAGGGGGTAGGGGATGTGCATGGTAGAAACCAATGAACATGAAAATAAAGTATTCTTTAAATATGTGTTAGTGCAAGTAAAACATGTAATTAGAAAATAATGTAACAATTAGGTGTGAAAACATGATAGAATGAAAAATGTGGGTTTCAAACATGGGACATTATTCACAATTTGATAAGAAAATCAAGACCGCATCGACCAAAAGCCTATAATGATCATACAATACCTAGGGCATAGCCCATAAACAATGTCAAGAAAGGTGTATTAGATAACCATGGTGGCATAAAGTCCTGCAAAGGAAAATACTACACGTGAAGCACCCACGGACATGTTAGAAAGATAAATAATATCACACTTCCTCAAACAAGGAAACAATGTCAAGAGCCTATATATAGAAACAAAAATAAAGTAAATGTAATAAGAAGTAGTGAAAAATTTAGCAATAAAACGTGTGTAGTATGTGATAGAGGTGAAAGTAGATTCCCTTAGGAACCTCGGTGGGACTGGTAAAAGGTACGAGTTCTCCAAGCATTTTTGCAGACCGTGTTATAACGTGTAAGAGATCTAAATTCACCACAATAGACCAAGTGAATGTGCATGTGTATACATAGAATTATGTTGACATACTAAGAATTCATTTAACATGGAAAACAAAGTGAAACATGTAAATAGTATAAGATTAGCAAGAGTAGATGTAACCAAGATATGAAAATATAGTATGGGTTGATGGAATGGAATGTAAAGTGTGAAAATGATAGGAGTAAGCGTGCCTCCCCTAATGTGTATAAGATGATATTCATTTATTTGAATCCTCAATAATCAATACTTGAATTATAGAACAAGAGTGTGTCATCAAGTAATGTGCTTGTTTTGCAAATAGATGATAGAAAGATGTACCATGAAGCACAAAGCATGAAATGTGAATGATATGAGGTTCATTTCAGAATTATACCCTCAACAATTGAGTATGAACTATGGAACTAAAGTGCATTATAGGGTAATGATGATACAATGTGTGTTTCAAAGGGTGTGAAAGTGCTTAGAAATATGCGACATGAAACACAAAGCGTTAAGTGTGATAGTAGATACTAGAGACAACTAACAAGAATAGAAGGGGGGAAGAAAGCACAATTCCCCAAGTGTATGAGGAATAGTAGGCTATCCGATGATAGTGAAGGGAAAGGTCCCTCCACGCGATGTCCGATAAGATAAAGGCACGTGAATATGCTATAATATCGATGGTGTAGGAGGGTAATTATGTGTACATGAAGGATACATATGTGGTAAAGGAGGTGTAGAACACCTATGTGAAGGGGCCACCTAAGTAAGGGACTTAGAAAAATGAGATGGACTAATGGACCAATGAGGATGACAAGGTCATGAAGTAAGTCATGTATGAATAAGAGAACTAGGTGTAGAGTGTGATTTAGAATTGATCAAAGACGGGAGGCCTAAATACTATAAATGGTGTATATATATGAGCAAGAGTAGGCCAAGGTAATGGTATACATGGTGGAATGCCTTTGGTAAGAGTTGTTTGTTATGAATGAACTTGAGGCATACGTGATTCATGGAAGGGATGGATTGGGTAGCATCCAGAGCCAAGAGAGACCTAAGAGTATGTCACAACCTTTGATTGAAGATGCAATGACAAACAATACAAGCATAGTAAGAGGCCCAAATGTGATGGGAAGTTGGACATAGCCAAAATAATTAGGGACTGAGAATTTTACATGATATAGTGGATAATTGATAGCTAGGAGGAGTGTAATGAGCATATGTTCGTAGGAGCTGCTAGATAGATAAGAGATTTGGTGACAATGTAGGAGCTAATAGAAGCATTGATGTGCAATGAATCAAAAGTAAATGTAGCATGATAATCGTGATCTAAGAATGCAATGAATGATGGTGATGCATTAGCATAAATGACAAGGAAGTCAAGGGGCCCCAATGAAGGAGGAGGCACAACTCGATATGTATGATTAACAAAAGAATCAAAAGCTTACTTGTCATGCTTGGGCAAAGGGTCATTAAATATTTTGAGCTTTTTATTATCATTGAATGAATGAGAAGTAGATGGCTAAGGCGGTTGAGTAAATTTTTATCAATGAGATTTTGAATAATAATTTTAAGTTTGAAACATCGACTTGTAGAATGCCCAATACATTGGTGATAATCACATCGTGCATTTTAATCATAATTGCAACCACATGGGCGAGAGGGATCAAGGTTGAATGGTGGTGGAAGAATGATAAGGTTTCTTTCGATGAGTTGCGACAATAGAAACCGAAGTGCATAGGTAAATTTGGTAAAAGTACGATGTGGAGCTTGCAATTTTAGTGTGGGGATGGTGAAAAAACATTGACAAATTTTTTAGCTTCAGTGGGCTTGGTAGATGGCTTGAATGCATATTTAACTTGAAACTTATTAATTTTCCCATAGATAAGAGTTTGAATTTGCGTATTTTGAGCATATGGCACAATTGATCAAAGGATTGAGAGGTCTCAAAAATAACACTCTCTTGTAGTGGAGGTAAGAGAATTTGAATAAAAAGATCTTGCAATTCTGAATTAGCGAGTACATTAGTCATCTTAGCTAGGTTGTTCTTGTAACACAAAACATAGTTAGCTAGATGCTCATTAGATCCTTGTTTGATTTGAGCAAGTTGTGCATAAGAGATCTTGGTGCTGATATTGATGGAAAAGTGAGCAAGGAAAGCATCGACTAGATGCATGAAAGAAGTTACCGAATGAACAAGTAGATCATAAAACCAACACATGGCATAATCTTGCAAACTTCTAGGAAATAGATTAGCTAGTATTGTATGATCATCCGCATAATCCATACATGCCACATGGAAAGATAAAAATGCTCTTGAGGGTCACCATGTCCATTGAAGGTGGTAAGCTTAGGTGTAAGGAAGTTGGGATGAACAGGATAAGAAGATATTATTATTGCAAAAGGGGTGTGAATGAGTAATGAGGAATCAAGAGATGGTGAGGAATGTGAAGTAGATTCTTTGGAGGTGTTTTAGGCTTGAAAAAGTGAATAGTTTTCTCATAAGGTATTATTTTTGGAGATTTTGATCAAACTAACTTATTGGATTGATTGTAAGTGGATGTTCTTTGCATTAAATGGCATCCTTGATATTTAAGTATGGACTTCCAAAAACTACACCAAACACATCAAGTGGAATAATATCTAAAGTAACTTCATCAATAAAGCGTTTTATCAATAGCAAACATAATCTTACATTACTTGGTAGCCTTAATGTTTACGCCTTTATTCACCCATCTGAATGAATACATATTCATATGATTGTAAGTATATGATTTCATATTATCAACTAAATCCTTAGTTATCAAATTAGCTTGAGAACAAGTATCAAAATGAGCATCCAATTTGGTTTTCTTCACTTAGATTTTTATATGAAAAAGCTTAGTAAGTTCATTTTCTTGAACAACATTATTACTACCCAAAAATACCTCTCTATAGATGGAGGTAAAACACACTTTATAATCCACCTCTTCACTACAAATTATTTTCTCCCCTTGGAGGGAAGCCATGGACTTCTTTTTATTCTTCTTATTCTTGAAGGGATATAATTTGGTTGAGCTTCCAACATTTTTCCTCGGAATGAGTTTCAACATCACAATGACCAAAATGAACTTTAGTATCCTTCTTAGAAATGGAAGTAACATTCTTCTTACCTTTTCCTTTCCCATTTTCCTTTTTGTTGGTGTCACCTTGTTTGTTTGAAGCATGCTGAGAGGTAGATAAACATTTTTCTTATCCATCTCTAAATAGAAGCATAATCTACATTCACCCATTCACCAAGAGAACTGATCTCCTCAAGTGATTATGGAGTCCACTGATGTACTTCATTAAAATGTCTTGGTTTGCTACATATTTTCCCATTTGGATAGCCTTCTTCCGAACTCATTGGTGTACTCTTGCACATTTTGGCCTTGCTTCACTGAGATATTGCCAATATATGGACCTCTCTTCCTCATAAAAATAGGATATAATTGCTTTTGATTAGCCTCTTGAATTCATGTCTCTTAGAAATAAGAGGAAGCTTATTAAAAACCAAAGTATGAACATAGCTTTCAAACCAAGTTAAAAGATGATCTATTTATTTTAAGGAGGGATTGTTGAGCATTATGTTGAGTCTGTAATGTTTTGTGAGATCATGTTATGTAATGGATAATCTGATATGGATTGTCAAGAATAGGAGAGATGAACGTGGTATTATTGACATTCATATCTTGTTGTTAATTGTATATTTTGAGGAATGAATGATCAAGCTCCATTCTATTATTGTCTTATTGTGATCTCTGTTAAATTGTCTTCTATTGTATGTTGTGCAATGATAAATGATAACTATACATATTGAATGATTTGTATAAAGGGGACTTAGTAGGTTGCACGTAATTTGGGTGATCAATTGGACATCAACCTTAGTGATGTGCCAACACGCTCAACTAAGTGGTGTTAAATTTTAAAGACTACATAGACCCTTCACAAAAGGAAACCAAAACCTATGTGGTATAAAGAATTAGAATATTGTGAATACCACTTCATCAAAGGCCACTATAATGATCATTGTTAAAATATCTGCCACCATGTCCAAGAATTAATTGACAACGGAGCCATTGAAATAGAAACATGTCAAATACCACAAATTCTAGTGAAGAGTTGAATGTTTTCCAAGAATCTTTACATGATGAAACTCCATGAGATCAAAAATAAAAGGGTCAATCAACCTTACGCCAAAATAAATCTATTTCTCCTCTAGATACTCTTCTGTTGGTTCATTTAGAAATTGATAGTTTTCCATACACTTTAAATCCTATCACGCTAAATGAGACATTGAAAGTCATTCAAGATCCCTTTCCAACTCATGGTATAAATAAAGAACCTAAAAAAGATTCAGTTGTCAAATAATTTGGAGTTTGATTCCATCACTTCATTACTCAAAATTACACCTAACATCCCTAGCCTTGATGTTGAAACACTACAAAAATAGGTTTGGACACCGTCTATGACATCCCAAATGTTCAATCCTAAGTCTATGGATTTTTCACAACAACCATCCAATGTAAATTCTTTGTTTGATTCACATGACATTATCAAACAATTAGAGAAGGCATTTACACAAATCCCTTCCATGGATTTGAATAAAACATCATCTCTATTTCAAGACATTATTTCTGTGTACTCCACAATGTGTGTGTTCCTAGGGGTATCAACACACATCCATTTCAAGCTTTAATTACAAATCTATCGTCAAATAGTCTAGTCCTATCATTTGGTCCACAAGACCTTCTGAATATTAACATCCCAAACACTAATTTTTTACACAGTGAAGTGTTTATCACTAATCATAAAATCCAATGAATGCTTATAGATAAGAACAACATTGAATATTTTCTCTATAAAGTGTAAAAGACGCCTTTGATGCTCATCTATAGATCAATCCTTTTCTCCTCGCATCATTTCATTCATGGATGAAAACTACATTGATGCAAAGAACCTTTTAAAACTCCAACCATCTAATACATTAGAAATCATTGATGAAGGTATTGGAGAATATAAATTTCAACATATTCTCCACATCAACAAATTACCTCTATCCTCACATAGGTTTTTGATCCATAAAAAAATTATCCAATCACATACCCGTTGACTTGGACCTCATCCACCCAAGTCTCATAAATCAAGACCAATCAAATCACATACCCATTGACTTGGACCTCATTCTTCCAAGTCTCGTAAATCGGGACTAATCACATCATCAATGCATTGAATATATGTTAGGAAATATTTATTATTTGAACATTACACGATAATATATTTGTAAGTGTACAAATATATAATAATAAATTATATGTGTGTGTGATGTAAATGAGTTAGTAATAATTCATAGTTATTTGAGATATTGAGCGAGATGTGAAAACAACTCACACAGATTAAAGTTGTGTGAGAGAATAAAGAGATTTTAGAAATATATTAGGAGATGAGATGGAGATAATGTTGGGATTGGAAATTGGATTGAATCCTAATTTTTAAGAGATCATCATGTTATAAATATCTCTCATTCTATGAATTAAATTATCTCGAATTATTTGAGAAGTATTATTGTTGTATTTTATTATTCATTTTTCTGTGTCATATCCTATGCAAGGCTCTACCAAGATTAACATATGGTATCAGAGCAAACATTGCTGAGTTTTGTGATGGTATTTGGTCTTGTTGTCACTATGGTGTGTTATTCATTCACTGCTAGTAAAGGAATACATCAATATGTGAATTAACTCTCATGCAATCTACCCTTTGATAAGGTCAACGTATGTTCCACTGGTACATCGATTTGATAAGACCTGATATCTTGAGTCCACATGCACTAGGTCATAATTGAAAACGTCTTCTAACTATCCATTTGTTTACTGTGGTTTTATAGACATGCATAAGAAGATAAAGAGTTGCGTAGCAGAAACGTGGTGGTTTATGCTTGAGCTTTGAAGCCTGAAAAATCAATGAGTCGTGCACCCTAAACATTTATGAACCATATGATTTGAGAAAATATTGACATTTTTGTCTCCACCATGCCGCGTATCTTTTCTAGCATGTGAAAATATTATAGATCTGGGAGCTACATGCATTGAATGTCTAGATATGTAGCTTGATTCACATAAAAACACGCCTCTTGAGCCCACGATTTCTCAAATTCAAGGTCAGAGATTTAAATGACTTCGCATTCAGAATCCTGCATTATACTGGATTTTTTTGCCTTACATTGAAGACTCCTCTCATGCTTTTTCGATTTCTCCCAAGTAATTGACAAAATATTCCAAGAAAATGTTCGGTTTGACACTAGTTATGTTATATTATAGGAGCTTTAATTAGTCTTTAATGGCTGTTAGAATATTATGTTTATGGTTTAGTTTAAAAAGTTATCATTGTTTTACTAGATATGTCTTCATTTAATCATTTAAATTAAAAAATTAATTATATATATTACTTTTTAAGTACTGCATTGTCTTTTTATTTGGTGGTAGTCAATATAATTGTTATTTATGTTTAAGGGTCGAGTTGTCTCTTTATTATTTTCATTAAGAGTTAAGTATTGTCATAAAAGTCAAATTAGTTATCAAGTGACAAAAACATATTTGTGTCAACTTATTTATTGTTGTCAAAGTTGTAAAATTGTCTAGTCAAGTAGAATCGAAGTGTAATGTAAAAGTGTTTAGAAACTAATAAAAATGTATGCATTTCTCCATGATGCATTATTAGTTATACGTGCGTCCGAGTCAAAATTGAAGGGGGCATTTTAAACCTGGATCTTCAAAGTGATATTTTCTAGTTAAGTAGCATCTCGATGGAGGTTGGGGCAACTAGGGAAGGAGGGCAATCAACACATCTCTTGCATCTACCAACTACGGGGTCGCCTTTTGTGGTGGCGACATCATTATTTTCAACTATGTGTTTGTTTTGGAATGTAGAATAAAAGGTGAGAATTCCTAAAGAAAACTCTTGAACATGTTGTGATATGGCATGAAAGGTGCGAGAATAGTGAAACAATTGTAAAGGAGGGAAACTAATTGCAAAATCATCATCGACTGTCGTACTTCTTTATGAAGATGATCAGCTAGTGAAAGGTTAATTGTGTTCACATGGAGTAAATGTAGGATGCGTTCTTCGCATAGTAGTGGTCACGTGTAGCAAGATCTAGACAAAAAGATTCGGACAATAGTATACATACCTAAAAGTATGCGTTGGCATACGATTCTTGTTTTAGTTACACTTTGTTCCATGTTCACACTAAGGGGGTGAATGTTAGGAAATATTAGTTATTGTGAAAATTAGATGATAATAAATTTGTAAGTGTACAAATATATAATAATAAATTATATGTGTGTGTGATGTAAATGAGTTGTTAGTAACAACTCATAGTTATTTGATATATTGAGTGAGTTATGAGAACAACTCATGTAGCTAAAGTTGTGTGAGAGAATAAAGGGATGCTAGAAATATATTAGGAGATGACGTGGATATATTGTTGGGATTGGAGATTGGATTGACTCCTAGTTTGTAGGAGCTCATCATTATATAAATATCTCTCATTATATGAATAAAATAATCCTGAATTATTTGAACACTATTATTGTTTTGCTTTATTATTCATTTTTCTATGTCATATACTATATAAGGATATACCAAGATATACAAAATATTTCTATCTACTCTGTTGAATTGGACCTCATCCACCCAAGTCTCGTAAATCAAGACCAATAAAATCGTAAGTTTATTGAAAATCTTTTGATCCACTCCATTTACTTGGACATTGTCCACCCAAATATCATAAATTAGGACCATTCAAATTTCATAAATATAGGCCCCTTCCATAATGATGAGTCCATTACAAACCTCAATCCATGAAAAATTAGAAAGAACAATAAAACAAAAAATATCTAAAACTTTTTGTTCAAAACTACTCTCCACACTAATGGATTCATGATGTGCTCAAAATTAGGATTGGATTGACTCCTAGTTTGTTCAAAACTACTCTCCACACTAAAATATTGTCCCCTCACCTATAGAAGCAGGGTAATATTGTTCTTGTGGGATATTACGTATCTCAACCCTGTAATGGATTCTTCCATTCTAGGTGATTTTACATAAAATATTGTCAGAAGCTTCGATGGAAAATCCTCCTTTCGAAGAAGCTCTCTCCTTAGCAGAAAATACTAAAATTATTTTCCTAGATATTTTTCCCACCCATCTTAGTCTAAGGTGATGATCCTTGAAACATACTAGTCATGTGGGGCTGATATTTGGGGGAAATATATCTTTCCAAAATAATAATAATACACAAACAAGGGAAAATCAATTAAACATACAAAAATTCAAAATCGTTACACCTTTCATCCTTCACAGTCTTTGGTGTTGAGCCCATGCTTCTTACTGGTAGCTTGAGACTAGGAAAAGAGAAAGGCACCCTTACTTGCCCACATCTTTTCTTTGATGTTGAACCCTTACCTCTTACTAGTGTTATGTGGTAAAATGTAGGGGGTCATTTCAAAAACAAAAATCAAGCAATAGAAAGCCTTTTGAAAAATTGAATCAAAAGTGATTAATCATACAAAATCCAAAGATCAATATAGTTTTTCATGACAACCATCTCTTACACCATAAATTTCCAACATTAATCCACTTGTGGGTCTAAGTATAATCAATATATATAGTTAAATCATCTTGGAATCAGTCAGATAATATTAATTATATATGATTCATATTTTCCCACAAATACCATTGTTAACCTTGTGTCTTTGCATCCATCATCTTCATTTGCACATCACTATCTCATCTGTCTTACTTCCTTCTTGGCTTTCGGTGGTGAGACCTCACATCTTACTAATTGTGTGAAGTCAAAAATGGAGTTGGATATCTCATCAATATATCATCTACAATCCATTATGCCAATGGAATTCAATCTTTAAAATTTTTAAACACAAGTTCAAACAAGTGCACTCCTTATCGAGTTAAAAATCAAAACATTGAAAACATTCAAAAACATTGAAAACATTCAAAAAAACATTTCAAAACCAAAAACATTAAAAATCCAACACATCCAAAATCTAAAAAAATCAAAACATTAAAAAAATCTCAAAATCCAAAAACATTCAAAAAATATTTCAAAAAATCTCAAAGAACTATCGATACAATTTGACAATATCAAACTTTCAACTCTTATCCTAGTGATTATTCTAACTATCCTATGATTATCAAGTAATCCTCTTACCCCTAACATGCATCCTTACTTGAAGGAAAGTCAAACCAAACCCTCATTTGTATCCTTTCTTGGGGAAATCTTGGCTCTCATGTTCTTCCTTGCATGTATCCTTTCTTGGAGGCACTGACCCATTAAATATTAGATCAATCTTCAATAGGATCCAACAAGAGTGTCACTTGACCCCACTCTTTAGTTTGATCCAATCCCCTTGCATGTATCATTTCTTGGGGGCATCCATATCTTCTCAATCCTCATTATGGAACACATTAGGTGCATAGTTAAATGTTTGTATTTAAATTTGTGTTGCATGGTTGCTATTTTTGACCAATTGTAAGTATTTTGTTAGCATCTTGGTTTCTTCATAACCATGGTGTATCAAATACTATGTAAATTGGGTTTGCTTTACTTTTTTTATTTGACCAAATGTAAGTATTTTTGTTAGCATCTTGGT
Source organism: Taxus wallichiana var. yunnanensis (assembly GCA_018340775.1). Taxonomy (NCBI): domain Eukaryota; kingdom Viridiplantae; phylum Streptophyta; class Pinopsida; order Cupressales; family Taxaceae; genus Taxus; species Taxus wallichiana. The sequence continues at coordinate 533,070,169 of CM031236.1, forward strand.
TTCTTCATAACTATGGTGTATCAACTACTATGTATATTGGGTTTTCTTTACGTTTAGTCTTTGGTTTTTATTTTTGACCAATTTGCAAGTATTTTGTCAGCACCTTGGTTTCTTCATAACCATGGTGTAACAACTACCATGTAAATTGGGGGTTATTTAATTTTTATTTTTTTGACCAAATGCAAGTATTTTTGTTAGCATTTTGGTTTCTTCATAACCATGGTGTGCCCACTACTATGTATATTGGGTTTACTTTATGTTCAACATTTTGTTTTTCTTTTTGACCAATTACAAGTATTTTGTTAGCATCTTGGTTCATACATAACCTTGGTGTCATCATCTTACTGTGTATATTGGGTTTGTTTTATTTGTGTGTGGGTGTGTATTTTTTCTATGCACATCACGGGTTTCTCATAACGTTTTTCAATAATAATTGTGCTAACTCTAATGTGCATTAACATAGCGAGTTGATCCAAAATACAAAATATGAATGGAATCTCAAGCTATGAGAAATGCTTGATCATCTCACCATTACATTAAATCACACATCTAATTTTAAAAAATTCATATCACAATTCTCATCATTTTGCTAACATTATCATTGACTCGACAACATATCCTTTCTAATGTCTCTTGAAAAATAAGTATTATTATTCTTCCTATCAAGTGGCTGTCCACCACTTTCCCGCATCACCCATATGTTTGAGGGGGAAATCCCTTAGCATAATCCATACTCATTGGGGCATCCAAATTCTTCACCGGGAAAATGAATCATCCATACTCGCATTGGGGCGTCCAAATGCTTCACCATGGAAAATTAGACAATCTAAACCACATTGTTATCATCCTCCACCATTTAAAAGCATCTACTATCTTTAAAGCACTTTTACTCCATAATAACACTTTAAAGAGGGGAAAATGTAGACACCCCAAAATAACCACTATGCATTATAAATGTTCAAAATCTTATTACACCCATTGTCCTTCTCTAGAATTAATTTAATTAATTCTATTTACACCCTATCACCCACATTAGCTAATTTTTATAAAAATTAATTAAATATATTCTCACATGTATACTTTCATATTTAAATAAATTAAATATCCTCACACCATATCCACATCTTCAACTCAAGTTGACTAAAATTATTGACTAAAACTAAAAATCATTATTGAATTCAAGAAGATATGTTTAAGTTAACTAAAATCATACATTTTAGTTAACTAACTTAGATATCTCCCAAGTCATGACAATCCATAATTAATTCACATCCATCTAAAAGAAAATCATTCAAGTAACTTTTTGGGTGAATAAAATGAAGGATATGGAATTAATATTTTTAAATAGTCAAAAATATGTGCAACCCCTTGCCAACTCAACAATAAATCATCCATGCAAGCTCAAAATAGAAGTTCAATTCCTCAATTAATTTGGAAACAAAACTAAACAAATCAATCATGTTTAGTTAGCTTGAGATAAATCTGAATATAATATTGCCTTGAGGATTCTCATTCCTTAACTACAAATCAATGGTCTTTCCTTCACAAATAATCCACCAACAAGCTTGAGATTTGACACTATTATTCTTTCTAATTTCTCGGAAATCAATCAATCATACCGTTATTTTGACAATATCAAATCAAGTAAAATCAAACATCTTCATGCTCATAGCTTAATCAATCTTCCATTCGGAATACTTCTTGGAGCATCAAAAAATCTACCAAAATATTCAAATCAATCAAAACCAACAGGAACATTACTCAACCCTACTTCTATAGTCATATCCAATCGGAGGTGGCTTTGGAACTTATCAAGGGAAGGTTTGCTTTGTTTTTTTAAAATTTCTGTATTCATGTAATTTCCTTGGTCTATAAATCCACATATTGAAAATCAAATATTAGATCAAAATTATTAAGGAAAATGATGAACAAAATCACATAAACATATCAACAATTAGATTCATCAAATCAAACTCTGTAATTCTTCTTGTGATTTACTAGGCAATTTTTAGGCCAAAAGACCAAATTCATGACAATATGGATTTTAGGGCTATTTCCACTATACACACTCTTCATACACATCATTCCTTGTTAAAACCTTCTATGAGAACATTTAAAAATGAATCAAAACACCATTTTGTCAATTACACCTTCTTGATCAAGATTATGCTCTATTGGCCCTCAAAATAGGTAAAGACTATTGTATAGGTCAATACACAAACATTAAAAACAATATGAAAACATTTTTGAGTACCCATTAAGCCCTTATAACTCCTAAATTTTTTCAAACCATGTCTTTGAACCAATATCCTTTAAACCCTTTACGACTATCCCCAATTAGGCCTATTATTCTAGCCTTGTTTACATGAAAAGCTTATAGTTTCAGATAGCTTACACAAATTCATGACAACATGGTCATACATTTGGATACCCTTTATGGATTTCATTCTTCATGTAAAATTTCAAGTTTCAAATCTCAAGGTAAATATCTCAACCAAACTCCTCACTATTTGAACTAGGTCACTTAGGTATCCTTGACTAATTTTTCAAGATTTTGATGTATTTACTTATATTAAAAACCTCAAATAGCCTTATACCACCTTCAACATCCTCACACAATTTATTTTCACGTTTCATCTTTGTACATATTCCTAAGTCACAATGCTTTGCTTTCTTATAATTTATGTCTTAATCCAAAAAGAGCTTTGATAATATTTTCTTGCTTATTGAGACTAAAATCCTTAGGGACTCCTTGTAAGACCTTTTCCCCACATTTATAAATCTTTCATTCAACTTATAAACATGTTTCTCAATAATATAAGACACTTATTAGATTTTGTTTCCTTAACAAGCTCCTTGATTATTCATAAAACATAACATACATTGACTATTTTCACCAAGTTTTCCCCTAAATGACATGTGGATTCTTGATGTTTCATTTTAAATTTTACACAATATTCAATAGATAATAACAAGAAATATTAACTATTTGTCCATTTATTTTTCTTAAACCTTCCAAAGTCGGGTTCTACTACACAATGTGAATGAGATTTTCACTTTTTACTTATCAAAAATAATTTTTTTAGGTTGAAACTTTGTGACAACCTTGATTACACTTAAGTCATTCTCTCTACAAATTTTATGCCTTTTCCAGGGTTAAAGTGCAATTTATACTTGTTGTTCACTTTCCAAACCCTCAACTGGGATTCTTAGGTCGAGAGGGACCGTTTTAGGTTTTATTTTTGCTTTATTCAATTCTGGGCTTCTTCAAGCTTCTAAACACCTCTAAAAACCATTACACACCTTAACCAAGGTCTTATAAAAACATTTTACCTTTGCAATAACTCTTAAACCTTCTAAAATCTCAATTAACTAGTCAAGAAAGCATGTATGTAACAATGTTTACTAGTTTGACCTCTCTCTTTCTTGGAGTATCAACCTATACCTTATAATGACTTGAAAACAATATACTCATTTCTGAGCCATTTAAATTTGTCCTCATAAGGATAATATATGTCAATTATCAATTCAGAGTTCATACCTTTCACTAATCATAAGAACTAATGCCACAATAGACATACCTTCTTTAATGACCTACTATAGCCTTTTTTAGAGTTTTCATACTTCATCTCGTAGTTTTCCTTGTCCTTAATGCTCTTTACCTTCTCCCGAACCTGTTTAACCGGGACAAATAAAAAAGATATATAGTTTCCTCTAGGAATGTGAAAAATACTCTTTGCCTCCTCTAAGCTTACCATATGAATATCACCATTGTTATTCAAATCATTCTACTAGCTTCAAAATCTCTCTAACATACCAATATCCTAGAATATAAATCAAGAGAAACAAACTACACAACTTGTTCAATCATGCATTCATTACTTTTAAAAGATTCTCAAATTTCCTTTATCAAAGATCTATTTTACAAGATAGTCTTGATCTCTAACAGATCATTCTTGAGCCTCTAGGGCTCTCTAACACTCTTTACCGGCTATCCTTTCTTCTTCTAAAAACCTCTAACCTTCTCCTTCATTTGAATACCTTCTCTAAAGGATCAAAATGAGGTAGTTAGGTCACAAGTTTACCTAACTCAACTATGGTGAGAGTGACCATATTTAGAAAAACCTATCAAGAAGCATGTAGACACATGACTAGACTTGTAAATGCTCCTTGACATCCATTTATACCTTTTATTCAACCTAACCTATCACCTAGACCCCTAAACACAACATTAGGAAATTCAAATATTTGAAATGGTGGTTTTGGAGGGAAACTCCAAAATCACATTATTACAAGCCAAAAAGGTCCAAATAGACTAGGATCCAACACATAACACCTATGAGGACCCCCAACACCTAATAAACTAATGAAAACCAAAATTTGACTATTTATAAGAAATAATGCTCCTACATCATACTCCCAAGTGGGAAGATTTGTACACCTGTACAAATTAGATTTTTCTTCCTTTTCTTCCAATTGTGCTGCACCTTTAAGATCCTCCTTTCATTTACTGTACTCTTCTTATTTTCATCAACAACATGCTTCTTCTGTTCTTAAATTTTTTCTTTCATCTTCTTATTTATATATTTGTCCTCTAGAATGAGGATTTCATATTTCTTTCTCTTCATTTGAGCTCTTTTAAGAGCTTCTTCTTCAATGGATTTCACCTCCTCATCAAGTAAACCTGCACACACACAATCACACAAAACCTTAGATGAAAAATAGAGAGACTTTTGAGTCTCTTCATATACTTCTTTCACTTCTTCTTGTTCCTCTAGCTTTGCACTTTGTTTCCATCAATATTTTCCCTTATTCTCTTTCATTTTCAGTTCTTCCTTCCATCAATTCAACTTTATCTCTATCATACCTCACTATTTTACCATTCAAAGCACATTCAAGTGCTTTTAGCTCAGCCTCAAGATGCTCTTTGCTCTCATATACAAACTTATAATTTGAATTTTCTTGTTCTCTCTCATATTTTTTCACTAGTTTTCTCATCCCCTATAAATATAACTTCTCTTACCTCCTCTTTTTCTTGTTTACATGTCCTCTTTGCATCTTCTTTTTCCTTTTTTTCTCTTCTTTTATTAACACTCTCAGCTGTATTATCTTCTTTCTCTCCATAAGAAACCTTATAGGCCACTTAGCTCTCTTCTTCATCACTATTTCCACTCCTTGGTTTTGTCTTGCTTTCACTTTTTCCATCAAAACTATCACTGCTCCATATCCTTTGTTAATTTCCTTATTTATTTTTACATATCTAACTCTCTTATTTGCTAGTTCCTTCATCCTTTTTCCTTTTTTCTCTTTCTCTCTCTCTCTCTCTCCTCTTTCTCTTTCTTTGTATGAAATAAGAACTTAAACAATCCCTTAAATATATTCACTTTATCTTCCTCCATTTTTCCTCTAGCAAGTATTTTCCACCTTGCCTAAGTATCACCTAGGTTTTTTCTTCATGACTAGTCTCTTGACTTTCTTTCTTTCTTCTCTTTTCCTTTTATCTCTTCTTGGGATTCTTGCCACTTTTTTTTACCTCTTATTTAGCTTTTCTTTCTTACTTCCTCTCTGTTGTCTTATTTCAAGGAGCAACTTTGTCAAGACCTTATACAAATCATACAAAGCATCAATTTTGTTAGTTGAGATAACTCTTCTTTAACTAACTCATCAAATTTTGACACACACACACACACACACACACACACACACACACACACACACACACACACACACACACACACACACACACACACACACACACACACACACACACACACACACACACACACACACACACACACACACACACACACACACACACACTTGTTAATCAACAATGAAATTTACCTCAAAGAGAAAAATGCCAATTCTTTGATCCTACTATTTTGATACCAAAATGATGCATAAGATGGACAAACTCACACAAACATATCAACAATTGGATTCATAAAATCGAACATGTGGAATTATTATTATCATTCACTTGGAAATTCTTAGGCCAAAAGACCAAATTCCTAAAAATATGGATATTAGGGCTATGTCCACTTTAAAACTCATCAAAAACCTCATTACCTATTATAAACTTATATGATAACATTCAAGAATGAATAAAAACACCATTTTTTCAATTACACCTTGTTCAAGAATAGGCTCTACTAGCCCTCAAAATATATAAAGCTTATTGTCTAGATCAATAAAAATAATTCACAACACTATGAAAACATTTATGAGTACTCATTAAGCCCTTATAAATCCTCACAAAATTTTAACCCCTTTATTTGAACCTATTTCCTTAAATGCTTTTATGATTATCTCCAAGTAGACCTATTATTCTAGCCCCGTTTACATGAAAAACTTGCAATTTCATAGAAATCACACAATTTCATGAAAATATGGTCACACGTTTGGATATCCTTTATGGATTTTATGCTTCATGAAAAATTTCAAGTTTCAAATCTCAATGTAAATCTCTTAACCAAAATCTTCACCATTTGAATTAGGTCACTTAGGTCTTCTTTAAATCCCTTTGAATGATTTTTCAATATTTTAATGTCTTTCCTTAGGTTAAAACCTATAAATAACCTTATGAAAACTTCAACATCCTCACACAAGTTCTTGTCATTGTTCATCCTTGTACATATTCCCAAGTCACAATGTTTTTCTTTATTTTCATCTATGTCTTAGACTAAGAAGAGCTTTGACTATATTTTCTTACTTATTGGGTCTAAAATCCTTCGTGACTCCTAAGATATTTTCCCCACATTTATCTATATTTCATCCACCTTGTAAACACTTTTCTCAACAATACATGACACATGTTAGAGTTTTTCCTCCTTAACAATCTCTTTGATTGTTAAAAATCATAGCATATGACTATTTTCACCAAGTTTTCCCCTAATTCCTTGTTGATTCTTATTTATGCCTTGTTTAAATATTCTTAATGTTTCATTCTACCTTGTACAAAATAATCAACAAATAATAAGAAGAAAGATTAACTTTTTTCCATTTAATTTTCTTAAACCTTCCAAATCTAGGTTCTCTTTGCATAATTTGACCGAGATTCTCAATTTTGACTTATTAAAAATCATTTATTTATTCTAAAACTTTGTGCAAACCTTGCTTATACCTAAGTCATTATTTCTACCAATTTGTAGGCCTTTCCCATGGTTAAAGTGTAAGTTATTCTTGTTGTTCACTTTTGAAAACTTGGACTAGGTTTCTCGGGAAAAGAGGGACTGCTTTAGGTTTCCTTTTGTTTTATTCAATCCTTGGGATTATTCAAACTTACTAAAACCTCTAAAAACCTTTACTTACCTTCACTAAGGTATTTAAAACACATTTTATCTCTACAATTACTCTTATACCCTCCATAGACACCGAAATTTGGTATCACACCCTCCACCCCACATTTGCTCTCTTTTCCTCATGATCACCTATTCAAATTTTATCTTCCCTCCCAAATTCAATTTATCCCATTAATCACAATTTACCATATTTAATCATTTTATCATCCCATTTATGCTAATTATTCTTAATTAGCTCTAATCCTCATCTCATTATTTTATTCTTCCTAAATCACCTTTAATCATCCCTAATCCTCATTTAATTTGTTTTATCCTCCATAAATCCTCAATTTTACTCTTTCTAGGCCATCATTTAATATTTTTACCCATCTATGGCCTTTATTTACTCATTTCAACCATCCACCTACCCATTTATCTTCCCTATGCAACCCTAGCTTGTCCTTATCCATCTAAACCCTAATCCCGCTTCCTATGGGCTCCTTGCCTTAAGCTCATCATCTTCCCACCATCCAAATGGATGGGTCCTCATATTCGAAGCAACCCATTTGTGTCTCGTAGACCCTATAAAGCTACCCTCACCCCTCCTTGTTCAAGGATGTAATTTTGAGATTTTATGAGCTCTTGTGATCTTGCCTTCATCTTGTGACCTTTTTTGCAGCTGCTAAGCCATTTAAAATCCATCTTGGAGATCTTGTGTTCATTTTTGGGAGATTTGGAGTCCTCTTTTCATTGCATGCTTAGGTCCATCATCATCACCTTATTGCAGCCATCTTCATTGTGTTTTTAGGTTATGCAGTCATCCTAGTGCCTCATTCTTGCATCTAGTCATCTTTCTTTTCATATACACATTTTCATTTTGCCCATTTCATTTGTCTAATTCTAAATCATCCCCGGTTTTTGATCTAGTCTCATTTTTGTCGAATCATCTCTCATTTTTTGTTTTCTGTCATCTAATCCATCATCTGTTTGATCTCGGTCACCCATCTTTCGAGATCCAACCATTTTGCCTCATCGTCCATCTCAGATCTATTCTGTTAGCCTTCAATTTCCACCAATCCATCCTAGTCGTCGTTGAACTAGTATGTTTTCATATAATTTACCATTTTTATTTATAAATTTTATTTCATCCTTTTTGTTTCCTCTTGTTTCAAACCATTCTCGGGTTCTTGTTGATCAACACAATGCATTATCGAGATCTAGATCCGGTATAAGAAGACTTGCATGCCTGTTTTCTAAATTTTTCATCTCATCCATCCCCGAGTTACCATCGACTAAAGCTCTGTAGTATTGGGTCACCATGGACCCTTGCTAAGTTTGATTTATTTAATCATATTTACACTAGATATGATTTTATTATCTTAGATCCATATTTTAGTTTTTTTACTTTAAATTCTGCATAGATGCTACATCCAATTTATAAAATATTTATTTTATCTATATTTATCAAACATGAGGGTTGATATCCATCCTAGTAAGTTCTTACTTCTCGGGACTAACTTTTAGGAAACCCTCCCATCCTATCTACTAATCCAATATTTTTCTATTGAGTTATCTTGATTTGTAGGTCACTTATCTCACTCTAGATAAGGATGCATCATTTGTTTCCATCCACTTCTCGGGACTAACTTTGTCAGGAAACCCTCCCATCCTATTTACTAATCCAATGTTTTTGTTGAGTTATCTTGATTTGTAGGTCACTTATCTCACTGTGGAGAAGGATGCATCATTTGCGCCCATCCACATCATTACATCATCTCAAGGTCCATAAACCTAAGTCATATTATAAGTTTATTGATTTTATTTAGTATTAGTTCACTAATGAGTAGGAAAGAGGAAATTTTGCACAAAACCCTCCAAAATCTCAATTTACCGATCAAGAAAGATTCTATGTAACAATGTTTACTAGTTTGGCCTTTATATTTCTTGGAGTATTAACCTAGACCTTAAAATGACTAGAAACCACTCTATTAATTTCTCGAGACATTTAAATTTTTCCTCATAAGGATATTATCTCTCAATTATCCATTCATGGTTCATACCTTTCACTAATCATAAAAACTAATGCTATAGTAGACATACCTTCTTTAATGACCTATTATATCCTTCCTTTGGGTTTTCACACTTCATCTCATAATTTTCCTTGTCCTTAACCCGTTTAACCAAGACACATCAATAAACATATATAGTTTCCTCTAGGAATGTGAAAACATAATATGTGTTTTCTTTAAGCTTACCACATAAATATCATCATTGTTATTCAAATAATTCTACCAAATTCAAAATCTATAACATACCAATATCCTAACATATAAATAAAGATAAATACAATACATAAATTTTTAAATCATATATTCATCATTTTTACAAGATTCTCAAATTTCCTTTAAAAATATCTACTATCTGAGATAGTCTTGATCCCTAATAGATCATTCTTGAGCCTCTGAGGCTCCCTAATACACTCTACCAACTATCATTCCTTATTCTCAAAACATCTAACATTATCCTTCATTCAAATACATTATCTAAAGAATAAAAATGAGGTAGTTAGGTCACAAGTTTACATAACTCAACTATGGTGAGAGTGACCATAGTTAACAAAAGCTATCAAGAATCATGTAGAGACATGACTAGACTTGTAAATGCTCCTTGACATCCATTTATACCTTTTATTCATCTTAATATATTACCTAGACTCATAAATGCAACATTAGGAAATTCAAATATTTAAAATGGTGGTTTTGGAGGGAAACTCCAAAATCACACTATTACAAGCCAAAAGAGGTCCAAATGGAGTAGGACCTAACACACAACATCTATGAGGACCCCCAACACCTAACATACTAATGAAAAAAATGATTATGTATAAGAAATAATTCTCATGCATCAATCATGAGAGGAGGATAAAAATATTCAAAAAGGTAATTTTTATGATGCTTATGATGAAAATACTATGTTTACATTGTCATCTATGACTAGTGAACCTAGAAGTTATGTAGAAGCTTGTTAAAAGAAAGAGTGGGTTGATGATATGAAAATTGAGATGGATTAAATGGAAAGGAATGATACATGAACTCTAATTAAACCTAAATCTAATAAATATTTAATTGAAACTAAGTGGTAATGATAAAATACTTGCATATAATAAATGAAAAATATGCAGAAAATAACACAACACCAGGGAAAAATTTAAGGAACCCACTTGAAAAAAACTTATAGAAATCGTGGTGAAAAAGGTCGGAACCAGATTCGATGGGTTGGCGAATTATCTAAAATCAATGTTCATGGCATTGGTGAAATATAATATATTTTTTGAAGGAAATTGTAGATGGAGTGGCGAATGAAGGATAATTCATTAGCATGAAGGATATTTCTTGCAAAAACACATTTTAAGTCCAAATGGAGGTCTGCCACATGTTCCCTTGACTGTCACTCTGCCTCGCCTAACCGCAGACCTAAAAATTTATTGAATTGGTTCTTTCCACAAGCTTGAATTCCATGGAATGAATTTTCATTGAGGATGCCCCAAATCCCGCCACATATCTTCACGATATGCAATTTCAGACATGGGGGATGATTTTCATAACTTCACGCTCGAGGTGATTAGAATGGGTGACACTTGGCCACTCCTCATGCGAGGCTTATCAAAAGTTTTAGCAGCTTCCTAGGAAGTTAGCGGAGTCTTTTAAATTTTTCGGGTCTTATAAAGGTTTAAAGACTTCTAATCTAGCTCTATGTGTGTGTGTGTGTGTGTGGTGAATTTAATCAAATTTAAAAAAATCCTAAACATGTCGGTGAATGAGACCAAATGAACATGAAGGTTTCATAGATTTCTTAGCGATCCAAGAATGTTTTAAAACCTCGACCCATCTATCACGCGACAATTTAATAAAAAATATATGTTGGGATTGGAGATCCATTGGATATTCACATGGGAAAAATTATTGTTTGTGGAATTTTTGGGTGAAATGTGGTCACTTCCATGGTCATAAAAATAACCAAATTCATATTCCATAATTCCTACTTTTAGCCAAATTATGAATATTAGCCACTAAAGTTTTCCCTACACAACATAGAGATATTAGTGGTCCAAGATGAATAAATATTCAATATATTTATAACAATACTCTTAAGGTAAGGAAACACCATACAATGATCCTTAAGGAAGGAGTAACTCCACATTCTCCCAAAATGGGAATCCAATTTGAGGGGGATGGGACACCTCGAATATATCTATACTAATTAGAAGAATCAACTCATACATCCATGACACATTCGTAATGATACTCATATCCTTTATATAGACATACATTACTCTTAATGGATGGGTAATACCTAATCTACGATGTAGGACGACTCATCACCCAATATAACTAATTCCTATGTTAATGTGACCCCATATATTATAAATATATAACTAACTAAGGGGATGTGTACCACATGTTAGCATCCCCATCAACCCATATACATTATAATATCATATTCCAAGGTACATAAAAATGAAAGTTGGATAATCCTCGATATATCCTTATATTGTTCAAGAAACTTAATATAGAGTTTTGTTTGTGTTTTTTCAAGAAATGTTTTGGATGTGGCTCACATATTTTAAAACCTTTTTCTTCTCGATACATCTGTAAGATTGGGTAAGATCCTTATTTTATCATTTTAATATTATTAAATAAAATTTATTTTCTCTTAAACTAATACTTTGTCTTATGGTTGTACTTATTTCACCTATAAATCAGCGTGTACTTATTACCTTACTCCCAATGGCCTCAGTTAATATTCATATTACAAAAAACTATCTTTATTTCTACTATTTTCACCTATTGAGTTAACTGCTTCACTTATATTCTTTATGATTGCATTATATATTACCTCTAGTTTTATTTTTCTAAACCTTAAATTATGCATTAGATGAATCATTTGATTTTTTTTTCATAATTTCAAAAAATAATTGACATCATTTTGTATGTGTTTTCTTCTCAAATTCATATTTCAATATTTGTTTAGCTTGAGATCTAGCTATACATTGTAGTATTTCACCTTCTATGGGTTATAATATCTTCTCATCTATTTCAATCAAATATAGTGTTTTTTTTTCTAATTATCTTAAATTGAGGGGTTGTATTAGGTAAGAAATGTTGTTTATAAGTTGTGGTGTTATTAATTCAACCCTAAAATGGGATGTGTGTCTAAGTCGCATCAAATTCTATAAGGCTAGAAAATTCCTCATCATTTGGAATGGGTTTAAATGGGGTCAATATGTGATCATATTTACTATCATCATGAAAATTAATTGCATTATCATAATCCTAAACTTTGTTAGGGAAATATTTTTCATTACATCATGTTTTCTATTTGTTTCATCATTCATTAAAAATTCATTACCATGTCTTACACATTGAGTTTCATTATTTGGAAATAAAGTTTCTTCTTTTATCTTATTTGAAAATGTTTCTATATATTATTTTATTCAATTAGATATGTTATCCTCAACAAAAATATTATTTTTATGCAATAAATAACTATGCATTAATTATTAGGTTTTTTCATCACTCTCTAAGTTCTTGTCTTTTAATTTTTCTCTTTGAACTTCAAGTTCTTAATTTATTCTCGCCGTGTTATAAACTCTATACAGATTTGGGCCTCATGTACCTTCGGGTATATCAAGGAATCCACAACAAAAATCACTTGAAACCATCCATAGCTTGCCATTTCCTAGGTACCCATCAAGCCCCTTTTTCTTTTTCTTTTCACATCTTAAAATAACCAAGAAAATCAAATTTTGTTGTGTGACTTGTTTTCTTTAATCAAACATCATCATAGTTTTATTTTGTTTCATGCCAGTTATTACAAGATCTCAAGCCAAGAAAATGGAACAAAACATGACATCAAACAATACCTCAACCATCCAACAAACTTATGCACTTTCCATTCTTACCTCCACCCCTTTGGTCAAGACCATTATTACCATCCCACCTCTTCAGGAAACTCAATTGAACCAATAAAACTCTCATGTCAAGACCAATCCTTTCCTCCTCCACCATTTTATCCCATCTAGACCAGCCACACCTCCTTTGGCCACCTTTATTGATGTTTTTGGGCCTCCTCTCATCCCTCATGATTCTGCAGAGTTTCAGGAGCTTCTTGATGAAAATATGGTTTCCCTCCATGACTATCTCCTTGAAAAACCACCAACCTTCCCATTGATGGACCTCCCTTGCAAAAAATTTATGCCTATCATTCTAATCCAGAGTCCACCCAAGTTCTTACCTCCCAACTTTTCATTTTATTTCCTAGAGCCATGAGTGAGCTTGTTAGGGCCCAACATGAGTTTGATCCTAATCAACCATCTTCCTCCATTCCTCATAATCATAAAACTACCCAATTAGTAGTCCCCATCCCTCCTAATTTTCCTCGTGTCAATACTACCATCCCTTATTTTATTCCCATCACCTCATCATCTACCAAAATCACTTGTCTTCCTATTCAATCTTCTCAAGAATCACACTTGCTTCCTCCCATATCCAAACAACATCACACAACCTTACCCCTCATCTCTACATCACATGTCCATGCCAATGTAATCACCTCTCAACCTCAACCATCTGAATCAATGTAAACTTATCAACCACCCCCTCAAGGTGCTTATCAATACATACTTCCCACTCAACCAATCCAAATATCTCAACCACCTACCAATTACATCCTAACCAACCCAATAAAAAATAAATCAAACATCCCTATTTCACAAAAACTAACCCAATCAAATCAATCTTACCATATCCCCATATCTCAACATCAAGATTTATCCCAACCCATTCAATCACAACCACTTAATTATATTCCTCCTTATCAACCACCTCCACCAACACCAACACATCCTCAAACATATCAAACATATCAACAACCTAACCCATCCACCTCATATACATCTCAAACTCATCCTTCAACATCTCAACCATATAATGATCCCTTACAAGAATTATTGAATAGAATGGCTAACCTTGAAGCCATAACTTTGGGATCTAAGACCACATTTTCATACAAACAAATTTGCAATGAACCCATCAATCCATCCATCCCTGTGAAACCATATCCTCCTCATTGGGAATTGCCAAAGTTCTCCAAGTTCAATAGTAATGAGGATCCACAACAACATCTACGATCCTTTAGACATGCATGTTACCTTATCGCCCATGACCAATATCTCATGCTTCACACATTTCCCATGTCATTGGCTAGTCCTACATTAGATTGGTATAATAATATCCCACAACACTCACTATTCACATTCACTCAAATAACATAATTATTTCTTGAACATTTCTTGATCAATATTGTGCGTAATATTACCATCACCAAACTTTATGTCATTTGACATTATGACGAAGAATCTATCATAGATTTTGTTGCATGATGGCATAAAATCATTAATCAACTATCATTTCCCCTTCCACAAATTGAACTGATTGATATTTTCTCATGGTCTTGTGCGAAGCACATCTCTTCAACTCTTCAAATTCAATCTTTTCAAACCTTTGAAGAGGCATTCACTATGGATCACAAAATTAAAATTTGTGCCCTTGAGAAAGGACACCTTAAGCTTAGATCAAACAAACCCAAAACCAAGTTCACTAAACCTTCCATGCATAATGATAAATCCAAAAGTACTGCTAATGCCATAGTGGTTAAATCCTCATCCACTTCACATGTAGAGCCTCCAAAAGAGCTCCTAGATAGACCCCTAACTACACCCCTCTCGAGGAATCTTATAGTTTAGTCTTTGACAAGTTGATGGTAGTCAACCTCATTAGAATTCCCCTATACAACCATATTAAGAATCATGCCCTAAACCCACATGGGCTGAAGAACATTCTTTGAAAATATCACCAAGTTTGTGGCCATGACATTGAGAAGTGTCACACATTCAAATATCTTTTCCAAAAGCTTATAGAATCTGGTGATCTTCAAGTAGACAATCCTAATGCACCACCCAATCAACCCTTGGATGTTTTTAAACAACCATTTCCTAATCATTCACCCAACAATCAGACTCAACCTTCCACATCACAGAACCTAATGCCCATATCATTAACACTATAGATCAAATTCCAACACCACCATCTATAACCATCATCTTGACACATATTACATCTAAACCCATTTTAGATTCTCCCCTTACAATCAAAACTTCAACTATGACCACAACCACAACACCCCCATTAGACTTAACCATACCTATTCCTCCATCTACATCATCTACACCCTCATCTATTGTATCTCCCCTTCACCTATAACTACTTCAACACCCATTTCAACATCTACACCTACTCCCATTCTTAACACAACTACACCCACATCAACATCTGAAATTACACCTATATCTACACCACCCTTGAAACATACACTATCTAAACTCCCATAATAAATGCACCTAAAACTAAAACCTCCACCATATCTATAACTCCGACCACCTCAACCACACCTTTAGATATTGTTAAATGCATCATGTAAAAACCACTCCCACCTTCAATATTACAAACCTTACTACCAAGTCCTATCACCACAAATTCTCTAGCTAAATATGTCACCATTTCTACCAAGGATAAACCCTCACAATTGAAAATTAAAAACCTTGGTATGCCCATCCAAAAGTCTCTTACACATCCACATAAAAAGCTAGAGATTCCTTCTCCCAAGACAAATCCTCCTAAGAAACTTAGTGTCACATCACCATCTTTAGGAGCATCTCCTTCCATTTTAGGACCAACCCCTTCTTCTAAAACCCCCATTATCAACAAGTCAACGCAACCTAAACCTTTACCTAAATCAAGAACCCTTTTCAAACCATCCACATCTTCCATTATTAAAACTGAATCCAAACCCTCCAAATCACCACCAATCAAAATTGAGACTAAAAAAATACCATCTCCCTCTTTTTCTAAGCCAAAGATGAAATCAAAGGCTCAGTGAAACCACCTCAAACAAAACCATCCTTACCTTCATCTGTTATTCATGAAACCAATTCATTCTCCATATTTCCCATAGGGTATTACACAAAAATGTTTCATCAATTACTCCAAGCTTCCAAAATCACTCTTCTAAATACAAAACCATTTGATACTAATGCCCAAATGCCTTCATGGTTTGATTCTAACCTTATTTGTGCATACCATTGTGCACCATGACATGACACGAAACACTATATATCTCTTCAAATAATCATTCATAACCTTATCAACAATGATGACCTTCTTGTTGAGGAGGAACCAACACTTCCACTTAGCACATTAACTCCTTCATCCAATAATACGTCCAAATCTCCTCATTCATCAAATACTTACATTTCCATTCCACCTCCAAATTCAAAGTCTCCCAAAGAAGGTCCTCACTCTATATCGATGTTGTTTGGGTCAAAACTCATTCCCATCCTCTTGAATTCCATGCACACACTCAATCCAAATCCAAAGTAACTATTACGCTTCTTCAGCAAGCTTGCTCCACCACCTTCCTCATCAAAATGTAATGTCTTTATCCTAGCTACCCCTTGTCCTAGTACTATTAAACATAGTGTTATGATAAAAATTCATGAAAATTTTAAGACCCCCAAAAAAATTCTTATAAATTGGTTGGCGAATATGGGAAAATTTAATTTCATGCTAATGGTGAATATGAAGAAAATGCAAATATGTTGTCAACCAGTAGCATTTTTTATGCTACCGGTCACTAACATATATTATGTTATCGGTTGATAGTATATGATGTCGAAAAAAAAATGTATATATAATTTTTTGAAAAATTATTTTTGACAATAGTGGTTAAAACAACTGGCTCGATAAGAAATTTGTCCTCACAAAATATGGTGCAAACAAAAAAATCTAAAAGCAATTTTTGTGAAAAAATACGGAGTTCATTAATTTTGTATGGGATTTTTTTAATGAATTTTTATGTTAGCAATTAAAATGATCATCTCAATGAGAAATCTATCCTCCCAAAATATGGCACAAGAGAAAACAAATTCCCATACTTTTTTTATCCGGACGGTAGATTTTTTTATTCTACTAACATAAAAATGCTATTGGTTGGTAGCATGTTTTATCTTAATGACCGACAACATTTGGTATGTTGTTGGTGATAACATAAAAATGCTCTTGAATGGTAGAACATTATATGCTCTGGGATGAAAACATAATTGTATGTTGTCAACCGGTAGAATAAAATATGCTATTCATTGGTAGCATAAAAACATACTACCGAATATTTGTATTCAAGAGAATTTTGTGAATTTCTATTTTGCGGGAATGGTGAATTGAACCCTAAAATTAAATTATACCCAGAAATTTTTGGTGAACTGGTCCTAATTCCTACCCTAAAAATTTTCCAATTTCAAATTTCAAAAATTAGAATATTCATGAATTAACGAATATTCGCCACTAAAATGTTCCCTCCAATTTCATCACTCCCCAGTTAGGATGTCACTTTACGAGCTTATCCAAAACTCTCCAGATCATAAAAATCTATCATCAAAGCTCTCAAGCGTATTCCTAATTCTAACGATGAGGCTCAACCCTTTGCATCTCTTGTTGGGTCCCTAACCACCTTATCCTCCATATCCTTTGATGATACCAAAATTCTAGATATTACACCAGAGGAGCATGACCTTCCCCTCTTCATCAAGGCCCGTATCAATGAAACCTTCATTCTTCATTTAATGATCGATAATGGAGCCAATATCAACATCATATCATGTCACACTTTTGATCATCTAAAGCTTCCCAAATTATCACCAAATCACCTGCAGTATTTTACACATTTAACGATGTCGTTACTCCTGCCTTAGGCATAGTCATTCTTCCCATCCATGTTGGTGGAAAAATCCATAAGATTTTTTATATCGTTGAAGGAGAGTTTCAATATAATGTCCTCCTAGGGTGACCATAGATTTATGCCATACCTTGTATTCCCTCTACCCTCTATCGATGTATCAAATATGAACATGAGGGGAATATTCTAACTCTCCTTTCGAAACTCCATCACTTAAAGAATGTAACATGACCTATCAACCCAACGAAATCCTCATTCCTAAGCAAAACCCTTATGAAGCATCCACCAACTCATTTGTCTTTGCATTTAAGCTCTGTAACGATAAATCCTTAGAAAAAGTGATGGATCCCATTTCACTGGGGGAGTATTGCCATCTTATAATTAATTCCCTTCCTACACCCCATAGACTTGGTAGACCCAATAAAACACCCATGTATCAACCTAATGTCAAGGATATCATTTCTTTTGGTCCACCTCATCTTCACACCAACCTCATTTATGGTGGCATTGACCGCCCTTCTTCACACATTGATGCTCAACCACACATGAAACTCTACACCAACGGATTTGAATGTATTTATAAGAAGTCCATCAAAACCTATCTTTACCACTATTTGGAATGGGGCATTATGAACAAGGTATGCATGACCTTTTCATTGATCAATCTTGTAAACCCCATGAAAAATTTAGACTAGGATTCAAATAAAAATATACTGAGACCCTCTTCCACCATCTATGATGCTCATGGAAATTGATCCTCCATCTTATCCATCCCACGTAGCTATGGATACAGATGACATCGTGTCTATCACTTCGGATTTTTTTAGTCTCCACCATCACCTTGGGACTGGTCACTTATTAGTGTGATAAAGAATCTAGGTCCCTCCCTCTTCAACATCCTGGAAATGATAGAGGAAGACTCCCTACCATTGACATTATCCATTGCAGCGATGACAATGCCATCCTTTACCACACGAGGAAAAAATAATCCTATCTTCATATGTCCTTACCATTAGACACTTCCACCATCGACATTAACATAGGGACTCCTCAGGAGCCTCACATTCTCAAAGTGGGTTAATCCCTTGATCCATGTGAAAGTGAATCCTTTACTAAATTTATTTGTTGCCATAGCCAAGCCTTCGCATGGTCATACTCGACATGTCGGGCCTTGATCTAACCATTTTGTTATTCATAATCTGTCACCTTTCCCAACGATCATCTAGTTAAGTAGAAGCTTTGCCGCATGCATCCTTGAGTTTCCCTCCTTATCAAAGAGGAGCTGCTGACACCTCCTTTCTCCTAACTTCATCGGTCCATTGATTACCCTCAACGGGTTTCAAAATCATACCCACTGCTAAGGATTTGAGAAAGCTTCACGTTTGTACCAATTTTCGAGATTTAAATCTTACTTTCCCTTTCCCAACATCGATAAGCTCATAGACCTTTTGTGGGCCATGCGATGTTGTATTTTATATATGGTTTCTCTGTATACAATCAGATCATTATTGTACAAGAATAGAAACATAAGACCTCTTTTATTACTCCTTAGGGGACCTTTTTCTATCGTGTCATGCCCTTCGGGTTGAAAACATTCAAATCCAATTATAAATGAGCCATGACGTACATCTTCCACGATATCATCCATAACACTATAGAAGACTATGTCAATGACCTCTTGGGTAAATCCAAGCCTAGAAACGACCATATCACCATCCTTGAAGTCATTTTCAAATTCCTTATCCATTTATTCCTCCACCCTAAATTTTAATCCATCCAAGTGCGTGTTTGGAGTAATTACTAGTAAACTCCTTGGCTTCATATTTTCTATCACGAGTATTGAAATTTACCTTGCCAAAATCAAGGCCATCCTTAAGATGCCCCATCCTTCTAACTTGAAGTGTCTTTGTATTCTTTAAGGTTTCCTTCAATCTATTTTTCATTTCATCTCGCAACTCTCTGACCGTTACCAACCCTTTCATCATCTTCTTTGTAAAGATGTCAACTTTAGATGGGATGATAAAAATCCTTTAATGACCTCAAGCACTCTCTTCTATCTCTTCTTGTGATTACCCTCCATGCGAGGGATAGCTCTTCTATCCCTATGTATCTTCCTCTAACCATTCTCTAGGTGTCATGTTGGCTCATTGTGATGCGAAAGGCATGGAACAAGTGGTTTATTACATTAGCCGTACCCTTCAAGTTTATGATACTCACTACACTGAAGCTAAAAATATGTGTTGTTTTCTTTTCTTTGCTAAGTACAAACTTCGTCACTATCTTCTTAACCATAAAACTTATGTCATCACTAGCTTTCATCTCCTTAAAACCATGCATTCTAAACCTTATCACAATGATCACATCACTCGATGGTTCATTCTCATGACTGAGTTTGACCTAGAGTTCATCTCTCAAAAATAAATCAAGGGCCAAGATATCACAAATATAATAGCTAACGCCCTCTCTTTGATAACCACATTCCACATGAATAATTTCAGACGACTCCATTAAAAAATTATAGAATGAATTTTCTCCTCTCAAAATGACTCTCTTCTTTGATGAGTCTAAGTGTTAGCAAGGGGGAGGTGCTGACGTCATTATCATTCCTCCTTGGGACACTCCTATCCCTATAGCTAACAAGCTTAATTTTGAATGCACTAACAATATGGCTGAATATGAGGCTCTTATCTTAGGCCTTGAAACTGCTATCTTACTTGGCATTGAAGTCCTTGATATTTATGGGGATTCTCAACTTATCATCAATCAAGTCAAGGGTTTTTATCAATGTAAAAATGACATCCTTCAAAAGTATAAGGACATTGTTGACTTCCTCCTTAAGGCATTTGATTTATATACCATTCAGATTGTTCCTCATTCGTCCACTCATTTTACAGGCACTATGGTATCTCTTGCATCTCTCATCCCTTGGAAAACTGAAGAGTCTAATTTTTTGTTGTTGTTTAGTGTCAAGATAAACCTTCTCACGGTCATGAACTCCTAGTATTAACCATGTTGATACTAACCCTCATGATATTTGTTATTCTCAAATATTCGATTATCTATCTCAATCCATCATCCCCTCCGACTTATCTAAAAATGGTAGGAGGTATTTTCTTCCATGCGCTAAACGCTATGTCATCCTTGGTGGCATCCTTTACAAACATGGCTTCAATGGAATTTTTCTTCATTTCCTTAAATCTCAAAAATTATTTTTAGCTATCCAAGTAGTCCATGACGGCATATGTGGTGGCCATTTTAGTGGGTTGGCTGTCTCCAAATGTATCCTTCACATGTGTTATTATTGGCCCTATCTTAATCAAGATTGTTGTGATTATGTTAAGAAATGCGTCACATTCTAGTAGCACTCCAATCTCATCCTGGATTCCTAGTCGGACCTTACAACTAGATTAGGACCTTTGGCCATTCTCACAATGGGGACTTGACCTCATTGGCTCCATCAATCCGTATTCCTCTCAATGCCATCATTCCATCATCATCTCTACCAAGTACTTCACCAAATGGGTGGAAGTAATTCCACTCACATCAACCAAAGCTAATCATATCGTTAAGTTTATCTATCAACACATCATTTGTCACTTCAGCATTCCCCACAAAATCATCAACAAAAAGAAACTCCTTAAAAAAAACCTTAAGAAGCTTTGTGACTCAATCAACATTAATCTTAGCTTCTCTTCTCCATACTATTCTCAAGCTAACAACCAAGCCGAAGTCACTAACAAAACTTTTGCTACCATCCTTGTCAAGACTATTTATAAATCTGGTTGTGATTGGCATCTTTATATCCCCTTTGCTGTTTTAACTTATTAGACTAACATCCACACCTCTACGGGTACTAATCCTTTTTCTCTTGTCTACGACACCGATTCCGTTCTTCCGCTTGAATTCAAAATCCCATCCTTGCGCATTTCTCTTCACGACTTCATCTCTAAGACTATCACTAAGAGCATCTATCACAACTTGAGTTGTTAGATGAATGTCACCTTCTTGCTCTTGAAAATCATCATGTCTATCAAGAGTTCATCAAACGTGCTTACAAAAAAATCTCAAGGAACATGAATTTAACATTAGTGACCTTGTCCTTAAAGAAAATCAAAACGTCACTACTCTAGAAAGGATCCAACATGGAAATTTTCCCCCAATTGGATTGGACCTTAGATTATCACAACTAAGTATGGGTCAGGGCCTATCATTTAGATTCCCTTAATGGTAAAAAAAAAACGCAACCTCTTAACACATTACACTTGCACCCATTTTAATGTTAACGTACCTACCATTGTGAACTTAGTCATCCCACTAGTCATGCATACATCATGAGCCATTTCCATATTTCATCATAATGATTTAGAATTGTATGGTCTACCATCACTTTCCTATATATGACCTTGAATATGGGTGTGTATATGAATTAGTTAACAATGTAAAGGAAATCAAAGCTAACACCTAATAGTTTCAATACAATGCTAACTAGATCAATATACCATCATGTTTATTTCTATTAACATATTTGCATTAGAACATGAAATGAAGATTCAAACTAACATGCTAAACAAATTAACCTCTATCTCTAATTGAATGCTAATGAAATGAACCTATTTAGATCCTTAGCAATCAAAAGGGTTGATTGTATGCTTGAATCCCAAGGTTTTCAAGAATGGAGTCTTGTCAATCCATGGCTATAAGACCATTTGACATATCTCCATATGAATTCAAAACTTGGATGAATGAATGTAAGAAATGAAGATAACTAGCTCCTCTAATGGAAGAATTATATAAGATGATAAAATGGCTATAATATAGGCTCTATGCTCATTTAGGTGTAAGTAGAAAGGTTAGAGGAGGGTTCCTTTTATAACCCAATGGTTTGAAGAAGCTTTGCATCCTATTGTATGTGGGATAATAGCAAAGCTAGGTTAGTTATGGATAAACATGGTTTAGAAGTGGTTGAGTTTACTTTAGGAGAGTTTAGTTTGTCCTCTAGTGACTCATGGGGATTGAGGGGTTTATTAATTAACCAAAGTGATTAATTAATAGGTGTGTAAGCTTATAGAATATTATTAGAGGAATAATTAGTATAATTTATGTTATGAGAGGATTTTAATCAAAGAAATGATGATTTATTGATTAAATAGAAGAGAGAATTAATTAATCTAGATAGAAAGGGGAGCTGATTAATGAAAGGTTGTTAATTGGCATCATTTTTAGATATAAGAGTTAATTAAATAACATAATGTAATTAATTAACAATGATAATAGAGAAAATGTGTGATATTGATGATATATCATCAATTTACAGGAAAGGGTATAATTAGCGCAATTTAAGTATTTAAATTGCTCGAGCTAAATTATAGGTGTCTACAATGGGCACCACATCTTTTCTCATAGCATATTCCTTATGGATAGGTTCTACCTTCTTTGGTTAGAACTTCGTGATAATTACATCTATTACCCTCTTATTCACCTATTGGAACCACATTTAGGGTCCACGAGTGACACTTGTCCAGTCATTGTCCCCTCCTAAGTGGTCTACCTAACTATCCCCAACTCTTCCCCATACAAATTAAAAAGTAATCAAACTACTCCCTCGAAGGACAACTGTTCATAAAAGCATAAAAATGGAGCGATCCCTCGAAGGACAACTATCCTCCATATATTATCCCTACCATCTATAAAAAAAAAAATTCCAAACTTAAAAACATAAATGATAAAAAGAAAAATTATACCACTCCCTCAAAGGATGGCTACTCCCTTTATATCATGGTAACAAAGGCTTCCTGCATTGATACACATTCTATTAAAAACAAGCATTTTAAGAAATCTTCTTGCATCCATCAACTTTCTCATTTATAACAAAATTCCCACATTAATTAGTTTGCGTCCCATTACCTAGAGTTGGGGCATAGACTTAGGAACACCCACCTATGGAGAACCTATCTTCCCACATACAAGTTACATCTAAACCCCTTATGTCATGTCGAAATTAGGTTTATAATTTCACCCTTCATAATTTCCCTTGTGACTCTTAGGATCACTAACTAGCGATGGTTATGTGTTAACACATGTTATTGGTTACAAGTGCATTACCTTAAGTGGCTCCTTTTCTTGTTTACCTCTAAACCATTTTGACACATCATTTCCCGCGTGCTCCTTACTACGATTACGTGTTATTTATCTCATTTTTTTCACCTTCCATTAAGGCCACATTCTTTCTCACACCAAACATATCATCCATATCTAACCATTTTATCCATGACTATGTGTTTACTTTTTTAACATTACTCATATCCCAATCATCCATATTTGACCACATATTTCAGACTATACATCACTTTTTCATCCATATATACATCATCGCATAATATGTCATATTCATATCTAACTTTCCATAAACCATCACATCTATATCTAATCCATATCAAAACATGTACATCTAAATCAAAACCCATAAATTCATCATTTAACATCTATCATATCATAAACACAAATCAACATCAAAAATTTACATCTACATCTAATATCAACATCATCAAAACCATAAATCATCATATAATAAACACATCATGAGTCAAAATCCAAAATCACCACACACACACACACACACGCACGCATGCACACACACACACACACACGCACACATATGTACATATGTATATATAACACAAGTCCAAAATACATTGATACATCATATGTAACATGCCCATAAGGTTTATGTCTCAATGTAGATACATCATCCAAATCCATGAACTATGCATTAGATAATCTCAATCCCTCCCCTCCTCGGGAAGGCACTGGGATCAATCCTAAGCCTCGTCACCTCCCACATGACTCGCCCCTCGTAGTGGGTGAGCCACACTTGCAGTAATCCATGATGGTGTTGCTCCACCCTCCGATTCTCGGTGACATTAGATACTCGCATATCTCAATATCCGTGACATCTTATGTGTCACTATCTTCTCATAATATCTCACCTTTGCTGCTAGTTTCGTATATAAACTCAAGGGCATAATACCTAGAGGATCCATATATCTAGCTCCCTCGATACAACTAGTGCGACACTACCCGACATAGGCTGTGAGGATCAACACAAGATCTACGAATTTGGATTTATAGGCATCCTGCTATCTCTTGTACCAATCCCTCTGCTCCATCATCTGATCTCTCTCTCGCCGCAAATACGGGACCTCTTGGTGAGCTTCCTCTTGCTCCCTGCCAAGTGGTATCTCTCTCTAAGTGAGCAATATCTCACTCTGTTCACAACTACACCACTTATGTATTCTCCTCTCCATCGCCACATCGCTTGTCTCCGTGGAGCTTCCTCCTCCTCAATGGGAACCTACTCCTCCTCATCTCCACCCTATGATCCTTGGATGTCATCCATATTGCCCAAGCGGTAGTAATCTAATCTCCATACCCCACACCAAATCCTACATTGTCATCATCATCCCATGGTTCCCCTACCTCCTCTAATAGGTCTACCATGCTGGGAATTAGTAGATCTCTATCCATCTCATCTCATATATATACAATTGGGTCTCTAGGTAATATCTCGTATGATGACACCAAATTTCCATCGACTCTATCAAACTGCATGGCCTCGATCATATCGGGCTGCCCGTGCCCTTTACCCACCTAGTCCTCCTCATACCCACTAACTCCACATCTAATCTAGGATATGTAGGAAAGTCTTGGTATGATCGCAACCCCACCTGCTCTATCTCCAAATCTATAAATATATCACCATACCAATTTGCATCCCTATCCCCTCTATCACCATGAGCCCTCAGTTGACTCACCCCCTCAAAAATACACCTAATCCCATTTTCTCAAAGTAATCCCACTTAATGTCTACTATATCACCTCTAATCTATTTGTAGAGGCTGGAACTCTATCTCTCAAATATAAGGTCTCCCAAGCCTACGAAGCCAATCAAATAGAAAAGCATCAACATCCTCATCATTAAAATTTCATCAAAAATCAACGTCAATAAAAAAACCATCTTTTCATCCCAAATCAACACTTCGAACCATGATGGGTCGATGCCTCTATGTCAGGTTCATGCCTTTTAGGCCTGTTGATCTGTGATGTGATTGTATCCATCACCGACGACTACCCACAGTACCAAGCTAAAATTTAAAAAAATGTAAAAATTAAAGAAAAATAACAAAAATTCGTAAATAAAAGCTAGTGTTTAGGCACTTACCATCCTACGAGTCCTCTAGTGCTTCCTTCCAGCTCCTTTCACCTCCATTTCTCTCCAAATCTCACTCTCTCTTTATAGCCCAAAGCTCTCAATCATCACTTTGCACCGTACAAATGAGCCTATTCACCAACCCATGGGATTATATAGTCCACCAACCATGGTTGCCGCTGACCCCTATTGGACCACTTGTCACTTTTCCCTAGTCATTGTCAACCTGACCCTATTTTTTAGAAATCTTCCCTTTTCCCTCTTCGATCAATCCTTCCTTTCAAAATTATATTTTCTTCCACTTTTTCCTTAAAGTGGTCTTCATCTTGCATCCTTATTGTGTCCCACCTAGGCTTCCTTATATATCGCATCTTTATTTTCATCCTTTTACCTTTGTGGCCATCCTTGTGTTCCCTCTTAGGGCACCATAATTTTACATCACTTTTTCATCCCACCCATGGAAACATATTTTTTTGATCCCACCTTCATGACCCTTGTCTTGACCATTGTTCACATTTGTTTACGTATACTTGGCATTGCGCTGCCTTTGGCCCATTTGTCGCATGACTTGTGTAATCATTTGATTGGATTCCCCTTTGCTTCCATCCATTTTGTAGTGGTTTTTTCCAACTCACAAGCCTGTAGGACATTTTTCGTCATCTTCTTGAAGACCATACTTTGTTCCCTATCGAAGTGACTCGAAAACACCACCATCTCTTTATTTTACTTTTTACTTTTTGTTCAATCCTTATCTGGGATATATTATCCCCTTATCTTCTTTTCTCATCCTTTCCACCCTTCTTCATCTATCTCTTTCAAACTCATGATTGACTTCCTTTGTGTCGTTGACCCCTAGTTTGAGGGGGAGCACCCAATCAATCATATTTTTGAACTTTTTTTTGTCTCGTGTCTTTCCCAATGGAAACCAATCTAAAAAAGGGGAAAATGTAGACACAAAAATTTGGTATCACCACCCTCCACCCCATGTTCGCTCTCTTTTCCTCATGATCACCCATTCAAATTTTATCTTCCCTCCTAAATTCAATTTATCCCATTAATCACCATTTCCCACCTTTAATCATTTTATTATCCTATTTATGCTAATTATTCTTAATTATATCTAATCCTCATCTCATTATTTTATCCTCCCTAAATTACCATTAATCATCCCTAATCCTCATTTAATTTTTTTTATCCTCCCTAAATCCTCAATTTTACTCTTTCTAGGCCTTCATTTAATATTTTTACCCATCTATGGCCTTTATTTACTCATTTCAACCATCCACCTACCCATTTATCTTCCCTATGTAACCCTAGCTCATCCCTATCCATCTAAACCCTAATCCCACTTCCTATGGGCTCTTTACCTCGAGCTCGTAATCTTCCCATTGTCCAAATGGACGGGTCCCCATAGTTGGAGGTGACCCATCCAGTCGCCTTTGATCCTATAAAGCTTTCCTCACCCCTCCTATTTTTTAAGGATGCAATTTTGATATTTTCTGAGCTCTTTGCAATCTTTCCTTCATCTTGTGACCTCTTTTTACAGCTGTCAAGCCATTTGGAAGCCATCTTGGAGATCTTGTGTTCATTTTTGGGAGATTTGAATTCCTCTTATCATTGCATGCTTAGATCCATCATCATCACCTTGTTATATCCATATTCATTGTGTTGAAAGGTTCTACAGTCATCCTAGTGCCTCGTTCTTACATCCAGTCATCTTTATTTTCATCTAGAGGATGTCATTTTTCCCATTTTATTTGTCTAAGTCTAAATCAATCCCCGGTCACCGCCAATCTATCGATTTCCATATAACCATATCTATGTTTCTATCATCGATCCATCACCTATTTGATCCCGATCACCGAGATTTCAAATCCGGTCATTATTCATCATCATCGCCATCTCAAATATGTTGTTTTAGCCTCCAATCTCCACTGATCCACCTAGTTTCCATCCACATAGTCTATTTTCATATCATATACCATTTTATTTCTTAATTTTCTTACATACTTTCTTTCTTATTATTTGAGACCTTTCTACAGGTTCCGATTGATCAACACAAGTGCATTATCGATTCGAGATCCATTTACAAGAATACTTGCACTGCTTTTTCTTGATTTTCCTTTCATCCAACCCTGTGCACTATCGATTGACCCTCTTCAGTTTCAGCCACCATCAAACCTTGTTAGGTTTTATTTATTTTTTATATTTATATCAGATCTTCTTTTATTATCTTAGATCTAACTTTCAGTTTTTATTTTAATTCAGATTATGTATAGACACTACATCTAATTTATCAAATATTTATTTCATCTATATTTATCAAACATGAGGGTTAACATCCATCCTAGGAAGTTCTTACTTCTCGGGACTGACTTTTCAGAAACCCTCCCATCCTATCTACTAATCCAATCTTTTTCTTTTGAGTTATCTTGATTTGTAGGTCACTTAGCTCTCTGCAGAGAAGGATCCATCATTTGTGCTTATCCACATCATTACATCTTCTCAAAGTCCATAAAACCTTAATATTTTGAGTTTGTTTTTTTAGTACTAGTTCAATAATTTGAGTAGAAAGAGGATTTTTTTCAACTCCCTCTAAAATATTAGTTTACCATCAAGAAAGATTGTTATTTACTAGTTTTTCCTCTCTCTTTCTTGGAGTATCAACCTAGACCTTACAATGAATAGAAACCACTCTATTAATTTCCCAAGACATTTAAAATTTTCCTTATAATGATACTATCTCTCAATTATCCATTCATAGTTCATACCTTTCACTAATTATAAGAACTAGTGCTACATTAGACATACCTTCTTCAATGACATATTATATCCTTTCTTTAAGTTTTCATGCTTCATCTCATAGTTTTCCTTGTCCTTAATTCCATTTACCTTCTCGTTAACTGTTTAACCATGACAAATCAACAAACATATATAGTTTCCTCTAGGAACGTGAAAACATAACATGTGCTTTCTTTAATCTTACCAAATAAATATCATAATCTGTTATTCAAATAATTCTACCAACTTCAAAAATTCTCTAATATACTAATATCCTAACATAAAAATAAAGAGAAATACAATAAATAAAATTTTCAACCATGTATTCATCATTTTCACAAGAGTCTCAAATTTCCTTTACAAAATATCTACTATACAAGATAGTCTTGATCCCTAATAGATACTTCTTGAGCCTCTAGGGCTCTCTAATACACTATATAAGATATCCTTCCTTCTTCTCAAAACCTCTAACTTCTGCTTCATTTAAATACATTATCTAAAGGATAAACATGAGGTAGTTAGGTCTTAATTTTACCTAACTCAATTATGGTGATATTAACCATAGTTAAAAAAACCTATCAAGAAGCATGTAGACACATGACTAGACTTGTAAATGCTACTTGCCATCAATTTATACCTTTTATTTATATTATTATATTACCTAGACCCATGAATGAAACATTATGAAATTCAAATATTTAAAATGATGGTTTTGGAGGAAACTTCAAAATCACACTATTACAAAAAAAAGAGGTCTAAATGGACTAGGAACCAACACACAAAACCGATGATGACCACGAACATAAATACTAATGAAAACAAATTAAATGATTATTTATAAGAAATGATTCTTTTGCATCAATTATGAGAGGATGATAAAAATATTCAAGCTCAAGAAGTTATTTTTATGATTATGATGAAAATACTATGTTTGCATTGTCATCTATGACTAGTGAACCTAGAAGTTATGTAAAAGCTAGCCAAAGGAAAGAGTGGGTTGATGATATGAAAATTGAGATGGATTAAATGGATAATATGTACAAGATAGCACAACACAAGAGATATTAGTTTTCCAAGATGCCTAAATATTTAATATATTCATAACAATACCCTTAAGGTAGGGAAACACCATACAATGCTCCTTAAGGAAGGAATAAATCCAGATTCTCCCAAAATGGGAATCTACTTCAAGGGGATGAGACATCTCCAATATACCTATAATAAGTAGACTAATCAACTCATACATCCATGACAAATTCAGAATGATACTCACATCCTTTATATAGACATACATTACTCTTAATCAATGGGTAACACCTAATCCCGATGTAGGCCGACTCATCACCTAATATAACTAATTCCTATGTTAATGTGACCCCTTATATTATAAATATATAACTAAAAAATGGGATGTGTGCCACATGTCAGAATCTCCATCAACCATTATATATTATAATATCATATCCCTAGGTACATAACAAATGAACTTTGGATAATCATCGATAATCCTTATATTGTTCAAGAAACTTACTATAGAGTTTTGTTTGTGATTTTTCATGAATTGTTTTGGATGTGGCTCACATATATTTAACCTTTTTTCTTCTCGATACATCTTTAAGATTAGATAATATCCTTATTTTATCATGTCAATATTATTAAATAAAATTTCTTGTCTCTTAAACTAATACTTTGTCTATTTTTGTTGTATTCTACCAAAAATTCACAACATTTTGTGACTAAAGGATAATCTAATATTGTTAATCCAGGGTTCATTTTAAGATACCTCTTGGAAATCGGAGGTGGAAAATACCTGGCAAATATCCCCGGAACTAGTTTCGCGGGAAGGTGATTTTTTTGGGGGTTGTATGCAAATTTTTCTCCTAATTTTCAAGTGGTGTGACAGAAAGGCTGCATACATGGGACAAGAGATTTCTTGTCGTGCGTGACAACAAACCTCTATCATGCGTCAACAAGGTTGTTGTCATGTGACAACAACCTTGTTGACGCGCATCACCGAGGGTGCTATCTCGAAAAGTTTGTTGATGCACAACAACAAATCTTACGCCGCGTGTCTGTAGCCTCTGCCCTCATGTCGTGTCAACAAAATATCCATTTCACAAGTCAATAAACTCTCTATCGTGTGTCTACAACCTCCAAACTCTTCTGCGCATCAACAACTCTCTGTCGCGCATCTATAGCCTCTGCCCTCCTGTCATGTGTTTATTGTACTTGATAATACATATGCCCCTAGGTGGTATGAGTGAGCTAGTAGTGTTCTACCTGACAAATAATATAAGATTATATAGGGGATATTTTCAAGGGTAGGTGAAGCTGACCCCTAAAAAAATTAAACTGTAATTTTTAGGTGAACATGTCATTGACCCACGTCAGAAAATTCACCTTTTCAAATTTTTCAAAAATGGAATATTCGCCATATTATGAATATTCACCACTAAAAAAACACTATGTTAATCTCCACATGGATCAATAGAATTTTTTCTTAATCAAACTTATGGTTGAAATTGTTTCAGCTATAAATCAGGGTATACTTATTACCTTATTTCCAATAGCCTCAGTTAAAATTCATATCACAAAATTACTATCTTTATTTCTACTATTTTCACCTATTTAATTAATTGTTTCACTTATATTCTTTATGATTGCATTATTTATTCCCTCTAGTTTTATTTTTATAAATCTTGAAGTATGCATTACATGACTCATTTGATTTATTTTCATAATTTCAAAAAATAATTGACATCATTTTGTATGTGTTTACTTCTCAAATTCATAGTTCAATAGTTGTTTAGCTTGAGATCTAGCTATAGATTGTAGTATTTCACCTTCAATGTGTTCTTATATCTTCTCATCTATTTTAATGAAATATAGTGGTTTTTTTCCAATTATATTAAATGGAGGGTTGTATTAGGTAAGAAACATTGTTTATTTAAGTAGTGGTTTTATTAATTCAACCTAAAATGGGATGTGTGTCTAAGTCAACATCAAATTCTATGAGGCTAGAAAATTCATCATCATTTAGAATGGGTTTAAATGGGATCATTATGTGATCATATTCACTATCATTATGAAAATTAATTGGATTATCATAATCCTAAAATTTAATAGGAAATATTTTTCATTACATCATGTTCTCTATTTATTTTATCATTCATTAAAAATTCATTACCACGTCTTACACATTGAGTTTCATTATTTGACAATAAATTTTCTTCTTTTATCTCATTTGAAAATGTTTCTATATATTATTTTATTCAATTAGACATGTTATTCTCAACAAAAATATTATTTTAGGAAACAAATAACTATGCATTAATTATTAGGTTTTTCATCACTCTCCTAAGTTCTTGTCTTTTTATTTTTTCTCTTTAAGCTTCAAGTTGTTAATTTGTTTTATCCTTAATTAATTGGTCTTTGAAAATGAATCCCAGACCCCATGGTCAATATTTACGCTTAGAAATCAAACGAGGATCACAATTTAAACAAAAATGATCATTTTTTAATGTTTTAGACAAGAAAAAATGGAGAATTTGGTGATTGTCGTATGAAAATCCAATAAGAACATGCAAAGCTCATGAAATTTTCTATAAAAATGGTAAAGTAAATATGAATATTATGATTTTAAATAATTTTATAGTGTATGCCATTCTTTTGGAAAAGGGTAAATATGGGGGTTTTGAAAGGACATGCATCCTTTTATAAAAGGCTCTAAAAGCCGGATAAAACGATGAAGTAGAACAAAGGAAAAGCCAATAGGCTTAAGGAGAAAGAGACCAAGAAGGCCCAAAACAAACAAAAAAGAGAAAAACAAAAAGTGGGGAAACAAAAACAAGGAAAAAAAAAGGAGCTATTGCAGACCCAGGTTGTAGCAACTAATTACAACCAAAGAGGAAGCATACCTAGAACAACTGAAAAAGATGCAAATGAAAGAAGAAAAAGAAGAGGAAGGCTAGATGTAGCTAAAAATGCTACAAGACCGAGAAAGTGGAAGCGAATCTAGGTAGGAGGGGGAATGCGGATAGAAAGAGGAAGATTAGTGCTTTCCTTTCTTCGAGTGCACAAATTACCACTTGTCTGGGAAATCTTCTCTAAAATGAGAGTATTGTACTTAGATATGTCTAAGGGAGTGGAGACTGAGATATCTTATCAAGATAGTGGGAACCCTCCTTATACGAGTTAGAGCACATTGGATTCATAGGGACTCTTAAGTCCCGGAGGAAGCTTCCAAAGAGGGAGGGATAACTAAAGATTGTCCTACCTCTTTAGAAGGAGATGTATCTAAATGTGCTGAAAATATTGGAGTTGTAGCCGCAACTTGAATGATGGAGTCAGAATCGCAACTATTGATATTTTGATTCAAAATCATCTTCATCCACAATATCGGCGGGCTCTAATGCTTAGGAATAGATCCTTTTTTCGTAGGAGGTTGGGTTTTCTTCTAGGAAAAACATCTTAGAGGTGACTCAAATTCTTGTAATTCCAACATGAAAAAGTGGTATTTTCATAGTCTAGAATTTGAGTAAATATTTTTCTCCCATCTTGAGGGTCATCTAATCTAGAAATCCCTTATTAAGGTGTACTTCCACACAAATCCTCACAAAATTATGTAGACCACTCCATGACCTCTTGCTATCCTCTTTGATGAACCACCCTGAGAAGGTTACCAATTTCTTCGCATCACGAAAAAATGAAGGGAATATTAGGAAAACTTACCCACATTGGAACACATGTGATGGAAAAGGTATTCAGATCAGATTGTGGGAACCATGGTGTAGAAAAATACCCGCCAATCCCTAGAACCACGCACCCTCTTCAATAATCCTCGATATTCATCCATTTCATTGAAGAAGACTATAAAGAAGCCTTTGAAAAAGAGTAAGTATTTACAATTTTCTTTCCGCGAGGAATGAATCCAATGAATCAAAGTGTTAGATGACAACAAAACACCATTAAAACTACAGATCATGGCCTTCGATTTTAGTTCTTATAACAAATCCAGAGATTCTTCATCATCGATCTCCAGAGTAGGGGATTCAAGAACTTTCTCAACTATGTAAGTGGGGAGGAGGAGTTGTACGAATCTTCGAGGTAGTGACATTTTTAAAAAGTGCCTCTTTGAAAGGTGTTAAGAAACTCTTCTTGGCTCCACCCAACAAAGTACTTGCTAAAAAAATAGTAGAATCTGAATTATCATGTAGGTATAGTGTATGAGTTTTATAAAAGCATATGCACCTTATTAAAATTTAGTAGGTGAGAACAACTAAAGGAATCCATTTTAGTTACTATTTATAAAGGGCATATGTCGTTTGTGTTTTTTCAAAATAATTAATGTTTAACCCTTCTAAATAGTCTTGGATGTAAGGTAGGGGATCAAAATGTCAGGTTTGGACCATCATTAGATAAGTCAAGAAGAATTTTGAAAGAATTTCACCTTTTTAGACATAAATATTTTGTTAGCTTTATGTATTTAAAAAAACATTATATAGGTTTGTAGAGGGAGAATCAATTATTGATTTTTTTAAATATTAATTATTATTTTGAATTATTACATAATTTCTACATCACATGATTCATTATGATTGGTTTATTATAATTATTAAAGATAAATTGTTTACAATGATTGACTAATGGATTGCAAAATTTATTTTTCAACGATCTACTCATTTTTATCTCTGTTTAAATAAATTCAAATATATAAAGTTAAGCTCAAATAGTTTTGGTTGTATTCTTGTAATTTGTTTTTTCCTATTTTCTTGAGACATAATCTTATTTAAAATAATATTATCTTACTCAAAATAATATTCTCAACAATCTTTAATATTTTGTAAACCCTTCAATGAATTTTAAAAAAATATGCACTCATTTTCTCCACAAAAGGTGTGTCCATACACATGTACATTTTTTTATGTTGTCACATAAAATTACTCTATCAATATTATAGATTATTTAATTTTACATACCTATATCATCCAGGTATTTCAAAAATATAAATAATTAGAAATAAGATTCAAAATGTCACAATTTATCTTCTTTAGTTGTCACATAATTATTTGATAAGATTCTTGTAAAAGTCTCTCCAAGTTTGCATATTGCTATTTTTTTAAGAAAAAATGGCCACCGACTCCCCTTTTGACTCCATTATCCTTCATCTACTAAGGAACCTATTAGATGGATTGAGTGTAGGAGATGTGTTGTGATTTTTTAATCTAGGAGTACAACATTTGATAGGTCGAGAGAGTACGCTATATAATTACAACGAGTATGGTAAGTCAGATAGGTTCTATGGAGGAGATCAAAATAGGTTAAAATGTTTTAATTATGATGGGGGTGAGATAATTTGGGATACTATAGAGAATTATTCCTGATCTATTATCATTCACATGGTTGAGTAGAGATAGGAGGCCACTACTAGCTTATGTATAGATAGATCATGAGGATGATCTAATAATAGAGACATCAGAGGCTCAAATGACATAGGTAGTTTGCATGAATTTGAAGTGTGGTGAGAGGTGTATGGGTATTATGGATGAGTTTTGAGGGCTCATATAGAGATAAATGTGCCATGAGAGGAGGGTGAGGAGATGAC
Organism: Taxus wallichiana var. yunnanensis; assembly: GCA_018340775.1. Taxonomy (NCBI): domain Eukaryota; kingdom Viridiplantae; phylum Streptophyta; class Pinopsida; order Cupressales; family Taxaceae; genus Taxus; species Taxus wallichiana. Next base: position 533,105,888 of record CM031236.1, read on the forward strand.
ACCACTAAGGAGGTATTATGGAGGAAAAAAAAAAAGGTTGATATGTTCTAATTTGGATGGGTGATGAGATAATTTGGAATAATATAGATCATTCTTCCTGATCTAGTATTATACACATGGTTGAGTATAGATAGAAGGCCATTACTAGCTTATGTATAGATAGAGAAGGAGGGTGATGTAATGATGGAGACATCAGAGGAGGATGACATATGTAGTTTATATGACTTTTAAGTGTGGTGAGAGGTGTATGTGCCTCAAGGATGAGTTTTAGTGGCTCATATAGATATAAATGAGCCATGAGAGGAGGGTGAGGAGGTGATTCCACTAAGAAGGTGGTGTTGGTGGACATAGTTGGGTAGACTAGTTGTCAATTAAGTGTTATGGAGGAGATAAAAATAGGTTTAGATGTTCTAATTTGGATGGGTGGTGAGATAATTTGGGATACCATAGATCATTCATTGTGATCAAATATTACACACATGGTTGAGAAGAGATGTGAGGCCACTACTGACTTATGTATAGTTTAAGTAAGAGGATGATACAATGATGGAGAAATCAGTGAATGATGACATAGGAAGTTATCATGACTTTTAAGTGTGGTAAGAGGTGTATAGGCCTTGAGGATGAGTTTTGGGGGATCATATAGAGATAAGTGAGCCATGATAAGAGGGTGAGGAGGTGATACCACTAAGGATGTGGTGATGGTAGACATAGTTGGGTAGATTGGTTGTCACATTGGATGAGGAGGATGAGATTACGATACAATTAAGGAGATGGAAATGATGGGGAAAAATGGGTAGCATAGATTTTGGGGATGTGTTATCTCATTGAGTGTGGATTTAAGAAAAATTATAGCAAATTCACTGTTGGAAGATGAAAGATAAGAGGTGTTGGCACCCAAAAAATTTCACCTCATTTTGGGGCCTTAGATTTAAAATTTGGCATTTGATCGTGATCATTCATATATTTTAGGAACTTCTTCATTGAGAAACTCATTAAAATTACTTACACATATCAAATCTAGGTTTCCAAAGTTCAAACTGGGAAAATAATTGATCAAAATAACTTGTTTTGGGATCAAGACGTGATATGTCATCCAAATTAAGAATCCATTTTCTTAAGCATCCAAATTGCAAAATTTAACTAGGTCATAAGGAGGGACACTTGAAAATCACTAGTCACTTAGTTCACATAGAGATTAGTCCCATATGTATGAAAGGAAATATCTAGATCAAGTTTATAGCCAATGTGACCATGTTAATTAAGTGAAGCAAGGCTCCATGGTTTTTTCCCAAGTTTGAATCTACTAAGGCATTAAATGGGTGAGATGAAAGTAGTCATGATTGAACTACATGAAACAATATGTTGAACTCAAGTTCCAATGAGAGTCAGATCAAAACAAATACATAATAAAATCCACAAGATACCTAAGAATCTAAAAGTATGAGAGGCCTAAATTGTTGGCTATAGGTCGTTGAGGTTAAATATCCTAAACCAAGGAAGTGGTGTAGGCTCGAGATCACAAAAGGATGTGATTGGTACACGTGGACCAATAATAATAGCCAATGGTCCTATAGGTTTTAGATCTCAAGTAGAGAAGTGGCAAGGAGCTCTGAGATCCCAAAATCCTAAGATTATAAGGAAGCCATGAGACAATGACAAACACCAAAATTCTTAGGAGACCTAGAACATTGAAGAGATGTGATTAGTCCACATGGACTAATCATGGATCGCTAAAAATCACATAAACATAGATACTAAGGTAATGATTACCTTGTAGACCTAAGACCTCAAGGAGTCCAAAGTTCCATGAAACCTAAAATTAGTTGATTTGTCCAAATGGACTAATTACGAGACACAAAATCCCCAAAAGGTAGACATTAAGGAAAAGGCATGGAAGTTCAAGGGTTCTAAGATCTTGAAAGTAAAAGGAAACCCCAAGAGTTCAATTAGATATGACAGATCAATATCTCGACACTTGATGTAAATGTAGCATCCTAATGATTAGCTACATTGCATTAACCAAAAGCTTAAAATTGATGATGTACCCTAGTTATAAACTCATCTCATGGACATTATGGGAAAAACATGGCCGAGTTCTATTTTTGATAAGAAATTTTCACCTGGGAGCTCCAAATTTCCTAAAAATGGTGTCATTAGAAATTTCTTGGAGATATATTTACATTGGAATGAGTTTTAGGTAATATAATCAAGCTATTCTAAATTTTTACCGACAATTTTTGAAGATCTCCTCATATTTCTCAATCTAATAGAACCTAAATTAATCTTTGAATATTTTGGTTGGTTTGGACCCTTTATACAATATTATTTTGAGATATTTTTCCCTTCATGGCCCCACCGAATTGTATTGAGAATTTAATTAAGTTGTAAATAATATAATTGATCTATCACGGTGATCCAATGGTAGAGAATTGATCTTCCATCTAAGTGGCAATTTCCTATTCATCTATTAGATTAATTTTCAAGGAGACACACATGTTCTCTTCATCGATATTCATTTTTTCTTCCACATAAGTCATGCTTAGGCCAAATTTATCTTGATTCTAGGATAAGTTTGTGTTTCTTTCCATATTAATTTGACAAGAGTTATCTGCGCACACTTTTATCACCTCTCTCAATGGGGGATGATTTTTTCACCTGGTATTAATAAGTGGATCCTTTTCGACGTTTGATTACCCTTGACATAATATTTTGAGCACTATTTTTGTGCACCTTGGTAAAGGAAATTATATAAAGATGATGTGGATCTTACTTCAAGAGGTTGAAGAGCCTCCAAAATGCACACAAAATTTTCCAAAACACCAAAATCTTCAAAACAACTTATTTCTCATTATATAACCCAAAATAATCTTTCCCAACATTATAATTCACCTTTTATTTCCCATTACATCTAAAGAAAACACCAAAACACTAAAAACCCTAAAATGCAAGAAAAAACCTAAAATAAAACACCTCATATGGATCCCAAATTTTACCTATATGAAATAAATCCCTAAATGAAGGATTCCACTAAGTCTTGACATATTTGATAAAGTGGAGAAAAAGTTATTAAATCTCAAAGTTCTAAGAAATCCTAAAAAATATCCCTGAGCTAATTTTAGATCCTAAGACATGAAGGAAGTTGGCCTCGAAAATATGACAAAAACATAAAGCTAATCAAGCTTGGTAAACATGGTGAATTACTATTCATGATCTAAGTCCTTGTAAAATTTCAAGATAATATGATGGTCGGATCAAAAGTTATGGTCTCCGAAAGTTATACTCCCATAACATTCTCCTCCGATTGAAAATAATTATGCTCATGCAAATTCAAGTGATTGAGTTCATTAGACTTCCCACTTTAAATCTTCTTCAAATCTCACTTAGGAATTCCAATATTTTTTTCTTTCAGCACTACAAAGCATCCCCTGTACCAAATATCTATTGTAGCTCTCATGCTTAATACTAACTGTCTTTTCTTCTAAGACACACAACACAATCTCCTTTTTATTCTTTAGCATCTTCTATTCCTAGTTTACTTTTCTTCCTCATTGAAATTTTCCTCATGACCTAGAAACTTACACAAGTTAGATACATTAAAAACTGGTGAAATAGTAAATTCATCAGGTATCTCTACCTTTTAGGCATTATAACTCATTTTATTTAGAATCCTACATGGCCCAATATTCTTATACTTTAGTTTATTATATGTCCCCTCTGGAAGCATCTCTTTCATGAGATGAACCATCAAAATATATCCTTATTCAAATGTGTTCAATCTCCTAATTGCATCCACAATGGTTAATATCTTGCATTACTATCTTTCAACTTCTTCCTCACCTCTTTTTGCAATTTTAGTATGTACTCTACAAATGCTTTTACATAATCACTTGTTTTATCATCAGATCCAACACTCTATTTGGGATCCTACCATAGAATATATGGAAAGGATACCTCATTTTTTTAACCATTTTACAAATCTATTATAAGTGAACTCAGCCTTTAGTAAGAAAAAAATCCCATTACTTCAGATTTTCTCTAATTATTCATCGTAGAAGGTTACCCAAGATTTTATTAACTAATTTTGTATGTCCATTAGTTTAGGGGTGATATGCACTACTGAAATATAGTTATGTCCCCATTTTCATGCAATTTTTTTTTTTCCAAAAGTGACTCAATTTTTTTTTCTCAATCTGAATAGATCATACCTGGAAGTCCATACAACATAACCACTTCTAGATAAAACAAATATTCAACTATAGAATAATTATTAGTTTCGCTATAAGCGATGAAATGTGCTATTATAGAAAATATATCTACCACAATAAAAAGAGAATAATTTCCTCATTGTGTGCTAGGAATTCCCAACAAAAAAATATACTCAAATCAAACCATGGAACTATAGGGAATCGTAATGGCATATACAACCCAATATTTTGTGCATGGCCCTTAGGCATTTAACACACTCTACATCTTGATACAATCCTACTTATGTCCATTTTTACCTTTGGAAAATAATACTTATCCACCACAAGAGTGGTTGTCTTACTTATACCAAAGTGTTCGACCAAACCCCCATTGTGCAATTTTCTTATAATGATTTTTGGCATTGAACCAAAAGGGATGCACAACTAACTTACCTTGAATAAATAGCCATGATGCATCAAATAATGTTAAGACCCACTGCCCATTGTAGGGTCCTTACACTTTCTTACAACATCACCAAAGTATGGATAATTGTCATATAGCTCCTTAGCTACCTCAAATGTGCTAATAATTTATTTTCCACTATTATTATCAATGTTGCACTCATACTCAAGGCATCAAAAGCTTGGTTATACTTACCTCATTTATAATTCAATACATAAGTATATTCTTAAAAATAATGAAATCCACTTTGCATGCCTACTATTTAGTTTCTTTTACGTGTTCACATAAATCCATGCTTCATGGTTAGTAAATAGTACAACCTCCTTAGCTACCAGGTAATGTTTCTAATATCTTGATGCTTGAACAATAACATAAAATTACACATCATAAGTAGAGTATTTTATCTGGACATCATTCAAAATTTTAATGAATAATTCTATAGGTCCTCCTTAAATAATTATAGCTCCAATCCCCATATGTGAGGCATCACAATCAACCTCAAATACATTTCTAAAATACGTCAATACCAAAATAGGTTCCTATGACACATTATTCTTCATTAATTCAAAACTATATATTGCTATCTTTGTCCATAAAAATTCTTTCCCTTCATGCACTCTGTTATGTGCATGTAAATGCTACTGAAAATTCCTTATAATCTTCTTATAATATTTTCCAAGCCACAAAAACTATGAAGCTCTTTAATATTCCTTGGAATATGACATTCAACAATTTCCTTCATTTTTCCTCACCCATCCTCCGAGATGATGAACCCCAAAGACACTAAAATTTTATGAAGAAATATACACTTATTTAAGATTGTATACAATTTTCATTTTAATAAATTTTTAACACCAATCTTAAATGCAAAAAGTGTTCCTCCGCTATCATACCGAATATCAAAATATACAACCACAATCTTACCATTGTATTTCTGAAGTACATTGTTCATCAACCTCATAAATGTAATGGGTGCATTAGATAACCCAATGACATCACCATCCAATCATGCAACCCATGTATTATTTTGAAAGTTCTTTTCCATTCAAGTTATACCCATTTTGTAGGTCGATCTTACTAAAATATTGGGCTTCCATTAGCACATTCATCATATCATCCAACCTTGGAATCGAGAACCGATACTTAATTGTGATTTTATTTATTTCTCTACAAGAAACACACATTCTAAATTTTCCATCCTTCTTAGGAGTCAAAAATGATGTATTCACACATAGACTCATGGTTTTTATAACTAAAATTTTCTTTATCATATCTTCCACTTGTCTGTTAAGCTCCTATCTCTATTTGGGCTCATCCTGTAAGCTTCATGAGTTAGAAGGGTTAATCCTAGGATCAAATCAATATGGTGTTTTATATACCTCTTTGGAGGTAACCCATTTGGTAGCTCATCTGGTATGAAATTAGTGTATTATTTTAGTACCTTTGTTTCCACTATGGGTATACCAAATAACTTTGTTTCCATCTTTTTAGTTGTCAATATAGAACCAAAAAACTTCTTCTATCCTCGCAACAAACTAATTTTTAGCCTAAAATCCCTCTTACCATCCTACCAAAATTTATAAGTATCCTTCCCTCCATCATGGGTAACATTTCTTTCATGTTTTAAGGGCCTCTAGGAAATAATATATGGTACCCTTCCAGCATACTAGCAACACACCACCCCTCATCCTTGTAGATATTCCCAATTGACAATTTAACTAGGCATAATTTATCTATGGCTACCTTGTTCCCTTTTTTGAACCAAGATATGTGATTAGGATATGGGTGCTTATCACATTTCAGAATCATTTTATCAATCATCATAGTTGAGACCATATTTTCAAAAATGCCACCATAAATGATTATTTTACATACCTTTCCTCTAACGGTACATTTTGTTTGAAGTATATTTGTTTGCAACCAAGAATCACCAACAATTTTATCTTATGCTTTCTCCTTCCTTGTGACAATCATCATTTTCCTTCTCGTGAGGGTTTCACCCAAGTCTCACTGCAACTTCCATTTCCTATTCTTCTTAATCTTCAACCATATTTATTTACAGCTATTCCACTTGTCATCTCTCTCCTGTGTAGGATAGTTTGGGCACTCAAAATATATATGCCCTTACTCACCATATCTATAATAGGTATAATTCCTATAGGTCATATACAAACCCCTTCCTCCACCATATCCTATTCCTCTCTAAAAACCCATACCTCTTTGGTAGCTACCACAACCTTCAACATATTATTCCTACCTTTTTACACTAGAGGATTCAAATTTTAGGAATCAAATCTATCTTTCTCTCTCATTATAGATGATTATGGTCCTCTCTTTTATCCTCTTCTAAATTTACTCATCTAGGCTATGGATTTGGAACATACTCAATTCATCATCTATGGTATAACACAACCTATTTACATACCTTGTATCCTTATGTGCTTCAAACTCTCCATACTCCACCTAGATTGATAGCTTCTAAAATTCGTTGGTATACTCTTCAATGTCACAATCTTTCAATATTCGGTTTTGAAACCTTAGAAATAGTGTCTAAGAATAATCTCTGAAGTAACATTTCTTTAAAATTCTTCACCGTTTTATTACAACTTCATATGTTGTCCTTTTCTTTTCCCCCATTTTGTAGGTGATACCACTAGATCAACACATGTTATAATAACTTAGTGCATGAAAAATTAACCGTATTCTCCTTTGAAAAGGTTTTCAACTCAAAGAATTTTTCCATACGATTCACCCGAGTTGAACAAATCCTCAAGTTGTAACCCTCCACCATAATCAAGAAAATTAATCTTGATTTCATTATTCTTTCCCTCCAAAACCTAGACCAATATCTCTTCAAATGTCCTTTCATTCAATACTTCTACATATCTCTCATTTTCTTCCTTATTTCCTTATTCTTTCCTTAATGCGGGTAATTCCTTAGTATCACTATCTATATCCACGTCTCAATCTATAGTCACTTTGTATGAGGTGGGTAAATTCTCCTACGAGCTTAACAAATTGTCTGTAGCTCCTGCATATGCCTATTCGTATAGTAATAACCTCTTCTAGAGTTTCTATCCATGCTTATATACATATAGGTGATAAATATTAATTTCAATAGTCCCTTAAGACCCAAATACTTCTTTGATACCAATTGATATGGATCCTACTACAAGAGGTCAAGTTACCTCCAAAACCCACACAAAATTTACAAAAACTCAAGAAACATAAAAAACTTATTTCTCATTCCAGAACCCACACTAATCTTTCCCAACACTACAATTCAAATTTTACTTCCCATTATCTATAAAGAAACTCTCATACATTATAAAACCATAAAATTAAAAAAAAACCTAAAACCAAAACACCTTGGATGGACCATAACTTTTACCCACATGAAATACCTCCATAAATAAAGGTATTATTCCATACACTAGAGCAAAATTTATTAAAATTATAAGTTTTAACAATCCTAAAAATTTCTCGATCCAATTTTATGTTAGGAACACTCAACTTGAGCATGTTCAATGATGATAGTAAAGATAACATGAGAAAAATATCAACAATATTATATGGGTGGTGATGTGTATTGGAATCCATAGTATGTTGATGTTCATAAAATTATTTAAAACCAATGGATGTAGGAACCGTTGGGGCTTGATTCGGAAGGAAAGTGTAAGCGATTTATGGGTCTCCTTCCTCACACCGAGTATGAGCATAAAACTAATCAAATCTTGATATTATCCCATACTATATTCAGGGATAAAATTTGTAGGCTTGAGAAAAATTCTAAAAGAGTTTAGGATTCATGATAATACATAGAAAAAAAAATCATATAGCTAAGAGAAAGATCATATACCAACAAAATAAGGATAAAGCGTAGGGAATCTAGAGTTAAAATGATAGATTCTATGAATGGTCGAGTTCACCAAATGTTTACACCCTAAAAATATAAAGCATATATTAATATATGATGTAAGGGTATATTATTATTAATTGATTAATAAATATTAACTTTGCACATTTATAATAAAACATTAATAATCGTAAAGTTATTCTAAAATGATTTAAAAGGGATAGTCGACCCCTTATAGAAGATATATTTGAGATATATGTCCCTTCATGGCCCTAAAAAAATTGTTTGAGAATTTAATTAATCTCTAGATCAAATAATTGAGCTATCAAAGTGATCCAATGGTGGAGAATTGATCTTTCAGCCAAGTGGCGAGTTTCTTGTTCATTGATTCTTCTAATCTTAATGAGACACACATGTTTTCTCTTAATAGATACTCATTTTTGCTTCTAATTAAGTACCATTTAAGATAAAATTATCTTGATTCTAGGAAATGTTTATGTTTCCTTCAATATTAATTTGGCAAGAGTGATATGAGCATAATTTTATCTCATTTCTCATTGGTGGATGATTTTTCACCGGTGTTGACAAGTGGATTTTTTTACCTTTGATTACCATTGAAAGAATATTTTGATTACCTTTTTATGCACCTTTGTAAAGGAAATTGTATAAAGTGGAGAAGAAACTCTCCATAATGATATTTTGGCTATTGAGAAAACTTGGTTGTCTTATTTGAGCATTTATGTTTTCCAATTTTTTGAGAAATTAAATAGTGATAGTATTTCCTGGTTCAAAGAGTGAATATTGTATAATGTTGAGAAAGTGTTGTGGTTTTATTAGAAATATTTGATTATGCAGATCATTGTTTGGTAATGAAGCATTTATTTGTGTTGTGTAGACATGTATGAGTGTTGAGTTATAAAATCCTTGCAGGTATTCATTTCTTTGTATCTTCTATAATTACCATAATATCCATGTGTTTTCATCTTGTAGTATATCATCTTAATGAGTAATGGGTGGTACGTGTAGGATCATTCTATTATTTATTTGAATGTAAGGATGAATGTGAAGAAATTGTGTAGATTGTTATTTTCTTTTGGTTATCATTAGCTCACTAGATCTAAATTCTAGCAACTCATTTCCTAATGGATTCAATCCCTAAATATAGTCCATCTTATCACTTTATTTTGTTAGTATTACCATTTATCTCTACACTTTATTGAAATCTCACTTTTTATTTGCAAATTATTAAGGTTTCAGCTATTATAACTTTGGATTCATGACTATGAGCTTTCCTTTGAACATTATGTTAGCCTAGAGAGTAATTATCTTAAGGGTTATGGAAATATTTAGTGTTTTCATCTATTTGAGTGATTTCTGTTCCCATTTTTAGGTGGCTTTATGAATATTTTTCAAGTGAAAAATAAATTGGGTGGAAATTCATAGTAGTTAGGCTTCCTAGTTGAGTATACTAGACAATTTTGTCTAATCTCTATTATTTTACATCATTTAGGTTGTTGAGTCTGTCTCTATTTCTCGGATATCCTGAAGAGTAGAAGGTTTACCACCCTCCCATTTTTGATCTAAAGTCTTCCATTCCATATGAACAAGCACCTCACTACAATGACATATCCTATTCCATTCACCCCTTTCAACCTTGGTATAAAATAAAGAGCCAACATAAGGTATATATGCGAGTGGAAGGAGCCGGTAGAAGCTCATTTTGATGTGAGAGAGAAGAGAAGTGATTGAAAATTCTAGGCCAAGACATGATAGTGAATGTATACATCATGTTAGGATCATTAAATGGTACATATTTAGAGAGATATTTGTTTCTTTGAGAGAGAGACAAATGATGATATTATAGTATGTCCACAATCAAGAGAGATTTGAGAAGATGTTGGGAGAGTAGGAGTTTGGGAAAGAGTGAATACACTAACGAGCAGATGGAATTAGAGTGAGAGCATGACCATGGGAATTATGATAGTTAGAGGAGGATGTCTGACCTTCTTATTCTAGGACATGGAATGAGATAGATGGAGATCTAGGTAAAACCATATATTATTATTAGCACATGATGCATAAGTCCTAATATTATCGAGTTTCTCATATAATTGGTTCACATTTGTGTACATATGGTTCCAACATGATACCTCATAGGAGAGTGTTAGTAAAGTCGATAGAATCACATATAAGATATAATGCGAATAACCCTAGGTAGAGGTTGGCTCCTCGATGAATGTATGCCTTATGATATGTTTGATGTATAAAAGATGTATTTTTGGTCAATATGTATGTATGTATGAGTAGCTGATATTGGTATTAGAATCTATATTTTTGTATTATTTAATGGTGTAATTTTCATAAGGTATGGATGAATGTTGAGAACAGATTCTATTTTACTTTTAAACCATTGCACATATACACAAATCTTCTTCATAAGAAAAAAACAATAATGTAAACTGTATGGATAAAATGGGATGGTAGGAAACAAAGAGTATTGGTTTTGCATTATGTTAAGCATGATGGCATGTATCATGAGGAAAGAGATGAGAAAAATAAAATATGCTTATAGATCACTCAAAAACATACTAACCCCTTTTTGATCAAAATCTAGTGTTTGTGTGCATATGGACGTTAATTATCCCTTTTAGTGAATATGCTATAACAAAAGGTGAATATAAACTTTCTAATGTGTATAACTGTTTTGACATATTAAAGTGGGATGAGTATCTACATGATAAAATAAATGGTAAAAATTGCTTCACTTCTAGCATGGTGTCCTTAGCCCCAATGGAGAATCCTTTGGTTCTAATTGAATTATTTTTCTATTTCCATATATGCATCCACATTCTTAGTAGAGATACTTGAAATACTCCTATAGATATTTGAAACTTTTATAGGAAATATTTTTTATAGGGTGTTAAGAAGCACCATTGATTATATGTAAGGATATGATATACATGAAGCGGAGATGAATTTTTCCTAGTGTCTTCAGATTTTGGATTTAATCTTATCGACAAGTATTTAAATGTAATAGTATTGCATGGATTTTTCTGAGAAAATGTCATTCTTAAATTTGTGAGATGATCTTAGGGAAAGTGAAAGTTTTGTATGAGTTACTCCTATCTCATAAAACATGTTGAAATGATAACGGCTGACTCACCTAGATCTCTTATCCAAACCAAAATGAGTGTGAATGAATTTTGAAGAGGATACAAAACCCAACTGAGACAAGAAACCCAAAAATACATTAAAATGAATTTTTATTTTATCTTATAAATAATTCATAGTAATCGTACATGTGATTTATCGAGTTTTTTTTTTTGAAACCTACACAAAAAATTAGAAACCTTATGACAAATTGTTATCCAAAATGAAAATTTTAAGAATTATTTAAAGCCTTAAAAAAGAAAATAAATATTACGGTGTTAGATTTAGAATAAAGAAATTAATTTGCAACAAGATTTGTCATCCCACCATGGCACCAAAGATATTAGTATCTAGTTGTTTAACAAAAATATCAAATGGGTTGTAGTCAACGATGAGGATGATAGTGTAAAAGGTGTTTCCTATCCATCCACCAAGATAAAAATCTTTGGAGGTACCAAAAAGAGATGAGGTAAGGATCATACTATAGGTGAATTTATAGAAATGGATACCTCTCAATCCATAGTGTTGAGCGCAATAAAATATCATATGCACCTTACCACTACAAAAATAAAATCAATCAAACAAATTATTTAATAAACTATAATAAATAAAATACTAATAAAAATATAAAGAAAAACTTAATTTATATTACAAGCTTTCAATATATATTTATATTATTTATACAATAGAAACCTATTTAAAAAAATGAGCATGTTTTAAATATGTATGTTGAAAGAGATGACTATTTCATTAATTTGTAGATGTATTACAACCCAAAACGTAGAAAATGTGTAAATGGATATCAAAGTTAAATCCCACCAATGTATATTATCTTTACAAAATATAAAATTATTAAATAAAAGGTAAAAACTACCATGAGTATACTAATAATAAATATATGAAAAAATATTTATTTTTTTACAAGTTTTTAATATATATTTACATATATTAATATAATTTCTCTGATTTAAGTCTCTATAAAAAAATGGTCATATTTTAAATAGATAAATTAGAAGAGACAACAATTTGAAATATTTCTAAATATATTAGAACCAAAAATATAGAAAATGAGTTAACCGCTATGAAATTTGAATTGAGATGTTCATCAAATGCGAGGTGATATGATTTCAAACATCAAAACAACTTAAATATTTTGTATGAGAGGCTTTACAGTTGGTAAAAACAATTTCAGGATGAAATGCATCGTAAGTATTGTAAAAATCATTGAGCCAGATTTTTTTGTAAGTAATCTAAAACCACAAAGGAAAATAAACCAAGATAACCATAATACTTTTATAGTAGGAGGAACATATTCATTATAACATCACTCCAGTGAAAAGATCGTAATATATTAAAACGTATATATTACCACTCATCAAACCTATCGACTAATTATGTAATCCCTCTCCTTTTTAATATTCGACAAACCTGTATGCAACAGATTACTATATTTTTCATAGGAAGTTCCGGTGGAGAATGCATCGATGGTTATTTACATGTGGTACATCGAAAGGCTTATAAAAAAATCAATCCCAGAGGAAAGCCAAAGCATCAGACGATCCACCATCGAAACACCACCATCTTTCAAGTGAGTTCACGCGCGTTAAGTTCCCAGTTTCCACTTTCAATCTTCTTTTCTTACTTTCTCCAAAGGACTGCTCCCCTGTGATCACAGAGGAACTCGACAATTCTGTTTCATCATTAACTTTGGTTGTGGTACGATGGTTCAATGGCCTCACAGAAATCGCCTTTCTATACACCCTACACAGTCTAATATTGCCACTCTCATTCCCACCCTGCAACATTATTTTCACCAAATTAAGGGATAAAGAATTAGTCTTGTAAACATACAGAGAAAAAAATGGATTGGATACTTACTGAATCATGGAGTCTGTATTCATTCATTATCCAGTCGGTCTTCTGGGATTTGATGGCCCTTCCTCTGTAGAAAACCATGGTCTTCCTTATACCGATGAGTTTTGAAGTAGAATGACAATAAACAGGCTTGTCTGTTCCAGTAGCCTTCCAAAAACCCTCTGGGGTAATTCTGTTGGGCCTTCCATCATTGTGGCCGCGAGGTTTGACAAAGAAGAACCACTCCCTTTCTTTTTCTTCTCCATTAAAAGATAAGCCTGCATGTGCCATGAGCATGAGATTATTGGAAAATTAGCATAAAATGAAAACATACAATGAACAATCTTACCAGGAAGGTCCCAAGGCTCATAAGCATAGAGATCGAGTTCTTGGATAACATTGAATTTGAATGGTTTCTTATCCACCTTGCGGCGAAGATAAAAGCCCACCAATTCTTCCTCGGTGGGATGAAAACGAAACTCAGGCAGATGTTGCTCCTCCATTCTCAACTGTCTCATTTGGAAAACCCATGGTTGTTTATTTTTATATCAGTAAACCATGTTGGTCCTCGTAAAAGTTGGAAAAGTGTATGAAATGTGTAGGAAGGAGGTCAGAAAGTATAAAACTGACAAGTCTCAGAATTAGAGATGTTTCCTCGCTGTTTCCAAACTTGTTCGTATCGTATTATTGTATTCGCCCCCACAGACTTTTAAAAATCCAAGAGTGTCCTCCACTCCGACTCGAACAACTAAGAAGAAAAGCATAGGTAATGCGGAAAGTTCTCTCATTACTCGGAAGCAGGATGGGAAATTGACGTGCCTTGCTTTTAATGCTTGACCCCAGGCCTGGAATTTGACGGTCACCCTTGCCTGTCAAAAGGAAATTTCATGACGGTTTCGTAATATAGCTACCTTTCAATTTACGTTTTTAGTAAAATTTTAAATTGTCAAAAAATCTTAATTAATATATATCATTTCAAAATAATTTTAGGATGATAAAATATATTTTAAAATTAAATTTAGTAATTAAATTATAAACTCAGACTAACATTCTTAGGCTACAACTTTGAAGGCCTTGGAACAGAAAATCACCAACATTTACTTGTCTAAACACATTGTATTTCACTTTTAAACATCAAAAAATTTCTCGGAAATCCAAAACCCCCTTAAAAAGAAAAGGTTGAAAACTTATGAAATACCAATAATGACTCAAAAGCAAGGTGTTTGAAATGAAAATATTACCTCTTTTCTCCAATACCACAAATTTACCAAAAGTGGTTTGGTAAAAATTTTGCAGCAAAGAAAACTTGTCAATTGTGGTTTTGTATATAAATGTAGCAACTTTTCTAAAGGTGTTTTTCGACTTAGGTGCATGCAATTAAATGTGGGTTGATGTGGCTATTTGCATGCGTGGTTGGAGAGTTCCTGAGTTCTCCACCATTGAAATAAAAACATATTTGAATGCCTAAGTACAGGAGCACATGCATGTATGGATACGTAGGGTTTTTCCAATAAAAATATGTTTTCAATGCCTCCTCTATTGACCAAGGATTTCAGATCATATTTTTGGGATGCAGGCGCTATAACAAAAAAAAATTGTTGCTTCAATGTCTTAGAAGAATGTTTTAATGTTCAAAAATAATTTCAAATAAAAAATGGCCATAAGCAAAGGTAAAGAAAGAAATGGCGGCACACTACAAAATACTGTATGGAAGGAGTTGTAATGACTCGGTTGTGAATATTATTTGCATCTTTGAAACTGAGAATTACTAAGAGAGATTTTAAAAAAAATCAATTTTATGCATATGAAGTTATTCCCTGGTTTATAATGTATATTGTTTTTTTAATCTTATTTTACTTCTAGAAAAATGAAATTGTAATACATAATAATTCTATGTTATTCAAAATAATAATCATGTACATGTATTGATGTTTGTATCTCAAGCTTCTTCTTGGATGTTTGTAACAAGATTCCTCAAATTTTCCTACAACAAAAAAAAATTGAATTGAAACCTGCATAAAAGTTAAATTGAAACCTGTAGATTGCAATTCGTAATGACAAAATGAAAATAAATACAATCACAATATCATTGAAATTAGAAACTTATATGTTTTTAGAAAAAAACAAAGACAACGTGTGAACTCGAGTTTAATAAATTCATTATTCACAGAAAACTTATTTTAGTTTCTAAATTTAAATTGGAATCATTATAAATATCATTTATAGAATATTTTTAAAATGAATAAAATCAAATCTGATTTCTTATATATAGACTTTATATATTATATTTGACTATTATGAAATTTTATGGTTTTTAAATAATATGAACTTGCAAAAATACAGTTTGATTAAAAAATTAAGCTGCCTAAAATAACGGTTTTGTTTTTTTATTAAATTGTAATTTACGGTTAAAATACTAAAAGCGGTCTACGACAATCAAATTCTAGGCCTGCTTGACCCTAAATTATGGCGGACAATTTTTTAAGGAAGGTTTTATGGGAGGGGGCTCCTAAAATTTCTTAGTTGGTGTGAGAGTAATTTTAGGAGTATTTATGGGAAGTTGGTGGGAAAACTTTAAGCCCCTTTTTTATCATCTCCTTAAACTCTCCTCCTAGAAAAATGGCGCTCCTTGTTTTTAGGAAAAGATTCTAAAATTTCCTCTTTCCCTAAATTTATTTTTGTCATGGGACCACCCCCTGAATAAAAATAGGAGCAACAACGCCTTCCATGAGACCCCTACTTAAAGCCGTAATTGTTTACAACTCAAAAAGTCAGTTTACCTTTAATATAAACTATATTAGTGTCTTTTCAATACTAGTATTTTTTTTATATGGGTTCCTTTACAAAATAACATTTAATTTTGTAGGTAGAGGGCTTTGTCAAAGGAAGCTATGGGCCTAAGTAACACATAAATGGAAGGTGATAGGGTATTAAGATATTCTTATTGGACCATGAGGCTTCTCTTTTGGCATAAATATATTAAATAGGTTAGCGGTAGTGTATTTGAGTAAGGACATGTTTTTTTTTTTTTTTTGGTATTATTCCGTCTAGAATCTTTTACCCTTAAATTCATCCTTTTCCTTTGATCAAATCCAATGTGAATTAATCTTGACCCTCTATTTTCTTACAAATTTAAATTCACCAACCTCCTTGAAAAGTAACTAGAAAGGATTATATCAAACCTTTGTAACTAGAAGAAGCATAATAGACTCTTACTAACTTGAAATCAATTGAGCCCACTACTGACAAAGTGATGCCAAATTTCGGAGCCAACAAAAAACATTCAATCAAATTATCAACAAGAAAACTTGGGGAAAATCAATTCCATCAAGGATCAATTCGAACTTAGCGTAAAGTGTGTTGGAAATAGATAAATTCTCCCCACTTGTTTTTTATATTATTAGGAAAAACAAAAAGCAACTTTCTTTTCTATATGCATAGTTTAGTTTTAATTAGATGTTCCTATTTTTAGGATAAAAGCAAATAAAGTTCAAATATATTTGTTTGCATGAACAAAAGCATGCACTATTTGTAGATGATAGTTATATTTTAAAGATGTTCTATTCTTAGAGTTGTGTGCTCTATTGTTAAATGAAAGCCATCAATATATTGGAGGCGATGTAAGTGTTTTCACACAAATATTGTATTGAGTGAAGATATGATAAAGAAGATATATATGCACATAAGTGCTGGTTTGAGTTTGGAATACTTTATTTATTTACAATACTATTTATTTTTATTTTTGTTATTCGTTGTTTTATTTACCTAATTTCTAAAAATTGGTATAAGAGCGTTGTTTTTCAGCAGGTTTCAAATTGACAACAAGCTATGGCTTCTACATCCAGTCTGTAGACACCACAATATATAGGAAAAAAAATATGAGTATTGGTCCTTAACCATGAAGCTACTTTTTAGATCCCAGGATGTGTCGGGAATTTTAGAGAATGGGTACAAAAATGCATATATGCAACATTGTATAATGCACTCTCACAGAAAAACAATGATACTTTGAAGGAATTAAAAAGAAAGATGAAAAATTTATTTTCTATATTCATCAAGTCATGCAGAAATCATCCTCCCTAGAGTGACATTAGCTTGATTAAGAAAAAATAACATCTAGGACACTCTCCAAATTTCATATCAAGGTAAGGAGAAAGTAAAAACCACCAAGCTACAGTTACTTTGTAGAGATTTTGAAAATATGTCAATGAAAGATTTAGATTTTGTAGAATCATTCTTTAATTTCATATTTGGCCTAGTAAATCAAATCAAATCTCATGGAGAAACTATTGAAGACAAAAGGATTATTGAAAATTTTCTTAGAAGTTTTCCTGTAAAATTTGATCCTTTGGTAGTTTCTATTGAAGAAATTAAGGATCTTATTCAATTTTCAATTGATGAGTTAAGTGCACCACTAATAAATCATGAAAAAGGTTGAATGGGTCATGCAATTGTAGATCAAACTTATCCATCACGGGTATTAGGAATCCATGGAAGAGGAAGAGAAGCTTTGACCCTAGAGGCGGAGGAATAAGCTCATCTATAGGACACAAGCTGTGGTCTATAAAATTTAAGTAGAAGAGGACATAGTCAAGAACACAATCATAATCAATTTTCTGGTCGGATACATCACAAGTTGCATGTGCAGTGTTACTGTGCAAGAGATATGTGCATAATGCTTATGATTGCATGAAAAATAAGTATGATCAGAACAATAAGAATCAAAATCAAGTTGGGAGCTCTACTCTAAGTTCCATGTTTATTGCATGTAAAAACAATGTTGAGCAACACCTTTATCACCTATTGAGTGTAATCGATCGCATGAGAGTCCTAGTTATGTATGGAATTTGAATTCTAGTTGTAGTAATCACATGTAGGTAACTTAGATTTATTTTCCAATTTGGATGAGTCAGTAAAGATAAATGTTACCCTTGGGAATAATAATACAATGTCTATAAAAGGAAAATGAAAAATCAACATTCTAACTAAAAAGGGGGAGAAAAAGATTATGCATGATGTTTATTATGTTGCATGTTTGAAGCATAATCTTATGAGCATTGGTCAATTGGTACAAAAAGGATACATATTTTACATTGAATACAATGAATGTGTGATCGTGGATAAATCTCCAAGTACTCATCTAATTGCTAAAGTGAAGATGAAAAGCAATAAAATGTTTCCTTTGAAGATTAGACCAGCCACATCCGAGCTCATACTATAGAAGCGATCTGGAGCTAAAGAAATTGAATAAAATTTATTCGGTTGAGAAATATGAATCATGGTTATGACATCTCAGGTTTGGTCATTTAAATTTTGTTGGTTTAATTTTTTTACATAGGAAAAATATGGTAAAGGTTTTCCTTTGATTCAGAAACTAGAAAGAGTTTTTGAAGGTTGTATTTTGGGGAAGCAACATAGAGAGTCCTTTCCAGTTGGAAAAAAACAAGAGCGAGTGCACCACTTGAAATTGTTCACTTAGATTTATGTGGACCTATGAGAACAAATTCTATTAGAGGTTTTTCATATTTTATGACATTCATTGATGACTATATGATGAAGACATGGGTGTAGTTTTGAGACACAAATAATATTCTTTTGATATATTTTAGTAGTTCAAGGCGTTAGCGAAAAAGATAAGTGGTTACTACATCAAAGTTTTGAGGAAATACATAGGAGGTGAGTATGTTTGCAATGATTTTCTAAATATTTGTAAATATAATGGTGTACACAAGTAGTTTACTACTAGGTATACACCACAATAAAATGGTGTGGAAGAGAGAAAGAATAGAACCATCATGGAGATGGAGATAAGTATAATGAAGTTAAATAATATTTCAAATGAATATTGGGAAGAAGTAGTAGCAACACTGTTTACATCTTAAACATATGTCCACCTAAAATTATTGAAACATGGTTCCTCAACAAGCTTGGACTAACAGGAAACATAATTTCTCATTTTAGAATATTTAGTTGTGTGGCGTATGCACATGTTCCTGATAAGATAAGGAAGAAGTTAGACAATAAAGGAGAAAATTTCATTATTTTTTGGATATTAAGAGAACAAAAAAGCTTACAAGTTGTTTAATTCGAGTCACTAGAAAATTCATAATCAACGAGTTGTACAATTTTTGAAATGAGGCATGGGATGGAAGTATTGAGATAACAATGTAGCAACAACTATTCCTCATGATGATATGGAAGATGACACTATAAAGTAGCCGGGTATTATATCTTCTTCTAATCTTGGACATGCACCAAATTTTTAGCTCAATCTACACCTCCAACTACAACTAGGATGTTTCTAAGATTTCAATCATCTTGACCATGAAAGATTCACCACAAAGAACACCATAATAAAATATTTCATTACGAAAATTCCATTATTTGATAGCCCTTTGCAGCGAGAAAACAAGGAGTATTAGTGATATTTATGATGTTGATACAACTAACTCTTTTGTAGCTTTTGCATTGTTTTCTTAAGCTGCGAGATAGAGAATACTCTGAACACACTATAAACAATGAAGTTTGGGATCAAGCCATGGATTATGAGATAAACGCCATATATAAAAATCAAACATGGTAATTGGTAGATATTCCAGAAGGAAAGGATGTGATAGGCATGAAATGGGTCTAAAAGACCAAGTACAATGCAATCTTGATGGTAAAGTACATAAACATAAAGCAAGGCTAGTTGCAAGAGTTTTTCACGATAATACGGAGTTTATTAAAATGAAGCAGATTGCACCTATAGCACATTTGGACATGATAAGAATGGTTTTAGCAATTGTAGCTAAAAAAAAATGGTGTATTTATCATATGGATGTAAAATCAACATTCTTGAATGATTTTATTGAAAATTTTATGTGAATAAGCTAGAAGGTTATGAGATTGAAGTTCATGAAGGAAATATATATGGGTTAAGAAAAGTGCTCTATGGTCTCAAACAAGAACCTAGTGCATGGCACAAAAAAATTGATTCTTATTAGATTGAGAATGGTTTCAACGGGAGTATCAATGAGCATACTTTATACATTAAGCTAAATGAAAAAGGTAAGATTATGAATGTTTTTTTATATGTGGATGATTTCATTATTACTGGAAATCTATCTATAGATTCATTCAAATCAGCCATGAAGAAATAATTTGAGATGATAGATCTAGGACTCATGCACTTTGTTTTTGGGCATCAAATTTCAGCAATCGAGAAGATGGAATTATTATTTCACAAGAAAAGAATGTTAATGATGTTTTGAAGAGATTTAAAATGTTGAATTGAAATCGAGCTAACACCGGTTGCGGTAGGTTTGAAGTTAAGAAAATATGGCAACGGATCATTTGTGGATTTAAAATTATTCAAAAGGTTAGTTAAAAGTCTCATGCACTTGATGACCATAAGACTTGATATTATGTATGGTGTGAGCATCATCTCAAGGTTCATGGAATCTCAAAAAGATTCACATTAGCGAAAGGCTAGGAAAAGGATTTTGGGGTATGTATGTGGAACTAAGAATCATGAAATTTTGTATTCAACACCAGATGAGTTCAAAATCATACCCCGGTTATATAGATAGTGATAGTGCCAAAGTATAGATGATAAGAAAAGCACATTCGGATGTAATTTTCACTTTGGAATAGATGTAGTTTCAAGGAATCAAAGAAACAACACATAGTCACACTATCTTTAGTAGAAGTAGAGTATGTAACAACAATAGGAGCAACATTTCAAGCTGTGTAGATGACAAGAGTGTTGAAATATTTGAGGAAGAATCAAGAGTATGCTACATGATTTTTGTGAGAACAAATTAGCAATATCATTGTCCAAAATAATATATTTTTCACAAGAGGAGAGAGCATATAGACATGAGTTATCACTTCATCATGGAGTTGGTTAACAACAATAAAATTTATATGGAATTTTCAGATCCGAAGATAAGTTTGCTGATATTTTTACGAAATCTTTGGGAAATAAAGTTTTTGAGTATTTTAGAACTTGTTTGGGAGTTTGTAATCATGATAGGCGGAGGGTGAGGGGTGAGCGTAGCGAACCACTCAATTGATGAATCAATTGAGGGGCCCCCCGATACGATAGGGGGCACTCACCCACCCCAGTGAGGCTCTTTGGACCTCACCCTCTGAGAACCACCATCGGCGGGTGAGTGGTTCGCGTATGTCAAATCTGGAAACGTACACTCAACTCTAGAATAATAAAATTTTGAAGGTCAAAATTAAGGGGGAGTGTTGGAAATAGATAATTTCTCCCCACATGCTTTTGCTATTATTAGGAAAAGAAAAAAAGAAACTTGTTTTTCTATGCATAGTTTAGTTTTAATTAGATGTTCCTATTTTTAGGATAAAATCAAATAAAACAAATAACTTTTTTTGCATGAACAAAATCATGCACTATTTGTAGATGATAGTTTTATTTTTAAGATGTTCTATTTTTAGAGTTGTGTGTTCTATTGTTAGATGAAAGCCATCTATATATTGGAGGTAATTGTAAGTGTTTTTACACACATATTGTATTGAGTTGAAGCTCTGATAAAGAAGAAGATATATATGCACAGAAGTGTTGATTTGAGTTTGGAATACTTTGTTTATTTACAATATTCTTTATTTTATTTTTGTTGTTCATTTTTTATTTTCCTAATTTATACAATTTCATCAAGGATCAATTCAAAATCAATATAAAGTGAGGTAAAAACTTGTCCAAATCTAATTATCTTTATCTCAATGTTCTTTTGTTCCGATTTGATGTTTGGGGATTAGTTTTACACAAAGATCTCTCATTGAGTTTCATGGCTTTCAATGTGCATGCTTGGAATTGAACTTGACACATTTTTACATTCTAGATGGGATCCCACTCACTTTATATTTAATTATTTCATAGTTTTTAAAACCTAATTTAAGATATGTGAAGAAATCAAAGAAAATAGGGTGGAAAATTTATTTGTTTTAGTTTTTTCATGTCAATTCTTCATTTTATACAACACTATTTTCACTAACAATAACATTGTCTTCACTAATGATAACATCCTTTGTAGTAACAATATTTTTTATGTGCATAGGTAAGTGTTTTCATGTTTTATGTGCAAGTGGCAAGTGAATATCATTTTTGCGAGTGATCATGATGTTTTCACACAAGACAACATCATTTTCGTGGCCAACAATATTTTTCATCAAACTATGTCATTTTCATAGTTAATTGTGTCATAATCGTGAAAGTAAATATAGTGTATTATTTTATTCAATTTTTGTCTCTGTTTTTGGTCTCTAACCACTTTATAACTAATCAATATCATATTATACAACTAGTTAGATTCTTTAAACATTCATCTTTTGTTTCTTATCATTGTTCGACATGAAATTATCATTCTTTGTTATCACACTAATTATGTTGTATCATGCTAAGCTGTTTCATTTTCATGGTTAACCATATCATTTTTTTAACATCATTTGGTTGCAAATTACATCATATTCGTGGAAAAGAACATCATTTTCATGAGACCACGTATTTTTTGTGATCTGTGACATCATTTTTGTTGTGTAATGTTATTTTTCTATTTTTAGGTTTATATGCCTTTCATAGCCCTAACTAATCATTAAAATACCGATCTCGTGTTTGTAGCCCCATTCATTTTAAGAGCTAACATCAAAAAATCATTTTGAATGTATATATTTTTGAATTTATTGACACAATATTTGTATATCTCTGTATATTTTTGTGTGTATACTCTCCCCTCATGTCACTTGGCGATATTAGGGATAAAAAACAACCAATTTTTGCATCGTATTTTTATTTCTAGGGAAACATTACTTGGATTTCATCCCCACACACTTTTAATAGTATTTAATCATCTTGTGACATGTATTTCTTCACCATGTCTTAAGACACAACCTTTATTCTAGTAGGGTGTATACATTAAGCGACAAATTGTCATTCACGGCTATGTGTATACATATTTTCTTGGAAATGTCATGCAATGGGATCTCACATTCCAATACCTAGGCCTTAGACAACATACTTGAAACATATAATTGGGCCCCACATACCGAATGATATATAGTGGATGCATCGAGTGAGCCTCATTTAACCTATCATTAAGACCTATTAGCCACGAATGGCTTGCATTGCATGGATCACAACACCCCTAGAGAAACCCAATATGTTACTACTCTATGTGAGGTATATTAGTGGGATACTAGTCAAGTTACACACCCTTTCTACTAAGCGGAGGGTAATAGATTGCTTATTATTATTTGTGTTTTGTCAAAGCTTTGTGTGTTTGAAATCTTCACATAATATTCCTAATAAAAAACATTCCCTTAATCATCCCTAATCATTCTTCAACTATGATAAATCCCATTAGTAAAACCAATTACACCAATCCAAAACCTTCATTATACATTTTCTAGAACAATTAACATTCACACTTCAAAATAATATTTTTACTAAAACACATATAACCATTTAAATTCACCATTAAAATTTGTTTAAGCATATTATCATATAATATTAGTTTTCTTAACCATCATATATCCTATTCATTATAACCTAAATCCAATCCTCCCCAAAATCCTAACCCATATCTAACCATTCAATAAACTAAAGAAATCTTGATTAGAACTATAAATCTCTAAGCTAATGTATAACCCACAATCAACAACCTATCAATCATCCATCTATTAAACAACCAATCTTAAGTGTTATCATTTTACTAGCTCACATTAAATAGAAATTTTATCCTGATCTATCTCAAATCACTAATCCTACTTACCATCTAATTATCACTTTATTTAAACATACATTCTTATCCGAATTCCAATCAAGTTCTAAACAAGCTTAATATACAATCTAAAAACAAGAACCAATGGCGAGATGAAACCAAATATCTTGTTCGATTGAGATTAAACACACATAATGAAAATCCTTGTAAAAATCCTTAGAACAATGAGTGAGTTTGAAATGATGACATAAAAGCCTTGTAAGCGATAAAGAATATATTCAAGGAATTTATAATAAATGTCTCTTGATTGAACAAGGAAAGAACAAACTTGACCAATAATTGAGCGATAATAGAGATGACCCTATCCAACAACTCATTAGTTTTTGTGAAGGTCCAAGTTAGTATATAAAATATTATGTATTATTAGACAATATTAATGAACTATAACAAGATTATTTAATTATTGTAAAGTAAACTATAATACAAAACAATAATAAATGAATATAAAAACACATTACACATGACTTTGTATTTACGTGGAAACCCTAAAGAGTAAAAAACCATGATAGAAATAGATTTCCATTTTAGAGAACCTTTTTAAAAGTCTAGTAAAAATCTCTTCTTCACCCACTTCTCTCCATTTTACCTTTTCATATTTTTCCCATGGATTGAATTCTCTGAAGTTGAGGGTTATATATAAATGGTTTTAACGGGTGTGACTTTTGGTGAAGTAGCCTACCATTTTATAAATTTATTTAGTTAAACAATTAACTTTATAAACTAAATTTTATATTAAATAAATACAAATATTATATATTATTATTTATTTAATTATAAACTAAAGTTTATAATCTTAAGAACACTTAAGAGGGGTTAAACCCTACTTAAGATTAATGTTCTAACACTCCCCCTTAATATTAAGTGGGGTTTATATGCCGACATTAACTATTTATACAACATGATTTACAATCCTTTAACCAAAATGAGGGTTTAGACTAATGTAAACAAAAAATCATGCACTTTGAATCCTATTTACTATACCACAAGTATGTTGTTTTATATATGGATTTTTGCATAAGAAACGTATTCAATGATGACCCATTTCATAGTCATGTCCAATTGTCTTGTTGATCTTTATTTTTTTATCTTTCACACTTGTCACTCATACACCCAGTTCTAGTTAGGTCACAAGGATCCATGTCTGTCATTCCTCACTCATTTTTGTCACTTGTCTCTAGAATCTAGCATCCGGGAATAGACACTAGCACCGAGGCACTCCTATCCATCACGGGAGCCTATGTCCTCTTTTTTTTAATCTTATTTTTAACACTTGAGGTTAGTTTTTCAGTTTTCCCTTTCATATATCGAATTACTAGTCAGCATGTTGGGTCATTAGTTTCAAAATTCAAGCAAGAGATCCCTATATAAACACAAAAACAATTATTACCAAGAGCTAGCTATCTACATACATCAAAGGGTTGCATTTGGGAACATTAATCTACATATGAAGGGGAGTTAATTCTATTCCATCCACACATTTGCATTTTTATCTAGTTACTTCCCACTATATTGGTTTCATTGGCGCAAGGGTGAAATAGGAGCACTATTGCACACACAAGCACACATAACTACCTTGGGTCTAAGATGTAGTGTAACACTCATTTGTAAGTTCAAGAAAAACAAGAGCGAATCCCTAGCGACCATATCAAAACCATATTCCAACATTTTTTCAAACCTAGGCACCAGAAACAGGCCTAGGGCACCCACTGACACCCATGTCCTTCTCTAGGAACCCTAGTCTATCCATTTCCACCTTTACTACATTTTTCTATGGTTCATTTTGATAGTCAATGCTTGTTTCATCACATTGTCTAGTCTAGACTCATTGCGGGATAAGAAAAATTAAGATAAGTACCTTACCCCTCTCATTTCCTTTCATAGTTAAAATTAAATAAATTGTTTAACATTTATATTTCATTGTATATCATTTATAGAATATATTTGCATTCGATTTAAATAAAATAATCAGATTTTATTGAATCATTTTGGTGAACCCATAGCTTATAACTTCTTTCCCTAGGATCCACTAAAACCCTAATGGCTAAGGATATCTCTTCTCCCTCTCAGCTAGTCATGCCTCATGTGAGTGTCAATCCTATCTATGATGAAACAACCATCGCTGAACTTAACGCTCTATATTGTGATATTATTCTTCCGGATGATACTCAAAGACAACTCTTAACTCATGAATGCAATGTGCCTACTAGCTTTGATCATTCTACCATTAGCATCATTTATGATCGGCAAGATTTTCTGGTTGTAGACCTTTTTATTCAGTCAGCCACACTCCTCCTTCTGTTATTTCTAATGAGAACTTAGATGATGCTATTCTTAGTTTCATGCTTAATCTTGATGATAATGCTTTAGCTAACAAAAAAGAAGATAATAAACATGTGCATAATTATGTTTCTCATACTAGTTAAGATGATTCTATAGTTGTATCCCACACTCCCATTTTTGAACATGTTTCTCATGATGTATCACATACTAGTTCTCCTCCTCCTTCATTATACATTGATGATACAATTAATGAAATCCAGGTATCTGAATATTTTTTTGATTTTGATGAGACATGATTCTACTTCTTTCTTTGAGTGTGAATCCCCACCCCAATTTCATCTTCTTTTGAGATTGTCTCTAATAACATGCATGATTCATCTCCTTCTATTACATTATATCCTATTGATTTTTCTGATGTTAGTCTTACTAATTTTATTGATGTTCCATATTCTTCACCTCCTATTACTTCTTCAGAACCCATATCTAGTGTGCCCTTAACATTGACATATTCTCTGTCTCCTCTTGAAATTCCTATGATCACTCATAATGGAAAATTAAAACCACTCAATACACTATTTCCGTCCTTTACTATTCCTCCACCGAAATATTATCACTCTTGCATGATGTTAGCCACTTAAAATATCAGGTCCAATCTCTCACACTTGAAAGGAAAGCCTATTATGCATGACAATCCTATTCCAAAAGAAATTCACAATTCAACATTTCCTAAGGATTTCATTATGGCTACATTTTTATGCTTTTATGGTCTTTGGGAATCCCTATTTTCATATCAAACATTATTGTATGGCTATGATTTCATACTCTAATGATCAAGTGTTGCTCAAATCCTTTCATGATAGCCTTCTTACGATGAGGATCTCCAATGGTACACACATATACCCTTTGTATCCATTAGTACCTATTGTAAGACAAAAGAATATTTTCTTCATCACTTCATACTCAACAACGGCCCTAGAGTCACATATGATCACCTACCTGACTTATACCAAGGTAAAACAAAACATATCATTGATTAAATTTTACAATTCAATGCTTTCATGCATCATGTAGTCTTCCAGCCCATTTACTTAAAGAAGTAATTCATCTTTTCTTGTGTTTGATTTCCACTTTAAAAAAACTATTGAAATATGAAACATGTGAATCCTTCAAGCTCTTATGCTACAAGGTCATTGATCTAGAACAAGATATCATTGCTGCACATGTTATAGATCCTTATATCATTGCTACTGTTGTATAATCTAGTTCTTATCCACTCCCATATGTTGAGCATCCTCCACAGTCTCCATCTCCTCCACCTCGCAAGAAATTTCAGTCTTAACCGAGTGCATAATTGTCTTTCATCTCCTCCTTAGCGTTGGGATACACCTAAAACTTCTATACCTATTTTATGGGAGGCATTACACTTTTCTTATCATGCTAGAATGCATGATATGTTGCGTACCTTACTTGAAAAGTGTTTAATTCACCTACCTTCTAATCAACATCATCTACCTCATCACTTGCAGTGCTAGTGTGATAGACCTTCTGCTACTATCATCGTATTAATGTCCATAGCGATAATGAATGTTGTGTCATTCATGATCATTTGAAAAATTTAGAAGATAAGGGTGTCATTTCCTATGTCTCTCGCTCTCGTGAGTAGTCTATGTCTCCACTCCCACGTAGGTGTGATGTTACTTCCGTTGATTTATCCCCTTTATCTAGTTATAAGGTTATTATTTTTCCACCACCATAGGGTGTTTCTCATGCGCACTCTCCATATCATTCGTTCACCGTTGCACCATCTCATCCACTGTGCCATGATATTACTACACATTAGATTCCACTTCCCTTGACATCTCCAATTCCCACTACTTTGCATCACCCATCTTTGGCACTATTCCACATGACCTACGGTTTGGCTCATAAAATTTTTGCTTTCATTCTAAATTCTTCTCTACTACTCCATGCCAACTTAGGTATTTGGTAGGTTATTTATAAACCTCACCCCCTGATGATGCACTCATGTTCTTATGGTTCTTACATGACTAGTGAGGGATATGTTATAATAAAAACCTCTCTTTACTCTTGTGCTACATGCTTCATTGAGAAATCTATCTCATGCACACTATCACATTACTTCCTAATGACATAATATTACTTAACAGTCCATTCTTGAATCTTTGAGGGTCTTATATAAATGAACCTTATCATCTATACATTGGGGGCATTGCTATTCTTCCCCCATATTCATCATACTAACATGCGCTTCACTACAATATTACAACCATATCATAATTTTACACATTATTCATTTTTACTTTATCATTCATCACAACTTTATTTCTACATACAATCCACTTTTTCACAATCACATTACATACATCATGTATCGTCATATATGCTATATCATCATTTATCTATCTATAATCACATTACTCAATATTAGTAAGCGTCAAGTGTAAATCAATTAAATAAATACAAACTCTATTCAACACATCACACATCACATACACAACAAAAATAATCAATGCATCATACATCACCATATGAGTCCCAATCATCACATCAATAAACATAAAATACAACAATCATACGCCAATAAGTCAGTCTATATATATTGTTCACAATCATAGTAAAAAAATATCATCACTGGGGCAACTTCCCTACATTGATATATTAGTACATATCATATCTCAAAGAACGCTATCACTATCTACCACTGCAAGAGCTCTAGGACTATAAGCTTCACCTTTCACTCTCGCCGTTGATTATGGTCCCTATATCTCTCCACCTACCTCCTTAATAATTTCACCTTAGTCAAATTATCTATAATGAGACCCCTGTAAAACAACGATTTACACACATACATCCTCTATTAGGGGACTACCACTACCCATCTCTCTAGCGTGTTGTGTCTCCTTGTGTGCCTCATCCCTCTCGCTTAATAACACAAGTACATGTCCTTTACTACTATCACCATTGGCTTGAAAAAATGGGCATGCACACTCGTAATATCATCCATGTGCTCTACCATACCTCCACCCATGAGTACATCGGTGGGAACATTCCACATCAATGTACGGATAGATGTGTCCACAATCAATGACTAATACATATCACCTACATAAATTGAACAAAAAATTAGACAACAATAACAATAATCAATAAACCAAATAACAAATCATAAAACATCACTATACAAATAATCACGCTCTGCTACTACTTCCACTATGCTATTAGGGGTATGTGATTTTCCCTCTACTCCTCCTAGTGATGCTCCCACCGCATCTACAAAAATGGAAATAGAAATACCCACCAATGTGATGCCCACTATGCATGGTAGGAATCTGTACACCCCACGTCATCCACATCTATCAGGATCAATCACTTCATCTACGTCATCTAGTGTGGGAGGTACTAATTATGCTCTTGTGGGCCCTAACCTAGCTCTGGCCCTCCTCGGTGCCCTAATGGCTCTCACCCATACATATAGCTCTAGGGACACATCTTGGGCCATGCCAAAATGTTGTGACACACGATCCACCTGAAACAACTTGGTCACTCCTAGGAACTGATCCTCAAACTACATAGTCCTTCAAACACATCATAGCTCTACTACATCCTCTGGCCATCCTTTTTAGTCTCGATATTGCCTCTATATCATGTGCTCTGGCTCCATATAATCTAACATCGTTATAGAGGTGTCCATATGCATCTACCTATCACAAAAACCTACCCATCTCACAGAAAATATATCCATCCTATCCCACTCTCCTCGTTTTCCATACATGTAATATCACAATATGATGATAGGCCCATACATGTAATAATCCAGTCACTCTAGTACCACCTCCATGATCCTCCTGTGAAAATATGTATAGATCCTGTATAGGTGGACCAATACAAATTGTTCCTAGGTATACCTCGTGCTCTCCTCCTCTATCCAATGATAGATATCATGCATCTTATATAATATGCCTACACCGCCACCCTCCTTTGTAATTGAAAAAACAATCACCATAGAAATAAACTTATGGAATCAGAAAACTCTTAATATCAAAATAACATCCATGCTAATATGGACCTCGGTATGAACTCGGTATCCATAAAATACCACCTAACGGCCCACATCTGTCTTTGTGCATCATCCATGACCATAACTGAATCCTCTCACCTGATAGGAAATTGTAGTATCGATACACATCCTCCGAGTTGCTTTCATCTCCCTTGTAGGTAATCAAAAGGTGCAAGTATCTGCACACCACCTCTCGCATAAAGTTTTGATCATAGGAATATTATAGGGCACATCCCCATCCTTATTATGATCCATAAGTCGAACGGTCTAGAACATCCCACTCATCATTTGACAACCCTAATCCTAGTAATGTACTCAAATTTAGGCCACCAAAAAACTCTCTCGAATGGATGTCCCTTTACATAACACAAAATGAGAACAAAAACAACATTAAAACACTATAAATATGAACATACACCTACCTATAACATAAACACACATAAAATTTCACATCTACATCAATCTAGGCTCAACCCAAGCCAATAATCAAGACTGGGGCACCCGGAGAAGGTCACTAGTTCCCATACCTAGCGCTAGTGTCCCCTAGGTCATTAGTGCATTCACCACTCTTATGCGGTCCAAAATTATGAGAAATTAAAAAATAATTTTTTTGCAAAAATTGATTAAAAAAATGCCTCATATAAACACATTTTTGAAACAATTAACACTTACTAGCTCTGCTTTATCATACATGATGCCACAACTGCCACCACCATCTTAAACCAACTAAATTGTGGTGCTCTCACTTGAGGCATCTTTGCACACCAGAACTCACAATCACACTAGCGCAATAATCAAATGAATTGCCTATTCACTTTTTCACATTACTATTTATAGTAACTTTCCATTACCTACTTTACTATAGTCATTATTTGTGCTCATTTTCTTAAATAATACACATTACATGATTTCAATCATATCTTGAGCATCCTTATTTCGATTTCTATCCCATTCACATCATTATTTTTATAATTCTACCTACTATTGTATCATACACATTTCAAACATAATATTTCTCCTTGACATCATTTCCATTTGATATACACACACTTTTGTGATATCTATCATCCTTTCTCCATTACATCATTACACGATTAGTTTCAGCTCAATGTTCATACTCATCATCACTCCCTCTTTTTCCGAAAGGTGGCGTATAATTGGGGTCATCATATAATTCCCATTGCACCAGTACATGATCAATCTAAATTTCTAACCCATCATTATTGAACATTTTCTCGTACACCAAGTGACATTTCACATCACTTTCTAGTGATTCCCCTAATGACCTAACCTAGGGGAAACAAGCATAAAATATCTCCATGAGTAACCAATCAAACAATCACACACATTCAAATCTTGACAACATGAATCTTTTACTATTTGAATCACATCAACCAATCGACATGAACACAACATATTTATCCTCCCAGATGACCTAACTTGGGATTTATATCACCACTTTCCCAGATGACCTAACATGGGAAGTTATTCTACATTTTACGACTGCTTCTAGATGACCTAACATGGAAGCCACCACATATACATTATAACGACACCCTTAGAGTGGGGAAATGAGACATCATTGCCTTTCCTATACTACTCCTATATGGGTTATCACGTTTAATCAAAATGGATCCAAATCAATGAAATCTGATCTTTTTCCATCTCTGATGACTAGATATTTTGAGGATATAGTTAAAATTAGAGGGTAAAACTAGACCTACCTCCCTTTTGAATGCAAGCTTAGGTGGTAATAGTAATGATTAGAGATTGGTCCTTCATTTGAAAACATAACAATGTATTTATATGATTCCCTTGTTTGAATTTTGTAGTTGATAATTAAAAGGCCTACCCAAGGTAATAAAATGCCACTAAGAAGTGAAAGGGGTCCAAAAGGGTAGGAAAAGATAATGAGGGACAATCGAGCACCTAGGAAATGGGTGCCGATATCTAAAGCCATAGAAAGATATAATAGTTAAGGTCTAATAAGAGTAACAAATGTATGAAGCAAATAAAAGTACAAATGAAAAAGAAACAGGCCAAGGGTTTTTTTCAATTATTAGTTTTCTTGCTTAGGAACCATGTAAATGATAACATGATTTTAGGACGTATAAATGTACCCAAAGTACATGATTTTGTGTCTACAATGATAAACTTACCTTTTGGTACAAAAGGATTTGGAATCCATAAATCAAAAGTGATGATTTAGGATAAACATGATTTATAAGACTACGTCTCATAGTTTATCATGGAAAATCTATACTGAGACATCTCTACGATCCTTTTATAAAGTAAGGACATCACTTACAACATGATGCTACATTACTATATTACACAAAAAATATAGAATGATAAGTTTACTAAGATCATAAACAAGATCTTATACAATGTTGTAAATTGAAGAAGAAGTATAGAGGTGAAGAATAAAACACATGGCCAATCATTAGGAGGTGGAATTTTCATACATAATCCCCCTCAATGGAAAATGTGGAAGGCCAAGTATTACATGAAACTTTCCAAACTTCATGACACACAATGGCTTCATAAATATATCTACAACTTGAACTTCAATATGGTAGTAATGGAGATCTATATCATCGAGAGTATTGTCTCTCAGATGAAATGTATATTTATACGTATATGATTCATTATTTGGTGATGAAGCGGGATTATTAGCAAGATCAATATAAATCTAAGAAATCACACAAAAGAGGATTACTTCCTTTAACTTTGATGAAAATTTCTTCTAACAACTACTTTAGCCACATGGATTCTTTTGCTACTTCCATTGCACTTCAATATTATGCCTCAGTAGAATAGAAGTAAATAGTCTAATGATTTTTATGCTTCAAGTAATGACACCTATACCAAACTTGAACACATATCTAGCTGTAAATTTTCTATCTATCACATCAGAAGCACAGTCAAAATCACAATATCCATATAAACATTCATTATCAAAAGAAGAATAATGTAATCCAAAATTAATTTTCCCTTTATTATATCTCAATATTCTTTTTCTTACTTCCAATGATCTTGATATGGCTCCTACATGAATTTGGAAACAATACCTAATGCATATACAATGTCATTTCTAGTAATTTTGGTCTGATTTTTTTTGAAAAGTGTATGCAATGTGTAGGAAGGAGGTCGAGAAAGTAGAAAAATAAAAAGTAGCAGAAAGAGATGTTTCCTCTATTTCATTTGAAACTTGTTAATATTGTATTATTGTATTCACTGCAAAAACTTCAAAAAATCCAAGAGTTTCCTCCACCCCCTCCCAAAATGTAGAAGAAAAGAATAGGTAATGCGAGAAAATTCTCTCATTACTCAAAAGATGGATTGGAAATTGAAAATTCTCTCATTAATATCCAAATTCATGCAAGAGATCCCTATATAAACATAACATACATACAATTATAAGGGTAGAAAATTCTTATCAAGGGATAACTATCTACATACATCAAAGGGCTGTATTTGGGAACACTACTTTGTATACAAACTACATAGGAAGGGGAGTTCATTCTATTCCATCCACACATTTTCATTTTATCTAGCTATCGCCCACTATCTTGGCATCATTGGCGCGAGGGTGACCTAGGAGAACTATTGCACACACAAGCACACAAAACTACGTTGGGGTCGAGATGTAGTGAAACTGTTAGTTGTAAGTTCACCATTGTGACAAGCTGAGGATAGTCTAACCCCTCATTTTGCATCTTTATTTTTAGGATTTGATGTCTTTTTGAGGGTTTTGTAGGAGGATATTTGTGTGTAGGTTTATAGGTACCTTGGTGATCCAAGTGTGACATATAGGTGACCAAAGGTGAAAATTTTTAAAGCCATAGAAACCATATTGGAACCAAGTTCCAACCTTTTATGTAGACCCAGGTGCCTAGAAACAAGGCTAGGGCTCCCATGGGCACCTTTGTCCCTTTCTAGGCACCCCAGTCCATCTATTTCCACCTCTGCTACAATTTTTGGTGGTTCGTTGTGATGGTCTATTATTCTATTTCATCACATTGTCTAGTTTAGAATCACTATGGGATAAGTGAAATTAAGATAAGTACCTTACCCCTCTCATTTCCTTTCAT
The DNA here is from genome assembly GCA_018340775.1 of Taxus wallichiana var. yunnanensis. Taxonomy (NCBI): domain Eukaryota; kingdom Viridiplantae; phylum Streptophyta; class Pinopsida; order Cupressales; family Taxaceae; genus Taxus; species Taxus wallichiana. Next base: position 533,140,634 of record CM031236.1, read on the forward strand.
AGCTAAAATTAAATAATATTTTATTGTATATCATTTATAGCGAGATATTTGCACTCAATTTTAAATAAAATAATCATATTTTATTGAATTAGATAGCATATCACATTTAAAGGATTTATACAAATGCATCATGATTGGTTTGATAAAAATATAATTATTAAATATTATTACAAAGTATCTAATGTAAACAATGATGTATAAATGCTAAAGTACAACAAGAGGCACACTAGAAAATAAGAAAGAAAGGTATAAAACCTAAGCAAGATGTAGATATAAGAGGAATCAAATGAATTTCAAATGGTCAAGAAGTGATGCGGGAAGGTACAACAACTCAAAAATTACAAAAAGGGTCATTTCTGGTCACTATAAATTATGGAGCTCAAAGATAATGTAAGACACAACCACCCATAAGCTGGACAACGATGCCTTTGCACTAGAAGTGGAACTAGGTGCCCATGAGTGCACAAGATCTTGGAATCATATTTTTACAATGTCACTAGGGTTTCACTATTGTTCTCTATTGATCACTTGATATTCACACTATGATCACCGATGATACTTGCTGACACGAAAAGAGAAGTTCACCTGTCTACAAGCCCACAAACCACATCAAACTTAAAAAGAAAATGCATATTAGGAGTCGAAATGACCATGATACTTACCCAAAGAGTGAACTTACAACAAAGCACTATACTACATCTCAACTCCATGTAGTTATTATGAGTGTGTGTAGAAATTGTGCCCTAGGATGCCCTTGTACAAGATGCACTAGATAGTGGACTATACTTACTAAAATATGTAAATGTGTGGATGAAATTGAATAAATTCCCTTCCTATCTTTGTGTATATAGAGTATACGAGTCCCTTGTCCCTTGAATGGATTCTAGATGGATGATTTGAAGTGGTTTAGGTTCCTTTTGAATGCAAGCTTAAGTGGTAATAGTAATGCTTAGAGATTGGTCCTTCATTTGAAAACATAACAATGCATTTATATGATTCCCTTGTTTGAAGTTTGTAGTTGATAACTAAAAGTACTACCCAAGGTAATAAAATGAAACTAAGAAGTGAAAGGTGTCCAAAAGGGTAGGAAAAAGATAATGAAGGACAAGGGTGCCTAGGAAATGTGTGCTACTATATGAAATGGGCACCAGTATCTCGAAGCCATAAAAAGATATAATGATCAAGGTATAACAAGAGTAACAAATGTATGAAACTAATAAAAGTACAAATGAAAAAGAAACAGGCTAAGGGGGTTCTTCAATTAACAATTTTCTTTCTTAGGAACCATGTAAATGATAACATTCTTTTAGGACCTATAAATGTACCCCAAGTACATGATTTTGTGTCTCTGATGATAAACTTACCTTTTGGTACAAAAGGATTTGGAATCCATAAATCAAAAGTGATGATTTAGGGTAAACATGATTTATAAGACTACATCTCATAGTTTCTCATCGAAAATCTATACTGAGACATCTCTACAATCCTTTTATAAAGTAAGGACATCTTTTACAACATGATGCTACATTACTAGATTACATAAAAATATAGAATGATAAGTTTACTAAGATCATAAACAAGATCTTATACAATGTTGTAAATTGAAGAAGAAGTATAGAGGTGAATAATAAAACACATGGCTTACCATTAGGAGGTGGAATTTTCATACATAATCCCCTCAATGGAAAATGTGGAAGGCCAAGCATTGCATAAAACTTTCCAAACTTCACGACACACAATGGATTCGTAAATATATCTATAAATTGACCTTGAGTATGGTAGTAATGGAGATCTATATCATCGGAGAGTATTTTCTCTCGTACATGAAATGTATATTTATTTGTATATGATTCATTATTTGGTGATGAACTGGATTATTAGCAAGATCAATATAAATCTAAGAAATCACACAAAAGAGGAGTACTTCCTTTAACTTTCATGTGAATTTCTTCTAACAACTACTTTAGACACATGGATTCTTTTGCTACTTCCATCGTACTTCTATAATATACCTCATTAGAAGAGAAGTAAACAGTGTAATGTTTTTTTATGCTTCAAGTAATGACACCTATACCAAATTTGAACACATATCTAGTTGTAAATTTTCTATCTATCACATCATAAGCACAAAGAATCACAATATCCATATAAACATGCATTATCAAAAGAAGTATAATGTAAACAAAAATTAATTTTTCCTTTAATATATCTCAATATTATTTTTTCTAACTTCCAATGATATTGATACGGTTCCTACATGAATCTAGAAAAAATACCTAATGCATATGCAATGTCATTTCTAGTAATTTGGTCCTCGAGAAAAGTTTGAAAAGTGTATGGAATGTGTAGGAAGGAGGTCGGAAAGTATAGAAATCAAAAGTAGTAGAAAGAGATGTTTCCTCGCTATTTCATCTGAAACTTGTTCATATTGTATTATTTTATTCACTCCAAATTTTTGAAAAATACAAGAGTTTCCTCCACTCCCTATCCCACATCATAGAAGAAAAGAATAGGTAATGCGAGAAAATTCTCTCATTACTCGGAAGATGGATTGAAATTGACATTCCCTACTTTTAATGCTTGACCACATATTATGGTGAAAAATTCTCTAAGGCCATAAATTTTTACCACTCAAAAGTTTGTGTAGCTTTAATCTAAACTATATTAGTGTCTTTTCAATACTAGTAAAAAACGTTATATGGTTTCCTTTAAAAATTAACATTTAATTTTGTAGGTAGAGGATTTGTAAAAGGAAGCTATGGGCCTAAGTAACAAAGAAATGGAAGGTGATAGGGTATTAAAAATATTCATATTGGATCATGATGCTTCTTTATTGGCGTAATTATATTAAAGAGGTCATGGTTAGTGTTTTTGATTAAGGACCTAGATTATTTTAGTTATTATTCTATCTAGAATCTTCTACCCTCACACTCATCCTTTATTGCTTTTCTAATCCAACATAGATTAATCTTGACCCTCCATTTTCTTATAAATTTAAATCCACCACCCTCCTTTAAAAAGGATTATATTAAAGAATTCTAACTATAAGAACCATAATAAACTCTTGCTAACTTGATATCAATTGATCCCACTACAACAAAGTGATGCAAAATTTTTGATCCAAGAAAAAGCATTCAATCAAGATATCGAAAATAAAACTCAAGGAAAATCAATTCCATGAAGGAACAATTCGAACTTAATGTAAAGTGACATAAAAACTTGTCCAAATCTGATTATCTTGATCTCGTTATTCCTTTGGACCACTTTGATGTTTGAGGATTACTTCTAAGTAGAGAGCTTTGATTACATTTCATGGATTTCAATATGAATGCTTGGAATTGAGCTTAACAAATTTTGGATTGCTCAATGGAATCCCACTCAATTTCTATTAAACTCATTTATAGTTGTTAGAACCTAAATTTAGATATGTGAAGAAATCAGAGCAAATAGGGTGCAAAATTTTGAAATTTTTACTTTTTTCGAGTGTTGGTTTTTTTATTTAGCACGTTTAAAATGACCCACGGTCAGGGGACAACAAGTCCCTCCTCTTTATGGGAGAGGTTCCCTTATTGAAAGAAAACAAAAAATATTACATACAAATGTACAATTTTCATATTAATGAGGACCTCTGATATCTTGAAATGTTTTATACAAAACTAGTTTATCAATACAAAAGAATAGAAGAACTAAGGAAAGGGAAGAGTAGAATATAACAGTAATTTTAGGAGATATAGAAAGCATAATATAACCTTATACATACTAAGCAAGGGTGATACAGAACAAAATCATTCACAAGATATTATTCCATAGACACAAAGTTCTAGAAATCATATCCACAAGAACACAAAGTTTATTAACATAAAAGATAAATGATCCATGATTTTAGATAAGCAAGAAAGGATATCAAGATGAAGATAGAGACAAGAGGAAAATTCTTCTGTATTGATTGCTTTTAATTCTATTTACACTTCAAAAGTATCAGAGTTTCCGCCCTTAACAATGGCATGGAGAGCCCATTATATAGCTTACAAAATAGTTACGTTTGGTTACAACTTATTTTAATCAAAAGATTAAAGACTAATTAAGAAATACATCAATAGAAAGTCTTTAATTAAAATTACATCAAAGGTTTCACAACCTTAAAATAAAAGAAGTGTCTCAAGACCCCGAAGTAGAAACATCTCGACTGAGGCCTAGAGGGGCCAACTGACTTAAGAATTCGATGCCTGAACCTCTTCAACACCTTAGCTATCTCCATGCATTTTGGAATGGTAGTGTTGGAAGTGGAATGATTCCATGTGTAAAGACACTTCTCCATATCCTTATCAAATTTTGTATTCTCCAAAAATTCTTTGTTGGCTTTGGTGATGGATGACTGGAGAGAGAAGACATCCTTCATCTTTTCCTTGGTCATTGACTCTTCTTTGACGAAGACATTAAACTAAGCCTTGATCTCCTAAATGGAAAAAGGAACACCTGTAGCTTCATTCTGAATTTGACAGTGAACATCTTTGAAGGCAAACAAAACACAAGCCTTAAAAGCTTCTCCTTTTTCCACATATTGTTCATTTCTCCTAGTGCTTCTTCTAGAACCTTAATCTTCCATTCAACGCTGAAAATCCATGTTCTTGACAGGTTGTTCTTGGCTTCATTGAACACTTTACTGGCCAATAGGATTTTCTCATCTGTCTGGCCCATCAAACAAAGATCTTGAATACATTCACACCAGAGCTTTAATTATTTGTTCAAGCCATTGATTGTTGCAGTGAACTTCAACTACAAATTGGACACCTTCTCATATGATTTGAAGGCCTCCCTAATGAAGTTCAATCTAGCTACTATCAAATCATCCATCAATGCTTTAATGGATTTCCCATAGGTGGTATATTTGTGAATGTCCTTGATAGTCTGAACTTCATCTTTGTTGAGAGCTATGGGAGGTGGAAGAGCGGCCAATGGAGTTGGATCCAAGACTTCATATCTTTCCAATAATGATTTTATGAAGTTGGAAAGAACTTGGTTATGTTCTTCTAATTGATCCATAGTTTTCTTGCCCTTCTCCACTTGTTCAATGACTCTGGTTATGGTTTATCTAAGGTTGTGGACCTCACTTTCAGGTGTAGATTCTCCTAGTGGAACTCTTGTAAGCTCTAAGTCAGAAACCAAAAGATATTTCTCCTCCTTATCCACCTTAGGCTTAGCTATCTCCATGAACTACTGACCCTTTGAATCTATCACTAGCCTAGAGGTGGTCTTTGCTTTCTTTGCTAGAGGAAGAGGAGTAGTACCGAGTAGAGCTGCCACAACATCGAAATTGGGAACTATCACCTGAGAAGAGGATTTCCTTTTCTTATTATCAATAAAACGTTGGACCCAAAAAAAGAAGAAGAAGAAGTAGGGACGATAGGTCCAAGTGCAAGTGAACTTATTTCACTTATTGTTTGTATTGCTGATGTCTCTAGTGGGAAAGTTCACACAATTTCGGAGAGATCTTTGGAAGGAGTATCAATCTAGCCAAAAGGTTTAGTTTTTTTTTTTTTCATTTTCAATCTCAACAGAAATGATAGGGGTTGTCTCTTTTCCCTTCATCTCTTCACTTAGAAAATTGACATTTTCTAGCCCAATAGGGACTTCAGGCTGCTCCATGAGAACTTCTTCTTCAATTGGTTATTGTTTAATGGCCTTACCTTTCTTTAGGTATACCTTCATTGAAGAAGATAGAGTAGACTGTTTAGGAACCTTTACCAAAGAGGAAGGGGTAGATTGTTTAGGTGCTTCCATGTTGGGTGTATGCTCCTCCTTCCTAGGGGAGGAGGTTTCTCATGAAGAGGATTTGGCCTTGTTCGCCCTGAAGATTTGCATCTTCCTATCAAACTAGAGTTTGGTTCTTACAATGACAGGGTTAATTACCTCCTTCAAATCATATTTCTCTTTCACAAACCAATCAATGGTTTCAAGATGGGTGTGTTGAATAGATCTTTCATATTCACATGCATGTAAATATTCATCATCATCTTCGAGCCCTTCGGGCGCCTTATAGAGGTTGAAGTCTATGACTTGTTGAAGAGAAAATCTTTGAAATATTTTCTTCTTTCGTCAAAATAATCTACACAGTCAACCCAGTAATCTTTAGTGTTGGGACAATGATAGTAAACTATTATGAGGTTCTCAGAAATATATCCCTTGATGTCAAAACAAGTTCTAGATTTGAAGAAATGAATGGTGAGAGGAGCAATGGTCCTATCAATATTCTGTGCATCCAAGGTTGTCTTACATGTATAATTTCCTAGGGAGATAGGGAAATGAATGCCATAAATATTCTTATCTCTGTAGGTTTGGTGAAGTTTATCTAGCTATCCTGCAAAGCTCAACCAGAGCCATTTTATCATTGCAGAACATGGGTAGCTTTAGGGGTGCTCCCTTGAAACAAGCTAACATAATATATGAGAACTTTCTGAATTAAGTGAAGAAGCTTCCATATTTAGATATCAAAGTCTTGGCTTCTTCAAAAATCTCTGGTAGTGTCACCCTCTAGAAGCCTTACAATGTACATGGTGAATGCATCATTAACCCTCTTGAAATTATGGTTGCTGAATTTGAGGGTGAACTGAGGGAAATATTCATATATGGGGGCATCTTTCTTGTCTAGAATAAAAGTGAAGACAAGTAATTCCTGGAGGCCACCGGGGTGTACATGAGGTAGGAGGTCAAATTAAATGTTTGGGCTCTAGGAAAATTCTCCACTACTCACAAATTCTCAAAAATGATCTCTCTCCAATTCAAATTCTGTTTACCCTCACAAATGATGCTAATGAAGGGACACATCCAATAGAGAAATTCATTTGTAGTAGGAATCCCCATGATTCTAGCAAGTAGGGTGATAATGTCGAGAGCTCTTCTTTGAATTCAACCCTAAAAATGTTTTTGAAAGTCGGGATGCCCCCTTTTTAGGGTTCTTCAACCAAGATTTGGCCACCCTAGCTTTGTATTTCTCGCTATCATGATCGAACAACACTTGTGCTTGGGTGAGGGTGAGAGTGTTGGCTCCTTCTACTACTGGAATGCATAGGGTAGTACTGATGGCCTTAGAATCCAAGCATGCAACCACTTCACCATGAACATAAATAATTCCTTTTGACTTAGGACTATAATTGGTACCGCACATGAGCACAATATCTGCACATTGCATAGAAATAGGAAATCCTACAGAAAATGTAATCCCACTATCTTTGATCATTTGAGCAATGGGGGTAGGGTTGTCGCATCCCAATCTATTCTAGAAATCATCAAGATCTAGATGTCGAGCTTTACTATTGCCAATATCAGGTACAAAGGTTTCCAAGGAAGGGAGGTGTTCATGCCCTTGATATTGCATTTTCATTGTGATAGAGGTAGGAGGGAAAATCTTTCAATGGAGTGAAAACACTAGTCTCAAAATAATCCCTGCAAGAGAAGATATGGAAGCACAGACGTGAGCAGAAATGACTTAATTTTACATAAATACAAGTGAGGAGAAATAAGAAGGCAAGGTGAAAAATGAATGAATGGTCATCCCCTTTAAAAATTCATGAGGAGAGAGAAAATCATAAAATCACAATTAATAGTCCTCGCACTAACTAAAATAAAGGAAAAAGCCGAAAAAGTGGAAAAACTTAGCCCAGACGGTCCATGGGACGTTGGGATGCACAAAGCCGACATACTTGATCCAAGAAGAGAGTGGAGAAAGCGGGTCCGAGAGAAAAGATGGTCCACAGGGCACTGGGACGTGAGGGATGCACATACCTGACATACACGATCCAAGAAGAGTACGGAGAATGTGGGTCTAGAGAGCATAAATGGTCCATTGGACATTGGGACATGAAATACGCGCAAACTTGAGAAATCCAATGAGCGAAGTGATGTGGAGAAAGTGAAAAATTGGGGAACAAAAGGCCCAGGCACACTTGGGACATATGGAACAAAAATATCCTATCTACCCGCACAAGCATAGTATTGTGGAGAAAGTGGTAAATCAGGGAACTGGGGGCCTAGTAGTACTTGGGACATGAGGGACAAAAATATCCGATTTACCCACACAACACTAAAAAGACTTCAAAGAGTGATTTTTATCTTTCCAAACTTCTTACTTTACTTAAACACTTCTAAAGGGGACCAACTCAAAATTTTCATATTTTTTCTTTCATAAAGAGGAGAATTTTTAGGGTGACAACATCATGTCAAAATTTCCTCTTGTTTGCCAACATTGAATTCATGTCGTGTGATGCTATTTTCACTAACGATACCATTTTCATCGTTAATGATAACATCCTTTTCACTAATGATGTTTTTGTTTGTGCATAGGCTAGTGTTTACATATTTTATGTGTAGTTGGAAAGTCGATGTCATTTTTACAAGTGACCATGATGTTTTCACACAAAACCACATCTTTTTCATTTTTATGTCATTTTTTTATCAAACCACATCATTTTCATAGTTAATCGTGTCATTGTTGGGAAAGTTAGTATATATTTTTGTATTATTCTCTTTTTGTCTCTTTTTTGGTCTCTAACCACTTTATAACTAATCAATAAAATATTATCTAGCTAGTTACTATACGTACCCAAAATTGTAGGGTATTGTAATGCCGAACAATGTTACACGTGCCCCAATGATGATACAAGTCTCCTTACAAGGTGTTCGGGATCCGAGAAAAGCTCTCAAGTGTACGTTAACATCCCGCATGCCCCGCTTTAGTATCGGCGTGCTTTGTTTTGCTATTTCCACCTCTTTTCCTTTACTTTTTGGCCTTGATGAAACCACCACCTGCTCAGGCGGTGGTCTCGTGACCTCCGCCTAGGCAGGGCGGCGGTCCTATAACCACTACCTTGCTTAGGGTGGCGGTCCTTCACGCATTTTCCAGAATGTGTTTTTAATCGCGACTCACATAAATTTCAACTTTTACCAACCTTTTCATCCGTTTTTGCTTGTATTTATGATTTTGGTTCCATGTAATAGTGTTTCTCCATTGTTTATTGTAAAAGAGTTAAATTTGGATTTCACCTTTGGGTAAATGGGAATTCTATAAATAGCTAGTTGGTTTTCAAGAAAATGGCCTCTAAAAACTGTGCCCCTCATCCTCTCATTTCAGAATTTAGTCTTTCAGTTCTTGCTTAGGAATTGTATTAGTTTTATTTTTGCATGCATAGTTAGTGTTGTTTTGCTATTTAGGAGTCACATGATCTTCTTGTTCTTGTGTCATTACTATTTCATACAATCAATTGAGGTAGGATAGTTTTATTTTTAGTATGAAGCCATTAGAGTTGTAGGTTTTGTTCGTCAAGAAGGATAGTTTCAGGTTCTGGATGTTTTGTGTTGTATGACTCGCATGATAAATCCATTAGGAATTACATAAGCCAAGCTCTATTATCTTGAGCTATCCCTCTTCTACTCGCATTATATTCGGTCTACATCTAAGGCTACCATTGTTCCAATACCTACTCCGTTGATGCTAGCATTACACGCTTTTCTAGATTCATGTAAGCATGAAGGAACGAGGAGACCACACCGAGGGGAAAAAGGCACACATAATCAAATTTACCACATTCTGCAAAATCCGAGTTCAATCTTTCAAAGTTCTAGTTAAGATATATCAAGTAAAGTAGTGAATCATTTCATTTCAGTTAATCTCACTTTCGATATCGTCGGGGAAGCTGTGGGGATTGATAGTTTCTGAGAAAATATGATTCATTCCTCACTTATGAGGTAGGATCGAGAGTCTTTCAATTAATTAGACTGGCTATTTAATTATTTAGAGTAGATTCACAATTGCACAGACAAGTAGCTATACTCGGTTACCTCGTTTGTTTTTAATTATGTTAATTAGATTAATTGTCGTTTTCTAGATATATTAAATAATTGTTATCTTAATTCTGTTAAACATTTTGTCAAACATACAAAAATAGAGAATTTATATATGCTGTAGATATACTTTGCATAATTAGCTTGCTTTGCTTTAATTAGATTTACATTATTTCCTTTTGTATGACAATCATGGGACCTAGGGAGCCCAGAGAATACGTATTCAAGCCCATCATGCCTCAACCCAATCTTGTTACAGCAATAACTGACATAGACCAAAATATTAGAATCCAAGTCTTCGAAAAACAACAGACCTACAAGAAATCAGCCCACAATTAAGAGGATTAAACATAGAAGACGACAAAGCACATACGTTTTGACAAATAAAAAAAACTACAGATTTCCCGAAATAGATATCCATATGACTATAGAAAGGCTTGAAAGAGAGAAAACATTTGGTTGTGATCCTTTGGTCCCATAGCCAGACGCAGGAGACATCCTCATTGACATAGACACTAGCTTAAGAATTCAAGTTGTCAGAACGCCTGTAAGGTACTCTGAGAAGATTGCACAACTTTTAGTTCTAAATATAGAGGCTGAAAAGGCATACGACTACTGGATATTAGGGATTAGGGATTAATTCGCACATGACCATAGGAGGTCCACAACGACCACAAATTTACGGTTGTGATCCACAAATCCCACAACCCAACGAGCCCACAGGTCAATCAGACATTGATGCTGGTTTACGCACATTAGTATTTAGGTCCTCTCCACTTCCACCAATCATTATCGCACAACTATCCTCACTAGATGTAACAAATAATCAAGCTAAGGATTTCTTGACTAGACCAGAGAATCACCCATAGAATCCACCATATATCCACCTTCCATTTTCATGACCTTATTGGGAGATATATACGAAGCACCCACAAGTTATCTTCCACGTATCCCACAACCTATAGATTGGATCACGCCAGAGCTCGATATTGATTGGAGCCTTTGAGCAGTCATCCTCACCAACCGATCTATCACACCGGTTCAAGTTAGGAGGGCCTTCTTTTCCTTAGATTCGTAGATTCCATTAGTGTGCATCGAAGACATAAGATTGCCTAACTAGTTTATCTGTACCCCACGTATATTCCATCCCCACCGGCTATCTCAGCACGACCTCGGGAGGTCGGGTGCGAGGAAGAGTTACTTGTAGATTCCCATGCTTGCTTGTCACTTTTCCATCATACAAAATTGGTGAACCCAACGTGAAACAAACAATCTGTTTCATCTTCTATACCTCATTAGCCTTCACATTAGCTTCACCGACAAAATTGGTGAACCCGATGTGAAACAAACAACTCTTCCTCTTTTAGTTTTCATTTCTTCCATCCACCTTCGCTCTTTCCCATTATTTTGTGGGTATTCATATACCCCCCGAATATGTCGGGATACGATGCATATGGCAGACCTCTTTCAGGTCTTGAAACAAGCTATAGTCAAACAAATAGACAACCATCGCCCTCGCTTTCTACATGGGCTGATAACTATTCAAATAATTACTTATCATCTCAAACTCCCCCTCAAAGAGCTAGCTCAAGTTCTTCATTCTGAATTGAGGAGTTCGATCAGCTTGCACAACAACCAGAGCCTTTAGGCTCTAATAATATGACGTTTACTGGAGAATCTATTTCATCTCCATGGGTCTTATTTGACCACAGATCAGTAGATAGTTAGACCCACTCCATTTTTGGATGAGGAATACTTAGCACGCTTCGCTAAAAGTGAGAAACACTTCCAAAACATGTATCCACTAGTAGGGAGCTTACAAGTACAATCTGATACTCTATTCCAAGAAAACACCCCCATTCCTCCACCTATGGGAAATGCCCTTGGTGAAGTTTGGCAGGATAACGACCAATTCATAGCAGGGTATCATACCCCTTTGTAGCCTCAAATGACACAACAAATGCCCGTAAGGAAAAATATTGTGTCTTCACCAATAGAGGTCATTTCAGCCTTGGCTGAAAAGGTTAGAGGGCTGGAACTTGCTCAAGAAAATCAGAATTCATATTTTGGGCAAGTAGGAATCCCCAACCCTCCACATCATCCTAGCCAAGTAGACCTCCTCACAGAACATGCACATTGGGCATGCCTCCTCAGTATTCACAACAAACACCAACTAGAACCTGCATTCTCTAATGCTGCTCCAGTGGAAAATATGATACCTCCCGGTCTAGTACAAAATAATCCATTCCTAGGAAATGCTCCTCCATACTTAAACATGTATTCCAAGTCACCACAAGGAGATATGTTCTCTTCTCTGGCATGTTCACTCAACCACAGGGATTTCCTTATGCCCCTGCAAATGCATATGCTACACCATATCAACAAACCATCCCACCTCCACCCCTCAGCAAGCGCCATCAATGGTCAAAACCTATGCGATAGGAACTTATTCAGAATATTTGAAAGAACCTTTAGACTTCACCATACGAAGCGTCATGCTTCCAAGACCTCTTCCCGATTTGCCCAAATACAAAGGGGAGGGAGACCGAATGCACATATCAAGGCCTATGCCACAACCATTCGAGAACTGCTCCCTTGGGATGGGGTTGTTGCTAAAATATTCCCCAAAACTTTAGAGGGCATTGCCCTCGATTGGTATTACAGAATACCTGAAGCCTCAATACATTCATTTAAACAACTTGTTTCAGAGTTCATCAAGGTGTTTGACATGAACAAACTATTGAGAACAGGAATCAGGGAATTCTTGCATATTAAGCAAGAACACAATGAATCTATTGCTCATTTCATCCAAAGATGGCGTATAGTCCTTTATTCTTCAGAAAGTGCTCCAAACATGGATCAGATGGAACTATGTGATTTATTCCTTCATTCTCTCAGTAGAGAGATAAAGGAAGAAGTCCATAAGTTCCCGATAAAAACTTACGATGAAGTACTTAAGAGCACCCTCCGAATAGATCAAGTTGTAATAGATAGTGGTCGCAAGACGTATGGAACAAACGAGAGGTTAATCATCCCCAATCAAAACACTACGACCTATCCTAGTATAGTAAATGCCAATCAAGGACCTAAAATCCTTAACAAGAATCATGGAGTGACAACAAATGGAGTAACTGACCAAGCTAAAAAGGTAAATGTTGTAAATGCTCCACCACTGGTTAACAATCAACAAAACAACAATTTTACCCCAATAATCAACGCAGTGGATTTTAATCGTCCACAACAACAACAATGGCAGATCCAAACACAGGGTCCAAGACAAAACGCAACTAGATATCAAAACCAAAACCAAAACCAAAGACAACAAACACAAAACTTTAATCCTAATAGTCAACAGTTTAATCAAAGTTTTGGACCACAACACATACCAAACCAGCAACCTAGGAATTACAATCCTAACTCGTATTGTGGTTTCCACAAAATTCAAGGCCATGACACTAGGACTTGCCGCGATTATAATAAATTCATGCAACATTTTCCAAAGGAACAAAGACAACTTTTCATAGATATGTTCTTAGCAGATCGCATCATCTATGCCAAATAATTTCACAGAGTAGTCTCCCCTCAAAATGCACCCCTCAAGATCTTCAATGATTTGGTCCCAAATCACAATAATCGCTATGTACCTTGGGATATGATAATATAATATATATGGGTTGATGGAGATGCCGACATGTGGCACACATCCCCTTAGTTATGTGTATGGGTTCACATGGGATATAATATTATAATGTATATGGGTTGATGGAGATGCTGACATGTGGCACACATCCCCTTAGTTAGTTATATGGGCTCACATAGGAATTAATTATATTGGGTAATGGGTCAGCCTACATTGGGATTAGGTGTTACCCATCCTATTTAAAGGATGTGAGTATCATTATGAGGGAGGTATGTATGAGTTGAGTCTTCTACTTGGTAGAGGTATATTGGAGGTGTCCCCCTCGAAGTGGATTCCCATCTTGGGAGATTGTGGAGTTACTCCTTCCTTAAGGAGCATTGTATGGTGTTGCCCTACCTTAAGGGTATTATTCTACATATATTGAATATTAGGGCATCTTGCCCCCCATATATCTGGTGTTGTGTTATCTTCTGCAATTTATTGATTTATTATATGCAAGGTTCTTATCAAGTGGTATCAGAGCAGTGATCCGGGTAATTTGTGGGATGAAACCCTAATGTTGGTGATTCATTTATATCTGGAGATCGACTTGGAATTTTTCAGATTATTTTTGTGGGGAGTGGATACATAATTCAAGTGATCTTCCCTCAAAATTTCATATTTTTTGGAGCTGATTTGCAAAAGTTGTGTCCGTTTTAGGGTTGAAACCCTAATTCTAAGGTTTCATCTATATCTTCTGAATAATGATGAATTAGGAGATAAATTTTTTTGGTTGTTGGTAATATATTAAATGGTGATACCAATGAAATTTCAGAATTGGTGGATCTATTTTGACAGATTTATTTCAGTTTTATTGTTTTCACTATTTCTCTCCACAGGCCGCAATTTGAGGAATTTTCCTTAATTTCTTACATTTTCGGAAATTTCTCAAAATTTTAGTAGGGGTTACTTCTTTGTGGTTTCAGATTTGAGGCTAACTAATTGACGAAATCATCAGGTAAAATATTGGTCAAAGGAGTAAGTTTGTGAAACCCTAATTTTTATGCATCATGGATATACCAATTTTCTATGGTAATGGGGAAATTGATGCAAAAAAATGGTGGATACAATTTAAAAAAATGTATTTTGAAGAATGTTTAGTATGGGTTAGTTTTTATCTTCATCTTGGTGGGAAAGCGCGACATTGGTATTCTTATTTGGATATAGATCTATTGGATTGGGATTGGGAGGAAATGGAGGATATTTTCTTAGCTAGATGGGAAACAAAAAAGAAACATATTTTTTTTCAAGAAGAAGAAGAAGAAGAAGAAGAAGAAGAAGCAGCAGCAGCAATAGAAGAAGAAGAAGAAGAAGAAGAAGTTGAAGTTGTTACGCATGATAGTGCATCTCCAAAGAAGGAAGCTTCAATATTTCAGTTTGAAGGGTGTATTCAAAGAAAAAAGGTAATTGTTTCCATAAACCCTAGCAGCAAATATAACTTCATCAATATGGATGTAGCTCAAAATCTACAGGTGCAAGCCAAGCATATCAAGGAATCTCAAATGGATGGTAAGCAGATTCAGGTTTTTGAAGATTTAAAGCTTTCTATGGATAAATATGTTTTACATTCAGATTTTTATGCTTTAGATATGGATGGTATGGATATTGTTCTTGGATATCCTTGGTTAGAGAGCTTGGGAACAATTAATCTTAATGTACAAAAGAAATTCATGAAATTATGGTACAAGAGAAAGAAAATTACATTACAAGATATCACACTTAGCAAAGAAAAAAGTAATGTAAAATTGGATCATGAAGATGAAGTTGAAGATGGTGAAGAAGGGAATAAGGATGAATCAAAAGGAGAGGATGAAGAACATAAAGTCACAAATAATTTCTCTACTCAAGAGAAAAAAGAAGTAACAAACAAGGTGGAAGAGGACAAGAAAGTTGAGGAAAAGGTTGATAAGGTTGAGTATACGAAGGTGGCACCATATAGACACCCACATCATCATGAGAGGAAAAAATCATGGAGACATGCTAGGACACACAAGGGCAGCAATCTATATGGATATACAGGGAATTGGAGGAGTAATAATTTTGGCTATACATGGAATCAATGGAACAATAATTATATGACATGGAATCACATGAATAATAATTATGGATATACATGGATGCCGAGGAGGAACACATATGGACCAGGATGGAATCAGATGAGCACAAGGGAATATGGAATCAGGTTTGGAGCAGCATCACCCCTAGGATTTCATATGGGTGGTTGGATGATCGAGCATGGCGACAAGTGTGCAATAATTTAAAGCGCACTCATTATATGGCTTCTTCTTATGTTTCGGGGATGAAACATGTCAAAGAGGGAGGCAATGCTATGTACCTTGGGATATGATAATATAATATATATGGGTTGATGGAGATGCCGACATGTGGCACACATCCCCTTAGTTATATGTATGGGTTCACATGGGATATAATATTATAATGTATATGGGTTGATGGAGATGCCGACATGTGGCACACATCCCCTTAGTTAGTTATATGGGCTCACATAGGAATTAATTATATTGGGTAATGGGTCGGCCTACATTGGGATTAGGTGTTACCCATCCTATTTAAAGGATGTGAGTATCATTATGAGGGAGGTATGTATGAGTTGAGTCTTCTACTTGGTAGAGGTATATTGGAGGTGTCCCCCTCGAAGTGGATTCCCATCTTGGGAGATTGTGGAGTTACTCCTTCCTTAAGGAGCATTGTATGGTGTTGCCCTACCTTAAGGGTATTATTCTACATATATTGAATATTAGGGCATCTTGGCCCCCATATATCTGGTGTTGTGTTATCTTCTGCAATTTATTGATTTATTATATGCAAGGTTCTTATCAATAACAACAAATTAAATCCAAATGGGATGAACAAGGGTGTAATGATAGGAAACAATGATCATGAAGCCTCGACTTCACTAAATCCACCTGTCGCACCACAATTAGGAAATCAGCCACGACCCAAGATAGTTGGTTTAGTGGAGTTAGACACTGAGCTACACGTGGAAGCCGTAACAAGGACACGAGAGTATTCCTCTCAGCCAAATCCAAGTTACCCACTAGAGACAAATAACATTCAACAACCATTAGTAAAACCCGTAGGTGCCTATGATTTAATTAATGACCTAACAAAGACCTTCTCTCACATCTCCTTTTTGGACTTGTTGAAGAAATCTCCTACCCATAGGGCTGCTCTTTTAGAAGCATTAGGTTTAGGTCATTTAATTAACATCACTCCACCTCCCGAAACATAAGTAAACCATATAGACTTTGATATTCACCCTCCAAGGCAGCCGAGATAGGGATACCGAGTTTATATTCAACATAAAAAAAATGCCAACAGATGCTGAGATTGCACATAGAGGTGATCCAACCTTACATTTACAAGTGTGGGTTTATAACAACTACGTTAAATGTGCAATGGTTGATGATGGGGCAGCAGTTAACATAGTCCCCTTCTCTTTCCTTCAAAAGCTAGGGTATGGAGAAACAAATTGTTCCACGACTTGGAATACACTAAGAGGCTATGATAGCCTTAAAGCCACTTCGATTAGGACTATAATACTACCAATCACCTTAGGACCCAAAACAATCATCTTGAGCTTTATATTATAGATCGGGAAACCAACTATAATATGATCCTCATCCAACCATGGATACACCATATGAAGGCAATCCCTTCTACGTTATTTCCAGAAATAAGATTCTTGCACTTAGGAAAGATATTCATAGCAAAAGGTGATCTGAAACCATTCAATATACACTTAGTAGACCTGAAGAAAAGGCTAGGTACTCGAGTTTGAACTCCCAACAAACCAACTTAATAAACCAACCGAATCAAAACCAGAAGAAAAGCTGATACCTACAACAGAGTTAGAAGTTACGAACCTAGTCAAGAACATCTCAGCACTCAAGGATGAAGCTAATGTTGTAGAAACAGTGTCATTAGGAACTACTGCAAAAATTGTCGAATTACTAGAGCAAGATTTGCCAATTTTCCTACCATTTGATTCCATAGGTATGGGATGTACCTTAGGAGTTGGTTCTCTTCCAGCAGAGGAACTCTGCATGGTAGAAGTAACCGAAGTAGAAGAAATAGACGTAGCGAATGTCCCAACATCCATCTTCCCAAGTAAATATTGGACTCTCCATTTCGATGGAGCTAGATGTCATTATGGGGCTGGGGTAGGTGTGATCTTTACTTCACCCGAGGGAAAGATCCTACCATTCGCCTTTAAATTAAATTTTGAATGTATAAACAATGGCGCTGAGTACGAAGCCCTCCTCCTTGGTCTCATCATAGCTAAAAGGATCGGTGTTAATGACATCAGAGTGTTAGGAGACTCACAATTAGTAGCAAACCAAGTCTCTGAGGTGTATGAGACTAGAGTTGAACACTTACAGCTCTACAAAACAGTAGTATTAGATTTGAGTAAAGGATTTAACTTCATATCCACTGAGGTAACCCCACGAGAACAAAACCTTCTCCTAGATTCGATAGTAACCTCAGCTTCACGTTTCACTCCAAACAGTGAGTTGGAAGACAACCGTTTCATGGTATCCCTTCGTACTGAACCGTTAGTAGAGAAAACGTGAACAAACATTCTTTTAACAAACATAGCTGAGAATAAATCTACTATCTTAGGTCATGTTGACAGTGATAGAGCCACTCTTGATTACCTAAACACCTATGCAGAGTTACATCTCACCCATCACATGGTAGATTTGTCCTTAATCCCACATTTGTCTTCTTACTTTGGAAATCCCATGATAGAGCTTCCCCCACAAAAGGAGCTCGACATATACACGGTAGAGAATGGAGAAGATCTAGAACTACCTCCAGCCCCGCCTGAGTTTGAAGAAGGTAACACTTCTTTAATCGAAGAAACGATTGATATTAACATCGGAACGGAGGAAGAACCAAAGATCTTAAAACTAGGATCTTCGTTAACTCCAGAAGAGATAGAAATACACACTCGAATCCTCAAAGAACATCAAAAGGATTTTGCATTTAATTATAAAGAAATGATGGGAATTACACCGCACATTGCGGTACATAACCTCGTCACCAAATCAGATGCAAAGCCAATTAAACAAAAATTGAGACCAATGAAACCCAAGGTAGCTCTCATGGTGAAGGAAGAGGTAATGAAACTTCTCTAGGTAGGGTTCATCAAACCGGTTGATTACTCTCAGTGGGTATCTAATATCATCCATGTTCTAAAAAAGAATGGGAAGATACGCATCCGCATAGATTTCAAGACATTAACAAAGCGTACCCCAAGGATGAATTCCGTTACCATCCATTGACGCAACAACCTGGATTTGAGATTTTTCCTCTCATGGATGGATTCTTGGGATACAATCAAATCAGAATATCGAACAAGACCTGAGCCAAAACCACATTTATAACTCCTTGGAGAACTTATTCTTTATCTTTGTTATGCCGTTCGGTCTCAAGAACGCTGGTGCTACATACCAATGGGCAATGACATACATATTTCATGATCTTATTCATAAAATCATGGAATCCTATGTAGATGACTTGTTGGCCAAGGCCAGGAAGCGCTGTGATCACCTGGAAGTGCTCCGCATCATCCTTTCATGTTTGATCAAATACGGAGTCACACTAAACCCAGAAAAATGTGTATTTGGTGTGACAAGAGGGAAAATCCTAGGTTACATTATATCATCATGAGGGATCGATGTGGACCCAACCAAAATCGGGCTATTCTTGAGATGATCCCACCATCAGATGATTCTGGCATTAGATCGTTTCTTGGAAATCTCGGTGCAATCCAGAGATTCATTCTAGACTTAAGTTTTGTTGTTCATCCAATCAAAAATTTGTTGAAAAAGTATTGCTACATTATTTGGACAAAGGAATGCCATGAGGCCTTTGAAGTAGTTAAACGCTTCTTATTGTCTCCTCCCACGTTAATGCCACCTAGACCAGATCATCCTTTGATCTTATATTCACGAGCTACGGATGTCTCGCTAGCCTGCATGTTGGCTCAAGAAGACGACAATAAACGAGAACGTGCGGTCTATTTTATTAGCCAAACGTTTCTCGATTATGAAACATGTTATACGCAAGTAGAACGAGAATGCCTTGCCATAGTATTCGTAACCAAATGCCTAAGACATTACATGCTAAACCAAGAAACAAGGGTCATTGTAAAAACAGACCATTTACGAACTTTCCTCACGCAAGGGTCCTTGTCTAAAAAGGTTGGACGCTTTATAACCTTAATGGGTGAATTCAAATTAACTTTTGTAAACTAGAAGTCCGTTAAGGGACAAATCATTACAGATTGGTTAGCCGACAACCCGTTAGACAGAGGTGATCTAGTAGATCTAGATTTTCCCAATGAATGCATATATTACATCGAAACCAGACCTCCCATCTCTGAATGTCCTTGGTATACTGATATTATTAATTATATCATGGACCATACATATCTAGAAGGTGCTACACCACAACAAAGAAGGCAGTTACACATTATCGTAGCTAAATACGTTATTATAGAACAAGTTCTCTATCGTAAGGCTTTCGATGGAATGCTTCTAAGGTGTGTTGACACAGAAGAATCCAAGAATATTCTCTACGAATCTCACAGTGGAATATGTGGCAGCCATTTTGGAGGTCATGCCACTGCCCACAAAATACATCAGATGGGCTATTTCTGGCCCACTCTAGAACACAACACAGTAGAGTTTGTACGTAGATGCCATAAATGCCAAGAATTTTCCCACGAGATTCACATGCCGGCACAAGCTCTACAACCAATTGCAACTCCATGGCCCTTTTCTACATGGGGCCTAGATTTGATAGGGAAATTCTCTCCCTCATCAACAGATGGCCATAACTTCATAATCATGGCCAATGAGTATTTTACTAAATGGGTAGAGACTATGCCTCTTACCACTATACGAGGTGTCGTGATCACCAAGTTCATTTTGAACCGAGATCATTTGCAGGTATAGTGTCCCATAAATCATTATCTTAGATGATGGCACTTCCTTTAAGAATGACAAGGTCCAAGAGCTATGTAGTAAATTTAAAATAAACCACCATACAGCCTCCCTATATTACCCTCAAGCCAACGGGCAGGCTGAAGTAACAAACAAGACGTTCAAAGCTATTCTCCTCAAAATAGTAAAAGAAAACAAATGAGATTGAAATTTAAAGTTATATACAGCTTTGTGGGCCCACCAAACCTCAATAAGAACACCAACAAGAGCAACTCCTTTCTCATTGGTATTCGGAGTAGAAGCAGTTCTCCCACTTGAGGTTGAAATACCCAGTCTTCGCATCTCACTACAAGGGATTCTAGATGAAGAATCTTATAGAGAAGCACGTCTCTCCTAACTAGAAAGCCTAGATGAAGCCAAGTTAAATGTTGAACAATGGCATAGAGTCTATGCTGACCGGATGTGTCGGTAGTATAACAAAAATATCTATGAGTGAGAAATATATGAAGGAGATCTAGTTCTAAGACTAGATAGCCAGATTGATAAGAAGACCGGTGAAGGAAGGAAATTACGGCCCAAATGGTTGGGCCCATACCAAGTCATGAAATACTATGGAAACACTGCATATCTCTTATGTACACTGGAAGGCGAGGAATTCAATGAAACAATCAATTCCTTGCATCTTAAACGATTCTATGCATAAGCGACCAACACTATTTGTATAATTATATCTACATTGCATCTTCATGTAGTTAGGTTCATTTTGTTCACTTGTTTCGTAAAAAATTGTGGTCAAGGGACTTGCTCTTAAGCAATTCATTACAAACTTTTGATGGTATTGGCAGAAGCATTCCAATCATACTTCTTCATTTTCATAACATCATCAACCATTTCAGAATCATTTCATCAATTAAAAGCTAGATATGACAAAGTCTTAACGGTAGCCATACCAAGGCCTGCATGCTTGTTCTCACTTTTTGTTTCTTCCTAGGATAGGTGTCTTGCCTATGGTCTATTCTAGAAGCTTCATGGTGTCACATCTATCCCGTATATAGATCTCTTTGGAAATAAGAACATACTGACATTTTTCTCAAGTAAGTAAGTCAAATATAGATCAAATAGAAAATTTTATTTTTACACATTTCCTTGCCCTACCAACCTTTGGTGATGAGCTTGCATCTCTTACTAGTGACGTAGGGTTGGGAAAGGATGGGAATGCCCTTACTCGCTTGTGCCTTGTCCATGGTGATAAGCCCATGCTTCCTACTAGAAGCATGGGGCAAGGTGCAGGGGTTCTCTTGACAATAAACGTTGAAGGTCATAAGCAAACAGTTCAAATAAACCTTTGAAATCTTGAGTCAGAAATAAATGAATCAAATGTCCAAAATTCCAAGAGAGTTCAAAACCCTGAAAACCAGATTTTGTCAACCATGTGGCCATCTACGGATCTAAGTCTAGATAAACTACAAAGCAAGTCACATTCTAAACTATGGAGTCACTTGAGTAGAGTAGGTTTGTAGCATCCTAATTTGGTTCCAAAATTCTTTTCTATCTCTCATCATTTCCATTTCAACACACCTCATAGCTTGTGCCCTTTCTAGCTCTCAGTGGTGAGCCCTCGCATCTTACTAGTTGTGTGGAGTTAGGAGTGGGGCAAGTACATCTACTCATCATACCAGTTCATCATTAAATTTTTCAAAACAATATGAAGTATTGGAAAAATTTCTTATGAAAGCTAAGTTCAAAATCACATTGTGTCTGCATTATCATATATCAACATTATGAAATACACAAAAAGAAAGAAAGCATTTGTCATTTGTTCTCCATTGCATACATTCTGAAAAGCATATAAAAACAACATTATAATATACATGTGGAAACAAATCACAAAATCCTAGACACCAAGAGTTTGATCCAAAAAGAAGTATATATATATATATAATCAAGTTTTATGTACAATGCCATCATGCGCTAGGCATGGTCAAAATGCTCAATGAGCCCGGGAAATACAAAATAAATCATATAAACAATCTAAGAGTCACTACAAAAAGAGCCAAGTGGCCTCTCAACCCCTATGAGATCCCTCTAAAGGCACACGACCACGTCAAGAAATCTGGCTACACCGACACTCTGAATACACTGAGGGCTCATGGTCCCGAGGAGAAGTTGCAACCTCGCTATAAGAGTGAATTCTAATCAGACGCTCTACAATCCTATACCTAGCTAACTCAGTATGGAGGGAGGTCACCATCTTGGCCACATGCCAGACAGGGGTAAAGACATCGCTATGCCTACCAGCTGCTGAAGGCTCCCCTACATCCACAGATAGCTCGGTGCGAGTCTTCTCTATGGGGATTATCAGGGTATCAGTACATACCCAGTGAATCAAGTCTCGCCACTCATCGAAGTCTGCCCAAGCAAAGGGGAGAACAAATTAGGAAATGATCAAAAGGTAAAACTAAGAATGAACAAAAGGAGAGATAGCAACTAAGGGAATCCTAGCTAAAAACAAGTATTAAAAGAAGAGTGATAACTCACTCGGATCTCCGGGCCTCCAAGAGGGATCCCTAGGATCAGTGCCTGCCATAGATGCTACCACCGAATGATGTCCTCCTCTAGTATCAGGGCAACATAACGTCCTACTACGGACTCATCCTCTCCGCCTAGGTCCTGAGAGGGAAACTCCTCTGAAACTAGAGTCACCCTCTCCACACTCTGCTCTGCCCTCTCGACCTATAAGATCTCTTGAGTGTCATGCCACTCGGGATCGCTATCCTCCTCTCCACCCGACTCATTGACCTCCATGTCCTCGGTCTCCTCCTCCATCTCTCCCCCTGTGAACTCCTCAGATTCAGAGTCTATATCAATGGGGTCGTCACTGCTGTGGGAAGGGTTGGCGGTGATCGAAGTAAAGGTGCTTGAGGACCACCGGCTCTCCCTCGAGTGCGTACCATGCTCCTGGATGCAATAGGGATGTCAGGAGTAACAATAGTCCAACCCCGGCCTCTAGAACCTCCCCTAGCCTCCCAATTGATCGAACACCGGCACTAATGGGGAAGCATACCAACGTAGGCAAGGCAAAATTGCTTTGAGGCACTCGCAAAGGGGTGTGCCTCCACCTTCCCCATCCTATCCACAAGTTTCCCTGTAGTAGAGTAGGAAATCAAAGTGAGGGTCTCCTCACCCCATAACCCTGCCATGGCCTGATAAGGTGTGGCCTCCATATCATCAGTAGTCAGGGAAGCAATTGGCTAGTGGGGTGCTCTAAGCACCGACATCTCTGTCCATCTAGCTGCCCTCACGGCTCCGGGATCTGCCACCTCTACGCCTCTCCCATAAGGGATGATACGCTCATAGACCCAGCTCATAACCAGGGTCGGATGGCTCAAAGACTGTCCCTGTAAGTGAACCACCCTGTACAAGTCATGGTAGGTGGTCCCAAGTATATCAGCTCCCTAGGCATAAATCCGACCATGTGCCTCAATCTGTGCAATAATAGGGGACCAGTAGTAGAGTAAGGTGTCCCCTCCCTTGTCCCCGATCAATCTCGAGGTAAGGATCCCCATAATAGCCTAACAAATCAAAGGGATAGGAAAGCTAGGAATGGAATGGACCCTCACCCCCTTCTTCGAACTAGTGGAGACAACTGCATCTCCCATATATGTAGCCCACTGAGCTATCTGAGCCCATGACCCCGCTGTCTCAAGTGTAAGTCATCTCCCGATGATCGGGACTCCCAAGATGCGGTAGACATCCTCCAGGGTGATAGTCCACTCACCCCTGACTCCTGGAAATCGGAAAGTGTTCCGATCAACATCCCAATACAAAAATAGGTCACAAAGTATGTGACTAGAAGGTGTGACATGAGGAACCGTGATATACGTAATATCTTTGGCCCTCGAAGAATATATTGCTTGGCACGAGAAAGTGCATCCAATAATACTGGAAGCTAGTCACACACTTTCTCTCGGCTCCATCTGATATATTCCTCCTTCTACATACACCTGAAAACATGCAAAGGAGTAAGTTAGTATTCAAATTGCATTGGAAAAATCATTAAAGCATATAAGAATACTAAAAATGCAAAACTGGGTTCAAAACACTGTTATTTTGGTGTTCTGTAAAGGATCACTGCCGTAAAGGGTGGTGGTCTTATAACCGCCCACTGCTCAGGAGGCGACGGCCGTGTCCTACATTTTAAAATGGGTCACGTGCCCTAAAAATGCCCAAAAAAACAAAAAAATGACTATTTTGACTAAAACAAAGCCTACCCATTAGGCGCCCCCCCTAAGTGACCCTATTAACACTGACATTTTCAAAAATAATCCCCCCATGACAAAGATTTCATCATTTTAACATTTTGGGGGTAAAAACATTAAATCAAGAAGAACTAACCTGTGATCTCGCGGGTCGATGTTCCGCTCGCAGAGGCATGATCACTATCTCGTCATGAATGTTTTGACTATACTCTCATCAAAAACCATCACTGTGGGTCCCAAAGCTCAAAATCAATCAAATCGACATGCACAAATGAATAGGAAAATGGGCCCATTTTTATATATATAGCATCTTGACTCATCTTGAATGCCCTTTTCACAGGTTTGGATCACCGACGAAGGTAAGTTCTTATCCTGCATGTGAAATGGTAAGTCCTCATTTCATATTATTTTAGTATTTATTTTTCGATTTATTTATCTATCTGCACTTGAGTCCTCTTTTCATTTTGCAGGTAGCGGGAATTTTGGATGGCGTCATTTCGACACACGGACGTGTCAGGTATAATTTCTAACTTCCCATTTTGGGACCACCATACTTGGACCCACCATTTTATGCCTCTTCATGGCTAAAACTCTTCTAAGGGGGCAATATGTACGTACCCAAAATTGTATGGTACTACACCGCCAGAACAATGTTACACATGCCCCAATGATGATATAAGTCTCCTCGCAAGGTGTTCGGGATCGAAAAAGCTCTCCAAGTGTACGTTAACATCCCACATGCCCCACTTAGCCTCCGCGTGCTTTGTTTTGCTCTTTCCCCCTCTTTTCCTTTACTTTTTGGTCTTCAGTAATGAAATTGCCACCCTGCCTGGGCGGTGGTCTCGTGACCACAGCCCCGAGCCAATGCGACGGTCTTATAACCGTTGCCCTGCTCAGGGCGGCGGTCCTTCACGCATTTTATAGAATGTGCTTTTAATCGCGACTCATGTAAATTTCAACTTTTACCAACCTTTTCATCCATTTTTTCTTGTATTTATGATTTTGGTTCCCTGTAATAGTGTTTCTCCATTGTTTATTGTAAAAGAGTTCAATTTGGATTTCACCTTTGGGTAAATGGGAATTCTATAAATAGCTGGTTGGTTTTCAAGAAAATGGCCTCTAAAAACTATCCCCCTCATCCTCTCATTTCAGAATTTAGTCTTTCAGTTCTTACTTAGGAATTTTATTAGTTTTATTTGTTGCATGCATAGTTAGTGTTGTTTTGCTATTTAGGAGTCACATGATCTTCTTGTTCTTGTGTCATTATTGTTTCATACAATCAATTGAGGTAGGATAGTTTCATTTTTATTCTGAATCCATTAGAGTTGTAGGTTTTGTTTGTCAAGAAGGATAGTTTTAGGTTCTGGATGTTTTTTGTTGTATGACTCAAAATAAATCCCACTAGGAATTGCATAAGCCAAGCTCTGTTCTCTTGCGCTATCCCTCTCCTACTCGCATTATATTCGGTCTATATCCAAGGCTACCATTGTTCCAATACCTACTCCTGTTGATGCTAGCATTACATGCTTTTCTGGATTCACATGAGCATGAAGGAACGAGGAGACCACACTGAGGGGAAAAAGGCACACACAATCAAATTTACCACTGTTATGCAAAATCCAGGTTCAATCTTTCAAAGTTCTAGTTAAGATATATCAAATAAAGTAGTGAATCATTTCATTTCAGTTAATCTCACTTTCGATATCACCGGGAAGCTATGGGGATTGATAGTTTCGAAAAACTATGATTCATTCCTCACTTCTGAGGTAGGATCGAGAGTCTTTCAATTAAATTAGATCGGTTATTTAATTATTTAGAGTAGATTTACAATTGCACAGACAAGTAGCTATACTCGGCTACCTCATTTGTTTTAAATTCTGTTATTAGATTAATTGTCATTTTCTAGATATATTAAATAGTTGTTATCTTAATTCTATTAAACATTCTGTCAAACATACAAAAATAGATAATTTATATATGTTGTAGATATACTTTGCATAATTAGCTTGCTTTGCTTTAGTTAGATTTACATTATTTCCTTTTGTATGACAATCACGGGACCTAGGGAGCCCAGAGAATACGTATTTGAGCCAATCATGCCTCAACCCAATCTTGTTATAGCAATAACTGACATAGACCAGAATATTAGAATCCAAGTCTTCTAAACAACAATGAGACCTACAAGAAATCAGCCCACAGTTAAGAGGATTAAACATAGAAGATGAAAAAGCACATACGTTTTGGACAAATCAACCAAACTATAGATTTCCCTAAATAGATATCCATATGATTGTAGAAAGGCTTGAAAGAGAGAAAATGTTCGGTTGTGATCCTTTGTTCCCACAACTAGACGTAGGAGACATCCTCATTGACATAGACACTAGCTTAAGAATTCAAGTTGTCAGAACGCCTGTAAGGTACTCTGAGAAGATTGCACAACTTTTAGTTCTAAATATAGAGGCCGAAAAAGCATACGACAACTGGATATTAGGGATTATGGATTAATTCTGCACATGACCATAGGAGGTCCACAATGACTATGAATTTATGGATGTGATCCATAGATCCCACAACCCAACGAGCCCACGGGTCAATCGGAAGTTGATCTTTGGTTTACGCACATTATTATTTAGGTCCTCTCCACTTCCACTAATTATTATCTCACAACTATCCTCACTAGACATAACAACTAATCAAGCTAAGGATTTCTGGACTAGACCAGAGAATCGACCATAGAATCCACCATATATCCGCCTTCCATTTTCATGACCTTATCGGGAGATATATACGAAGCACCCATAGGTTATCTTCCACGTATCCCATAACCTATAGATCGGATCATGCAGAGCTCGATATTGATTGGAGCCTTTGAGTAGTCATCCTCGCCAACCGATCTATCACACCGGTTCAGAGTTAGGAGGGCCTTCTTTGCCTTAGATTCACAGATTCCATTAGTGCGCGTCGAAGACATAAGATTTCCTAACTAGTTTATCTATACCCCATGTATATTCCATCCCCACCGGCTATCTCGGCACGACCTCGGGAGGTTGGGTGCGAGGAAGAGTTACTTGTAGATTCCCATGCTCACTTGTCACTTTTCCATCGTACAGTTACCATCGTTAAACATTATTATTTTCTATTTCTTATAATTTTACAACCTGAAACTATTATTATCGTTATCACACTAATTATGTTGTATTGTACCAATAGTTTCATTTTAATGGTTAACCATATAATTTTTGATACCATCATTTTTTGCGGATTACATCATATTCATGAAAAACCACATCATTTGCATGAGACCACATGGTTTTTATGATCTCGTGACATCATTTTTGTTGTGTAATCTTATTCTTGCTATTTTGTAGGTTTATATGCCTATAATAGGCCTAACTAAACCTTAAAATTCTAATCGTGTGTTTTTTTCCCCATTCGGTCTAAGAGATAACATCAAAACATCATTTTTATTGGATATTGATTTGATTTTAACTACACAATATTTTTTATATTTTTGTGTATATAATTAATGCTAGGTTTTGTATGCTCTACCATCATGTCAATTGGTGATATTGAGGATAAAAAAGAACCTATGTTTCACCTTATATAATACTTTTAGGGGAAACATTACTTGGATTTCATCCAAACACACTTTTAAAATAATTTATTCATATTGTGACATATATTTCATCACTACATACTAAGACACACCCTTTATTCCCATAGGGTATATGAATTTAAGGAAAATTGTCATTATTGGCTATTTGTATACATATTTTACTAGCAACATGAAGCGAGGGGATCTCACGTAATAATATCCATGAATTAGACAACATACTTTCAATTGATGAGTCCATAAATTGAATCATCATAACATCTATATAACCATAAAATTTACTCCTAAAAACATTAATCAATGCATGAGAATGTTCTAAATAGTTATATCTAAAGTAGAAAGTGATGCATTTCCCCTTATTATGTCTTATGTGAACTAATGTCCAATGGAACTTCCACTAACTTATTTGTTGAGTGATTTGGTGACATATGTAGGATGATGAGGCACATTTTCTACCATTTTGTGTAGTCACAGTCAAAGGAGATCGAGTCCATACTACGCCATTTTAGAGATTGACCCTTAACCAGACTACAAACTAGGACCCTTGTTTCTAGCGAGTTATGGGGCATCATGGAAATGTCATCGGTTAATCTGTTTCCTATAGTTGTGGCATGTGTTGTAATCAGCTATGTCTATAAGACACCTCCTTGAACTATTTCTTAGTTAGTTTTTACCAATATTACAACAATTAATAGACATAAGTTATTTTTTAGTTGCTCTCTGAACTATGTGATAGACTTATTTTTGATCAATACAATATATGATATTCTGAGGATACGTTTGTGTTAAGATCCTCAATCCTGAAGTAGAGAAAGGGCCCACTCAACTAAGGAGATTGAAGGACTGGTATTTCATGCAAAATATTTACATTTACTAAGTTCCAATCTTAATATCTTGGTTTGGTGATTATCTGAATGCAATCTTGTATCTCTTTATTTCAAAAAATTTCCTTTACTTGTCATTTCCATTAAACAAGCATTCCATTTCAAGCAAAGCATTTCCGTCAACATGCATTTTATTTAGTAACTTTTTTAGTATCATAGACGCGTTTGGTATATTTTGCTTTTAGTAGTCTAGACATTTTTCATTTTCCATAGTTAAGTAGTTAAGAACAAGAAGATAGATACAAAAATAACCCCCATAAGAAGAACCACCATAGTGACTGAGATACATATCAACTTCTCTGCATACAACCTCAAACACAATCCTTGTCTATAATGAAATCAAAACTTGAATAGGTTGATTAAATTATTGGAAGTTATAATGAGCCATCATTTTTGGAACCGTTTCGAGGATACCATTAGAAAAGTATGCCATTATATCCACATTTTATGCTATGGGTGTTATCGAAGTTGAGCTATGCAACCAGTAGAGGTCCTAAGCCTTTCTTTAAAGATAATTGTTGATGCACATGCCAAGGGATGCTAATGAGATATTTATACATTGCAAAATTCAAATAATATCACCAATAGGAGAACGTGTAGTAAAGCCCGATAACACTACTCCGAGAGTGACCTTTGAATGTAATACTACTTCGAGAGTGATACTAAACATCTTGCATAAATGGGAAATAATGGAAACAATGGAAACAATGATGATAGACCCTTGGGTAGAACTCGTTGACATTTTTCACACCCCGTGCAAAAAGGTCAACTCGAAACTTTTGAGTTTCTCAGAATGGTCGAGTTAGAAGTTTGACTATGTTTCGGGAAGCCATCTCGAAGGGGATACAATTTTTAATTGTTTGGTTTTGGACATAATAATAATGCCATGCATCAAATTAGCAGCTGAAAGTGTTTCCCCAAAAGGAAACACTTTGTGTATACCACCTCTCCAATGTATCATCTTTAACAAGACAATATAGTAGCCTAGGAAGACTGCTGCAAGGCCTTGGTGAAGGTGGAAAAGATGGCATATGCAGGGTTTTACCTTCGAAGAATTACTCTCAGTTGTAGGTTTGAAGCATGGAAAAGGTAGTTTTACAAGTAGTTTGCATTTTCAATGAGCATAAAAAAGGTACACTTGATTTAAATTTATTTATATGATTAAGTGAATTATTTAAGTGTTCGAGTTGTAGAAGTTCATTTATAATCCATAAAATGAAGAAAGTACAAAAAATAAAGGGTATACATCTCATTACACGAAAATAGTTCATTTATTCATGAGGAATAAAAGTACAGTAAACCCACACAAGTTGTGGGATGTAACTTATCTTTACTCAAGTTAAGAGGTACATATACATAAAACTTGACAAAAAGGATTAAAGGTAGAACCCATCATTGCCTTGGGTTCTCATTGTCTTTGTCTTTTTGTATGTATTTGTCTTCAATACAAATCCATCTTCAAATTCTACCTTCAGCTTTCGAGAAGCGCATGTACAATGATCAGAAAAAAATTTTTGTTAGAGCTCGGGTTTTAAACCTTGAATATTGTGCTATCAATTTTAGGCAGATGAATCTCTTAAACTAAGAAGAGATAAGATACATAAGAAAATATAAGACAGAAATAGAATCAGAAAGAACATCTCATAGTGTTGTTTTTGAAATTAAGTATAGGAAATGATGTTATTATCTTCATAATTGAAAGAGTTAAACAAATTTTATCACAACAAAAACAATGAAATTTAGGTACAGAAAATGATTTAAGGTACAATTTTCATCATAATGCCAACCATCAAAATAACAAAAAATGAAAAATTGTCAGGTTTAATATTTTTATCTACAAGATTGAGAATGAGAAACAAAATCCATCAACATGCAACCTATAGATTTGGATGAAAAGGATGAAGTTTTTAAATATCAAGTCTTAATTGTCTGTAGAGCACACATCATAGCCTACCAGTTGAAGAATAGAAATTGTAGGACAATATTACAAAGTTCAGCCCAAAGAACAAAAATAGAGGTAAATTAAACAATACAAGATTGTAGTCCCGATAATTTTGATTAAGTATCAAAGCATATATTCAGATAGATGAATGGTCCATCCATGTAATTGAGTTATGCAAGTTATAAGATTGTCAAAAATATGAGCCAATTATAGTTTCCCTTAATGGAGTATTATGCAGACTTTACAATTGAAAAGGTAGCCTTGTTATCTTAATAAACATGTACAACTATTGGAAGGAGTAGAAATAATAATATTCTATCAGAAGGTATAACTCAGAAAAACTATCAAATTTCAAGAAACTTGCAGTGTCAAACCAAATGGCTGAGAATGTATAGTTTAAGATCCACTTAGCAGCTATGAATATCATGAGATAAATATGAAGCTCTATGATTATTGATATTGACAAACAATGGATAATCAATCAAGAATCGACTTCCCAAAGTGCGAGATGAAGTGAATTTCAGCATCAAGCGTTATCGTTAGAATAATGCTAGTAAAAATTTGAATGTGCAAGTACATATATTGTTAAAAATATGTGAAATCATCGGGAACATTTGTAATAGGTCTATTCATGAAATAAAGTTCTTTGGAAAAGAACAAGAAAAATTTCGATCGAGAATTCGAAGAGTGAAAGATTCATGTTATGCAAAACATACTGATACTTGATTGCATTATGCCAGGTACAAGCTATATCATACACATACTTTTAGGTGTTATTAATTCAAATAGCAATTATAGAGCATCTCGATAGAAAGTACGAGTAGACCTTTAAATCGTTTGCTTGATTTGTATTAAAGCAATGCAATGATACAAAAATATATTTCATATAATATGCGAGAACTCATTGATTACAAGGCCTAAACATGGTAATAGTCAGAGAATCAGCCAAATAATGAAAACCTAGTAGTAGTACGAGTGAAGTGTTATCAAAATATAGTTTAGAAGGGTGCAAAACAACTATTTAGATATGCTTCAAAGAAAGAAATAAAGAATGCAACTTACAACAAAAGTTTCTATTTAGTTATTGACTAAAAGAAGTCAAAACCAAGAAGAATGTTCATTTCAACAAATAATTTTCAGTCCTTGAGATACCAATTCAAAAGAAGATCAATTTAGATGCTTATCATTTTGAGTCATCTAGGCCACATAGGATCAATTTTTACATAAAGTAATAACAAAGATCAATCTGTAAGCTAGTGAAAACCATCTACATTTATGTTTGCAAGAATTTCATGAAATGTCAACATGATAGATTCATAACCTAAGGCCTCTTAAGTTATCAGCATATTGCAATAAGCTCCTATGCATTTTGGATCTGGAAAATTACTCAAGAATGAAGAAATACACAACCTTATAGCTCGTGATAAGAGGTAAGAACAAACTCTCGTGTTAAAACTATGGAGAAAGTTGTTCTTTCCTTAAGTGATTTTGGCATACAAAAAAAAACTCAAACTTCTTAAAGCCAAAAATGAATCAAATCTATAGGTTATAGAACTTTGGGAGAATTTTCATGCGCAGATCAAATAAAAAAATTGAAACCCCAATCCATACCATCCATACTCATCTTGACAATGGAGCTCAATTATAAATAATGGAAACCACCAAGAGAAAACACAACTAGAAGTTTCAATTTTTATTTTAGCTTCTCGGAGCACTCAAGATTTTCAAAAGATCTAGAAATCCACTCTATATGCAAAGGAGTTCATCAGAGAAGGAAGAACTTTTAATGACAGTTGAAAATAACGTAAATAAGGATTAAAACTTACAAAGTTCTTTTCACAAGAACCTTCTTGAAAAGTGTTTATAACAACCTAGAAATGCCTAAAGCCAGAGCATATAAAGAAAACGGTTAAAAATGGTTGATTTAAATCTAAAGCAATGAAAAGATAGCTTCATATTATAAATAAGCTTGGTGACACAAGAAGGAATATCAATTTTTTAATCTTACACAGTTTTGAGCTAAAACAAACCCAAATGGTGTCATGGGTTAAAATGACTCAATATTTTTCAAAGAAGTAACAATACCCAAAAAAAAAACGATTGAAATCTTCAAGGATGAGAACCAAAATGTAGGTTTCCATTTTAATGAAATCTTTAAGGTTGAACCGAGCTCTACCTTCAAATTAAAGAAGCTCATAACAAAGTAAATAAGAGCTTCATAAAGCAAAAATTCCTAGTTCTATAATTACCAACAAATATATTTCTATGGCGGCCATGTTTAAGCACAAAAATACAACCCAAATGATGGGTGAAGAAAATACTAGTCACAAATGGACTAGATCTGATATTGTTCAAGCTCAAGTTAAATGGCATCATGCATACGAACAATGGATAGAGATTTGTGAAATTACCATAGATTAATGGAGATGGTCATGGCTCTAAGTCCAGAGCAATTATACAAAAAAACCCAAAGCAGATCACAGAATCATCGAGCTCCAATTATCAAATAATGACAGAGCTATTCCTCAAATACTCTAAGTAGAGAAATGTCAAGGAAACAAAATGGAAGTGCAGAGCCTCCAACCCT
Source organism: Taxus wallichiana var. yunnanensis (assembly GCA_018340775.1). Taxonomy (NCBI): domain Eukaryota; kingdom Viridiplantae; phylum Streptophyta; class Pinopsida; order Cupressales; family Taxaceae; genus Taxus; species Taxus wallichiana. Next base: position 533,174,409 of record CM031236.1, read on the forward strand.
CCGCCATGGTTTTGAAAATGCCAAGCTTGAAGAGAAAGCTTAAAGACTCAACAATGGTGTCAGTGAAATTTTTGAGTAGAGTTTCTCCAACTAGCGTTGAATTTGAGCTCACAAATGCAAATGAAAGAAGGGCTAGGGTTTTCCCCCCTTTTCCTACTCACTCAAAATTAGGAAGATCGGTGACGAGATTAGAATTTACTAGATCAATGGTCATCATCCAAATCCCAACTTAACCATGGTTCATTCAAAACATGCACGTGTCAAACAATGATGAAACCCTAATTAGGATTGTATTCCACCGATAATGCATATGGCTCATCTACAAAGGGATATTCTTGATAATTAAATGATTGGGCATTTGACCCTTTTATATGATATGATTAATTCAAAAGTGTACTATTTTCTCAACTTATATTGTTGTTTGAACCTTGTGCTATGGTTGAAATAATAATGGGTCCAAAATAATAATTGATGCCACCGAATGTTCTTAGTTTATGAAATATTGAATTATGTATATGTTAATCCAAAAGGGGGATCGAAACATGATTACTATGCCATAGCATATGAGAACCAACCATGGTTTAAGTATGTCATCATTGTTATATATAGTTTGGAAATTAATCAAAGGAAGGACAAATTATTAATAGGTTTGATGCTTAAAAGAAATCAACATAAAAAAATGGCTCAACCCCTTTGGTCAACATTTTGATAATGGATAGGAGGAATATTGCTTTATACATGGGAATAGTGGCCCCTATGCTAGAAGAAAAATGTCATCAACATAAGAGATCATGAGAACTACTTAATACCAATTACCTTATTTTTACAAAATAAGGGTATTATTACTATTCACATGCTAGCTGAGGTGGTCCCCACTTTGGGTGAATATTTTGGTTAAAGTATTAAAATAAAGAATTATTTTTTTCTCACATAAGGATGTTATTTTTGCATGTGCATCCAAGAGGCATAATTAAAGTGCTAAATTTATCATTGCAAGTGGATCAAATTGTAAGTGTCACATTAAGCACTAGAAGATAGAGTTTGCATGCACATTGGAGGATACTTACACAACAAGAAAGGGCTATTATTAGCCAAATTATTCATCTTACTTTGTTAAAATAGATCAGTCAACTACAGTTTGACTGAAATGTATTTTGTAATCAAGGATATTAATGCCTCATTGTATTAGCATGTCTATTTTTATTCCTTTATTTATTCATGATAAAGGGGTAAAATTAGCATGCATGGGAGTACAAATTTTAGCCTATTTTTAGGATGAGATGGGTGAATAATTTTTCTATATATTGTGTGTAATTGCAAAGCACAAGGAGGACTTTTTGGACATAGGAGTCTTTGAAAAGATATTTTTCTAGTTTTTCCTTTGAATGAGAATTGATTTCTGCCTTTCCAATTATTTTTCAGTGGTGTGTATATCTCATTAATTCTTGTGAATGTAAAATTCCCTGATTAATCATCTTACCTTGCTAAAAATTTAGTAATTTCTACATAATATTAGTGTGCATGTTTTCTTGTTGTATTGTTGTGATTCATTCCCTCAATACACATCAAGTGTTTTGCCTTAATATTCTACTGAAAACTATTGGTTTGTGCATCCAAAATCCATTCTCAAATTGATTGTGCATGTACTTAGTCAAATCCCTCAACAAGTTTGGTGTATCACCCTAGTTTTCAATTCATTTACAGTCATCTTTTACCCTCAAAACCCCTAAAAATTAGTTTAGGATACATCAAAAAGGAACCGGCCTTGATACTAGAGACTCACCTCAAAAATAGGTATACCCATAGACCTGAGGTGTTTCCATTGTATCTACGAAAAGAGAGAGATCAAAGAAATCTTAGAACACCTGTATTCATCATCTCTCTACAAGGTGCACTTTTGAGAGATAACAATTTTTGGTATGCCCAGTGGGACTCTCACAAAGCTTAAAGTTTCATTTTTCAAAGGTGTTTCATCATTCAAATAGATCAGACACCATGCATAACAATTTTAGATAGAACTACTATTGATGAATTCAAACAATTGAAGATTTAGGGTGCATAATTCATCTAGCGACTCGTGAATCTGATTTTAGATAGTACAACACTTTTCAACTTCACCAATTTTAGTTGTAGTTTTCAGGTATTTTTCAAGAAAATTAGATTTGTTATTTTTTTATTACCAGCTATTTTGTGAGTAGTAGACATGTTTTCATAGTTTTAATATTTTATGAGGTCCCACAACCATGAACCCTCATTTTCAACAATATTATTAGCCAAACCAACAGCCTTTTCATCCACCTTCTCCTTCAGATCAGTTTTATAACCCTATATCGAATGAATATCCTTATAACCCAAACCTTGCCAATCAATATGATTATCAATATGAGGGTTATGTTATTCAAGATCAAGGTTATGTAGAGGGTTATGTTGATTATGCACAACAAGAAGATCTTAGAATCAAGTTTAATAGTTTGAAGCAATAATATTTAGCTATCAAGGAACAAATTGAGAAATCAAAAGCGTTAGAAAATGATAGGCATCAGGTTGAGGAACCCTGTCAATGGGATTTTCCCACTTACCTTCCCTATCAAAATCTACAGTGCCCATATACCCTCCTTATTAGCCAATGTAGCCTATTCCTTAGTTTCCAAATTATCGAGTCTTTGTAACTCCTACTTTTTCTACCCCATAATCATATACTAAAATCAAAATTAAGTGTCCAAGTTGGCATTTAGATGATGTTATAGATACAAACCTTATACCCCAACCTCTTGTCCAAAATTTTCTAGTTAAAGCTGAAATTAACCCCACTCCTCCTCCTTTACTTGTACTTCTAGTTCGGGAAAGAGAGAACCAAGATATCATCAAGGAGGAGTAGCCAACGAAAGACAATAATAGGCTGGAATTTTTCAAAATTTGCATGGATGGGTGTCAAATTTTTAATTTGATTTTATTCCAGAGTTAGAAAGAAACCATGCAAAAGGTACAATCTATTTTCTAGTAGATCAAGAACAGTTGGAAGATGATCAACAATCTACATATTCTGAGTGTAGTGTGCATGAGGGCACCATACTCACACAACTTACAATATTATTGGAAGATGATGGATCATTTTGAATAAAAGGAGGTTAAAATTCAAGGAAATTGTGTGTGGATTTATAGCTTAAATAGGCTGATTTCTTGTTAGATTTGGAAACTACATAGGTGAAGAAAAACCTGTAGAATGAATTGATTTTAGTTTCAACATTCAAATAACCTTTGATTGTTAAGGTTCCTCTTGTACTTGAAAAAGAGAAAGAAGTGATATTAGATGAAGATATTTATTATCCCCTCTGGAAGAACCATTTTTGGAGGAGAATATGTCAGAACAACATGTTGCCTAGATCAGTTCTTATGTAGAAAAATGAGACAAATTTGATCTTACAGATTTTGTGTCAAATTAGAATAATCAAGAGGAAAGATCAATTGTGGTAAAATAGTTTGAAAGAGCTGAAATATGTTTAGATCAACTTCAAAATGTCCTAAAAGATGATAAAGAACAAAATTTCTCATAACTGATGATGAAGAAGAAGAAGATGATCTGAGATTTTCAGACTGTACCATGTATCTGGATAGTGCCTATGAAGAAGAAGAAGATGATCTTGAGTTTTAGATTGCATGGAGGATCTAAGAAATGTAGAAGAACATTTGAATTACTACTAAAAATCATTCACAACAGTCATAAAACAACAACTTGTAGAAAAAAACCCTCAAAGCAGTATTCAAGATGAGTTACAATATTTGGAAGACACAAAAACAACCTCTAGAACAAATTCAAAAAGATCTTATGTTTGAAAATGATGTTCATGATTTAGATCAGATCAAAAATAGTTAGATTATTCACTGTTAGGAGGCCTTTTCCTATTTGATATTTGGATGATTCTCACCTAGTTACAACATTGCTAGATTTCATGCTTGTCTTAGATAGCATAAAAGTGAGTTCATGTTCTCAATAACAGCCAAAAACCATGCCATAACAACTTATAAATATGATAGAGGTATTTCCAGTTCTTGGACTGATCTGATTAATGAAATAAAAGTACATATCTTGTTTTCAGCTTTGTCACTTTTCTAGTTTCTAGAGCTGAATTCATGGCCTTGGTTTTGGAGAAAGGGGAGATACTTTTCAGTGCATGTTTTAGTTTTTTTTTAGCTTCATTTGATACTATTTATAGTAGGGTAGATTAGGATTTCCCTTTCAATAAGTGCATTTCATGCACATTGCAATGTTTTTCAATTCAATAAGTGCATTCATGCATGTGATCTAGTTTACCAGATCCTTTCCTAGCTTTAGTTCATTTTTTAGAAAGGTTTTTTGGGTTATATGATTTAACTCCATGCCCAATGGAAAAGAGCAAGGCATTGGTCTACAAGCTAATAGGAATATTTCCCCACAGGATCACCATAAATGTTGACATTTTTCACACCTATGTGAAAAAGGTCAACTCAAAAATTTTAAGTTTCTCAGAATGGTCGAGTTAGAAGTTTGACTATGTTTGGGAAGCCATCTCTAGAAGGGATATAATTTTTAATTTTTGGTTTTGGATAGAATAAGAATGCCATGCATCAAATTAGCAAGCTGAAAGTGTTGCCTAGAAGGCAACACTTTTGTATACCGCCTCTCGATGTATCGTCTTTAGCAAGATAATGCAGTAGCTTAGGAATACTATTGCAAGGCCTTGGTGAAGGTGGGAAAGATGGCATATGTAAGTTTTATGTTCTGAAGAAGTAGTCTCAGTTGCAGGTTTGAAGCATGGAAAAGGTAGTTTTATAAGCATTTTACATTTTCAATGAGCATAAAAAAGGTACACTTGATTTAAATTTATTTCTATGATTAAGTGAATTATTTAAGTGTTCTGAGTTGTATAAGTTCATTTATTATCCATGTAATTGAAGAAAGTTCAGAAACTAAAGGGCATACATATCATTACACTAAAATAATTCATTTATTCATGAGGAATAAAAGTATAGTAAACCCACACAAGCCATGGGATGTAACTTATCTTTACTCAAGTTAAGAGGTACATATACATAAAACTGAAAGAAAAGGATTAAAGGAATAACCCATCATTTCCTTGAGTTATCGTTGTCTTTTTCTTCTTGTATATCTTCATCTTCAATAGCTCCATCTTCATCTCTACCTTCAACTTTCGGTAGCACATGTACTTGTGATTATAAAATACAAAATCGAGTAGAGCTTCGGGTTTTAAACCTTGAATATGTGTTTATCAATTTTAGGAATATGAATCTCTTAAACTGAAGCACATATAAGATACATGAAAATATGAGACAAAATTAGAAAGAACATCTCATAGTGCTGTTTTTGGAATTAAGTATAGGAAATGATTTATTATCTTCATAATTGAAAGAAGTTAAACAAATTTTCTCAGAAAATGAATGAAATTTAGGTGAAAATGGTTTAATACAATTTTCATTATTGTGCCAACCATCTTTATAAAAATAAATGATAGATTGCTAGGTTTATTAGTTTTATCACAAGATTGAGGACAAGAAAAACTCAATCAACAACAACCTCCGATTTCAAGATGAAAAGTAATGCATTTTTAAATATCAAGTCTTAATGGTCTATAGAGCACACATCATAGCCTACCAACTAAAGAATATAAATTGTATGACAATCTTAAAAATTACATCCCAAAGAACAAAAATGGAGGCATATGCTAAAATTCAAGATTGCAAATCTTGATAATTGAGATTAAGTATCAAAGGATATATTCGGACAAATGAATGGTCCATCCATGTAATTGACTTATCAATTTATAGTATTGTCAACAATATGAGCCAATTATAGTTTCCCTCAAAGGAGTATTATGCATACTTTAAATTTGAAAAGTTAGCTTTGTTATCTTAATAAACAAGTACAACCATTGGAAGGGTAGAAATAATAATATTCTATTAAAGTAAAACTCATAAGAACTATCAAATTTCAATAAACTTGTAGTGTCAAACCAAATGGCTGAGAATGTTTAATTTAAGATCCACTTGCAGCTATGAATATCATGAGATAAATATGAAGCTCTATGATTATGATATTGACAAACAATGGATAATCAATCAAGAATCGACTTCCTAGAGTGCGAGATGAAGTGAATTTCAAGAATCAAGTGTTATCGTTAGAACAATGCTAGTAAAGATTTGAATTTGCAAAGTTAAATATATTGTTAAAAAATATGTGAAATCATCAGAACATTCTTTTAATAGGTCTATTTAAGAAATAAAGTTATTTCAAAAGAACAAGCAAAATGTGGATCAAAAAACTGACAGTGAAAGATTCATGTTATGTAAAACACAAGATCACGGTTCATTATCAAGATACATTATATCATAACATGACTTTCAGGTGAATTACATAATTAAATACCAATTATAGAGAATCTTGAGAAGAAAATTACACCATACCTTTAAAACGTTTTCTTTATTTGTATTATAGAGAAGATACAAATATACAAAAATAGATTTAATATAATATGTGGAGCTCATTGATTACAAGGCCCAAACATGGTAATAGTCACATAATCAACCAAATAATGCAAACCCAATAGTGGGTATAAGTGAAGCATTATAGAAATTATAGTTTTAGAAGGGTGAAAAATAGTTGCTCATAAATGCTTCAAAGATAGAAATGAAGAATAAAAATTACAACATAATTTTCCATTTCGATTCATGACTAAAAAAGAAGTCAACAGAGAAGAAAGTTCATTTCAAAAAATCATTTTCAGTCCCTGAGATACCAATTTACAAGATATCAATTTAGATGCTTATCATTTTGAGTCATCCAGGCCACATAGGCTCAATTTTTACAGTAAAGTAATAGTAAAGATCAATTTTGTAAGCTACTGACACCCATCTACATTCATGTTTGCAAGAATTCCATCAAATGTCAACATGAAAGATTCATAACCTAAGGCCTCTTAAGTTATCAACATATTGCAATAAGCTCCTACACATTTTAGATTTGGAAAATGACTCAAGAATAAAGAAATACACAACCATAATAGCTTGTGATAAGAGATACAGAACTCTCATGTTACAATATGGAGAGGTTTTTATTTCCTCAATTGATTTTGGTTACAAAAAATGAAACTTGAACTCCTTAAATCCAAAAACAACTTAGAAATACAAGTTATAGAACTTAGGATCATTTTCATGGCAAGTCAAATAAGAAAAAGTGAAACCCCAATTCATACCATCAATACTCATCTCGACACAAGGAGCTCAATTATAAATAATGGAAACCACCAAGAGAAAACACAACAGAAGTTTCAAGTTTTATTTTAGATTTCAAAAGCCACTCTATGTAAAGGAGTTCATTAGAGGTGGAAGCACTTTAATGACAATAAAGTTGAAAATAGTGGCCAAGGAGTAAAACTTGTAGAGTTCTTTTCACAAGAACCTTCTTGAACACACCCATGAGAACAACATGAATGCATAAATATTTACAAAAAGTGTTTGAACAACCCAATAATGTCCAAAAGACATAAAACTCGAAGGTATGATACCCAAGATTAGAAATGGAAGATATACAAAATGAATTTAAAAGATAGCTTCATCTTCTAAATAAGCTTGGCGACATGAAAAAGCAATATCAAATTTATTATTCTTACAGTTTTGAGCTAAAACAAACCCATATAGTTCTATGGGTTGAAAGGACTCAATATTTTTTGAATAAGAAACAATACCCAAAAAAATTCTTGAAATCTTAAAAAATTGGGAAAACCAAAATGCAGGTTTATAATTCAATGAAATCTTTCCAGGTTGAACTAGAAAACCTTCAAATTAGAAGCTCATACAAAGTAAATCAGATCTTTACAACAGTAAATATGCCTAGATATACAATTACCAACAAAGATATTTCTTTGTCAACCATGTTTAAGCACAAAAATACAACCTAGGCTCAAGATGGGTGAAGCAAATACTAGTCCCAAATGGACTAGAAATGATATTTTCAAAGCTCAAGTTAAATGGAATCATATGCATACGAACAATGGCTAGAGATTTATGAACTTACTAGAGATCAAATGGAGACTCGGTCATGGCTCCAAGTCTAGATAAATTCTACAAAAAACCTAGAGCAGATCATAGAATCATTGAGCTCGAAATATCAAGTCACAGAAGAGCTGTTTGAAATCATCCAGTGAACATAAGGAAATAGAATGGAAACTAGAGCCTCAAACCCTCCCTCATGGTTTTGAAATTGCAAATCTTACATAAATCTTTAAGAATCAACAATGGTGGCCATGAAATTTTGAAAATTTGAGCTCACAAATTCAAATGAAAGAATGACTAGGTTTTCTCCTTTTTCTTACTAACTCAAATGGGTTAGAAGATGGACAATAGAAAATTACGAAGTAATGATCAATGATCATCATCCAAATCCCAACTTAACCATTGTTCATTCAAAACATGCACATGTCAAACAATGATGAAACCCTAATTAGGGTTGTATTCACTGAAACATGTATGGGTTTAGAGTCTCATAAGAGGGGACATTCTTTCAAATTAAATGATTGGTGATTTGACCCTTTTACATGCTATGATTAATTCAAAATTTCTTGAGTTTTTCAACTTATATTATTTTATGAACCTTGTGCTATGGTTGAAATCGAAATGGGTCCAAAATAATAATTGATGCCAATGAATGTTCTAAAGAAAATACTATTAGTGTATATTGTTAAACCAAGGGAAGGGCCCGAAACATGATTACTAGTGCCATGCCAATGAGGACCAACCATGGTTTAAGTATGCCATGACCTTGTTATAGATAGTTTTCCAATTAATCAAAGGAAGGCCAAATTATTAATGGGTTCGATGCTTAAAAGAAGTCAACATCAACAAATGGCTGGACCCCTTATTCCATTAACCACCCCTTGGATGGATAGGAGGAATATTTTTATCATGGACTAGTATTATTATGCTAGAAGTAAAGATGTCAACATTGTGATCATGAGGACTACTAACTAATTACCTTATTTTTCAAAAATAACATTATTACTATGGGTCCCAACTTTGGGTGAATATTTTGGTTAAAGTATTGCTAATAAAGGAATTATTTTTTCTCACACAGGGATGTTATTTTTTACATGTGCATCCAAGGGGAAAGAATAAAGTGCTAAATTTATCATTGCAAGTGGATCAAATTATAAGTATCACATCAAGCACTAGAAGATAGAGATTTCATGCACATTGGAGGAGACTTACACAACAAGCAAGGGCTATTATTAGCCAAATTATTCATCTCAGATTTTGTTAAAATAGATCAGTCAACTGTAGTTTGACTTGAATATATTTTTGTAATCAAGGCTATTAATGCCTCATTGTATTAGCATGTCTATTTTTATTCCTTTATTTATTCATGATAAAGGGGTAAAATTAGCATGCATGGGAAAGTACAATTTTAATCCTATTTTTAGGATGGGATGGATGAATAATTTTTCTATATATTGTGTGTAATTACAAAACACAAGGAGGAATTTTTGACATAGGAGTGCTGAAGAAGATTTTTCTAGTTTTGCCCTTTGAATGAGAATTGATTTATGCCTTTCCAATTATTTTTAGTGGTGTGTATATCTCATTAATTCTTGTGAATGTAAAATTACCTGATTAATCATCTTACCTTGCTGTAAATTTAGTAATTTATGCATAATATTAGTGTGCATTTTTTTCTTAATGTATTGTTGTGATTCATTCCCTCAACACATCAAGTGTTTTGCCTTAATATTCTGTTGAAAACTATTGGTTTGTGTATCCAAAATCCATTCTCAAATTGATTGTGCATGTACTCAGTCAAATCCCTCAACAAGTTTGGTGTATCACCCCAATTTTTAATTCATTTACTGAGTCATCTTCTCATTGTCAAAAGCCCTAAAAATTAGTTTAGGATACATCAAAAGGAACCGGCCTTGATACTGGAGACTCACCTCAACAATAGGTATACCCAAAGACCTGAGGTGTTTCCATTGTATCTATGAGCATCTATGAAAAATATTTCCCTATCCATTCTGCTTATCTTTCAAGGAATTTCCATAGAAGTTCCAGACCAATTCTTGTTTGAATTCAAAGTTCTATGCCAAACATATGAATACAAAATAGATAACTAGAAACTCAAGCTCTTTCCTTCCACCCTCAAGGACTCTGTCATGAGGTGGTTTATGGGGTTTCCCTCTAACTCCATTCATTCATGGGAATAGATGGAGACTAACTTTTTGGAAAAGTACTAAGACTACTACAGGGGAAGAGATAGGAGGGAAGAATTATTTCAGATGAGACAAAAGGAAGATGAAAATCTGGAGGATTATTTGGACATATTTCTTTTTTCCATAGGAGAAGTGGTTATGAGTTGAATGTAGAAATAAGCAAGATAATCTTCCTTAAAGGACTTGATGATGAAGCCAAAGAATCCCTCCATCTCATGGGAGGAGGTGATGTACAAAAATCACCATGGAATAGATTCTTTGAGTTATGTAGGAGTTACTATATAACAACAAGAGGAGAAATTTGAAGAATGAAAACATCAAAACATACCTCTAGTGCCTCGAGAACTTCTAAAGGAGATGGATAATATGAAAAAAACATTTGGACACAAAGTGAAATTCAACCATAAATAAATTGAAAGCTAAGGAAAAATATGCAAAAGAACCTCTATAAATATATTGTCCTAGATGCAGGAAAAGACATCCTTTGAAAGAATGCCCTCTAAATATCACAGAAATGTGCATGATTTGTGATGTTCTTAAACATGAAACCAACCATTGTAATCTCCTACCTCATTTGAAAGAAATATTAAAATCTACGACTCAAACAAATGGAGAAGTAAACTTTGTTCAAAGATCAAATACTAATTCTTCTTATTCCCTATACCGATAAGAACCCTGGATAATGCCATGGCCCAATCAGATCCCCCACCAACTTGGGGACAACTTGATTGGACACCACGAAAGCTGGATGGCCTACCAAAATCCATAACCAAAGATGCCTCTATATAATCAGCAATTTGGACACCACCACCAATACACATCCATGTCCTAACCAAAAATGGTCACCTCAAAAAAACTATAATCAACCAAGCGGAGTTAAAAAAATAACAAGCATTAATGCCACCACCAACATAAAATCACCAGTAGGGGAAAGAAACACAAACTTAACTTCTAGCCCAGCATGTCTCAAACCCCAAAAATCAACAAACAAACTCAATTAATGAAGTAGGACAGGGTGAGACAACACAAGTTAATGTCATTAATAACTTGTAGCTGAGATCTAGAAAGACAATAAACAATCCTCCAATAGTTATTACTGAGGTACCTAAGGAAATAGAGAGAGTACGAGGAAAGGGAGAGAATCGAACATGTTCCATAAAACACGAAACTAGGAATGATCGTAAGAAAGACAAAAATGTGCATACAACTCATTTTCAAGAAAGATTAAAGGAAATACAAAGTGGGGAAGAGAAAAAACTAGTTCGGGGATAAATTTTTTTGAATATAGAGGTCCATCTCTTGTGATAAATAAGGGATATTCCTGAGTTAAACCAAACCATTAGAACCATTTCATAAATACACCAAGAAGGAAGAATAAATACCCAAAAATAGTCAAAGTAGAAGGAAATCTAGCTGACCTTGTAGCTAAAAACTTCTTTCACCAAAATATGGGGACCTTGGGAGTCCAGTCATTACTATTTTTGTAAATGGTCAATCAATATCTAATGTTTTTGTGGATCTTGGTGCTGCCATCAATGTCATAACAACAAATACATTCAATTTTCTATCTTTGATAGGATTACAGCCAACAAATACTATCCTCTAATTAGCAGATCAATCTATTGTTGTACCAGATGGAATAATTGAGGATGTAATGGTTATGGTTGAATCCTGGGAGTATCCAATAGATTTTATGGTCTTACAACCTAAAAATCAAAAGATGGGATATCCAGTTATCTTAAGAAGACCCTGGCTAGCTATTGTTGCTGTATATATTGACTATAGGTCAAGAAAAATGACTATTTCAAATTGAAAAAAAGTAAAAAATATTTCTCTCTATCCTCCTGCCCAACCATATGTGGATGTTTGTGAACGTGCGTGGGTAGATTTTTTGGTTACTAGTAATATGAGTCCTACTTATCTGGTGACCATTGCAGTAAAAAATCATATGGAAGAAATTACTAAGATGTATCCAAAGTTTGATGAAGAAGATACTATGGCTATAGAAACCAAAACTATGGCTACGGAAACCAACGCTGTGGCTACAAAAATGACTATTTTGAACTTAGAAGAAAAAAAATCACCTTGGTAAGTGAAATTTCTATAGTAGGTTGTGGAGAGACCTATTATTACTATGAAGGCAAAACATCAACTGATATTCATTTTTCTCTAGCTAAGATTGTATCTTTTGATATCATGACTATTTTTACACACTACATTCTCATGCTTGTCCCTTAAATTCTTTGAATTTTGAGAGAAAAATGGCTATTTTGAAATACGTTACACAAGTAAGCTTCTTTGAGTTAGGAAAAGAATTGACTATTGGTAATAACTTATAAGACATTCAAGAGACTAGGGTCATAAACATCTTGAGACATCATTTGAAATATTTTTCTTTGGATTATGCTAACATGAAAGGGATTCATCTAAGAATCTACACCCATCATATTTACACCGAGGATTTCAAACCAAAGACGATTGGCACAATGAAGGATTAAATTAATACTAAGAGAAATTGTCATAGATGAAATAGAGAAACTATTAAGGGTAGGATTCATCTATCTAATATCTGATAGTTAGTGGGTATCACCACTTGTTATAGTTCCCAATAAAAATGGTATGTGGAGAATCTGTATAGATTATAGGGAGCTTAATAAAGATACTAAGAAAGACTACTTTCCCCTTCCATTTATAGATCAAGTTGTAGACAATTTATCAGGTAAGAAATATTTCTCCTTTTTATACGGGTTTAGTGGATATAACCAAATTAGTATAGCACCTGTTGATCAAGATAATACCACCTTCACTTATCCCAGGGTACATTTTCATATAGATTTCTACCATTTGGAATTTGTAATGCACCTACCACCTTTCAAAGAGAAGTTTTAGCTATTTTTGTAGACCTCACCAATGACTGTGTTGAAGTTTATATGGATGATTTCACTATCCATGGGTCTACCTTTGAGGATTCTTTGAGCAATCTTTTAAAAAGTGTCAACCAGATGTGAGCAACACCAACTCTCCTAAAGTCATGAATTTGTTTTATAATGGTTGATTAAGGGATTGTTTTGGGTCATCACATCTCTGTTAAAGGTATCCAAGATGATCCTAAGAAGATATAAGTAATTACTAAATTGCCTACACCAAAAAATCAAAAATACATAAAAATTTTCCTTGGACATGCATGTTATTACAAATGGTTTATAAAATATTTTAGTAATATTGTTGCACCAATGTTTTCTCTACTAGAAAAATACTGTGTTTTTGAATGGAAACCTCAATGTAAATAATATTTTCAAGTTATAAAGGAGAAATTGACCACTACCCCAGTCTTGAGAGGACCCAATTGGGGTCATATTTTTCATATTCACACTGATGCTTATAATGTTGCAGTGAATGGGAGATATTCTTGGACAGAAAGATGAGGAAGAGAAAATGTATGCCATATAATTCATTAGTAAGAATCGGCCCCCTGAGAGAGAAACTACACCACTATGGAAAAATAATTTCTAGCTCGTTGTTTACTCTCTAAACAAATTTAGACATTACATTACTGGGTATAATAGTTTTGTGTATACAGATCACTCATCCATAAGATACTTAATGAACAAGCCAGTAGTAGGGGGAAGAATTATTAGGTGGTTACTTCTATTGCAAGATTTTAACTTGACTATTATTGATAAGCCTGGAAAGGCTAATTTTTATGCTGAATTTCTTTCAAGATTGAATGTTTTAGGAGAAGATGAGGCAGGTCAAGATCACTTCCCGGATGAGAACTTGTTTGTAATATCAAAAACCATCCATGGTTTGTTGATCTTGCCAATTATCTAACTACAAGGAAGTTTCCAACTTATTTCAATAATAAAGAAAAAGTTATTAGTCAGAAACATTGCTACATATAAGTGGTACAATGGAATTTTGTTTAAATGTTATCCTGACATGATCCTTTGTAGGTCTGTTTGACAAGATGAGGTATATGGCATACTGAGAGCATGCCATGATGAACCTATAGGAGGGAATTACTCAAGAAAAGGAAAATTCATAAAATCCTTGGAGTTTGGTACTACTAGATCTCTCTCCAAAAAGATTACAAGAAATATGTATGGCAATATGATGCATGTCAACGAATGGGGAAGCCTACTCTATCTTCTGAAATTTCCCTCAATCCTTAACTGGTCTTAGGTCCATTTGAGAAATGAGGGGTTGATTTCGTTTGACCTATAGACTTCCCATCCTATTGAAAAGAGTACCTATTGGTGTGCTCCGATTATGTTACAAATGGGTCAAGGTTCAGGCACTAACATCTGCCAATGAGAAAGTTGTATCTAAATTTATGTACCATAGGATCATGCCTAGATTTGGAGCTCCTAGAGCCATAGTATCTGATCAAGGACTTCAGTTTGTGTCCAACATGATTGAGGCCTTTTTGAAGATTTACCATATAAAGCATAAGAAATCATCACCGTACCACCCTAAAACTACAATGGGTAGGTGGAAGTCACAAATAGAGTACTGGAAAACATCTTGACTAAGGTTATAAATGAAGATCGAAGGAATTGGGTGCCAAGACTATTTGAAGTAGTTTGGGTATAAAATACAACCTGGAAAACCACCATTGCTTTCTCCCTATATGAACTAGTATATGGAAAGAAGCCATTTCTCCCAGTGGAATTTTAATTACACACGAAGAATATCATTAAAGAAAGGAATTAACTTGGATGAAGCTCAGTGAGATAGAGTGATGTAGCTAAATGAAATAGCGAGATGCAAATGGAAGCACAATAAGAAGCTAAGATCCTTAAACATCAAATGAAGGTATGGCATTATTCTCATATCAATACTAAAATTTTCAGAGAAGGAGACTGGGTCCTCTTGTTTGAATCAAAATACCAACAATTTAAAGGGAAATCGAGGACAGGATGGTTAGGACCTTACCAAATCTAAAATATATATGATAATGGATCTATGAGATTGTTGCCAATTGATGGTGACATGAGAAATTTGTTAGTGAACGGCCATAGATTGAGGCTGTATCAATAACCCCAGGATAAAGAAACCTTCACTAAGGACATGCGGTTGTCTTTGGGAATTCAATTCAGTGGAAGACTTCAACTCTTCCACCCATGAGTAGTTTTTTTAGGAATATGAAATTAAAGGAAGAAGACGACAATTTTGTTATAGTCTCCTCTTCCCCTATATAAAAATCACAAACATATTTTTTCTTTTATGCATGAAAATAAAGGTTAGAAATATAAATTATCAAAAATTTTACTAATCATAATTGTTTTTCTAATGTAGGAGGTGGAGAGCTAATGGTCAAAAGGAAAGTGAGCTGGTAAGGTGACATGTATTTATTTATTTCCAAAGGTATCAACTATATTTGAAATTACCCATGTACTTGATTAAAAAAATGAATAAAAACAAATCTAAAGGAGTAATTGGAGAGATACGAGGTAATTATGAAGGAGTAAAGACATGTTGTCACTCTTTTAGAAGGATGACATATGGCACGAGTGACAAGGATAGAAGTGTGGGAACCATGTTCATGAATTAAAATCTCGCCACCTTCAACAATCACATCAGTCCTTTCCACCGTTATTCTATGCCACCATGATGCTATCATAAATTCATGGGTAGTTTGAATTTAAGCTACTGACATTGCACAAAACTAATCTACCTCTTCTAAGAAACCATCACCATTTCTCTAAAAATCTACCTCCTCACTACTTTTTCCATTCCTATTGCAAACTAACCTATTCGATGGGGAAGAAGAAGAAGTCGAGAGCGCAGTACGTGGAACCACTCTTTTGCGAGGAATGTTTTCATCTCTTAGGTCTTTCACGATGCAGTTGGTTGAATTTTATTTGAAAATTTGAAGGGTTTGATGAAGATTTTATTGAAGATTTTTTTCTGTCAAATTTTGAAGCAACTTGTTCTAGAGTAGGAGGGAAAAGGATTGAAATAGATAACCAAATTCTTAGCACAATATTTAGTCTTCCATATTTCAAACTTAAGGTGTTCACTAAATCCCCCTTAAATATTTGATAGCCATTTTTCATGAGGAAGGGGAACCTCTTCCTGAGATAATAGTTATACGGGGAATTCAGAAGGGTATTAAAAGAGACAACTTACTGAGCCATTCAAAGGAGGTAGATTCTTGGGTGAATAAATATTTCATTTTTGATGGACAATAATGAGTATCGGGAGTCGGTACCCTAAATATTTTGACCCATTTGAAGAGAGAAAGGAAAAACCATGAGATCAAATTCAATCTCCCCTAATATCTTACAAATGCCATCATAAAAGTTAGACATATGTATAAAAGTGGAGGTGGTGATGTTGCAATTAAGCACCCAAGGATTATTTAGTTGATTTATACATACCAAGCCTTAAGAAAACCTGAGAGGAAAGTAAAAAAGATGACTGCAGGAGAAATTTATAGGCAGAAGAAGTTCAAAGGGGATCCTACTCCAATTAATAACAAAACCAGCCCATAACTATCAGCCTAAGATTTAATCTGCCTCGGTCTATCCCTATGTTTATTTTTTTCGTGCAAATGTGCAACAAGGAAATTGACAATTTCCAAGCATGACAACTATACCCCTGTGCCAAAATTTTCATGTTCTACCATTCCCAGGCACACCAAGTCCACCCAGTCAGTCCAAAGTAACCCCTCGAAAAAATTATCTCATCCCCTAGGTGATTTAGGAAAGTCAAATCAGTCCCCTAGGTGATTTTAGGAGTTCATTGAAAATGCAAATTTTGGGCAGTCATGAGAAGGGCTATCATTGGCCTTCCTAGGACTGGAGCAACCCCATGGAGTGGATCAAGAAAGAAAAATGGATGTGGAAGAAATTAAAAGTCCTAGGAACATCATGAAGGTGATTTTGAAAGGTTTAGGGAAGATTTGGAGCATTTGGGGTAGTTTCATCAAAGTTGGGGATTCACAGGCCTAGGCAGTGCACATGCCAAAATAAGATCTTTGAGCTTGAGAAGAATATTTTGAGAGCTCTGAATGGAGTTAGGAGTAAAAATAACATCTCCGAAATATAATTCCAATCACTAAAAGATTATGAAATCATATTTTTCACAACACCTTGGTGCATAGGGTTTGTAGGCAGTTTTTCTCAGGCACAGGTAGAGTACCAAATGAGATTTTTTTTTTTCAGGGATCATATGGAAGAATCAAGACATGAGAACCCCACCATTGGATTCAAAATTTCATTTTAATTCAGTATCATATTTAATTTCACCAAGAAATTCCACCAAGACCTCAAGTTATCATCGTTCCATGTTACCCTCTTGGAGACAATTCGAGAGTTAGTCAATTTTTGGGAGAAATGTGTCAAGCACCGGGATCTGGTGGGATTTTCTGTCCTGAAGTCCTTAAGTTTAGGTAAATCAACCTTGTAAAAATGTTCCCAGACCCCATGTGACCTTGATTTGTGTTCAGCCCCAAGTGCATTTTTGGAGCTCAAATTCCCTACCGTTGTCGGATCGAAGACACGTGTCATCCTCTTGCTCACCATGGAATTTGATGTCCCTCACATCCTTAAGGTTAGAAAAATCAAGGAAAAAAATGTGCCCAACTCTAACTCCAAAATTTGAATTTTTTTCTAACTGTTTGGTGCTTCTTGTTGCTTCTAATTACTTCTCCATTACCAGAAGAAAGTTGTAGAGAACACTAGTCCACCACTCCACCATTGCCAAAGCTCAAACCAGATTCACCACAACAATAAAATCCTCTACCCCATGGTGATACACAAGTCTCAGAAGAATAATTCATTGAGATAAGAAGAATAAATGAAGAACAAAGAAGAAGAACAGTGGAAATCCCCATTGCCATAAAATGAAGATTTGAAGATATCTTGCAAACCGGTGCATGGATTGAAAAACTACATTGTTATTGAGTTATTATCTCTTGAAGGCCATTAAAAAATAATATTCAAACATCAATTTGTAGAAAGGAATTCTCACAACAAATAAATTTCACTTCGGCTCCACGAAGAACAAAGTTCAATTTCCTATCAAACCGGTCATCGGATTGAAGTAAAATTTCATGTGAAGCACTAGAAGAAAAAACCTATCGCAATGGAATTTATTTTGTCATGAATGGAGACAAAAAACATACCTAAAAATTTCAAGCTCCATTAATGGCTGCCATGACACAGTAATGGAAAAAATCAGCGAGCTACCTCTTGATTCTCAAGGTTCTAATGGGTGAAATCGCGTGAAAATTGGAGGGAATGATCGTTGAAAAATCTAGTTTTGCGTGAACTAGTTTTCATGCCATGAAGTACCTATTTTTAGGGATATGGAGGGATGTGTTTTTATCAACCTATTTACCTATTTGAAGAAATTTTTAAATTCCGAAGATC
Organism: Taxus wallichiana var. yunnanensis; assembly: GCA_018340775.1. NCBI lineage: Eukaryota > Viridiplantae > Streptophyta > Pinopsida > Cupressales > Taxaceae > Taxus > Taxus wallichiana. The sequence continues at coordinate 533,193,040 of CM031236.1, forward strand.
CAGCGGGTGAAATCATCCAAAATTCAGAGGGAAGGGCCTCCAAAAAATCTAGTTTCTCTCAAACTAGTTTTTGTACAATGAAGTTTCCAATTTCTCAAGATATGAAGGAATGAATTTTTATCAATATTCTACCTAGGTAGCTCCATACCTGAATATCTTACCATAAATAATTTTTTTTTCATTTCTGAGCTTTACGGAAAGTGAATCATGATGAAAATTGGAGCGTGAGTTCATGATGAAGAGTCAAATCCAAAATTGTTGTTCCCATCGCAAACAAAGGTTGTTTTCACCATTTAATAAAAATAGCATATTTTATACTTCCTCACATGCTATAAATGGTGATCCCCACTGAATTGCAAGTTTGATCACTCAGGACAATTAGAAAAGGGGTAAAATTGAAAGTAAGACAGAAAATGACTTTTTCCCAAAATAGCAGGTCCTCAAATAACAACTTGCTAAAAATAGAAATGTGCTAAAAATAGCAATATCTTGGGAACAAAAGAGGTTGGAATATGGTATAAGGTTCAGAAGGTGAAATGGGAGCAAGACATGTGATATGTCCCAGAATAGTAGAGCATGGGCTCATATTCTAAAAATAGTAGGTTACACTCAAAGGGTAGTTTTGGCACAATGGGACATTCAGAACTTTGTCGCATCAGAGCTTTCCATCAACAAGGATCATCAAACTTCATTAGGGGAAAAATCTTCTCCTTTTCTCTCCATTCCCTCTTCCCTAAAGAGTTAAAAACTCTATTTGAGGACTCTGTTAAAATTAAAAACTACCCTTCCATGTGAATGTATGACTACAATGTTTAATATCAATGTATTGTACTCAAAATGTAGTTGAATCATCTCTTCACTTGAAGGTTGATTTGTAATGCTGATTTGTTCAAAATTAAGAGAATTTGGGGCTTCTTTGAAAAAGAAAAACTTGCATTTCTTTTTTGGAAACCGAACATAGATACCTAGAAACTTTTCTTGAGAAGCTTACAATCAAATGGTTGTAATATCTTGATCTTGAAATATGTGCTTCTTGAGATAATTTCTTCTTATGTTCTAAAATTTCTATCTCTTAAATATGTAAATTTTGAAACATGCTTTGAAAATATTCATTTTTTTCATGATGAATACTTGTACTTGAAACTCCTTCATGTCCAACACGTAGAAAATGGCATTCTTTCATCTTTGTAATGTGTTTACTAAATCCATATACATTAAAAACTGGAAATAAAATAAGAAGAATGACCCCTGAGCTCTAACATTGATCGGTGTCTTTTTCCAAGTACGGGGCAATGACATGAAGTTGGAACAAGCTAGAGCAATAATAAGAATGAGAGGGGATCACTTGTGGAAAGAAATGACAGGTTCCTTCTCTCTCTCTTTCATTTTCTATTTTTAAATCTATATGCATTCTTTTTATATGTATTGTACTTGATGAGTCATTCCCATGGCTTGTGTGGGAAAATATATATAGTTATTCCTTATGAATAAATGAAGTTACTTTCATGTAATGAGTTGTATGTACTTATTTTGTACTTTCTTTAATTGAATGGATAATAAATGAACTTTGTACAACTCAATACACTTAATCATGGGGAATAAATTCAATTCAATTGTACCTTTTTCTTGATCCTCCCAACATGAATAAGAACACTCAATTCAACTGTACTTTTGGTTTCTCTTTATTATGTAAAACTATTTATTTGTTTTCCTAGCATGCATATGTCGATGTAAGATGGTTTTCCCATCTTTTTCAGGGTCTTTTGTACTGGTCGTAAGAGGTTGATCCATGATCTTGGAAAAGGTGACAACTCGAAATACACCTTATGTGAGGGATAAGTCTTTTAGAACAACATACAATGCTGTTATTTACCTATGTCATTTCCCAACCTACCACGAAACACCGTAAAATAAACATGTTTTTTTTTTTTTGTATCCCCTCCTATGATTGACCAAAATTGGTCAACATTATCATTTCAATAACTCATAATAAGTAGAAATTTGATCTAACTCTATCTAAAATTACTAATCCCACTCTTCATCTAATTATCACCTTATTTAAACATCCATTTTTATCCAACTTCCAATCAAATCCTAAGAAATATTAATCTAAAATATAAATAAAAGAACTACTAGAAACTAAAACCAAATATACGGTTCGATAAGGATTAAAAAAAGATAATGAAAATCCCCTTGAAAATCCTTATAACAATGAGTGATTTTGTAGTGATGATGTAGAAATCCTTGTAAACCATAAAGAATATAATCAAGGAATTCGTAATGAATTTATCTCGATTAAGCAAGGAAGGGTCCAACTTGACCAATAATCATATGATAATAGAGACGACCTTATCCAACAACCCATTAGTATTGGATCTAAATTACAACCTAACTATGACCTCGATAACACAATGAACATTCCAAGACAAAGAAATCATGAAGAAGAGTACCCATCCCCAATTTGATATATTTTGAGGAGAGGAACCTCTTACTAAATATATGAATATCAATTGTCATAAAGTTGGAAAAGGGAAGACCAACCTAGAATGAAAAGCATAATGAGATCATAACTAAGCTTGTAAGACCAAATACGACAAATAACCATCCAAGTGGCTAAACTTGATTCTCAAATAGTGTAGACACTAAATCATGCACTTGGGTACATTTCTAGGTCCTAATCACATACTACTATTCATATGATTCCTAAGTGAGAAAATGAGTAATTGACATATATATTTTTCCTCTTTTCTGTCTTTTTGGTTTCCTCTTTGGTATTACACACCCCATATCCAAGTCTAATCTTTGTTGCTTTATCTTTATTGACTTTGGACACGGTGCCCAACCGGGATGCTAGTTCCCGTGCACCCTCATCCCCTCTGGGTGCCCTCGACCTCTTTATAGCTTTATCACCCATTTTCGGCAACTTGTTTTCTTATAGGTTGGACTTTTTGTTGTCAATTATGAAATTAAAACAAGGGAATTATATAAATACAAAGCTATGTGATCATGATAAAGGATCAAGCTCCAAGAATCTATTGTCACCACCTAAGGTTGCATCCAAAGGCAATCTAATAGCATTAAAGAATCCATCTAGCTATCATTTAAGGGACAAGGGACTGCATTTTCTGCATACACTTCATAGGAGGGGAAGTTAATATTTCCATACACACATATACTTACATTGCTCCATCTAGCTATTGATCATTATCAAGTGCATATTTCACAAGAGCCTCCTAGGGCATGATTCTACACACACATGCAAAAAACTACATGGATTTTGAAATGTAGTGTAGCACTTCGTTGTAAGTTCACTTTGTCGGGTGACCACCGGGTTTAGTCTAACTCCCCATTTGCATCTTTTTCTTTTTAGGATTTGATGTGTTTTGGGGTCTTACATGAGGTCATTTATTTTACAAGTTACAGGATAATTTTGTGGATATAGTGTGATATACAAATGAAAAATAATGAAGGTTAGTGACATTGGTATGTCACAAGAAGAATCGGTTTTCAACCTTTTTTCACAGACAAATGCACCTAACACGGTGTCCTATCCCTAGGCACCCTGGTCTAGGTTATTATGATAGTTCCAAAAGTTTCTGTGTGTGGTTGCAATAATTTCCTCCTCATGTTCATCAATATTCTAGTACAACATAGTTCAGGATCAATTAAAAAATCATATAAGTCTTCTATTCTCTCTCTCACCTAGGTTTTTATATTTCTTTAGCTTATTTATTAGGTCATATTTTTAGTTTAGTTTTTATTTATCACATGTGACTCTAAAATTAGGATTTCACAAATTCAATATTTGTTAAATCATTTTGAACCCCACTTGTGATCGTATTTTGCATCCTTATTTTACAAATTTCTATTTCTTTTACAACTCTTAAGGTTTCTCAAGTCTCCTTCAACAAAGGTTTCAAATGCATCCATATTGAAAAGATGTTTTTCTAAAATCCATAAAAACCATGAATCTTTCTAGTGATACACCTTGCTAAATTCAATTTTACCTTCGATCATATTTCGATGACTCTCTTGGTTCTAATTCTAATCAATCTATTTGTAATTCAATCCAATATTTGCATTCCTTCTTTCAAGATAAGTTTCAGGTTATGAAATCAAAGATCAAATATCTTAAATCTGAAATCCAACATCTTAAGGATGATTCTCAAGCTATTTTTTATTCTCATCCTCATTCTATGTCTTATACATGTGCTCATATTAGTGAACCTCAAATATTTCCACTTCCCATGCCTCTCAAGTTTGATTTTAATTCTAAGAAACAAGATATTATTCAGTGACTCCTCATTCATCAATTGATCATATTTCCATCTTCTCATTAATATCCTCCTTATTGGTTTGAAAAATATAAAGGTCATCAATATTGTAATTTCCATCAAATCAATGGAAATAATGAAAATGATTTCTATGCTTTACAACAAAGAATCAAGCATCTTGAGTGTCAAGGTTTTATCTCATTCGATTCACAACATGATGCTACATGTTCATATTCAATTTCTACATCTCAGTGGGTTCCCAAATATGATTCATCTATATGATTATCTAAAAATATTTTGAATACCAGTAGTTAATCTAATCTAGAACAACATGTAAATATACTAAATAAATACAATAAACTATAGAAATATACCGAAGCAACTATGAAAATGGAAATTCTAAACCATATAGTACTAAGAGAGTCAAAATGGACTCATTTTCTTCTAGGAACTTGATAGAATGTGTCACATAAGTTCTTGGAGAAATAGGAAGCAAAAATGACTATATATAGGCTCCAAAAAGGAAGGATCAGAGATATTTGGGTGGACTGGAGTGCCTACAGAGGGATTGGGGTGCCTGTGGGTGCCTTGGTATGTAGAATGGGTGTCCTAGTTTGTGTGAAAGGTCCGGAACTAAGTTTCATAGGTTATGTAAGTGATACGAAACCTTTGTTTTCTGTCGCATTAGGTTTGCTTCACTATACTAGGTGTTGCGAATAATCCGGGTTGAATAGAAGACCTGTTATCCAAAATCACCCCTCAAGGTAATTTTAGATAACCTATATCATTTCTTTAGGATTGATCAATTAAAATTGGTCTAAGGCCCCAAAATTAGGTTTTGGAGGTCCCTTTAATTTCATCTAATTTCCTTGTCCAAGAAAAAATCCAAGAAGTTAGAAAAATTGAAAAAATAAAAAATGGATTTCTTTTAGTGTATTGTGGTAAAGTCAGGTATTTTTGTCCTAGATGGTCTACGGGATGTCGGGACAAGCTGGGACCCAAATCACCAAAATCACCGCACCAAGAGAAAATTGGTTAAGTTGGATATTTTTGGTCTAAGCCGCACAAGTACATGCGGGACACGAGTTCGCTGAAATGCTGAAATAGCCGATCGAAAGTGATGCAGGCGGAGTGGAGGTCAACGGCCCCGATGGCCCGTTCAACCGAGGGATAGATGGGACATCAAAATATGAAATCACTTTGACAAAGAGGGACTCAAGAAAAAGCAGAGGTTTTCAGCCCAAGTCGTACAAGGGACATTTGGGACACCAAGACCTGAAATAATGGATATGTCACTTTTACATTTCTCAGAGAAAACACACAAAATTGGTACTGTTGGAATCGTGGTTTCGAGCTCGATGCACATAAATCAAGAGACCCGAAATTTGGCAAGTAATCGATGGTGATTTTGTAGAAAACGTTCCCAATTTTGAACAATGATTTTATTTGGTAGTTGGGATGTATTCAATGAAGCATGGATTGACCTTTCTCATTGCTACAAGTTATGGGAAAGTATGGGAGGAATTTTGCAAGCAACATACCATAATTTAAATCCATTTACTACCTTTTGCAAGTGGTTATTATAAAAATTTAGGGGTTTTCATTTTTCCCTCTCTCTCTCCTCTTAGAAATTTATAAATTGGAGTGTTGGGCTCATTGTAAAGGGGGACAGTTTTGAGTAGAAAAACTCTATAAAATTTAGTTTGTGAAGCCAATGTGCTACATGCCCTTGTAGTTGAATCCTTGCATGGTAATCCAGACCCTCATCTTGTAATATATTGAATTGTGCATATCTATGAAGCAATAGATGCAAGTTTGTGGATGTATCTTCCCCTATTGTGTTTATTTGCATTCTTCTTGCCATTTCAAACTCATTGCATATATATTATTTCTCTTTATGCTCTTACAAGAATTCATTATCATTATGTGTATGAAATGTTGTTGTGAATGCATTTGCTGGACTATGGAGAACTGTTATCACCCCTTCTAGTATGCACTTTGCTTCTATTTTTCACACATTGGAAAGATATTCTCACACCCTACTTTTCTGGTGTATCACCACTTTAGTGTAGGCTTTGTTTTTCATGCATTCTCTCTCCCTAGTCCCTTGGAAGGTTAGATTAGGACATATATTTTTCCTACATTAGAGTAGATTGTGGCAGGTATTTTAGGAGTAAGAACCAACTTTCTCTGGAGGTCTATCTCAAGTAGCAAGTCCCACAACTTGGAGATAGTACCCATGTTATCCAATCACACTATGAGTTCAAAAACACACACTTGTGCAAACCATAAGGTGTTGTGATACTAAGATAACAAGACTTGCAAAAGACCAAAAGAAGTATCAAAACACTAAAAAAAGGATGCATATGAATAGGTCGGACATACCTTTTTCACCAAATTGTTTTGCGATAAGATAGATAAGGTAAAATTTCAAGGAGGAATACCTATTATTATGTAGATGGTAGGTTGAGTGTGCATGTTACTGATTTTATCCAAGATGCTTGTAGAGAACTCCTTTTTTTCTGGGAAGGACTACCTTTAGATACAAAACAAGACCACCAAATAGTATTAAACAATAAGAGTTAGAGGACTTCCTAGCAAGGCTAGATCCAAGAAGCATGATGCTTCCTCGAATGGCTGTCAATCCTCTATTTTTATCAACTTAATGAAAGTAAATGTGAGAAATAAAGGTCCTATTACTAACACTTTGATTTAGGTATCTCAAAATGTTACTAACAAACTATATTAAGCAAATTATTGAAATCTAAACTAATCTAGTATCAGGAAAGGTATGTTTCTAGTTGGGATAGGTCACATGGGTGTTAGGTAAGGTCACAAAGGTATCTGGTAAGGTCTGGGTGGAATTTAGGTGATGTTAGAGGAAATTTGGTGAAGGTTAGTAGAAAACATAGTGATCAACATTGGTCCGGTGACCGATCTTTGGTAAAGAGGTGAGACCGATGACGATTAAGGTATTTGACTGTGTCGATAGGGGAAATTTGATAGAAAATTATTAAACAGAAGCTTTTAGGATCTCTGTGATTGCACAAAGAGTGAGGGTAGTATGGTTTGGGTCGTAATATGTGATAAGACTCGGGATACTAAAAAGGATGTTTAGAATAGTGGGTTGGTGGGAGGAAGGTGATGTACAAGCAACAGAGGAAATAAACTACTAAAAGAAACCAGATATCTACAAAGGGAATAAGAAAAATGATTAGGATCACAATACTTACTTGATATCCTACAAATCTTGGGATTTGGGATGGTTTATTAAAGAATAAATGCTTAAGTCCAGTGCCATGAAAATACGGCCTCTTTACTCCCGTGAGTTTTCCAATGCTTTGGAAAGATGAACCGGATGTTTGTCTTGCATTGTGGTTGTGTGTGTTCATTATCTGGATGCAAGAGGGCTTAAGGATTCAAACTTGAATGTAATAAGGCTCAAATCATTGAATGAAAAACCCAAATAAATATTTGTGAAAGTGTATATAAGATAAATGATGACAGTTAAGGTGATAGGTGATGGTTGAGGATAACCGACGTCGATTAGGGCGGGAAAGTCTAGGTTTACTAAAAATAGGTAAATCTTTACTATTTTTGGCGTGATTCTGATTGAGTCCTCTAAGGGAAGTGAAGTTCACATGAGAGAAGGTAGGAAGGTCATAGAAGAAGTCCAATTAGGTTTTAGGAAGAAGTCTCAGTTAGTTAGGTCAAGTGGTGACTCGGCACTGGGAGTGATGACTTAGTGTTGAGAGTGATGACTTGGTCACTGTGAGTTAAATGCCCCTAGAATAGGTCCAGGGTGAGGTGTCTAGGTGATGTGTAAATTAACTTAATTAAATTAATTAATAATGTGAGGATAAACATTAATTTAATTATAAGTAATTAAATCAACACGAATGCGAGGTAAAGGGTCATGGTTAGGTGAACACATTACGTTAATTGGTGAAAGGGGACCAAGGGAGTGTGACCCAAATTTAGTGTCTACAATACCTCAGCTACCACAATAGTGGTCTTACTAATTGAGAATTTATCTACATTTCATACCCAAATGTAGTTCGGTGTGTGTGAATCATGTGCCTTAGGTACTCTTGTTCCACTCACACTTTGTGGAGTAATGAGTTATAAATAGATGAAAAATGTAGTAAAATGGTGGATGGAATAGTATAGAATCCCATCCTATGCTTGTGTGATGAAAATTAACCAAAATTTTCCCTTGTGATGGAGCTAAGTGAATGTAAATGATCTCCAAATTCATTCGATAGATGTCACCGTAGGTGGATGATATTAGTGACTAGTACCGGGTCCCTCATTATGGTCTCATAACCTTATATTTTTAGGATTATCTTGATCTAATTTTTAACTAAGCCTGAAATGGCTAGAAAGTTCCCAAAAAGTGGTGGTAAAGTTATAAAAGGCTCAGGGCGTCCTTGGTTGGACCGGGGCAGCCATGAGCACCCCAAGACTAGATTGGGCACCCCTATCAAAGGTAAAATAATACGAAATGATGAAAGTTAGTGGGAATGAAAGTGCAAGATGTTGGGAATGAAAAAATAAAGCAAAGTAAAATAGACAAAATATGGGGGTTAATTAGTACTTTCTTCACTCAAAAATTTTTTAAATAGTAGTATGAGACCGATACTAAATATTACCCAAAGTGAGTGATTTAGTGTCTATACTATATCTCATGAGCATCATACCATCGTTACTAATGAAATTCAAGAAAATCCTAAGTGCACTCTATGAAAATGAATCTAACACCTCCTCCTCTCTAGTCATGTATGACACTACCAAGTCAAACTAAGCAACCGCATCCCAGAAGCAACCCACCCTCTTCAAGCCTATCAAGTATTCTACACTAATATCAATATCACATAAGATTGAACCAATATCTTTTGTCATAGAAACTAATCCTTAAATTGATGGTCAAGACACATTTCAAATTTTGCCACCATGACATAATCCTACTTTTTCTTCTACCTACCATTGGGTTGGCGCTATCTCTTATCATGACACAGATAACACTCTCCCACAATGGCATGACATCTCCCATGTCACCACATAGATCTCCATCATTGGCACACTTGGGTGGAATAATGAATATTATCCCCCTTGAATTGTTATTAAATATTTGTATCATCTCATGTACTTGACTCTCCACGCTTAAATGCCTAATATTTCCCAAGAATCATTATAAACCACTTGATACACTTGTATCATCATTATCTAAGGACGCACTCTTGTGCTAGGGTCCACACTTGACTATTAAGGGCATCCTACATCCATCAACCTCACACTATTCTACATTTTATTCTCTATCCACCATGATCACATCTTTCTAGCATACACATCTTTCAAACCATCTCCTGATGACACACTCTTGTTCTACGATTAATTTTGACTACCAAGGCGTATTTTATAAATGAACATAATCTCACTCATAAATACACGTCCACTTCAGGGGAATGCTCCTCCTATCACATTCATCTTACATTCCATTTCATTCCACTCACTCACAACATACTACATATCTTGATTGCATTTACTCTTGCTTACTTACGCTTACATGTACACTTTTCTTACTATGTTGATAAAATATTTTGTATGTCATTATATTTTATATATACACATGCACGTTCACTTGTTCTTGAGTTTTGAAAGTATAATTCCAATAGATATCTACATGAAGCATTGATGCTTAGCACTATACCTCTAACCAGTCCCACCAAGGCTCCTAGGGCATCTACTTTATTTTGTAGTACAAGTGCTATTGTTTCATTTTATACTAGTTCCTATTATTACTAACAAACTATTCTATCGATACATACATGTCTTGACATACTATTTATATTTCTAACATGCTAACGGGTGCTTCATGTGAAACATTTTCCTTGCAAGAACTATTTTCCACCATGGTCACGAGATACTTTGCTTGCTTTATTATTTTCCATTGTTTGCAGGATTTTTCTCTGTATTTATTGTTCATTGCTTGTATGCTTTTGACCACTTCGTCCCTGATTATAGTGTGACATTGTGAGCAAAAGTGTCCCATGTTTATAACCAATTTTTGTGGTCTACATTGTATTCTTACTTGCTAGATTACACATTGTATTCTATATGCGTATTTGTCTTGTTTTCACTAACACATGTTTCTAGCCACTTTGTTTGCATGTGTCTTGGTTTCTACCATGCACATTCCCTTCCCCTATAGGGTATCCATTTCAGATCAACATTTGGTCCTCTCTTTTGGGAAGCATCATCGTAGTGACTTGATTCACCCCAAATGAGGGGAGCATACTTTGGGTGAATCACTCACCCCATTTAGTAGTACATAGTTACAATTAATGTATGCAAAGCAAAGGGTTAAAGTAGTCTTTAGTTACACAAAATGTAACACCTTCAACAAATGTTATATTTCTCTTTTGCATTGCAAGCATTGGCATGTGATTTTATTGAATGAGGTGTGTTTCCTTGATTGTTAAAAATCATGCTTGTTATGGATAAATCATTTCTGCTCTTGGATTCATTAGAATGAAATGATATGGCTTGCAAGAATCCATTTTCACTTCTGATAGGTGAGTTGCGATCTAGTATTGAAAATTGCAAACTTATCTCTTTTAATCGACTCATCCTTGGATCAATTCCGGTGATCCAAGGAATGTTTTAAATATTATTACAGATGAATGGTAAACCGACATTCATAGGTTAAGAGAGCGTAGCGAAATGAAATTTTTATGTTACAAATTATTTGATCTTGTAAGAGCGTTCTTGCATTCGGTTGTATGTTTGTGCTTGGATATTTGGGATCAATCTCTTTAGGAAATTTAACAGCATAAGTGGAGCGAATCCTAATTCACGACTATAAAGGAAATCTAAATCCTAAAACTAAGGGATTATCCTAACGGAATTCTAAACTAGGTAAATGTACCTACTTCCTAGCTATGTCTACTTATTCGGGTTGCAATCTAACCTAATCTTCATATTCTATTTTGTTGGGATGGCGTCCTAACCTAAGTTGTTGTGCTAAATGGAATAAGGGAGAAATTACTAAGGTAATGCTAGGCTATTTTAAGCTAATACCTAATACTATTTGATTGGGAATTTTGATCTAACCTAAGGTGGAAATTACTTATGAAATGATTTTTGACTAAACCGAAGGTTATAACCTAAGTTAGGGAAATTTATCCTAAATGATTGAAAGGGAACCTAGGGTCACATGTCATTTTGGTGACAGTTCTAATGACATTTATTTGATTTGATTTGTTTGAATAAATGGGAAATCGCGCTTTGGAAAAGGTAAGTAAAATTAGTGGAAGCATATGTGGAGTCTTCAATAAAGTTGGAATCACATGTGAAGTGGAAATAAAATTTGCCGAGTTTTAGGAGGCGGTGGCAAGGAGAGATAGGCGGGAGATTGGGGAGTAATTACATTAATGAACCTTGAATTTTGCATGCAAACCGTCTTGGAAACAAGGAAGGTGGATTTGTTGGAGGTTGTTTGGTCTTGCATGCCTTGAAATTTTTTCTCTGCATGGAGCTATCTGGTTCTTCGAACCAGTAGTTCAATTTTTTATTTGTGGCTATTTTTGGTTTCTCCGGTCTATTTTTGATCTAAGGAAATTATATGGGGCATTGGAGAGAAATATGTTTGGTTGTTGATATTTTGTGGAGGAGAAAAAGAGTTGGTAGCTTGGTGGAAGTCTCCTTTGAAATGGCGAAGCACTATCGGGCATGATAGGATCTACGCATTAAGATTTCTTGCTTTCTTATAAATGATTTATTAAAACAATTCTACTCTCATGAGATAAATGTTTTCATGTTTTATCGGTTGTTTACTTTCTTAGTTGTATGAATTCCTACGATTTTTAGATATGAATCCATTGCATGATAATGATAGTCTTGGATGTTCTCTCTCTGTAAAAGTTCAATGGTGATATGAAGGTGGAACTTTAATTAAAAGCTGTGTTTGGTTCTGAACTTGTATTCAAGGCTTGTGTCTACCTTGAACTCATGTTCTGGCTTTGTGTTGATCTAAAATCATAGTCAAGGCTTTTTGTTTCTTAAGAACTCTTATATGGGAATGTCTGCTCAAAAATCTTGAGAGAACGGGTTTTGATTTGAGTTGGTTTGGTAATCTCTTTTGAGATTTTCTCCTTGATGCTCCCCGAGTTTGGAATGGTTGTGGTACTTTTGACCCAGATTGTACCATTTTCTTTGAACATGTAATGGTGTGTAAAACATATGAGGATATTCTTGTCTCCTCTTCTTGGGGTTACCCATGTTTTGTTTGAAGTCTTGACTATTTTGTTTGAAGGGTGATGGATCTTTTATAAAACTATATCTTGTTGTGGGTTATGGAACCTCGGTTCGACATCTTGTATTGTTACATACTCATTGGTATGAATTAGTGCTCGTTGAGACAGTCGATACTGGGTTTTCAAAGTTTATGAAAATGTTGTGTTTGTACTTCTTCTTATGTTAGTTGATTGGAGTGAATACATTCTCTATCTCAATATTTATGTATTGGAGGGAGCTATGAAAGTAATTTTTTTGTGATTTTTGTTTCAGTCAATTTCAAGGGTAATGTTGAGACCTTGCTTGAATTAAATGTGTGTTGGGGTTTCATACTCTCTTTCAGACCCTTTTTGATTGATTTATGGGATTTTAAAGGAAAGAAGAGTTGAACACTTTCGTGTACTGAATCTTGTTTGGAAGGGTTTATTACCCTCAGTGCGGGATGGTTTCATTTAATTTGTTCTTATTTAGGATCATGAATTATATGTTCTTTTTTATGGAGTTGCTTAGGTCCTTGTTGTTGGGATTTCAGTTACTATTGAGTTCATGAGTATTTTTGAAACCTTGCTTAGCTTAATACTGGTGTTGAGTTTTGTATTCTCTTTTAGATTCATTTGAATGGAACTATGGGTCTTTAAAAGGAGAAAGGAATAGATTTCCTTGTGGACTGTATCTTGTTTTGTCCAGAATTTTTACTTCTATCTTGGGACTATACTGTGTACTCCTTTTTGTGGAATGAATTCAAACTTTTGTTTAAATAAAGTGGAATAGATGAACTAGATAGTATTGATTTTATTGTTCGATAAAGTTTGAATTCTTAGGGGGAACTAGAAGTGTTGCTGTCTCTAAACTATGAGTTTGCTTTTGTATTCTCATTTGGGAACTAATGAAAGAACTCCTGAGTTTGAATTAGAAATGGAAATTCATTTGATGGTACAAAAGAAATGAATTCTTGATTGGATCTTTTCTATTTGAGATCCTTTAAATTTTTCAAAGATAAGTTCATGTGATCAAACTTCTCTATAGCTTGACTGTCTTCCTCGCTTTGCAGAGTGATTACTCTCTTAGGCCTATTCGACTTCTTGGGTTCAGATTTTCTGTCCTTTCTATCTTGTAGGAAATAGTGGGAAACCACTCTTCTGAGATGGAAACTTCCTTGTGGATTGTTTATTCTATTTTTGTACTAAGTCAATTGTTGTATTGATATAGAAAGTGAACAGTTGATTCTGTCATGTTAAAGGGGAAACGTAATCATGTTAGACCGATTACTTTGTTTGACTGAGTCATGCTCCATTTGGATTTTGTTATTGGAAGGAATAATCTTTTAGAACTCTAGCATGTTATGAATCTTCCTGGATGGACACGAGAAGAGACTATCCTTGTGTAAGTCTTGCCTTCATTTTTGGAACGAATGGTTTCAGATCTATGGATGATATCTTCTATAATGTAGAATTTATTTAAGGCTTGCAAGTATATTGTGTTGATTCCATATCCCTTCTCAGATTGATTTGGGATTCTTTTTTAGATGTTTTCTCTTTAATGTTGAATCCTTATATTAGTTTCCTTAAACCAAGCGATTATATGGGTAATCAATTGAGTACTTTCTGAACCTATTTCTGTCTTCCAGAGGATTGGTGAATGGTGGATAGTATGTCTTGATTCTTCTTATTTTTGTTTAAGTTGTGGGATGAATCACCCTAATATGTACTATGGTATAGGTAACTCTTTTGTTACATAGTAAGATAAATTCGTATTTCAATTCAGAAAGAAATATGAAATAATTAAACGACAAGATTTGATGTTTGTTTAAAAAGTAATTGATTGGGTCAATAAACTATATGTTATAATGTAGTTATTGTTGATTATGTTACGATATTTTCTTAAAAGTGAATTCAACCTCATTATTTGTACTTCTTTTGGTTGTTATTACTTATGCTAAATTGTATGATACTTATTAATTGTTTCATTAAAACAGAGTTGTTTTAATGGAACAGATTAATGGATTTCACTTCATTTTAATGTTTAGTGCTTATCATGGTCGATTAAATGAACTGACCCGTGCTAGCAATTTTTGTAGATGGACTTTGTAAGTAATAAAATAAGGCAAATTTTTTTATGATGTATGGCTTATTTAAGTCTGGATCTTTTGTAAATAATTTCGATTCATTTTTGAGTTGTATTGAATAAGAAAAGTGATGTTCTTTTACTTAATGGTGATCGACATGGAGTATGCCTGAAATGCATAGTCTTTTAAATGTATATTTTATCATGATGAATTGAAAGGTTTGGAGGTGACTCCAAATTGTGGTGTAAATTCTCTTGTACTTTGTATGAAGGAAATAGTAATGCTACCTTGTCAATATTCTTTATATCTATTTGTATACTATTACTGTTATCAATTAATAAGTTAGATTAAGGGGATAGTACAATATACCTAACTATAGTGATCTCTATCTAAACAACTATAGTTTAATAATGTAATATGTATTGGTTATACAATTAAAATATATGAGGGATGAATGATAAGAAGGTTATATAAACCCTAACATCTAACCATGAGGAGGAAGATGCTTCCTCTCTCAAAAGAATGAAAGATAAAAGGAATGGTGGTTATGATCTTTAATCCTTATGATTCATTTATAAAAAGTAAACACTAGCTGAATCTAGGTGGATGATACACCTTCTTTGGACACCTAGGTTGCATTAAAAAATAGCCGTTTGATGTTTTCTGCCATGTTTTTGGGATAACTTCTTGTTATGCCATGTTAATGAACATCAATGCAAACATGAGTTAATGAAGTTCTCAATATAAAATCAGATTAATTATGGATAAAGAACTTAAGCATACAATGTTGCAGTTGATAGGTGGTAACACCCTTAGGTATTTGTTCATCTAGATCTACACACATCTAGACTTGAACTTAGTTTCTCTCTAGGTCAAGTTAGTAACATGTTTATAATAGGGATTAAATTTTTATGACTCAAAGTACCTTGGCACATTCGGTCAACTTAGTTCAGTTGAGTATGCCCATTTACCCTAAGTCATTGTGAGCGTCTTCCTATAACAAATTATGTTGCTAACCTGGGCTAGGGTCAAACCTTGGGCAAGTGGACTAACAAAAGTCAGTAAAGACCATTCTAGATAATAGTAGAGTGAGGTGAAGGATGTATTTTGAAATGACGAGTATGCCATCTAGGAATAGTAACATGAATAGTATGTTGAAAATCTTTGGCCAAAGTATCGCAAGCTGCTAGTTGCGTTGTCCTATGTCACCTAGTTTAAAGAAACATGATGTCAGATGAATATTGGTAACAAATATTTAGATAGGTTATTTAAATAGATCACTTAGTACTGGAATAGGATAGGAAACCAAGTATAAATGGTATAAATAAAGTATTCTATACTTTAAGACAAACATGAGAGATCAATAGGTAACTGAGTCATGGAATGAGAGATCAGTAAATTACCGAGTCATTACAACTGCATATGGTTATCTGTTATGAGATTGATTGGCATGGAATGTGTGTTCTAAATGGTGTTTTATTTAGAATAGAGAACATTGTGTTTCAATTTTTTTTCCCTTGTCTCTAAAGTCTTATAATGGGAATGTTACACAAACGACCCATAATCCAACTTGGGTCCTCAAGACACCACAAATTCTAGTACCCAAATACATACGTGAGAGTTTGGGTGCTCCCACACTTTCCTAGATGCCTATGACTAGGGCGTTATAAAAGTTTTCTCGAGATAAACACAAGTTTCATCATTTCACATAGTAGTTTGTACAGTATAGGCACAATTCTCAAGCAATCGAATACATTCTATCTTTGTTTTTCTTATTTTTCTACTTAGATTGAACTGGAAAAATAAGTATCGCGCATCATCTGTAGTGGTGTATGAATTTTTTGAAGTGGTCAGGGATGGAGAATAATAGTAGACCTTTCTCCCCAACGATTCTTCTGTCATGGCATGAGATCCCCTGAAAAAATTTCTCTTGGCATGAGATCACCTGAAAAATCACTCTTCTACAACATTTTCATGATGCTTTCTATCCTTTTCACTCATCACTGATTAGGTGCACATGTTCCTTTTACTACTTTTTCACATTTTTACATGTTTGGATCAAATTTTTCATATACACATATTTGACTACTCTTTTGATCTTCTTTTGGTAAATCCATCTTTATGAGAAGCAACACTCACATCAGTGAACACAACAAAGATAAGTAAAAATGATAACAAGTACAACATGGTACATCATCATATGTTTTACCCCTTCGGTTACTTCCTCTTCCTTAACTTCCATGCTTGATTTAGCACTCCACACTTTTTCTTATCCCTCGGCATGCTCTTAGTCATCGATCTACATGGTTATAAGGTACACATCTCCTATCTACTTTATGTTATCAAGTATTCATTAAAAAAATAAATTGGGGAAAATGTAGACACTAAATCACACACTTGAGTACCTTTCATGTCCTTATCACATACTACTATTTAAATGATCCCTAAGCGAGAAAACTAGTAATTGACATCTATCTTCACCTCTTTTTGTATTTCTTGTTTCCTCTTTGGTATTACACACCCCATGGCCTAGTTTGATCTTCATTGATTTATCTTTATTGACTCTAGACACCAGCTCCCAGCCGAATGTCAACACCTAGGCACCATCGTACCCTCACGGGAACCCTCGACCTCTTTGTAACTTTGTTACCCCTTAGGGCATCTTGTTTTATTATATGTCTTCCTTTTAGTTTTTAATTATGAAATTCAAACAAGGGAATAATATAAATACAAAGCAATGTGATCATAATAAAGGACCAAGCCCTCCGCATCTACTATCACCACCTAAGGTTGCATCCAAAGACATTCTAAAAGCATTAAAGAATCCATCTAGCTATCAATCAAGGGACAACATTTTTAAGAATACGCTTCATAGGAGGGAATTTCATTTTCCATACACATCTAATTACATTACTTCATCTAGATATTTCTCGCTATCAAATGCATCTTTCACAAGATATTCCCGGGGAATGATTCTACACACATAGACACACAAAAATACATGGTGTATGAGATGTAGTGTAACAATCGGTTATAATTTCACTTTGTCGGATGATCATTGGGATGATCTTGATTCCCTATTTGCATCTTTTTATTTTTAGGATTTGATGTTTTTGGGGTTTTCGGGAGTTCATTTGCTTTGCGGAGTTACGAGGTGAATTCTACGGACGTAGTGTGACATATAGGCAACAAATAGTGAAGGTTAACGACATTAGGGTGACAAAAAGAATTATTTTCTGATCATTTTTTGTAGTCATAGGTAGGCCTAGCAAAGCTCTTTAATGGCTAGGTGCCCATGCCTTAGCCTAGATTCCTTGATCTAGCTTATCACGACAATTCCACAATTTTCTATGTGCGGTTGTGAAAGTTTCCTCCTCATGTTCATCAATATTTTAGTCCTAGGGTTTCATATAATTCTTCTACTCTCTCTCTTGCACCTAGGGTTTCATATTTATTTATGTTATTGCTTAGGTCAAATTTGTACTTTAGTGTTGTATTATGACGAGAGGCATTTTATAAAGGAATGTAAGGATGTAATGGAGTGTGTTGTTTAATTTTATTCCCAACATTAAATTTGAAATTCATTTGACAGTTCATTCATAAATTTTACTTCTATTGAACTCTCACTTAAATAATTTTTTAAGAAGTCAATACAAAATAATAATATTTATCATAACTACATAGGTGCCTCGAGATTGAGATATCTTAGTGTAGTTTAGATAGATGTACTTACTATATCTATTCTAGTTTATCACATGTGACTTTGCAATTAGGATTTCAAAAATTCAATATTTGTTAATCAAATAGACATTAATACTAATAACTAACTTTACTAAACATACCATCCAAACATCCTAAACCCCATACAAAATTATACAAAGATTACCATGAAGCCAAATTCATTTTATGATCAAATCCCATCATCGGCTCATCATTATTGGTGTAGGGTTTCTCCCAATATTTGGTTTTACCTATAGGGTCTAATTATCTTACTTAGGTTAATAATAGGTGATTAGGGAAATTTCTTGTACGTCATTTTCTAATTGTGATTTAAGTTAATTACCTTTTAGGTGACCTAGTTTCTCACTATATAATTTAATCTCTTATGCACTTTTTGGCTAATGAATTTATGAATAATTTATTATTTGTTGAAGAGTTTTGTCTTCCTTGAGTTTTTAGATTTCGCTACTTTACACATGATTTTTCTTTGTGCATTCAATCATATCCAATTCCAATCCAAAATTTTTCCATGTGCCGTCATGGTATCATAGCATTTTTAGTAGCTGAGTGCCATTTTCTTTATCGTGAGATCTAGTATTCTAGCTCATTTGGTGTTTGTTTTTTCATTGATTTCAATTTTCAAGGTTTTTGTTGGGTTTCTAGAAATCCGGGTAGATATGTTTTTCTGAAATTTCTAAGTGAAAAAATGACATTATATTTGAATTGAAGGCTCAAAAACATTAGACATGGCTATGCACATGAAATAGTTCTGTGAAAGGTGAATTTCTAACATTTTTTAAGCGTTAAAAGGCCTTTTATGAAATCTGTAATATTCACACCGTCTCAAGATAAGAAATAAATAGTAAAAATCATTTTTGGGTTTCTCAAAACAATTTGTGCTTATTTATTCTTTTATGTGGAAGAAATACATATTTTTCAAGATTCGGAGGTTTCCTTATAATTTTTTTACCGATTGTGCATTTTGGGATATTTTAGGTTGTTTTAAGTCCAAAATTTTGATACAATGTTTTTCAAAGGGCTACTTAACAAGTCAAAAACTTGAACCAATGTTTTTCATTATTTTTGGTTGTTTAACAAGTTAAATAACTTCGATTGAGTGTTTTTAGGTTGCTCAATAAGTCAAAAAACCCAACACAATGTTTTTTGGGGTTTATGGATTTCGGTGCACATTATCAAGTTCAAGATTTTGGGGAGTTGGGACATGTCAACACAACTCCAAACTTGAAGTCAAACATCTTAACTCTAGTCAACATAGTGCATTTCATATTTTCTAGACATTGAGATAGCTCAACACAACATAAAACTTACAATTTGTGGTCAAACCCCACTCCATGATCAACACAAGATTTCAAGTTTTTCAACTTGTTTGTAAATATTTAAGTTCTAACCATTTTTGTACATTTTTGGGTTCCACAACTTGTTGATGTATTCCAAAATGTCGATAGTCTACTTTGATATTCACAATTTACTTGAAATTTCCAAAACACCAATTGTGTATTTCACGTTTATGAAGGTGTTGAACAATTACAAAACCCCTGATGATGGGTTCATAGAGGTAAAATTTACACAGTTGGTTTCGGGAGTTGATTATCAAACTCAAAATCACGACAATGTCTATCTAGTTTCGGAAGGTGTCGAGGAGGGTGAAAACCCCAACAATGTTTGTTAGGTTTTCCAAGATATTTGATAAGTGTTAAACCCTCGATAGTATTTGTCATATTTTCCAAGGTGTCAAGAAAGGAAAAATCGACTGAGTTATGGAAAGTGTAAAGAAAGACAACACTTCCAACAATGCGTGTGCATGTTAAATCCATTATCTCCTATTCAAATGGGAATTAATCCTTTGATTTTCCCAACCCAAGGGAAATTGAGTTTTGAATCATAATGTTTGAGAAAACATTTTTAGACCAAAAATATCTATGCAAAGTGAAGACTCTTTTTGCTAGCAAGAAACTTCAAAATTCCATATCTTTCAGCCTAAAACCCCTTTCTAGGTGCTATTTTTTCAATGTGTGAGTTTTTAGCTCCATGCATTGTTAATATTATCATGTATTGTAGTATTGAACCTCTTTAGTTCAATTGAGGTTACATATTCAGTATTTTAACCACACATAGTTCAACACATATCTACTTACTATAATGGATTCATCTCAACTTCCACTTCTTGCACTATTAAACTATCATCGGTGGAAAGTCAACATAAAAATCCTCTTGAGAAGTAAAGGCCTATGTAAGATCACCGTGAGTATATAAATAAAGCGACACCAGATGTAGAGAAGGAGAAATGACACAATACAACCTGACGAATCCTATGGTCCATTATGCATTTTTATGTCTCTGACTTGCTCTTTCACATTGAATCTACTGAGATACTCCTAATTGTTTAAGGAGCACTTTGGAAAGACTCTTTACAAAAATGAAATAATGAGAGATCATGATTTAGAAAATAATCTCATTAGTTTTAGTGTGGGAAAATTTGAAATGATACAAATTTTCTTCTACAAATTGAAATTAATAAGGTTGAAGTTGAAAGCATACGATATAGACAAAGAGGATGATTAATTAATCATTTCCATCCTTTCCAAATTGGATTCTGACTATTATGTCTTCATTTCTACCTTCCATGCCACCGGACATTCCATTAGAGATACATGGAAAATGCCATCCTCAGATGATTTTTCTAGTGATTTAACTCGGGGGTAAGATAAGATTATTCAAATGAGTGTAATGAAGTACTCTAAATAACATCCCTTAATTGTGAATCATGAAAAAGAAAAGGATTTAATAAATAAGGAAAATAAATAATAAATAAGGACCATAAGAAATGAAAGAGTCATAAATTCAATGCTAAGTCCAAAGCATCAATTGAATCCTCTTTAGGTTAGAAAACCAAGAAAGAGAGACTCACATGTGCCTACTATAATAAATATTGGCATCATGAAACCAAATGCACGAATAAGTAGATTGAATAACTAAAAAATATGATCGAGAAGCAAAAGATCAGTTTCGATGATTGAACAAATCAAAGGTCATTAGTAAAGGGGATTTCAAAGGTCAACTTGATTATAAACATGGAAAAAAAAGGAAAACACTTATTGCGGTTGCATCCTAACCTTCCACATGGGTTATTGATTTTGATGCTCTACACCACATGGCTTCATTTTAAGTTTGTTTCTCATCCTTGGATAATTATTCCATTCCTTCCATTTTTTGGGTAACAACACTTATGTAGAAGTTAGTGGAAGAGGGTTAGTTGAAGTGGATGATGGGACATTTCATGATGTTTTATGTGTTCCCTTATTATCAACCAATCTCCTATATTTTGATCAAATCACTCACACCAGTTTACGAAAGAGAGTTGATTTCACATTAGATGTGCATTAGACTCAATGGTTATTAGGGAAGATAATAATGACTCCATGATTGCATTTGAGGAAAGTAGATCACCAATCTAGGCTATACACTTTCTCACATTTTTCTCTTGATAAAGTCTCTACTGCATTTCTCACTTATACACATGGGGTGATTAAATTATGACACGATTGATTGGGCCATTTTAACTATCACTACATGGAGAAACTTAGTCACCATGAAATTTCTATAGAGTTTATATGTGTTCGTTTTTTGACACTATTTTCTAGGGTTATATTCTTGGTAAACATCTTGAATAGAAGTATGAAAAAGGAAAATCATGGAGAGATACAAAAATATTGGAGCTATTTCAGTGATATTGTTGATATATTTCCAACACTTTCATTCAATAGGAAAAAATACATGATTACCTTCATCGATAATTTTTCTAGGTATACATGGGTATACTTTCTTAAGTAGAAATATAAGATCTTTGATATTTTCTAGATTTCAAGACACTTGTGAAAAAATATTTAGGTAAAGCCATCAATATTTTATATTCTAATGATGGTGATGAGCATGTTGATAATCATTTAAAGAAATTATACACTTTAGATAGGATTGAACTACAACATATAGTTCCATATGGTCCTTTGCATAATGGCATTACAGATGAAAAGAATATGTCCTAGAAGGAAATGGCCAATTATGTGATAAATTCCAGTTATCTTACACCTCAATATTGGGTTGATACCATCAAATGTGATTTATATATCCAAAATAGGGTTCCTAAAAAAGGGATTCAATCCTTTTGAATAATGGAATGGCTGAAAACCCATATTTAAGAAATTTCAAGTGTTTGGTTCTCCTATTATATCTTGCATTCCTATGAAGAAATGTAAGGAAATGGAACCTCAAAGTTAACCTTACATGTTTGAGGGATATCCTGAGGGTGTTAAGGGATATAGGATAATCCATCCCACCACTCATTATTTATTCCTTGATAGAAGTATTTGCTTTGAAAAGGGTCCCACATACTCCACACTTGACACTTCTCCCTCTTCCTTAGATGTACCATGATTTGATGACAATTCGATATTTTAGATCCACCTAAGTAGCTTCATGATGATCATGATTCTTCTTCTATTTATTTTTATTAGGGTAGTAATGGGGAGTCACTTCCTCCTACTATGATAATATTTTTAGGGGATGAGGAATCTCCACTTCACTCTTCCACATCTAGTCCTCTTTGGGCTATTAAAACAATAAAAAGTTCTAGTAAGTGGGTTGGAGATCTATCGGACACTAGGAGAACACATTCACAATTTTAGAATTCCCCACATGTGCAACATTTGGTTAAGAATCACATAGAAAAGTGCAATGAATTACATTTTTAGAGAAACCCTTACATATAGGAAATGCATTTCCAATAAATAGGGATGTTTCTTAACCAACCTACTAACTACATGAGTTGTTAAAACGGCACCGTTACAAAAATATATTAATGTATCTATTTAATAACTCACTCATACATGGAACAATAACAATATTTTCCTAATATTCCCCATTATTGTGAACATGGTTGAAAAATATTCACACTCTCAACTATAGTATCCCCAATTATTGTGTCATGCCCATTCTCGTGGCTCATGATATTGATAGAAATGAAACACATATCCTTACATGGTTATAGAGAGGCTTACCAAAATCTAGACATGAACAAGACCCATCAAATATTCACCTCATTTAGTTTTCTATATTTCTAAGAACCTTTTTCAACATCCTTGATCTACATCACTAGTGGTTTTTATGCTCCCACCACATCATTACATCAGGTAAATATATAGGAAGGGATCATTAAAGAAAATATTTCACATTACATCACATAAAAACTAAATTTTCTCAATTTTATCCATAATTTTTGATAGTTTCCACTTGATCTTGAACAACATAGGAAGCTTCCACTTTGTCACTAGAAGTTTCCGTGACTTTACTTGAATTAGTGTATAACGAAAATGGAATATTGGTGTTATATTTATTCAACAATGAAAAATGTCTATTTTTATTATAAAAGAAGAACACTAGAATGAGGCACACTATACATAATTGAAAATTCGAACTCTTAAATTGTAATACACCATGATAGAAAACATACAAAACACCAAAAAATTGTTACCATAACCCGTGTGGCCCATCATTAGTGATTTAAAAGAGGATGTTGATTGTCCTCCAACATCTTATGTCTCCTACCTCCATTAAATAATGCTGATAGTGAAACTAGATTTTAATATGAAGCTCAACATGTTTTTACAAATGAATGTCAGGTTCTACCAAAAATGCGTTCGTAAGGATTTTTTTGTCTTAATACGACAAAAGTAAAAACTTATTACAATATTACTTTTTTAATAACAAGAAAACACTTGAATATTTATTGATAGGACAAAAAAGAAAATTATATTTTGATAATAGCTTCATAGAATTAAAGGACTAATGACATAAATAATATTTAAAAAATGAAAAATGAAAAATATTTTTTTATAATACTAATAAGACATTTTTACTCAAAAAATTTAATTTTAAAATCCTCACAACATAGACTTCACAAGGATGTTAATTTTGATGTTTACCATATATAGCTATACATTATCTATAGAATTCTTGACTAAACATAACAATTTAATAAATGATATGAAAACAACAAAACATAGAATAATTTCTTTTTTGAAAAAATCTAGCTCGGATGACAAACTTAAGATGATTTATGAATAAAAATATAACTCTAAGCTTTTGACCATAGAATAATTTTTACTATTTAACTAAAACACTCTAAAAAAATATTGCACCTACATAAAGACTCACTTAGATATTTATTTGATGAATTTGAGTTATTGGGGCTTTACTACTTGACTCCTTGGAGTATTGAATGGATTTAGAAAAGCATTTCTAGCTAGGGGAGAGGGGCGATAGGTGAACATGCTCCAATAGTTGACATGACTTTTCATCACACAATAACCAATAGTTGTTATAGTTCCACTTCATAGTTGTCATAGTACTATCTAGTGGTTATTTATTTTTGACATAATAATTATGTAGAGTATCCAATCACATCATGACATGTAAGACCTCTCACACATGTACACACATTAAAAATTGAATGTTTAATCATTATCACCCATGTTCAAGTATTGGTTTCACTTTCCACCATGGTTGTAGTGTGTAACTCAAATTTACTATTTTAAATAAATTTAAAATATGGATTTCCCTCTAATTAAAAATTCCAAAGAACAAATATAAGTTAAAGAAAATATGAAATACATATTGGTGAAAGAAACACAACCCCACATGATAAAAAAAATATTTTGTGGACCCCTTAACTCAGGGTGTACGACAACTAGCCCCTCTCCCTTACTTGCCCAATATAATTCATCCTAAAATAAACCCAACATTGACATATGAAAGAATATTGTACACATATCCACCTAAATTCTATATTTATCATATCCATAAAGCATGTGGTAGTTGAATATATCATATATGAAGAATAGTTTGAAATATTTGAATCAATTTGAAACTAATAAAAAAGAGGAATTCCCAATTTTACATTAGTAGAAACAATGAGGTTGATAAAAAAAAATTAAACCATGTGAAAAGAAAAAACTAACTGTTGTTATTTAGTAAATCCTATGTTGAGAGAAGAACTCGAGATCAATGAAAATAAGTCTGTAGAGAAATACAAATCACAACGCATTATGAGTTATAAGAAAGGGTTTGATTTTCTAAGTAGCCAGTTGCGAGAAGAAGAGATTGATTTAATTCATATCTAACAGAACATGGGGTGGAATAAAGTGGGAATGTGAAAAATTAAATAAAAATGCAAGCTTCAAATATCCAACACATGCGAGAATGCTACGCCTTTAATCCTATATCTTACATTGGAGGTGTATGACCAATTTGTGGCTATCATGACTTCTTATCATGGTATATCTCTTTCATATGTGTTATATTATCATTAGTGCGTCGGCCTTGGTGATGGTCACAACATAGGAATAGTGTATATAGAAGTTAGTAGGCAGTAGTTGATCAACATTGAGTACTTGATTTTTATTGTGTGGTTTAGATGTTTCTTCCTCGAAGTGGTGAGATATTATAATTTCACATTGTGATAATTTCTCCACAAGTGGATGTTATTTTGTTCTATTGTTGTTGATATTCATATGTATGTAAGTAATTTCATTACAAGTGATATCAAATCGATATCGGCCATAACTACATCAAAACTCTAATTGTGAAGATTATACTATATCTCCAAATTGGTAGTTACTTTTTCTCGCAATCATTGTTTTAGTGTTGCAAGATCAATCAAGTAATATCCTCCTTAAATTTCAATACTTTAAGACTTTTTTACAATTTTTTTATATTAAATTTAGGTTTTATCATTAATTTTCTTTATAGGCTGTAAATTGTTGAATTATTCCAAATTATTACATTTTTGGAAATCTTATCAAATACCTATTTGTCTATTATTTAAGAAATTTCATATTTAGCTGAATTATACTCAAATTCATAAACCCTAAAATTTGGATTTGATTCCTAAGGCCTTCCACAAAAGACAAAAATAAGTTTGTGAATGTGGGTAAAACCCCAGATAAGGAGGAGGTAGTAGTTGAGGATTGGGAGTCAGAAGGGGTAACTATGGTATCCTCAATACTAGGGCGTAAAAAAGTGGAACCTAGGGTAAGGAAAATTTATTATGATATGTGAAGCCTATAGTCTAAAATGGCCTAGAAAGAAGATGTGGAAAATATCAATCAACACTTGGATGAGATCATGTAAAAACTCAATGCAAATACAAAGGTTCATCATTAGCCTATAATCAACCAAGGTGGAAAAACTAGCCAAGGTGGATCTACTAGCCAAACCAATCCAAATCCAAATACTCTGTAAGCCTGGAACATGATGCCAAAAGTGGAAATGTGTAAGTTTTATGGAAAGGATCCACTCAATTGGATTAACCAAATGGAGAATTTATTTGATCTACATCAAATTCCATCTAGAAAAAGGTGACCATGGCATCCTTGTATCTCGATCTTGACTAGTTTGTTTATTATCGATGATTATGTTCTCAAAGGAAAAGAGTGGTCTCAATGTCACATGGACATTTTTTACTGAAGATATGTAGTTGAAATATAGTTCTAGTGTGTTAGAGAATTAATTTAACCAATTAGAAAAGTTAAGACAAATAGGATCAATAATGGATTACGCTCATCAATTCTGAAACCTATCCTTGTGGGTGAAAAATATTACTAAAGACAATGTAAATTACCCATTTCTTTGGGGTCTTAAGCAATACATTGAAAATGAGGTGTGAATGTTTAATCCTCATAAGGTTTCTTATTCAATTATCATGACACGTAGGGAATTGGAATTTTTTTCCCACCATGAGGTAGACATTCACTAATATTAGAGATCATAGCACCTCAATACCATAATTCCCTCGGCTAGTTAGATAGAAACCTTAATAAATTGAAGAAAAGAGTGAACAAGGGTTATGTTTTACTGTGATAAATATAGACCAAGACATAAATGTGCTGAAAATAATTTATTCTACATTGAGGGGCATAATGAAGATGGAGAGAAGGAATAAGATAAAGAGGTAGAATTCATGGTTGAGCCGGAGGAGGAGTTAGGATATCCTAGCCAATTATTTCATGTCATGAAATTTTAGGTATTGGCACTTCACAAACCCTAAAAGTGGTTGGATTCCTAAAAGGATACATGATAATAATGTTGATAGACTTAGGAAGTACTCACAACTTCATCAATCATAAGTTGGCGGTGCACTTGCACTGCTTTGTTTATCTAACTCCATAATTTAAAGTAATGGTCACTAATGGGGGTATTGGTAGTTGTTCGGGAAAATGGCATAACATTAAATTCACCATGGTAGATTAATTTCTAACTAGCCCTATATATACCATTTCCATATGAGGAGAAGACATTGTGTTTGGAGTTGATAGCTTACCACCTAGGGAACCATTGAGATGAAATTCCAAGAGTTGTTCATGCATTTTTAGTCGAAGGGTGGAATTTTGAACTAAAAGTATTAGGATAAAAGTCCCCACATTTGGTGAGATCTTACAAAATTAAAATATTTCTTAAAAAAGGTGTAAAGGGGTTCATGGCAAAAAGTTCTATTTTCATTAGGAGAACATCGGTAGTAATGCACACACAATTATACCATCAGATATGAAAGTAGTTATAGATGACCTCTAAAAAGAGACCATGATAATGCTATCTAGCTAGTACCAGGGAATCAAATGCTAAACATTAGACCTTCTAGGTAATCTTATTTGGAAAAGAGTGAGATTAAGAAGATAGTACAAGAGATTTTAGAAGTAAAATTTACCCGTCATAGTCGAGTGCTTCTTCTTCTCCCATAGTGATGATGTAGAAATATGATGACAATTGGCACATATGTCCTAATTATAGAGAACTCAATAAGTGCACAGAGTTAAAGATAAGTTTCCTATTCCTATCATTTATGATTTGTTATATGAGTTTCAAGGTGTTGTTTACTTTACAAAACATGATCTAAGTTCTAAATATCATCATATTAGAATCAAGGATGAGGATGTTCATAAAATAGCCTTCCAAAAACATGAAGGCCACTAATAATTACTGGAAATGCCTTTTAGAATCACAAATGCACCCTCTACATTTAAAATTTTGATGAATTCTATTATTGATACATTTTTGCATAATTTTGTTTTAGTGTTCTTTGATGATATACTAATCTACAATAAAACACAGGACAAACACTTGTATCATGTAAATAAGGAGTTTAAAACTCTTAAATAAGATCAAATTTATGCAAAACACTCTAATTATTCTTTTGGAGGCAACCAAGTTGAATATTTGGGACACATATTCTCTTATGAAGGTGTTACATGTATCCTAACAAGATAAAATCCATGATTAAATGGGACAGTTCCCAAAACCTTAAAATAATCTCGAAGGAGTTTTGGGAATTATTTGATATTATCATAAATTTGTAAGGAATTATGAAAACATAACATAACCACTCAAAAATTTAATAAAAATTTAATCTTTCAATTTAAATGAGGAAGCCACCATTTCATTCGAGAAGTTAAAGGAGGCCATGTGCACCACTCTAGTTCTAGCCACCCCATATTTTCCCAAAACATTCATTATTAAATGTGATGATTCAGGGTATGGTATAGGGGTAGTACTAATGAAAATGGTTCATCTCATTTCCTTTGAGAGAAACTTATTAAAAGCTAAGAATACATAAAAAAAAATTATGAGAAGGAAATTCCATCCATACTTCATGCGGTGAAACAACGAAGACAATATCTAATGGGTAAATATTTCAAAGTAAAAAAAGATCATAATAATTTGAAATTATTATTAGATACATGTTTATCATCTAAAGAACAACATAAATGGATCTCTAAAATATAAGGGCATGATTTTTAGATAATCTATAAGAAAGGGAAGGAGAAAATAGTCACCAATGCTCTATCTCAAAAGGATGAATTGGGTGTGGCATTGTTGTGTTCCATATCTATATTACGGGAATATTGGATATAAGAGGCAAGGTATGAATGGAAAAATGACCTAGATACACAAAATTCCATTCAAAATATCCAACATAATCCAAGCATGCCAGAAAAACTTATGTGCAAACGATATGATTTATGGTATAAATATAGATTATACGTATGTAAGAACTTAACTCTCTAAAAAGAGGGTCCTATCCGAGATCAATGTGTCACTAGTAAGGGAAATTTTGGTTTCTTTAAGACTTTTCATTGAATCAAGTGAGATTTATACTAGGAAAGGCTAAAGGGGATGTCCAAAATTATATGGAAAAATATATGGTCAACAAAATAAAGGAAAGAAAATTAAGTCCTGGTATTTTATAACCTATATCTATTGTTAGACATAGGTGGGAAGAGGTTTATATGGAATTCATCAGATGATTGCCTAAATCATAAGGAAAAAATTAATCATCATTGTGGTGGATAGACCACCAAATATGCCCATTTTTTGCCTTATCAATCCCATTTGTTGCAAGTACAGTGCAACAACCTTCATGGATATAGTACACAAGCTATATGGGACACCAAATATTATAGTAAGTGATCAAGACCCTATATTTACTAGTAATTTTAGGAATGATTTATTCTAATGTTTGGGCACTCAAATAGCTCAAATTTCTTCTTATCATCCAAAATTTGATGGGAAAACCGAGGTGGTAAACAAGTGGTTGAAGGGATATCTTCGTTGTTTTACCTTAGATAACCAAGTAAGATGGGTCTAATTATTACCACTTTCCAAATGGTGGTATATCACTTCCCTTCATACTTCATCTAAAATATGTCCTTTTTGAATTATATTGGTACCATCCACCATCCATCACCTCATATTTGAGAGTCCAACCAATGGTTTGACAAGTTGAAGAGCAAATTCAACACCAACAAGAGGTACTTTCTAGTCTTAGGAGAACTTGGATGTGGCACAAATTTACATGAAGCCTCATGTAAGTCAAGATTTAACATTGTAGGGAAAGACATTTTGAAGTTATTTATTATATATTTTTTCATTTATAACCATATACGAAAATTTCTTTGAAAAAACAAAAGAAGGATATGAATATTTCACCTAAGTATTATCGCCCTTATGAAGTGATCCAAAAGATTGGTAATGTATCATACAAACTGGAACTCGATCTACCCATTAGAATACACCAAATCTTCCATGTTTCTTTTCTAAAGAAGGTAATTGGACATAAGGTATCAACCCAAATATTGTTACCTAAAATTGATTAGGAGGTAAGAATCATATTTGAACCAAAATGCAGCCTTCAGACACACATTAAACAATTGAGGACAAGGGTCATCATTGAGTATTTAATAGAGTGGAAGAAGATAGATAATGAAGATGCAACCTTGAAGGATGTAATATTCCTGTAGTAACATCCATAGATTCTAATAATTGGGGACAATGATGGTTCCAATGAGAGGGGTATGTTATGCCCTTAATCTTATATCTTACATTAGAGGTTGATGTCCAACTTTTGGCTATTATAACTTCTTAAATCATGATGTATGGTTTGCATATGTGTTATATTATCATTAGTGGGTTGGCCTTGGTGATGACCATAACATAGGAATAATATATATAGAAGTTATTATGTAGTAGTTAATCATCATTGAGAACTTGAGTTTTATTTTGTGGTTTGGAGGTTTCTTGATCGAAGTGGATAAGCTATTATACTTGCATATTGTCATCATTCATATACAAGTGGATGTTCTTTGTGTTGTATTACTGTTGATATTCATATCTATCTATGTATTTTCATTACAAAGAATTACAGGAATTTTGGGAAAGAATAATGATATCATGGAAGATACTAGGTGTAAGTCAACATAATTTCATTATATAATACTTGAATGATATAACTTCCCACCACTAGATTAACATACACATTCCAGTTACCTCTTATTGTAGGTAGGGTGCATTAAGAAGAATTCATAGGAAGATATGGTATCTTCATTAACATGCGACATGGAGATGCATGATTTAATGTAAATGGAATTAAATATTAATGTCAATGTAGATACTGTAATAAATTATAGAATACAATGATGGACAAGCAAAAAACATGTAAAATTATGAAACCCTAAGCAATAGATGAGAGAGGGAAGAATCAATGTATTTACGAGTGATCTAGAAGTGATATGGGCAGGTGAATACCGAAACAAATTGAGAAGAGGGTCGTCGATGCTCATTGTAGGTATTAAAACTCGGGAATGTGCGGGATAGGAATTCCCATGGGAGGACAAGAGTTCATAAACACTAGCATCCATTACGGGTGCTAGTTTGTATGTAAATAGTCGAGGATCTAATCCCTTCTAGGTAGGATGAGATTATTGTTAATCTATGTTTTTTCGCTCGGTATTTTATCCTAAATCACCAAATGTACCTGTAACTTAATTTTTTTTATCTACCTACACATTTTTTTTATCGTTAAACACTTTTGCCCGGAGCTATGCCTTTGGAGGGTTGGTGGGGCCCCACCCTACAACAATGTCCTCGAGATAGCATATTACAATTAAGAACAACAAAAACCACCGCATGACCCACCGAGCTGCATGGAAGATGCAATTTTTCAGCCACTGCCTTTTTTAGAGCCACCATCTGCCGCAAATGCCAACGATGTAATTTCTGCCACCGTCGAGAACCACCAACCGAAGCCATGAGCCACAACCATCGGTGATGCAACACCTGCCACCACCAAACCACCGCAGCCTACGGGTTATGTAACATCGCCACCATTGATAAACCACCCGAAGGGATCATGCCAAAGAAGATTTAAACACAGGTGGATCCGAACAAAACCGTCTAACTTAACTGATCCACCCAAACCCCATTGGCATCTACCTACACATGTTACTAAACCACATTAAATCTAATTAAAAAATAAACATAATGTGGAGTCAGATTGACATCGGTGTTCACTTGAAGAGTAAACTTAATATTGATCTTTTGTAGTATATTTTAGAATCCATGTAGTTATGTGTGAATGTGTGTGTAATGATGCCCTATAATTCCATTTTACAAGTTGCACGGTGATAACAGGCTAGGACTAGAATGTAGAAAATGTATAGAATATGTGGGATGGAATAGAATAAACTTCCCCTCCTATGTTGTGTATACATAAGTGATGCAACCCTTATTTGTTGAATGAATGTGCTAGATGAATGCTTTGCAATTATCTTTGTGCCTTTAGATGCAATCTTAGGTGGTAGTAGATAATGCAAGTTCTTGGCCTTGATAACTATAACTATATATGTACACACACACACACAAAGAGAGAGAGAGAGAGAGAGAGAGAGAGAGAGAGAGAGAGAGAGAGAGAGAGAGAGAGAGAGAGAGAGAGAGAGAGAGAGAGAGAGAGAGAGAGAGAGAGAGAGAGAGAGAGAGAGAGAGAGAGAGAGAGAGAGAGAGAGAGAGAGAGAGAGAGAGAGAGAGAGAGAGAGAGAGAGAGAGAGAGAGAGAGAGAGAGAGAGAGAGAGAGAGAGAGAGAGAGAGAGAGAGAGAGAGAGAGAGAGAGAGAGAGAGAGAGAGAGAGAGAGAGAGAGATGATTCCATTTTTGAATTTCGTAATTGAAAATTGGAAGGATGACCCATAAGCGAAAAATATGAACAAAGATACAAAAAGAGTGAGAAAAGCTAAGAGAGGATCAAGAGCACCCGGGGGAGACAAGAGTGCTTGGGTGCTTTTGTCTTAAATGGGAATGAGTGTTTGAGGCCATAAAATATAAATAAGTCAAATACCAACTGGTTTGTAGGGTGTTTAAGGTCAATAAAAGTATAAGGGACAAATAAAAAGACCAAAAAGATGTTGTTAATTACTAGTTTTCTATCTTAACAATCATGTATATATCAGCATGCTCTAGGACCTAGAAATATACACAAGTGCATATGTTTTGTGTCTACATTTTACCCCCACTTTATGTTGTTGATTGAATACTCGATAACATAAATTAGTTAGAAGATGTGTACCTTGTAATCTTGTAGAGAGTGTGGCAAGTAGCATCTTTGAATGGGCAAGTGAAGTGTGAAGTGATAGTGATGAAAAGCATGGAGACTAGGAAGGGAAGTGGACTTTGAGGGTGAAGTGTATGATTGGCTTGTGCTTATTTTTGAGCTTGTGCTTGCCAATGTGAGCTCCTTCTTGTTGTGTATGAGGAAAAAACTACAAAATAAGAGTGAAAAATTAGTCAAAGTTATATATATATATAGTAATTTATGTACAAGTAAGAAAAGAGTGTAAAAGTGTGTAAAAGGAAAGTGTGTACTTGATATGTAAGAGATTATGAGATAGAAAAGTGTCATGTTTTCTTGGAGTTGCTGATTTCAAATGCCGATGGTGAGGATTTTGGGTTATCTCACACCAAGAGTGATTTATTTTGGGTGATATCACACGAGTACAAGTTTTTGGGTGATATCATGCCAGAGAGAAGAGTTTTGGAGAGATAGGTATATATTTTATCTCATTCTATGACTCTTCTGAATAAGCATGACTATAGATGGCACTTCTCGATTTGTTCCTATTTGTTCTAATTTTTCCAATTGTAACTTAAATTTACAGTAGAATACATTCTATTCCTAGAGGAAAATTCCTACTATTGGAGAGCTGATTTTAAGACAGTTGTAAATTGTGTTGTCTTGAGAAATTGAATATTTTCCACCCGAGAGAAAATTAGCGCCCTCGGGAGACACAAGTGCCCAACACTATTGTCCATGTTTGGGTGCTCTTTGTGTGCTCTATATTTTGGGCCCAAGTATGATTCTAAGACAACATGTAGCTGTGTTATTGTGCTAATTCTATATTTTATTGTGTTATTCTGAAGCTCTAAGATGCTTATAGGGGTGATTTATTCGGACAACTGATTTCCCCCTTGTTTGGGGTATATTTGACAACTGTAGGAGGATGCGTCCCAAACAATAGGACCTGATACTAATATGCATATATAAATTGGATACCTATAGGGGATGTGCATAGTAGAAATAAGGAGCATGCAAAAATATGGGCTAGTAAATAAGGGTTAGTTGTACAATAACTAGCATGCAATAGAAGACAATATAATAATAAATTAGTAAGACAAGATGGACCACGAAAATAGGGTTTCATACATGGGACATCTCTCATAATTTCACAAGACAATCAAGGACAAATCGGGAAAAAGCATAAAATATTCACACAAGACATTGGGCATATCTCAAAAATAATAACAAGCAATAGAACACAAGAAGTGAAAGATAACCATGGTTTGATTAATCCTGCAAGAATAATTCTACACATGAAGCACCCGTTAACATTTTATAAAGATAAATCATTTGTCAAAGTGTGGATGGATCAATGAAGACTAAAGTATCTATAATGAGAAGTATTAAATAATGTGACAATAAAACCTGTGATGTATAAGTATGAGAGTAACAAAGGTAGATGTCACTAGGAACCTCAGTGGGACTGGTAAAGAGATGTGTTGGGCATCATGAATCAATTATGAATATGTAATAGGTCCTACATTCACCTAAAGATACCAAGTGAATGCGCATATGTATATAGAAATAGATTATGACTTACTAAGAATCCGGCTAGTCTAGTAAGAAAAAAGTACAACATGAAAGTAAAATAAGATGACATGAGTAAATACAACAAGATATGTAAATTATATGTGAGTGTGAGATGTGAGATGTGAGATGTGAAGATGATAGAAGTAGCATTTCCCCCTAGCATATTTGTATGAGATGAGGTTCATTTATGAATGCTCCCTCAACAGTCAAGAATGAACCATATAATAATAGTGTGTCATCCGAAAATGAATGTGTTGCGTGAGAGTAGATGTTATAAAATATGTATCGTGAAAAACATATTGTGAATTATGTATGATGTGAGATTTATTTTAGAATTAGGCTCTCAATAGTTGAGTATGAACCGGGAACTAGAGTGCATCATCGGGTAATGAAGGTAAAATGTGCATACTAAAGAGGTAAGAGTGCTTAGGAATACTTAACATGAATCACGAAGCATGAAGTATAGTAGTGAACACTAGAGACAACTTATATTGATAGAAGGGAGGGGAGAAAGTGCAATACCCCCATGTGTGTGTATGATGGAGATCTATGTGATGAAGTGAGAGAAACCATTCCATTGTGGGAAAGTGTGAGATGTGTCATGATAATAAATAAATTCATGAAAATGGTAGGTATAAGTAAGAGTAGAACTAGGGTTGAATTTTTGGTTGATTGAAGGAAGCTTAAAGAGATTATATATCACAAAGGGAATTGGTTGTTATTTCTTTGTTGGTGGTTTATTAATGGGAATCGGTAACCTGTAGAGGGCACGATAGGAGGAGGTGATGGGGCACAATTTTTTTAAGGTGGTTTCTTAATTGTAATTGATAATGCTATAGAGGAATTGATAGTAGGAGGTAATGGGGCATTGCTTTTTCAAGGTGGTATGACATTGTGTTGGATAGGAGGATCTTGACTTACCGAAGAAGGAACATTAGTAATTAAGGAATGATGCTCATTAGATATAAAAGGATCAAATTTGGGAGCCTAGTGGGATTTAACATTTAGAGATGAGAATGTAGTAGAATGTTGTGTCGTAAATGAAATAAAACCACGATACTCAAGGTGACAATTTATTTGTTTTAAAGTGTAGAAATCATTGTTGTGATGTCTATTAATTCAGTGATGATTTAAAAATGGGTGTCCTATTTACTTTGTAAGACAATAAGGAGGGTATCAATGAGTATATGGAAAAGTGATCAATTGGTGATTGAGGATCTTAGGAAGAATATCCTGTTGCTTAACATTTATATCAAACTTGATACGTGGTGGTGGCGATAAGACTTAGGGTTCACTTATATAAACACATGTAGTAGACATGGGATTAGAATGAGGTGTAGAAGATGAACTAGCATGAGCATGAGAAGCATCCTTAAAATGTCGAATTTTAGATTTGAGGGATGTAATCATGGTTTCCATATCTTGAAATTTATCTTGAAAAACATGGTGTTAAGCTTGAATTGATTCTAAGATGAGATTATTGATTGTGGTATTAGGGTGATAGGGGCATCGGATAGACAATTGAAAATGGAACTTACTTGTCTAGGTGACGTATGGCGAGGAGATACATAATTTCTAGGGACTTTTGGAGAAAATATTTGTAAGGTGGGCGTATTTGAATGAATTGATACAATTATACTTGAGGATCCATGAATGAAGATCCAATAAAATATCTAAAATAAGGATCTAAGTGTTTGATTACGAGTGGGGTTCACCAAATGATTTAATATAAATTGAATTAAATCTTAATTTCAGAGTAACTACTGTAATAAATGATATACAAATGATAGAATGTAGTGATGGACAAGAAAAAAGCATTAAATAATATGAAACCCTAGATAAGATATGAGAGAGGGAAGAATTACTTGATTTCTAAGTGATGCTGGGAAAGTGAATAGCCAAAACAGATTGAGAAGAGTGTCTTCAATACCTTTTGTATTTCTGAACCTTAATAATGTTTAGTACGGGAGTGTTCACAAGAGGACGGGGAGTTCTAGGGTCTTAGCATCTATTTTATGCGCTAGTAGTTGTGTAAATAATCGGATCTCGATCCCTTCTATGTAGGAGAAGCTTCACTCTTACATCGGGTTACTCTGGATTTGATCCTGTATCTCTTAATGTACTTGTAACTTGAAAAACAATTGTATACCTACACATGTCCACAAACCACATCAAATCATATAAAAGATGTAGAATGTGGAGTCGAAATGACCCTGATTCACTTGAAAAGTGAACTTAGTCTTGAGCATTGCACTACATTTCAAACTCCATATAGTTCTATGTGAATGTGTGTGTAATGATTCCATGGGATGTCCTTGTGTAAGTTACACAGTGATAACAGGCTAGATCTAGAATGTAGAAAATGTATAGAATGTGTGGGATGGAATATACTAGACTTCCCCTCTTATGTTGTGTATGCGAAGTGATGTAACCCTTTTCCATTGAATAAATGTGCTAGATGGATGCTTTGTAATGTTATTTGTGCCTTTGGATGCAAGCTTAGGTGATAGTAGATGATGCAAATTTTTGGCCCCTTATTTGAGAGCTATAACTATATATCGTGTGTGTGTGTGTGTGTAGTTATATATATATATATATATATATATATATGTATGTATGTATGTATGTATATATATATATATGTATATATATATATATATGTATATAGTTATATATGTATATAGTTATATATATATATATACATACATATATATATATATACATACATACATACATACATACATACATATATATATATATATATATATATATATATATATATATATATATATATATATATATATATATATATGTATATAGTTATATATATGTATATATATATACATACATATATATATACATATATATACATATATATACATATATATACATATATATACATATATATATATATATATATACATATATACATATATACATATATATATATATACATATACATATATATATACATATACATATATACATATATATATATATACATATATACATATATACATATATATATATATATATATACATATACATATATATATATACATATATATATATATATATATATATATATATATATATATATACATATATATATATATATACATATACATATATATATATACATATATATATATATATATACATATATATATATATATATATATATATATATATATATACATATATATATATATATATATATATATATATATACATATATATATATATATATATATATATATATATATATATATATGATTTCTTTGTTTGAATTTCGTAATCGACAATTGGAAGGCCAACCCATAAGTGAAAAATATTCCCAAACGATAAAAGAGACTCGAAAGAGTAAGAAAATGTGATAGAGGGTAAGGAATTCCCGGGAGGTACAGGAGAGGTTGGGTGCTTTGTCTTAAATGGGTGCTTTTGTCTTAAATGGGAACTTCTGTCCAAGGTCATAAAAGATAAAGAATTCAAATACCGACTGGGTTATAGGGTGTGCAAGCTCAATAAAAGTATAAGAGATAAAGAAAAATACCAAAAATACATTGTGTATTAGTAGTTTTCTTGCTTGGGAATCATGTATATATCAACATGCTCTAGGACCTATAAATGTACCCAAATTCATAGATTTTTGTCTATAATGAGTATCAATGAAAAAATGGAACCCTAGGTCAACTAGGGTTTGAATAAAGGTAGAATATATAATCACCTATCAAAAGCATTAAAAATTTACACCTAATTAATCTATATCATTACGAAAATGCACAAAAATAAGAATGGAGTAAGGGTTTATAATAGGTAGATTATTCTAATCTAATTAACCTCTAACACCAATTATAAATAATTAAAATAATGCATTCAAATGTGAAATGGTTGATATATGATAAGAAATTTCTTAAATACACAAGAATATATATAAACTTAGTTTTTAATTGATATATATATGTACGATTTTAATGTGAAAGATAGTGAAACAATAGGATCTAAAACTTTAAATTATACACTATAAGTTCATGAATTGGAGATTCAGTAGGTATAAGACCATACAATTTTTTAATGATCGAGGACAGAAATGTATTGTCCTAACCTACGGATGTAAGGTTTCATACCCTTTTATTGTTTGTACCTTCAACTTGTTGTTTACATCGCTTATTTCGAGATGATGTTCATTTTATTTCTCTCTTACTCACACAACTTCAAAATGACATGTAATAACCTATAACAAATTAGAAATCTTATTAACTTATAAAACCCTTCATCGTAACATTAGAAAACCGTATAGATAACCAATTTACTACTACATGGTAATTTTTATGAATATTATAAATGGGAATTATATAGTAATAAATTTGGATCAGTTTCTGAGATGAATAACGTACAATATTAAACACGGAATAATAATATTCATTCAATTCATTCGGATACATACATACTGAACAATCTGCCAATATATAGGGAGATAGTTTCCTATTAAGTAGGAAACAACTCAACCACAAATATCTCCTATTTAGTTGTAATTGTTACTCACGTAACAATACACAACTCAAATCATATGAGTTGTTAAAACAACTCCAACCAACATATTATTGTTAATATAACAATAATATAATTACTAACATTTGTATTTAATGAATACATATTAATGTAAACATTAATAATTAATTTCCTAACATTCCCCCCCTTAATGTTTACATGGTACAACATATCTCGTTCACTGATTGTAGCCTGCCACCTCTGTGTGCTCATGATCAACTCCGCAAATGTGCAGCATTGGGCTTGCACAAAACTCGAACATGTGCCAACGCACATTTCTTCCACTGATGGTTTTCTCCGGCTTCTACCAACAACCTTACCAATTGGTTTTGCAGGTGTACCAATAACCTTTCACACTTGGTTTTGCAGGATTACCAAAAACCTTACACAATTGGTTTTTACAGGTTTACCAAAAACCTTACATCATGATTGCTACAATACTTTTGATCAATATTATACAATGTCACTACAAAAGGGAATCATGTAGGAAATATTGCTTCCAAAATGAACAATAAAACATAATGGAAATGGAACAATGAGACCATGTTCCCCCCCTCATTGTGAACATTTCACTTATTCAATCCAAAACAGAACTCGAAATCATCGCACACAACAAACTGCAATTCAGAAATGAAAGAAAACTCACACACACACTGTCACCACAACTTCACGTGGCCCCGTCGTTGGTGGTGATGATGAGAGGTCATTGAATGACCTCCATCCTCCTGTGCCTCCGTCCTCCAGTAAGATGTTGCTAACTCAGCAAGATGTGAACATGAAGTGCATTTGTTTCCACATTGATCTTATTCTTTTCTTCCCTCCCGTAATGTGAAACACTTTATTTTTTTCGGACGTCGGGTAACACCGAAAATGCGTCCGTGAGGAATTTTTTTTTTTTTTTTTTATGATTTTTACAATTAGACGACTCTAACTCTTGATAACAACTAAAAAATCCTAAAATCACCTATATGACATTGAAGGACAATAACACTAAATTGACACAATGACTCAAAATTTATAATGACCTCTTCACCTTCCAAAATACGACTCTTGAATTTGACTTTTGACAATACAAAATGAATTTGACGATATACAATCGACATACAATGACAAATTTTGAAAAAGACCCGTTATTTTGACACAAACACTACAAATTTGAATTGACGATACAAAATCCAATTGAAGATTGGATTTTTACGACTCAAATTTTAGACCAATTAAATACTAGAAAGTATTTTTGACTCCAACTTTAAAAGGATGACATAAACAATATAAAAATAATGGATAACACACTACGGTTATATAAAGGAGACGGAATGTCCCAAAAAAAAAAAACACAAATACCTTCTAAGTTATGATAGTCAGCATTCAGACTTATGTCTCTATCCGTTAATAGCTCTATATACGCGAACGTGTACAGTTTGGATGCGAACATATGGTAAGTGCATACATGCATTTAAACATGCCTCCAATCTAGCTGCTCCTTCCAACGCCTTCTAATTGCCTCGAAGAGGTGTAGAAGATAATCTCAAATTTAATGCTTTCCAACTTCTGACACAACAAATAGTTACGCATAGATCAGGACGTCTTCACTATGTCCAACTGAACATAAATTTGATCCCACGTGGCTGTTGGAGGCCGTAATTTTTGATAAAACCTTCTCTTTTTAAAAAATGCGCTCCCTTCTGATTGAAAACGCTTTCTATAGAAACGATGAGATCTGCAACAATTTTTAGAAGACACGGTCATTGGCAGATCTAAAATGGCGATGACGAGTGGACCAAGAAATGTCACAGGAATCGAGATCGATGCAGATCAGAGGATAAATATTCACTCTCAAAAGTAGATCCGACAATGGAAATAAGAATCACAAGCTGTGTGCCGGATCAGGGAATTCTTCACAAATCAAGCGAATACCCCAAAATTTGAGTTATACCAGTCAAACGTTGATGCGGGTCTATAAGGCTTGAATGCATCCATCTACAGGGTTGATAATTTTGAATAACCATTGAGCAATGAGACACCTTTCACACGTTCCAATACAGAAATACAAGTGAATGTAAATCAAAGTAACGGATCTACTTGATCCAACAATTAAACGCTCTTCAAATCTGATCATGTACACCTGTATAACAGAACTCTAAAGGCACCATAGGTGAATATGAAGATGAAGAGAAGATTGACGAATTTTTGTATACTTCCAGAATCCATAGTTTC
This sequence comes from Taxus wallichiana var. yunnanensis, assembly GCA_018340775.1. NCBI lineage: Eukaryota > Viridiplantae > Streptophyta > Pinopsida > Cupressales > Taxaceae > Taxus > Taxus wallichiana. Next base: position 533,234,704 of record CM031236.1, read on the forward strand.
CTTAAACATCCATAATATTTCCCTGCTCTGATACCAAATAATAAATTTGGATCAGTTTTACAGATGAATAACGTACAATATTAAACACGGAATAATAATATTCATTCAATTCATTCCGGATACATACATACTGAACAAGCTGCCAATATATAGGGAGATAGTTTCCTATTAAGTAGGAAACAACTCAACCACAAATATCTCCTATTTAGTTGTGATTGTTACTCACGTAACAATACACAACTCAAATCATATGAGTTGTTAAAACAACTCCAACCAACATATTATTGTTAATATAACAATAATATAATTACTAACATTTGTATTTAATGAATACATATTAATGTAAACATTAATACTTAATTTCCTAACATATAGCTTATAAAGGATGTAACAAATTTGTTAGTGGGTTTCTGAGAAGACATTTTCTAGGCCATTTCCTTCTTTTGCAAATGCGGTTTCTAAAAATGGCGGTGAGCACATAAAGTGACAACCTTTTAAACCTACTTCCTCGCCTCCTATCCTCAAGTTTTATGATACTCTAATTCAAAGAGTTTGTGATCTAGAAAAATACTACTTCAAACATGGTCTCATTTGTCATTTCCAAAACTTTTGGCCTAGTCTTACCTAGCTAAATGGTTGGATTACAGAGCATTAGGGTCTTAAAATAAAGGGTACAACTGATATTTTCCTTGTTCTAGAGCCTATTTTATTTTTTTGTTTGAATTTAGTGAAGATCATAATATTATTCACAAACTTTTTTTGGGTTTGGGGGATCATGGTCTCATGACCAAACCATGGTTCCCTTGGTTTGACCCATCAAAAGACTCCTTCGAAACCCTTCCTATCTATTTCCATCTTCTTGGTCTCTCATTGTAGCTCTAGAAATATTTGTCTTAAAGAAATTGGGAACACTTTGGGTACTTTTGTTGAAATAGATGATGGTACTACAAAATTGTTTCACACTACTTATGATATAATCCTAGTGGACCTAGATATCTATCTGAATCTACCATATAGGATTAATCTTCAAATTGGTGATAGATTATGTAATCAACACTCGGATTATCAGGTATTTGATTTCTAATGTGATCCTTATTTTCCTACTGGTCACTTGATGAAGGATTATGAATGCCTAAAACGTAAAAGTAGGGACGTCTGGTGGAAGGATTCCCTTCCCTCCATTTTCACTATTAATTCCTTTCTTGAAAGTGGTGAAGACTCCACTTCAGAAAAGTGTCCTTTTAAGGTGGTTACTACCCCCGTGATCAAGAAGATGTCTTCTCGGGATGCCCTTCTTTATCATCATTCCTTTCATTTCTCAGTACCCTCTTGATATGGTGAAGGAGAGGTTAGAACATTCTTCCTCCGCTAAGCTCTTATATAGGCCCATTAATTCCATTGAGGTTATTCTTCATGGTGGGTTGATTTACTTGACGATTCTAATAGAGAGGAGTGGAAAAATGTATAAGATAAGAAAATTTCTTCCTCAAAGTTAAAAAAAACATCTAAAGTGACCCTTAGATCTCATACCATGGGTTGACAACCTTTCTTTGGCTCTCATTCTACTAGTCGGTTATTCCTCTACTACATATTTGTTTTGTCGGACAAAAGTGTGTTTCTTATTATTGTTGTACTCTTTTGGATAGTGTGATTCTTCTTTTATCTTTTGTTCTAATCATTATATCTGAGTGTTGACCCATTCTTGTTGTTCCCAAGTAGGATCCCAATAAAAAAACCTTTTACCATTAATAAAAAAATATCCATATTTATTTTCCATTTGACTTTGATAGTCCTTTAATAAAATTCAATGAAAATATGTGTGTGGTTAATAATGGTTTACCCATGGAAGTCAAACCCCGAGTTGTTGAGATAATCCAAGTGTTATACTACATGCCCATATTGTGGGATCAATCCTCATGTAGGTTTTATAGTTTATTTTGTAATCAGATAGATAACCAGGTCCCTAAGGGCACCCTTATGTCTCTTGACACCAAGATGGCTAACTAAATCGTAAAATATACCCATAATTGTAGTAGTGAAATGTGGCATGACTTAGCCACGTGAAAAAATATTTTTTGATTTAAAACCTTGTGTAATAATTGTAGTGATTTTTATCTTTTGAACACATGGATCTATGGAATTTACATGGTTATAAATTATGAAGCTAGACTCTTTGACCTAGTTCGGTGCTTTCAAATTTTAGTAGGGACTTCCTAGATGATGTGCAATTGATTTGATTATATTTATAAACCCTTTGAGTGAATTTAGAATGATGTTTGTAATATGATATTGTAAGAATTTCAGGTGAATTATATAGTGATAATGACTTTCTTATATAGCCTTCTATAGGTAAAATATTCTAATAAGTCTCACTCTAGGAAGATAAAATGACCCAAAGAACGAAATTGAAATAAGAATCAATGATTGTGAAGGGATAGGACAATATAGATCCACTAAAAATAAAACCTACATCCTAACCATTACGTATGTTTTTATACAAAAGAGAAATACCAAAACCTAAAGTTTTGTCATGAATATCATATTTTTTCTACTACTTCAATTAAAAATAATCTCAAAACTGATGATAGAGGAGAGTGTAATGATAAGGAAGTTTTAGAAGAGTTAGAGAGATGAGGATATTGGATTCCAAATGTGAAAATTTATCATAGGAAGGGAACATGGTAAAAATCGACTCAAACAAGGACAAGTAACCAGATTTTATGTCTACAACTATGTAATCTAGAAGGGTATAACTCATGGAAAATATACACCACATTTTCAAGAGAGACTAATTTTAATCTTAATATTATTATTAAACATGTGATGATATTAATTATTATGGACCTTATAGGTTAAATAATCTTAAATTATATGTTTTTATTTTGAGGAAATTAGATTACACATAATAACTAAGCACAAGAGTTGTTTTTGGATATTATCATATATCTATGTAATGGAATCATTGATTTTTATATAATATAATTACATGCTTTTGGAAAAATATAATGAAATAAAATATCATGTGATTAAGATAAACCTAAGTGCCAATTCTAAAGTAAATTCCTTAAATCAATGTTTAAAAAAGGTAACATTGTTTAGAATGCAAATTTGAAAGGAATTTTGCAATAAAAACATAGTGGAACTAGAATTGTTACGAAACCTTAGGGAGGAAAATTATATTTTATAAATAAACATAGAACATATCAATATCTCCCCAAAGGGATTTTGGATGTCTCTCTTCCCTCTAATAAGAGACTACATGTTTTGGTATTGAGTGCGGTTGGAGAATACATGTTTTGAAATTGAGTGTAGCTAGAGAAAGTCGGTTTTCAAGTTGTCCCATTTAAGTTTCAGATTTCAATTTTCTCTTAAATTCCTTATTGAAGTGTACTTATCTAAAGTTTTCTCTTCCAAAAAGGTATCCTTTATTTTTGTAATTTTGGGCTGTTAATTTGGAACCTTCATATATATAAGAAAATAAGATAAATGCTTTTAAATAAGGTAAATAGGATTTGGTTTTGAAGGGACCAAAAAAATTTGTACAAGAAATGAAGCCGAGGCCATAGGAGAGATAAAAATAAACAAGAATGATTTTGAAGGGATCATGAACCTTTAATAACCAAAAGATAGGCATCAAGGCATAAAAAGGTACAAAATGAATCTTGGTCATAGACAAAAAAAAATCCCCCTGAATACACCAACCTAACACCTAGGCTAGGAAAGAACGAAAAAAACTAAGAGCATTTAGAGAAATAAGTCAAACAGACTTGATTTGTCCTCAAGGAGCACCCTAAATTTCTAATGAAAAACCTAAACATAGGTGAGGAAAGGATTACCAAAGAGGCACTTGTCCATGGGATCTTAAGTTCATCTTAAGAGGAGCGATGGGGTTCTTTCCTTTCTTTTTATGTTCACAAATATCCAACCCTCACTCTTATTAGGATTAGTATTTTCATTTGAATGGATTGGGATCAAGACCTCTAACATCTCATTTTTCCAAACATTTGAGTCCTTCTTCAAGATTCATTTTTTAGAGGATGTTCTCGAAGGCAACGTCTTATCCATAAAAGGATGAGAAGAAATCAATCCATCACTCTCCACATTCCCAACTAGAATCCGAGTCTCACATTCTTCAGTTTCTAAATCCTCCGAGCAATAATCAGAATCATTTTCCAAAACCAACATATTAGGCTGACCATCCTTCCACCCAGAAAATTTCCCACTCCCCTTGTGTTTTAAACTCTTATAGTTTGAAGCTAAGTGACTTACGCCAAATCATTTCCTACATCTGAAGGGTATCCCTTCATAGTCCAAAGGTTGGGACAATATCTGATCCAACACCCTAATTGTAGTGTCCACTTTTCTTGACACCTTTTGTTATTGATTTTGATAATGTCGACTAAACTTATGGATATTATTGTAGCTTTTGATTTAGCATGATGTTAGATGTTAAGGATACTAGACTATTGATTTCTATTCATATATGATGCATGTGGATTATGATTTCATATAAGAAATGAAGCATGTTGATTTCTATTTGTGTGGATTTCTTATATGAATAGAAAATCCATGCTTCATTTCTATTTGATACTAAAGCTGTTGATTTCTATTAATATATGATGCGTGTGGATTATGTGTTGTAAGTTGAGTGCTTGTGATCTTGAGTATTGTACACTCTACCCTTCATGAAAATTTTGATTTGGCCTTAAGGGCCAATTTTGGAAGCTTGTGGGACAAGTCAAACTTGTCCCACACCTCTTAAATTTCCATACAAACCCTACCTATGGGCTGGGGGGTCAAAAATAGGCCCCATTATGTGTTTTGGGAAGATAAAAGGTAAAATTTTATTGCAATTTCTTTCATTTAATTAAGTTTTTCCTTAGGGGGTGTGGGTTTGGATTGTGTGTGTAAGTAAATTTTCATTCCTCTCACCCACCAATTTATGGTGCATTGGGGTTGAGCTTTGAATTGTTATGTGGAGTTGACGATGAGTGATGTGGCATCCTACATGGAGCCACCTCACCCTCCTCTCTCCATTTTCTATTTATTCAAGTTATTTTGCTTGTTTGGGGGTTACTTCATTTCTTTGTGCTCTTGCATTTTTGGAGTTAGAGGATTTTGGAGTGCTTGTGGATTTGTTGAAGCTTTTGGTGATTGTTTGGGCTTGAAGAAGCTTTGTGTGGGACTCTTGGATCATGTTCTTCAACATAAAGGTAGGAGCTATAGTCTTGTAAAATATTTTCCTTTTATATTGTGTATATGTGCATGTTTTTGAGTGTTTTGGTATGATTGTTGGGTGCTTGGGTAGATTGCTTAAGTGTGGTGTAGGAGGGAATATGGGGATATTACATGTGGGGAGGCATAGGAGTTCATTTCATGTTTTGGAGGGAGTTGGGTTGGGTGCCCCACCTTGGATAAGTAATTCCTTGCATTTCTTACTTGGTCTATTTTTTTTATGAGGGAGCCATAAGAGATTGTAGGGAGACATAAGAGAATGTGGGAGGAATAAGAGGTATTTGAGGGAGGCATAAGAGTGTGTACGGGTTTTTAGATGTTTATTGGAGGGTTTTAGGTGGGCACGCATTTTCCATTGGGGGCATAAGTGACCTCCCCATAGATCTTACTCCTTTGGCTTTTGCCTATGAAACCTTGTGTATTTTGTAGCTTTCCTTCTTGTGATTGTAGTTGTATTGTTTGTGTGTTTTGGTATGGTTGTAAAATATTATATTGTGATGTGGAAGCTTGTTTTGTTTCCATGAGTTGAATCCTTTTTCATTACAATGTGGTTGGGGCTTGGGGGCCAATGAGGAGGATGGCTTCTCCTCCTCATTAGAATTCTTGGTTGGGTGGAGAGTGTTGCCTCTCCCCCTTTTTTGTTGTGATCAAATGAATCATGGTGGAGCTCTCTTGTTGGTGATGTGAAACATGGAGCATTTTGGTGTCCTCAAGAAATCTTTCCTTGTGAGAAAACCTCCTTATTATTCCCACTTAGGGTGGAAGACTTGTAATATTGTATTCCTTTTAACTTTCATTCTTGCAATAAATTTTCCCACTTTAAGTGGAAGACATTGTATTAGTATTGTGAAGAAAAATTGTATTGATCATTGGATATTAAAGTAGTGTTGTGTGTTAAAAAGGGAAGGAAAGGATTGTGTTTGTAAAGCTAGTTTTGTAGAAATAGAAAGAAGTTTGAAAAGGGAAATATATTATTTCATTGTAGTTGATTATTTTCCACAAAAAATGTGTGGATCTCATTGAAAAAAAAAATTAGTAGTCCTCATTTAAAACTTATTGAAAATCTTGTAAGATTTGGTTGTGAGAATGGTTATAAAAATAAAGGAAATTGCTTATGTTGTAGGAAGTCAAGAAATATTAAAGTTCATTATATTACTCAAAGGCATGTAGTGAAATAAGTTGCATTGGTTCATTTTCATTTAGTGGATGAAATATATTTTAAACTTTATTCAAATAGATGGAAATTACTTAAGTTTTAATTAGTCTTGAAATAGGCCAATGAAGTGATCTAAGTTCTAACTTTAGTATGTTATCCTCATTTAAAATTCATTGTAAATCCATTACAAGTTAGTAAGGAAATGAAATGAAATCTATTTTACCCCTATACAAGTGTTATCAAATTGTTAAAGGAGAAAGCAAGTGCAAGTATTTATTTGTCAATAGTGATAACTATATCCCATTATTACTTTTGGTAGTAGGGTTAATATTTTTTATATTTTTAACAATTAAATATTTTGATATTGATGAACTTATTAATATGAAAATATATTAATATTAATGTACTATTAATATTATTATATTAATAATGAAAATATTATTATAAAAAATAATAAAAAAATAAAACAAAAAATAAATAATATAAACTATAATAAAATAATATATAATAAAGTTTTTTTTTGTAAAACTTAAAACTTAAAAAAATCAAATGTAAGTCGAGGGGGGGGGGGGGGGCTGGGGACCTAAGCCCTAGTCCTTGGTATAAGAGTAGTTAGAAATGGTGGGGGGGGGGGGTCATTATCCCACCGCATAGTTTCTTTAATTTTTAACACTATTACCTTTCCCAAAGACCATACTTATGTCCAACACACAAATCAAACTCACGCACCATGTGTATCTTCGGCCCGTGTAGAAGGTTAAGCCATGGCCTCTTCCTCTTCAACATATACATATACATACACACACACACACACACACACACACACACACACACACACACACACACACACACACACACACACACACACACACACACACAAAGATATTATCTTTTATTATTTTTTTTATATTTAATCATTGTTTAATGGTGATTTGTGGTTTTAACCTATTATAGATTTTCAAATTTTTAACATATATGTATAAATGTATGTATGCACATATATGTGTATATACCCTATAAAAATGAAAATATAGAACAAACTTAACTAAATCACAAAATGAGAAAAACCCATTTGCCTACTTGGGCAAATAATATTGAAATGAAACAAATAAATACATTTAAAACCCTAAATGAGGGTATAAACAAAATAAGAAAATAATGAATAATGTAAGCCTCTTCCAAAAGCTTGGAATGGCCTCTAATGGCTTCCTCATCCTCCTCCAATAACCTACAAAACAAAAGAGAAACAATGAGCCAAATGAAAAGAGAGAAAGTAGTTTTCTTAAGCATGCTTTAGGGTTAGTTGCCCTTTCCCTCATCAAGGGTCCTAAATGAATCCATCCAAGGGATGAGATTCATCCCTACAAAAAGTAGGTAGAGAGTGGGTGAGTGGAATTATCTTTTAATTTAAATGTTTTTAATTTCAAATACATGGGTTGACTTTTTAAGGGGTCACTTTATGGGGTAGGAGTATGTTTATTAATTCTAACCCCATGTCAAATGGGACCTTGTTAATTGTTATTAAACCTTGTGGGATTAATTAATTTTTAGTATTTATTTATATTGACCCTTTTACCCTTGAGATTTAAATGTGGGAAATTTTAACTATAGTGAATTAAATTGTTATTAAAATAATACTTAGGGGGAAATTAACCATGCTTAGTCAAATTAAATGTATTAAAGTTTAAATGTGGGTTTTAATATTTTTTTATAATGGGAAAAATTTTATTATTAAATTTAATTGACTTAGAAACATTAATGGGACAATTGTATTTTGAAGCCTGTTTGTGGGCAGACACTTTTTCAAAAAAAAATTATTCCATAATTTTTCTAGCTAACCCTAGGTTGTTCTTGGGTCTCATGTGGGCATTTTTTATGGGCGTTACACTTGGTATCAGAGCCGTGGGTTCAAATCTTGGACCCTTGGGTACACTAGAAAACACGAGACATGAATATTAAACCTAGCACAATATTAAACCTAGAAAACAACTTTTTCGAAAATTGTATATTTTAGTAAACATAGAAAATGGAATAAAACCTAGAATGATGAACTAACTCTCACCTTGGTCTATGTAGGAGGCACGGACAGATGAGGGGTCCTTTCACATAGACCTAGACTTACCACCTCTAGATCAGGGGTAGCGGCCATTCTACCTCAGATTTTACAGATGCTTCAGGATGTCAATGCCGCTATATGCGGAGGGTCCTTAGGAGGATGACTTACATAGACATGATATGGAGCCATCAATTGAGGCTCATGCACCTCCTCGACACAAGTGAGGAGTATAGGGTAGAGAACTTCCACGTGGAGTTAGCTAGGAAGAGTCACCACAGAGAGGACATGGAGACAAGATTTTAGGACACATAGGGATAGGTCTCGGAGCCCTAGACCTAGAGAGGAGCATGCAGAGAGGCCTAGGGGTCACCAGTCGACAGTTGTAGACCATATCAGGGAGATCCTAAAGTTATGACCATCTCACTATTATGGAGATACAGGTGGATTTCAGGTAGAGGCTGGTTGGTGAGCTTGAGCGGGTGCTTCAAGCTCTGCCCTTGTACTAGCAACACAAATATCATGTTGTGATCCATCTTCTGAGGGATGGAGTAGGTGTCTAGTGGAGGACCGAGGAGTAGAAGCTCCATGTTGATTCAGAGATGGTTACCTAGGAGCTCTTTGAGGAGTGGTTCAGGAGAGCAAGTACTTATCCCAGAGGTTTATTCAAGCAGTGGATAGATGAGTTCCATGACCTCCATCAGGCATCTATGACTATAGTTGAGTATGAGAGTCAATTTATGGACCTACTCCAGTATGTTGACTATATGTAGGATGAGAAGGTACGGATTCATAGGTTCATCAGGGGCTTGAATTTGGATTTGGGTGGTGCGGTGTGCATTCACTACCCATAGACCTTAGTAGAGGCCGTGGAGAAGGCCTATATTGCAGAGGAGACATGGAAAAGATGCATAGAGGCAAGGGACAAAGTTTGGAGCCCCATCTAGTAGATGATGGATAATAGATCAAGGGGGTCAGCTCCTCCTCCTCATGGTGGACATGGTTTATAGTCTTCCTTTTGGCCACCACAATAGCCATCTCTCTGCAGCAGTAGTAGACTCATCCACCATTCAAACCTACTCAGAGGTTTGACACACAGAGAGGATGGAGTATGGGCCTCCTCCTAGGGGTCCCATTAGGACACAGGGTGCACCGTGAGATCCTTTAGTAGGATCTCGTCAGCAGAGACCTCAGTAGTCCATAGCTAGATCATCAAGATCCACAACACAGACCTCTAGAGTAGTCAATTGGAGTTGCATCTCATTGGAGAGGACTGAGAAACTATTATGGTTGTGGCATTGTTGGAAATCATTGGAGAGAGTGCCCATAGAACCCTAGTAATAAGGGTAAGATGCAGATTTTAGAGCCTACTTGTTGGTGACATGGGGCACAACCATTGGATCTATACAGTGGTCAAGAACCGCTAGGATGAGCACCAGAGTACCATCATAGAGATGACATGTAGCATTGGTGGTATTCCTACCTCCATTTTATTTGATTCTAGTTCATCAGATTCTTTTATTGCACCATCCTTAGTAGAGTGTTGCACAGGCTAGTGGTAGTTAGGTAGGGTCTTAGTTGGGATGTTGAAATGGCTTGAGCCAAAAATTTTAGACTCCTTAGTTAAGGAGTGTGTAGTGGATTTGGGACCCTTCACCACTACCTCGGATCTTTATCCTTCCGTTGGGTTCATATGGAGTCATCTTTGGGCATGGACTAGTTGTCTACACATAGAGAGAGTGGATTGTTACCATAAGACTATTTCATGTACAGATGATCTAGGAGTTGAGTTAGTGATAGCCAGGAGTTAGGAGGCTCATTTCATTTGCACCATCTCCATTATGGCTTAAGCGGTGTGTGTTGGGTTAAGATGTATGTATGATTTAGTTAGTAGTGATGATAAGAGGATGAGTCTAGTGGCCATCCTTGATGACCATCCCATCTTGAGAGAGTTTTTAATGTCTTTTAGGGAGCTACGGGGTTACCTCCCCCATGTGAGATATATTTTCACATAGATTTGGTTCGAGCAGAGCCTATCTCATGAGCACCTTATAGGATGAATACCCCTAAGCTCTGTGAGCTCAAGTTACAGCTTGAGGGCCTTCTTCAGAGAAATTTCTGATCCATCCTAATGTGTCTCCTTGGGGTGCACCGGTGATTTTTGTAAAGAAGAAGGATGGATCTCTGCGGTTGTGTATTGATTACCACAACTGAACAAAGTAACGATCAAGAATCATTACCCCCTTCCATGCATTGATGATTTATTTGATCAGATGAAGGGGCCAAGTTTTCTCAAGATAGATCTTAAGTTGGGTTATCATCAGCTGAGGATCATAGAGGTAGATATTCATAAGACCACCTTTCGTATGAGATATGGCCACTATGAGTTCATGGTAGTGCCTTTTGGTTGACGAATGCCCCCGTAGTGTTCATGAGCTTGATGAATGGGGTGTTTAGGAAATTTTGGATCACTTTGTGCTCATTTTCCTTGAATGAAATTCTGATTTACTCACATATGCATGAGGAGCATGAGGAGAACCTTAGTAGGTTCTTTGGTGTCTTCGTGAGCAACATCTTTATGGGAACCTGGAGAAGTGTGCATTCTTTAGAAAAGGTATAGTATTTGGGCCACATCATTTATGGGGAAGGTATCATAGTTCGATCCTTCCAAGATTCAAGCTATTATGGATTGGCCAACACCCACTAGTGTGACTGAGGTGTGCATAACTTCATGGGTTTGGTAGGATATTATAGGAGATTTGTGTAGGACTTCTCTCGGGTTGCGCACCCCATCACTTCCCTTCAGCGGAAAGGGAAGAAGTTTGTATGGTCAGAAAGATGTGAGAAGGCATTTAGACATTGAAGGAATGTCTCATGATAGCACCTATTCTTGCAGTGCCAGATCCTCAGGGTGAGTTCTTCATTTGTATAGATGCTTCTTTGGCAGGACTTGGAGGTGTGTTGATGCAGGAGGGAAGAGTAGTTGCTTTTGAGTCTCAAAAACTTAAGGATTATGAGCTCAATTATCCGACTCATGACCTTGAGCTTGTAGTAGTTGTGCATGCCTTGGTTTGGTGGAGACACTTCCTTCTTGGTTCGGAGATTTACACTAGGACTGATCACTTGAGTCTTCGCCACCTCTTCACACAGCCCAATCTCAACGCTCATCAGCAGTGTTGGATGGAGTTACTTTGTAAGTATGACATGGAGATAGAGCATGTGAAGGGAAGGAGAATGTGGTTGTAGATGCCCTAGTAGATGGAGACATGTGGTTATGGCCACTTTAGTGGGTACAGATTTGTGGAGCAGGATTTTGTAGTAGCTTCCTCATGAAAGTTTCTACCTTGTAACCAGAGAAGAGATTGAGTCTCAGAGACCCCTTGAGGGAAGTTTGATGGATTTTCATTAGAGGAAGATGGCCTTCTCGACACAGAGGTTGGATATATGTTCCTAGAGATGGAGGCTTGAGATAAGACATTTTGATAGAGGCTCATCGTGCACCTATTTAGCCCATCCCGGGGTGAAGAAGATGCACACCACCTTGAGACAGTTGTACCATTGGAGGGGACTTTAGAGAGACGTGGCTCAATTTGTGTCACATTGTTTAGAGTGTCAGAAGGTGAAGGCTGAGCATCAACATCCTGGCCTTCTCTTTCCTCATGCTATATTGGAGTGGAAATGGGACACCATTTCCATGGAATTTATAGTTGGGTTACCGACGTCGAGATACCACCACGATGCCATCATGGTTACGGTGGATAAATTGATGAAAGTGGCTCATTTTTCTCTAGTGAAGACTACCTACACATGCTAGTGCAGTGGCACAGGTATATCTTGATGAGATTTTAAGGTTGCACGAGGATTCCATGGAAGATCATTTGTGACCACGATCCTTTGTACACTTCCACTTTTGGACTATGATGCAAGTATGCTCTCGGGATGAAGATCAATTTCAGTACAACATATCACCCTGAGACGGATGGAAAACTGAGTGGGTGAATCAGAAATTTGGAGGACATGCTTAGGATGTACATCATGGATCATCAATCGAGATGGGAGGAGTATTTGTACTTGGTGGAGTTTTCCTACAATAATAGTTTTAGAGTTCGATAGGCATGGCTCCTTTTTAGGAACTTTATGGTAGAGAGTGCAGGACACCTCTTAGTTGGGACATGTTAGAGGATAGGGTTTCTCTTGGGCTAGCTTTACTACAGGACATGGAGCAGTAGGTTGTTATGATCAGGAGTAGAGATTGTAGGAGGCATAGGACAGCAGAAGAAGTATGCGGATCAACATAGGATAGATCATAGTTATGAGGTGGGCACGAAGGTGTTTCTTTATGTCAAGACCACATAAGATCCCTATCCATTATGAAAAGGTTCTAAGCTTGCTCCTAGATTTGTGGGTCCCTTTGAGATCTTGGAGTGTATCGGCCCTTTGGCTTATCGTCTAGTGTTGCCACCTAACTTGTCTCATGTCCACATGATGTGTTTCATGTTTTTGTACTTAGGAGATATATTACAGACCCTTCTCATGTACTAGATTGGACCTCTTGTAGGTGTAGGATTAGGGGTAGGTGATGGTGGAGCCCATCCACATTTTAGAGCATAGGACCCTAGGCCTTTGAGGTAGAGAGATTGACTAGGTTTGAGTCAGTGGGATAGATATGATGAGACTATGGCTACATGGGAGGATGCTACATTGCTACGAGTTCAGTTTCACACATATTCCAGTGACTTCCAGGAGGAAGTTGAGTCTAAGGGGAGGGGGATGTAGTGCCCACTTCCCTTGACACATTTTGTTATTGATTTTGATATTATCGACTATACTTATGGATATTATTGTAGCTTTTGATTTAGCATGATGTTAGATGTTAGAGATATTGGATTATTGTTGATTTTGATTCATATATGATGTGTGTGGATTATTAGAGACATTTTATATTGATGTTGATATGTTGTTGACATGGTTATATATATATATATATATATATTTTGATATATATGATATTTCATCATATTCATATTGAGTAGACCTAACAATTGAACTAATCTTATGATCATATGGATATTGATGAAATGTAGAATCGAGATGTTGTTAGAAATTGTAAATGATATCGTTACTTGCCTAGATGATGTTTTGATTCATATATAGATGATTGTGGAGTTATATTGTATATTTATTTTGGATGTTTTGATGCGGCCACGAGGCCGAAGGAGGTGTTATGTGTTTTGTAGGTAAACATGTCACAAAAAACATCGGGGGATTGGAGACCAACCACATTAGAATGCTAGATGAATTCAACAAGGGTCACCATGGACAACATGTATTTTGTTATGTGTGTGTGTTTGAATTGTTGTTAGGGGTTCCCATGGGGGGGGAATCACCTCCAATTGTGACCAAGGGGTTATGTGTTATTCTTTCATTTAGTTTCCTTTATTTAATTTTAGTATGTGAAATTATAGTGATGTATTCTCTCTTTTGTTAATTACTTGATTTATGTCTAGATTAGTAAATTAATTAGTTTACTAAATTAATTAATGAATGGGTCAAAAGAATTCATTTATTAGATTAGATGGCTCTTGGATTATGTGTTGTAAGTTGAGTGCTTGTGATCTTGAGTGTTGTACACTCTACCCCTTCATGAAAATTCGGATTTGGCCTTAAGGGCCAATTTTGGAGGCTTGTGGGACAAGTTAAACTTGTCCCACACCTCTTAAATTTACTATACCAACCCTACCTATGGGTTGGGGGTCAAAAATAGACCCCATTATGTGTTTTGGGAAGATAAAAAGGTAAAATTTTATTGCACTTTCTTTCATGTAATTAAGTTTGTCCTTAGGGGGTGTGGGCTTGGATTGTGTGTGTAAGTAAATTGTCATTCCTCTCACCCACCAATTTATGGTGCATTGGGGTTGAGGTTTGACTTGTGAGGTGGAGTTGAGGATGAGTGATGTGGCATCCTACATGGAGCCACCTCACCCTCCTCTCTCCCTTTTCTATTTATTCAAGTTATTTTGCTTGTTTGGGGTTACTTCATTTCTTTGTGCTCTTGCATTTTTGGGAGTTAGAGGATTTTGGAGTGCTTGTGGATTTTTTGGAGCTTTTGGTGATTTTTTGGGCTTGAAGAAGCTTGGTGTGGGACTCTTGGATCAAGCTCTACCATGGAAAGGTAGGAGCTATACTCTTGTAAAATATTTTCCTTTTATATTGTGTATATGTGCATGTTTTTGAGTGTTTTGGTATGCTTGTTGGGTGCTTGGGTAGATTGCTTAAGTGTGGTGTAGGAGGGGACTATGGGGATATTACATGTGGGGAGGCATAAGATTTCATTTCATGTTTTGGAGGGAGTTGGGTTGGGTGCCCCACCTTGGACAAGAAATTGCTTGCATTTCTTACTTGGTCTATTTTTATGAGGGAGCCATAAGAGATTGTAGGGAGGCATAAGAGAATGTGGGAGGCATAAGAGGTACTTGAGGGAGGCATAAGAGTGTGTAGGGGTTTTGAGATGTTTATTGGAGGGTTTTAGGTGGGCACCCATTTCCCATTGGGAGGCATAAGTGACCTCCCCATAGATCTTACTCCTTTGGCTTTTGCATGTTGAAGCCTTGTGTATTTTGTTGCTTTCCTTCTTGTGATTGTAGTTGTATTGTTTGTGTTTTGGTATGGTTGTAAAATCTTGTATTGTGATGTGGAAGCTTGTTTTGTTGCCATGAGTTGAATCCATTTTTCATTGCAATGTGGTTGGGGCTCGGGGGCCAATGAGGAGGATGGCTTCTCCTCCTCATTGGAATTCTTGGTTGGGTGGAGAGTGTTGCCTCTCCCCCTTTTTTGTTGTGATCAAATGAAGCATGGTGGAGCTCTCTTGTTGGTGATGTGAAACATGGAGCATTGTTGGTGTCCTCAAGAAATCTTTCCTTGTGAGAAAACCTCCTTGTTATTCCCACTTAGGGTGGAAGACTTGTAATATTGTATTTATTTTAGCTTTCATTCTTGTAAGTTTTCCCACTTTAAGTGGAAGATATTGTATTAATATTGTGAAGAAAAGTTGTATTTATTATTGGATATTAAAGTTGTATTGTATGTTAAAAAAGAAAGAAAGATTTGTGTTTGTAAAGCTAGTTTTTTTGTGAAATAGAAATAAAAAGAAGTTAAAAAAAGGAAATACCTTATTTCATTGTAGTTGTTGATTATTTTCCACTAAAGTGTGTGGATCTTATTAAAATTGAAAAATAATTAGTAGTACTTATTTTAAAACTTATTGAAAACCTTGTAAACTTGGTTGTGAGAATGGTTAAAAATAAAGTTTGAAATTTTAGTTGTAGAGGTCAAGAAATATTAAAGTTCATTATATTACTCAAAGGCATGTAGTGAAAAAAGTTTGCATTTGTTCATTTTTCATATAGTGCATGAAATATATTTTAAAATTTATTCAAATAGATGGAAATTACTTTTAGTTTTAATTAGTCTTGAAATTGGCCAATGAAGTGATCTAAGTTCTAAATCTTTGGTATGTTATCCTCATTTAAAATTCATTTAAATCCATTACAAGTTAGTAAGGAAATGAAATGAAATCTATTTTACCCCTATACAAGTGTTATCAAATTGTTAAAGGAGAAAGAAAGTGCAAGTATTTATTTGTCAATATAGCTATATTCCATTACTACTTTTGGTAATAGGGTTAATATATATATATTTTTAACAATAAAATATTTTGATATTGATGAACTTATTAATATGAAATATATAATATTAATGTACTATTAATATTATTATATTAATGAAAATATTTATTATAAACTATAATAAAATAATAATAATAAAACATACATATAATATATATATATATATATATATATATATATATATATATATATATATATATATATATATATATATATATATATATATCCAAATATTGATATGCATCCTTAACATTTTTTTGTTTTTAAAACTTAAAACTTTAAAATTAAAATCAAAGTAAGTCATTGGGGGGTTGGGACCTAAGCCCCGGCCATTTTTAGTAGAAGAGTATTTAGAAATGGTGGGGGTGGGTCGATTGCCCCACCCCATTTAAAATAAGTTTTTTCAATACTATTACCTTTCCCCAAAGGCCATACTATGACTAACATACAAATCAAACCTGCTCACCACTATCTTATTTTGCGGCATGACTTTTACCCCTAAAATGAGAATGTTAAGCCGCAACCTCTTCCTCTTCAACACACACACACACATGCACACGCACACACACACATTTAAAGCACACACGCCACACACACACACACACAATAAGAGATTTTATTTTATTCATATTTTATATATATTTAATATTATAATGGTGATTTAGGTTTATAATATTATATATTATAATTTTTTTATATATATGTATAAATGTATGTATATACATATATGTTTATATATACCTCTATCAAAATGAAAATATAGAATCAAAATTAACTAAATCACAAAATGGGACAAATTTGTTTAAGCGCATTTGGGAAAATCAGTATTGAAATGAGCTAAATAAAATATATAAATGCATTTAAAACCCTAAATGAGGGTATAAACAAAAATAAAAAAATAATGAAGAATGTAAGCCTCTTCAAAAGCTTGGAATGGCCTCTAATGGCTTCCTCATCCTCCTCCAATAACCTGCAAAACAAAGAGAAACAATGAGCCAAATGAAAAGAGAGAGAAGCATTCTTAAGCATGCTTTAGGGTTAGTTTCCCTTTTCCCTCATCAAGGGTCCTAAATGAATCCATCCAAGGGATGAGATTCATCCCTACAAAAAGTAGGTAGAGAGTGGGTGAGTGGAAATTGTCTTTTAATTTAAATGTTTTTAATTTCAAATACATGGGTTGACTTTTTAAGGGGTCACTTTATGGGGTAGGAGTATGTTATTAATTCTAACCCCATGTCAAATGGGGACCTTGTCAATTGTTATTAAACCTTGTGGGATTAATTAATTTTTAGTATTTATTTATATTGACCCTTTTACCCTTGAGATTTAAATGTGGAAATTTTAACTATAGTGAATTAAATTGTTATTAAAATAATACCTTAGGGAAATTAACCATGCTTAGTCAAATTAAATGTATTAAAGTTTAAATGTGGGTTTTCAATATTTTGTTATAATGGGAAAAAATTTATTATTAAATTTAATTGACTTACTGTAGTTTTGAAGCCTGTATGCGGGCACGTTTCTAAAAAAAAATTATTCCATAATTTTTCTAGCCAACCCTAGGTTGTTCTTAGGTCTTGTGCGGGCATTTTTAGTGGGTGTTACACTAAGTTCAATCGAAGCTATTAGATCAATTGAGGTATCCAAATCTACCAAAATATGAGCATAGGTGGTATGAGTATACAATTCAATTTTAGTATCAATGTCCAAACATTTTCCCAAAGCATTTCCAATCAAAATCAGGCTCTCCTCCCTAAAATTGCGGCGAAAGGTGAGGAAATTGAATCCAAACAATTTTAACATGGAATATTTTAGTGAGTGGGTTGAAGGAAGGAAACCACAATTTCATGAGAAGGAGATGATTATAAAGTTCCCAAACCATAGAAAAAATATATCTCTATCTTCAATCAGGTTAAACAATACAATAAAAAAACCTTTGGGATAGGGATAAATATCCACTCGCCTAACATGATGGGCCTCCTTCGAAGAGAACCAAGAATGGAGTTGCGGGTTTCTGGCCATAATCCATTAAATTTGTAGATCAGACCTTTTCGATGAATTTTTTTCTCGATTCAATCACCCGAGCACCAAAGGTAAGCGAAAATGTTGTTGTAGATACCCCTATCTAGCCAATATGACGAAAAAACAAATTTATGTGCATTGTTAGTGTCTATTTAAAAATGGGTATAATAAGTCTAACAAAAATGTTCCAAGGATTTCCAAAATTGGAATATTATCTAAAAAGTCTCTATTACACATTATTTTCTATCAAATTATTCTTGATATCTAGTAAATATTTGTGTCATAAAATTTCTCTTTTGTAATTCCCAATCAACACTATAAAATAAAATTTTGTATGACCTACATACCTGCTATTAACAAACTAGTTTGGGGTTTGAGAAGATAAGAATAAGTTCATCAAAAAAATTTGGAAAGCATTAATTTATGTCGAGAGTTTTTTCTTTTTCTTTTTTTTTTCAAAATGTGAGACTTGTGAATGTATCAAAATGGAAACCATCTCAACCAAAACATTGCTCCATTGATTTCCTATTCTCACAAAGGTACGAATTAAAACACTACATAATGACGAGTGTTGGTTTTGATATTAAATTATAGGCATCATTAAAAATGAATTTAACAAAAGTAATATTTTACAAGTAATATTTTACACATTTCAATTGTAGTAATGTTATTCTTTTAAAAATCATTGTTATAATATACTTGAAATTTTATAACATTCACATTGAATATTATAGTTATGAATGGAAATACAAAATATTAAATATATATTTAATAATAGAGATTTATGTAATGTGTGTTTACTTAAAAATACATTTTCATAATCAAATTTGAATTTGAAAATCCATCCCTTTATACTAAATTAATAGTAGTGAGAATGTAGAAATATTTATAATATCTTAATCATCCCCAATCTTACTTTGTTTAATGTAGATTATCCATAATTGAAGTTTCAAAATGACAAGAGGTTTAAGGTAGCATTATATTCCAATTAATTTCTTCATTTTTTAAAATTTAATGATAGTGTAAAATTTATACAATTTAATTAGTAGATGCATGTTTACCAAAAAAATTGTACTAGATAGTTGATCTATAATTTACAAAATTAGTTCAACTTTATTTAATGTTGAAAAATGTGTATTTTTATAAGTTTTCTACTATAAATTTATTTTAATATAGATTATTCAAATTTTTATATTTGATTATCATGGTTTTGTAGAAAATCCATATTTTCTTTTTCTTACAATGAATGAAAATCGTGGAATATCCATAATTATTTAACAATATCTTTATTATTGTGGATAACATTGTGAATAAAGGGCTTCATTTCTAGTAGTGAAATAAATTATGAAAGTCTTAAAAGGTTGGCGCAAAGAACACAAGTGCACATATTTTGAGAGGAAATATCAACCACTACAAGTATTAATGCTTTCCCACAAAACATCACTAATTTACTTTCGAGTAAGGCCATGGTCGTAGATAGATTCCTCTTCTCTACCATCTCTTCAACTTCATTTTAGTGTGTTGGATTTTGTAGAGCTTGGATTTCCTCGATTACACTATTATCCAACTCAATCTCTTCACTCCACACTTTGCTTGAATCTTTGAGTTGTGCACCATTTCTCGAAGTGAATAAATTAGGCACATGATAGGGAAATGTTTGGAGCGTTATGGATTCCTCCCAAGAAGTAAAGCAATGATGTGCTAGCGGTCTTGAGAGGGAGTCGAACCCATGTGACTCACTTGAGTACCTCAACACCTCGAGTTGCTCATATTGGTGAATATACAAAAATTTCAAACTGACCTTGATGATGCCCGGTTATAAAAAAAAATTAATATTCTTTACAAGGATCAAAAGGTTACACTTACTACTTTGGGATCAAAAATCTTCGCTTTGGCATTTTTTCTTCCTTTTTCTTATATTTCATTGTATTGGAATTATAAAAATATAAAGCACTTCAATTGCAACATGCAAATATCTCCTTCTTTCTCTTACCAATTTTTCTTTCATGATCCATAGCCTCCACAACATGCAAATATCTTCTTCTTTCTCTTACCAATTTTTCTCTTAATTAACTCTTGCACCAAATGATCAAATCATAATAAATGAGGAGTGATTATGTCAGATATACCACCCCTCCCCAAATTAAACTCTTAACCTTTGTCACAAACCTCTTTCAAAATCATTTCCACCTCTTGATGGTCAATTTATCCCTACTATCATGTTGTAACTTTTCTTTCCCCTATCAATATATCCATTACACTGTTTAGTGTAATTGTTAGTTATATATCAGATTGTCTAATATAGTAGGTGATTTTTTTAAATTTTCAATCTCTTTTAAATTCATTGAGATGTATATATATACAGTTATGTAGTTAACCCATGTACTTACTTGTAGAAATTAATAGTTTCAATTTCTTTTTATTTTAATTACCACTTTAGGAAATGAGAGCAAAATTCATTGGTATATGAGTTACAACATTGAACTCCAGAACATTCCACACGATCTTCCTAATTACCCCCAAACACTTGTCTTGTGATAGCTCAATAGGTAAAATTGCTAAATCTAGTATATTTTAAAATTATAATTTTGCATTCTCATATTGTCTCTTTTGCCTTTTACATACCCGACATATCTGTTCAAACTTCAAAGATTCAACATTAATCATGCTCACACTGTACCAACAGACACCCAGATTTAACAAAGGCAAATACTGTGAGCCGATGGTTTTTGCAGATAGGAATTTAGTCCAAGGACCGTCCCAAGTTATTGCAAAGTAATCCTGTCGATTATACACATCGGCATCGCGAAAGACTGACTAAAACCCACCATTCCAGTGCCATTATCAAAGGCATTCAACCAGGCAGGAGGTCAATACTTTATACACAGACTAGAACCTTGACAAATAAGTGCAAGATAGTTGTCTTCATTGCAGTAGAAACGATAGTAGCCAGATTTTAGGTGCATTATCCTTCATGCAGACCAGTAGAATTGCGCCTGACCAGCTCTGTATAGTCGAAGAACGGTATCAGCTGGGTAATCGAAGTTTAGCCAAACTATTTTCTCAAAAGATTTACGGAGCATTAGATTTCCGATGTTGAGAAGCGTAGCATGGTTGAAGCGCTACCGTCTGCATAGTATAGCAGGAGATCTCTATCCTTTGGAATACGGAGCCGAGAATTCTATCCATTAATGAGTTGATCTTTGTTGGCCATGCACACAACTGTACGTGTGAGAGAATACCATATACCGAAACCACAGGCGTTACCGCCAAAAGAAAAAAACACAGCGGAAGTTGTTGCATCTGGATTTTTCGAGTTAGCGGGAAGAATACGGAGCCTTGACAGGATATAGAGAGAATTTAAAAATTGAATTTGAAATTTACTACTGCCTCTGGTAAAGTTGAAATTACAGAATGACGGTTAGAGGCGCAGCAGAGGTGCAGTACTGCACCTCGCAAGTTGCCGGGAAAAAGTATACGGGCTGGAGAATTGTTGTCCGTATCCCTGTTAATAGAGCTCTTTCAAAGTGTTCGATGAACTTACCAGGAAGATACGCTCGGCGCGACTTTTAAGCCTGTTCCAATTTCCGAGTAAGTAGTGAGACAGCTTAGTATTTACATCATGCTTTTCTTTGTTTGTAGCGTCGAAACCACCGTGTTACTGTGCACTCTGAAGTAGCAATACGCGTCTGAGTTGATTACGAAAGTGTGGACCTACTTTCCGGCCTGCTGCGAACAAATGCAAATTCAATATGACAATGGAAAGCACTAACAAGTTTCGCACGAAAACGCCATGAAATCTCTTTCATTGACTGCTCAGTTGAATACTTTCTGACTTTCTTCCTACAGGACCCACATCGTTTTCTTATATAATTCAAACCAACATGGGTTATCCAACTGAGATAGTTGAGAATGGAGGAGCAACACTTGCCTGGGTTTCGTTTTCATCCCACTGAGGAAGAATTGGTGAGCTTCTATCTTCGCCGCAAAGTGGATAAGAAACCATTCACATTCAATGTTATCCAAGAACTCGATCTCTATGCTTTTGAGCCTTGGGACCTTCCTGGTAAGATTGTTATGCCACGACACAACATTTCGCATTCCTTTTATGTTGATTTTCTTATAATGGCATGCTCATGGCATATGCAGGTTTAGCTCTTAATGGAGGAGACAAAGAAAAGGAATGGTTCTTCTTTGCCAAACCTCGTGGTCACAGCGATGGAAGACACAACAGAATTACCTCAATAGGTTTCTGGAAGGCTACTGGAACAGACAAGCCTGTATATTGTCACTCTACTTCCAAACTCATTGGTTTAAGGAAGACTCTGGTTTTCTACAGAGGAAGGGCACTCAAAGCCCAAAAGACCGACTGGATAATGAATGAATACAGACTCCATGATTCAGTAAGTATACAATCCATTTCTCTCTGTGTATTGTTTATGTTTTTGGTGGCATGCGTATAAGACTAATTGTTGATCCCTTAATCTGGTAATAATAATGTTGCAGGGTGGGAATGAGAAGGAGAATGGAGTAGGCAATACTAGACTGTGTAGGGTGTATAGAAAGGTGATTTCCATGAGGGCATTAGATCGCCGGCCCACAACGCAAGTTAATACTGAAATAGAATTGAAAGTGGAAACGCAGGGTAATCAGGAAAGAGGATTGAATGTGGAAACGGAGGACTTAACGCATGTGAACTCACTTGAAAGATGGTGGTGCTTGGATGGTAGATCGTCTAACGCTCTGGCTTTTCTCTGGGATTGAACTTCAATGTTTTTCCTTCGGGGTACCAAATGGAAATGTGATTAACTGGCTCGGACTGTTATACAAATCGCGTACAGACAATCGATGCATTCTCCAAAGGAAAATGTATAGTAATCTTGTTGCATAAAGGTTTGTCGAATATGGAAAAGCATAGGTAAGTTTGATGAGTGGTAATATGTAAATTTTAGTATATTATGTAACGTGAGTGAAATCATAATGAATATACTTTTTGTAATGCCCGTTGGGCATCGACTTCCGTTTCTGCCACCTTGCCCCCATTGCTTTTCGTTGAACGTTTATTTGAGCTCCCTTTTTATCGTCGGGTGACTTTGACCATATCGCGGAGTTATCTTGGTATAGTTTCTTTCCTTCTTTCACTTTGTCTCGCCATCTCGTTCTGTCGCAAGTGCGCTTTTGTTTCGGGGGGTCATTTCTAACTGTCGTCTAGTGAGCTTATCATGTTTTTGATCGGTGTAATGCGTAATGACTTTTGTTGTTAAAATTTCTAATAGATATTAAAACCTTTTCAAGGGCATTTAGAACGATAACGAGGCTGAATTTTATTGCATTGTTTTGACAATTTCAACCAGATAAAATTATTAATTTATGGAGCCAGTTGCAGAAAGCAGATCTCTAACTAAGAAAGAAGCACGTGATAAATGTATATGTCAGGTCTGTGTAGAAATAACATCACATTTAAAAAAAAAAATGAAAATCACATATAGGCGGGAGCTGTAAGCACAAATTAATATACATTTTTCTGTAAGTGGATAAGAATGCATTAAAGGTGTTAATATATTGGAACATATTCACGTGTCTGGTTACAAGTAAATGGTGTTTGGTCTCCTCCCAACCACCCAACCTGCAGGCTGTAATGACCACCGCATTTTTTCTTCTTTGCGTGAGAAAGATGGAGTCGGTGGAGGCCTGTTTTCTTCACCTAGATCTTTGTTTTGATCCTTTCATTCAATGCATTGGACGCAGTCTGAATTGACGTGATAGCTAAGTGAAGTAGGCGTGTTACCTCCACCTTCTTGAGTGCTGCGTAGATTGTTGATGAATTTGGAAGATTAATGAGGGAAGGGGCCGTGTTGTGAATCGAGATGGTGTTCTATATGGTGGGAAAGCACATAAAACATCTCGAAGTCGGAGCATCAGTCGGTCTCCTGTTGGCAGGAGTCGAAGGAGGAGGAGTCCGAGTCCACGAAGGAGAAAGGGTAGGAGGAGCAGATCTCACAGTTGGTCACCGAGGAGAAAAAGGAGCAGAAGCAGGACACCTCCACCCGATTTCAGGCGTGGCAATGAACATGTGGAGGGAAGAAAGAGGAGGGACACTATTCCAGAATGCTTTTATTTTAAGAGAGATGGTAGGTGTTTCAGAGGAGCATCATGTAGGTTTATCCATCATGAGGTCCCTTCTGAAAATATTAGCAAGTTGACTGGTGGTGAAAAGAATAGAGAATACAGAGAGTCTGGGCAGGACTTTCAAGGCTCCCATACTGCCATAGAAATATCTGCTAACATAGAGGAAGGTAATGTGAAGAGCGTATCTCAAGATGGACTTTCTAGTCACCAAGGTGGATTCATTTTAGAAGAAAATCCAACCGAAAAGGAAAAACAGTTAAATGAGGCTTCATTGAGTGAAAAAGTAATGTCAGGATGGAGTGAAAATCATGATTTACAGCCACCAGTACTAAAGGTGAGTACTGATTCCCAGATACCTGAAGAGAATGCAAATCCTGATTCTGATTCACATCCAATACCTTCAGAAAATGAAGCATTTCTGAGCGCTTCCAACAAGCAGGTTGTCCAACTATGTTGTTATCTGTTCAGTATTGAATGCATCCTCAAATTCGGGATTCTCCTTCAAGGTATTTTTTATCAAAATCGACTATGTGACAGTGAGAGTGTTACCAGGAGACCTGATGAAGTTTATTGCAAAGATCCTCTATTGAAACCTTTCTGCTTGTTTTCGATGTAACTCATGGAAGAGAATCTCTTAGAGGCGGATCTGTTTCATATCAGAATATTCATGAAGCACGAATTGCCTTGCTGAACCTTTGGCTAGTACAGTTGCAACTCACATGGTGGCCAAACGGTTTACTCTACTTTGTGTGACATTATTAGAGACTTCTCCTTCCTACATGCCAGCAACAGAGATCACTTTGCAAGAGAACTTTTAGGAGATCGATGAAGGATAGAGGAATTAAAAAGAAACTTGGATGTAGTTGGATTAAAGGCAATAAAATGGTGCATGCTTTTGTGTAGGTGACAGATCACACCCACGGGCACAGGAGATCTATGCAATGTTGGAGAAAATGTCTTGGGAGATGAAGGTAGCAGGATATCTTTCAGATTCAGAACCTTAATGTATGTGTTGACTGCCACACTGCACCAGGTTTTGTCCAAGATTGTTGCAAAGCAAATTGTTGTGAGAGATGCAAAGCGGTTCCATCACTTTTTAAAAAAAGGGAAAATGTTCTTGTAAAGATTTTTGGTAATGCCAGGTGAAGCAATCTGCAGACATAGTCTGGCACTATAACAAGGCGCACTGTGCCAGGTCTACAGTGATAAATAAGAGACCATATTTTATTTCCAACTTCTTAAATGGGCTCCAAAAGTGGATTTTCCATTGTGTTGGATGGCTGTCCATGTTCCACTGTAGTTTTCCCTTTTTGACACACATTGGGAAGATGATGGCAAGTATTTTAGACCACCCACCCTGGCCATAAACTCCTACCTGTGCCAACGCGAAGATGGTCGATGTTTGGGCGCCCAACGAGCTTGAAGAAAATGGAATTAGGCTTGGATTGTTGTTGCTGGTCCGGGTGGTGTCCATGAAACCTTCTAAATCTGGAGAAAAAGGCAAGATATTTCTACACCTTTCTACTGCTATTATATTTACAATTATTGCGAAATCGAACCGCTTTTTCCTTGCATTGATTTGTCAGTTGGATGTCATGATGGGAGATTTCCCTTTCTTCTTGTTTCTTCTTGTTTTAGCTTTTATCATTGACAGTATGTGGGTCGAAAGGATGCGTGTGCCCTCTCCTCTGAATGTTATGTTTCTCTTACTCGAATGATAGACCTTCGTCTGTTTGTTTATGTATTAATTCTTCTCTGCGATTGAGTTGCAAGTTATTATGTTGATCAACTAGTATTTTCGATATTATGGAAGTAAGTTACGATAACTATGAAGCTCCTCCCTAGCACCCAAGTTGTCTTTTGATTTTTTTGTTAGCCCCTTCGCAAGTCCCTTTGATAACCTTTTGGCATCGAGAAAGAAAGGTTGTAGGATTGTGTGAGCAATGCGTGGGCTAGCCAGCTTAGAGTTTTGGTATTAAAACTGGTAGAATGAAAAGGTTTGTGTGTAATGTGTTTTGCCATGTCATATGTTTAGAATCTTATACTACCTTTCATCTTGTTTCTAGGCTTTTAAGGCCATCCTCAAGAAGTACCTTGACCATCCCTATCAACTTGAACCATAACTAGCTTTTCGGATCAACTAAGCTGGAGGTTTCATTGTGTGAATCCAGTACCTCGTTGACACTAGAATAGTTTGGTCTAATCCCCCTCTCAGAATTATTGCTGATGGCACTCTTCTATTTTTCCTAACTTGCATTATTTTCTCCCTTGTAATGTTAACGCTATTAATTAATATTGGTCGGTTTTTATGCACGTAATTACCGTAATAGTTTGTGATGGAAATTTCCTTAAATGTGATTAATCTTTGGGAAAAACTCAGCTTTCATTTGATAATCTTATGGATTCATAGCGGAAGGTTTTGTTTTGATAATGTCACTTAGAAATTATGTTTGTATCTATTTGTGCGACGGTTGACTGTGTTACCAAGGGTTGCCATAAAATATGGTTGTTTTGGGATATGGGTAATTTATTTTAAATTAACCAAACATTAGTATTGTAGTGGAGGTTTGCAAATCTTTAGTGTTATAAAAATTTGTTGATGACATTATTGTATACTCTTGTTGGACGGAACCCCCTTCTTCTCTCGCGTGTTTGCTACTAGCTTGTAAGACTTTGACCCTTCTTGGATGATTGGAAAATCTTTGTAGTTAATGGTCAAAACTAATATACTTTGCTTTCGCCTTGAAACTTATGTTGTGTGTATACTTTATTTGATTTCCGGTTTGAAACTCGATTATACATGGCTTTTGTGTTAATTTTTAAAACCCGTGGTTTCCCTTTCTTGGGCGATCAACTCTGTTCTTTTAGAAATATATTAATTTAGTCTATGCGTTTGGTACCTTTGATAAATTTCTAGATGGTTGGTGTATATATCAAATCTTAATCTTGTAATTATAGTTTAATCACGTACTTGATGGGAATTCTGCTTTTTTGCTAGATTATTTGTTTTCTCCTTATAGGGCCAAGGGCCATTCTCTTACGATTGCTATACTTTCGTTGCTTTTACTCCTAACTGAAGTACAAGGCCTTCTCCTTCTTTGATTGGCATGATGAAGACTTTTTTATAACTTGATGTGTTGATAGTGTTTAGAGGTTTGAACCAATTCTTGTAATAAAGTGCTTCCTTTTCGTGGTATTGTTAGATAATAGTTATGGTGGTTTTGTGTAGCCTTATCTTGCTCAGTTCTCGTGAACTGACTCTTGTAGAAAATTTGCTGCAGATGGATTTTTCGTGTATATGAGGGATAGATTTGTAGACTTTTTTCATCAACCTCAGTTGAGAAGATCCTTTGCTCGAAACCTTTTTATGTTGTTCAACTATTGTTAACGTCCAGTGGAAGGTTTAAAAGAGGATTAATGTCTTAGTATAAAGTATTGTGGACTTTGTCATTTGAACTTTGGAAACCTTGTATTGTTTGACCATCATTGAAATTATAAGAAAATTTGGTTATTGTTGTTGAGTGACTTTGTTGGAGTATCAGTATTTTAAGAATTGATGTAATCTTGTTTTGTTCTTGTAAATGAGTGTTGCTACAACCTTGCCTTGAGAATAAATTTTGAGTTAAACCTTGACATGACTTAGTAATAAAGTGTCATAAGTAAACTAACATGGGATTGTTTAATACTTCTGGAAGTTAAATTAAAATTTGTATTCAAATAAAGTAACGTAGGGGTCACCAACTTGAGAGCAAGAAATTCTTTAAGTAATCAAGGGCAAGACTATCATTGCAGGTAAACTTTATAACATGATAACCCTAGCTCCTCTAGTGAACATTATTCCTTTTATGGTGAAATTTGTAAAATGACCCTAAGGTGAAATGAATTGTTAGTTGTTTGAAGATGATAAGATTTATTAAGCCAGAGAAAACAAATTGGAGACCTCACCATCTTTCTCACCGCCATTTGGAAAGTAAATTTTTACTCCTTGTTAATACTTTTAGCGAAGCCTAAGTAAAGTTGTTGATAATTCTTGTTAAGAGCCCTAGCTTCAATTAAATAATGGCAATAACTAATGAGGTCCTAAAGATGTTTCATCTCGACTTTCTCCCTCTAACCCTTTTCAAGGCACCTTGTATCTCTTCTCTTAAGTGTGTTGAACTTAAAACCATGTTGTCTTGTGGGCAAGAACGAATCTTAGTAGCATTAGTGGTGAGCAGATGGCCTTGTGGAATTTAAATACTCCTTTTTCTTGATAAATGAATTAAGAAAATAAAGGTCATAATAGAGAAGATTTAAAGATAATTACTCTGTGTCAAAAGAATAAACTTAACTTGGTAAGATGAATTGTATGAATCATATCTTGAGCCTCCTTGAAAACGTAAGCTAAGAATTGCAAGATGTCCTTTTAAAATAAATAACCCTATATCTCATTGTGGTCAAGCCCTATGTAAGTGTGATTGGTGATTGGACTTCTATGTTGTCTTGTCAAAAAGAAAAGTAAATTGTCCTTGATAGGTGTGAAGCGTTCCTGCTTTGCCTTTATGGCCATCCTTGTATCAAGTTGTTCACAGTGTTAGTTGTATCCTTGGTGACGACATGTTGCGTCATGTTATGTGTCAAGCAAGTAAAAAAAAAGTTATCTTGTCCTTTGTGTTGTTAGTGTTTTTGGGTCGTTACACTTTACCTCCTAATATAATTGTATAATTGTTTGTTGGGTTTTATTAAAATTCTGGTTCAATTTTATACATAGTTTCTACCAACTCTAAAATCTCATTCCCATACAACATATTAAAGTTGTTTTAATGTTTGAAATTGTATCCCGTCAGTGCGGCACTTCAGGTTTAAATTTAATGGCTAATTCTATGTACATATTTTTATTAATGTAAGATATTTGTAAAATTTTAGAAACACCATCCCTTCCTATTTACATATTTAATAGATAGCTGTGATTGTCATATAAATTATATTTATATAAAAATATATGTCAAAAACCTATAAAATAAAATAAATAAATAATTATTCTTAATATTTTATTAGTACTTTGTATTCTTATTAGTTTTTAGACAATTGGAACAATGCTTTTATCAAGTAAAACAATTGTTTTTCCGGGTTGTCAAATTAAGGGCCAACTTATTATAATACATGCATGAAAAAGTTTGGATATTTTACACCAATAAAATGGTTAATAAATAATTATTAAAAATAATGAGTTAACACACACCAAACAAAAACAAAAACAAAAAAAAAACAAGCAGCAATAAAGAGATAACTTTGGTTAATAAATGAAAAGCGTGAAGAGCCCATTAGTGGCGTCTACATCCATTGAGTTTCTTTAGCGTTCCTTTAACTATGTAAGAGGGCCTTTAAAAGTATTCAACCTATTCTTTTATATTAAGAATAAAAAAATATTTTAATTCTACAAATATAAACTCAAGTAATTATCTTCTATACACATTAATAGGAAACAAAAACTTCACTCCATAAATAAATGATGGACAAAATAGATTTTTGATAGATCAAATATCAATCCATAAAATTTTGCATGAAATGGTAAATCTTGTTGAAGTAAACTTATTTTAAATCCTAGATTCTTGAATATGGAGTTGCATTAATAAAAAATAGAGGCATATAAAAAAGTTCTCAAAGGAAAGAAAGTCATCAATGTAAATGTGTAAATATATTCAATACAATCTGTAGCAAATTGGGCATTTATATACATTATATTTGATTTGAACAATTTATTACTTTATACAAAATTTCACTACAAGAGAATGGGTCTTTTATCCATAAATTTTTCACAATTTGTTTAAGTAGTTTATTTAAAATTGTGAATCCAATTTTTTGGACTCCACCCACAATAAAATTGTGAAAACAAAAAATTATAGAACTTTCCACAATTTTAAAGTTGTAGAAACTGTCACAAATATAAAATTGTGAAACTTTTCACAAATTTAAATATATATAAATTGTCACATATTTAAAATTGAAAATCTTTTCACAATATAAAATATGTGAAAGTTTATACAATTTTAAAATTTAAAGTTTATCTTGATGTGAAAAGTTATAAAATTTAAAGTTAAAAAAAAAAAAAAAATTATAGAATTTTAAAATAAAATATATAAAATTAAAAACTTAAACTAGATTGTATAGATATTTTAATTTGAAAAGTAATATTAACATTTAAAATTGATAAAATGCAAAAATTTTAATGTGTAAGTGAAAGTAATATTACATTCAATTTTTTAAAAATTAAATTTTTAATTATTCTAAAGTTTTATATTTATGATATTTTTCATAAAATTAATAAAAATTAATGTATAATAAAAATTGGATATTAAAAGAATTATAAACAAAACTAATCAATAAAAAAACATGACATAATAAAAACTTGGTTCAATAAAATTAAAACAAATTGATTGTTCAATAAAAAAAATCATAACCTTGCATTATAAAAAAGTCTTAAATGAGTGTAAGTGAAAACCACTCCATAATATAAGTTAAGACACCTTACCATTACAAATTTTGAAATTCAATGTTCAATAGGTATCCAAGATATTATAACAAAGAATGTAACTTGATTTCGATATATGTTTCCGTAGTATAAGAAACTAGCAATTGCGTGAGTAGTGCGATGACAACGTCGAAAGAGATTTAGTGCTTGAAAAAAATAGTGGAGGGATCTAACAAAAAAATTTGAAGTTGTAGAAGTGTTGGAAAGAAACTATAATGCGAATGGATTTGTCAATGGAAAAATATGGCTCAAGACGATAAGAAGAGAAAACTATTTAGCATACAAAAGTGAAAAATTGCGTGCAAAAGTTTTTTTTATTAGTGGCAAATAGTTTTTTGAAATGGACTATACCCTTGTACAACAAGGCTCAACAACTAGATAAAGCAAATGTACCAAAAAAAAGATGATCAAAATTAGGATATAAAATTAAAGTCCAAAAGTAGAAAAACATTCTACCAAAAAACAACAGAACAACAAACAAATAAAAATAAATTGGCATCTTAACTACCGATTTTTGTGTGAACATTTTTCTTCTTGTTACGAACCGTAATCCATTCATCAGAGGATTTTTGTAAAGGAATACAGACTTCAAGATCTACGATTGACTGATATGTATCGTTTGAGCATTTAGGAGGAACATTCTCTTTAGCCTCTACAAAATCTTTTGGTTCAGTGTTTCCAGTCTTTTGTGCCTTACCCCGAGATGACTCCTTGTTTGCATGATCTGTGATCTCTCTCAAAGGGGTTTCAGGACCATTTCCGTTGTGTCTTCCTCCTCAACATCGAAGAAAGAATATCCTTAGGGTCAAATACCATATGTTCTGGGAGGGTATTTTACCACTAGTTAGCATTCTCATTTTTACATTTTATCACCTCACAATTAACGACAGAGTGTCCCAGAGAGAAACATCTCCTACATCTAAAAGGCTAGACCCTCATAGTCCAGAGGCTGAGTCCAAGTTCAATTTTGTACCTTCAACTCAATGTGAGATGGAAGATTCTTTGAAGTATCAACCTCAACAAGTATTCTTGCATAGGTTGTATGTGTGAAATCAAAGGTTTGGGAATCAATGTTGATGATGTTTGTAACCCCGCTAAAATCTCCCACTTGAGACCCATGAACAACCTAGGTTTAGTTACAAAATTATGGAATATTTTTTTCAAAGGTGTTAACAAGCAAAGTCTCAAGGACAATTAAATTCAACTGATAATTTTTCCCATTATAATAATTACTAATTCCACATTATAAAGCAACAAGTGTAATAATTCCACACCTATCTCAAATCTCCTTAGGGATTAATTTAATCATTGATTACATTGACATTTTAGCTAAATATTCCCTGATTAAAATTTTAGGGTTAAGGGACCAAAAAAATTAAATACCCAAGGTATTTAATTCCACAAGATCTAAGACAAGAGAAAGGTTTAATTATAGTGGGGAAAAGAATACATATTTAAAATCATCAGAGTAAATTCTTACTTACCCACTCCTAAAACTCGGTTAAAGATTCAATTTGATTTCTCCCATGATTAATGCAATTAAAACTTCATGAAAATATTCCCATTAGGTAGGGAATTTCCTCACCTTTCGGTGATATAAAGAAGTCCTCCTAACTCCTCATATTTCTCAAGTTATGGACCGACGAAACTTGGGGTGAAAATTTTCCCAAGAGCAAGCTGCGGGCCTGGGAGGAAAAGTTTCCCCAACTCGGGCCTATGGAATTTGGAGAGAAACTTTTCCTAGAGGAGAAAAGTAGACCGGTGGAGTGGGGAAGAAAAATTTTCTAGACACGGGCCGGCGGAGTGGGGAAGACATTTAGCACTTTTTCCCTTTTGGGACAAAAGGTGCAATTTGCCTCCGTGCTCCGCGAGTCCATAAGGGAACACATGTCGGCATTTCCAAATTTTGGTGGAAAGTCAGGACACCGGAGAATTTTAAGGCTTTTATCCTTTTTTTTTTTCCAATGCCCAACGAAGGCACGTGTCGATCAATGATTGGTTGTGGGGGCAAAGGGTCGTGGAGGTAAAATTGCCAAATTAACTTTTTGGACTTAGATCATTTTTAGACAAAATGAAGGCTTGCGGATTAGCGAGAGTGGGGAAACTTCATGAATTTGCACATTTTGGGAAAAAAGCAAAAAAAGAAAGTTTTAGCCCATGGGTCCACCCAAGAATATTTTATTCATTTAAAATTTGACAGTTAGATTATTTTGAGCCCGAAATGAGGTAAAAACTTCAAAAGGCCATAATTTTGATTGGGAACTCGGTTTTTGCAAACAAGGAATTTTTGGAAATATCTTGACGTCCTCTTTTCACATAAACCTTAGGAATTTGATTTTGATAAAGTTTAAAGGGTCAATTTTGAGAAAACATCTTTCTGTCACTTAGAAAGTGATATGGTATTTTTAACTTATCAATTTTGTTCAAATTTGTCGTTAATTCTTTTTCCACTTTCCAAACAGGCATGGAGGATTTTACTTGGAATATTTTAGAATAGATTTCAAGGGTTAAATTGTTTGATTGAAGATCAATTCAAATTTCCCCAATTTAACAACAAAAATGACTGAGAAATTGTTTGAGCCCAATTTTGAAAGGTTCTATGAAAATTTCTTAAGTATTATAGTTTTGTGTGGGATCATTTTGATTTCTTAGCTTGTATTAATGTTTCAAATGTCTTTCCTAGTCTATAGGGTCGTTTCTATGCATTTTTTGATAATTATTTGCCAGTTTGAAAATGTCTAACAAAGATCTAATTCGAAAGGATCTATTTTCCATTTTCTTCTTCCAAGTATTAGGATACATTCCAATTCCAATCTAATACATTTAGTTGATTCAAATCAAACTATTCAAAACCAAAATGTAATTCTGATTTCTAATTTTACACATTTCAAAAAACAGAGCTATGTGTTTTCCTCACACGCATTTCTTCCTTTCAAACAAAGATTTCAAATACATTTAAATGATCAGATTAACACCACAATGCAATTTGAGAAAGGTAATACAATAATTTATTTGTTCCCAAAAGACAACTTACAACGTATTTCTTTCATTCTTCAAATTCATCATACATAAGAACAATTATTTCTTCAAAAAAGAAAAATGACAGTATATCTCTTTCACATTTCAATCTTATGAGAGATGCCGTGACAAAAAAATGGATAAAAGAACTTTCCTCCACAAACAAATAACCCAAAACAGGATGTCGACTAAAATTTTTTTTTTTGCATGAAGACCAAGATTTAAGAGAACAAGTTTATAATTTCTATATATTTAAATAATTATATTTCATTTTTTTAATATGAAGAATCGTTACAATTTACAAATTTTTAAAATAAATATTTCTTTTGGATTAAATAGCTTAATCACCCCTTCCTCAAAGAAAGATGTGAAGGATATTTATAATGGATGATATGGTTAGAATTTACTTTCTTAGGATGTCGACACAAAATGGATCATATTTGAAAATTGCACAAAGAAAATATCAAAAAGAGATTTAATGGGTGCACATCAGGATCCCAAAATAAGTTTGATGGCAGATATGGTTGGGGTGGGTGGCACAAAAAATAGCCACTGCATATCATTCAACCTTCTCTCCTTTTGTGTGCAAGCTGCACCCATGGTGCAGTTGGATGGCCGCATGTTTTTCATTTAATAACTTTTAGATCCGTAGATCTTATGTGCCCTCCTTGCATTTCACAAATCTGAGTCCTTTGTGGTCGGCCTACCATTAAAACTCAGCCCTGTGCCACGTGGAAGAAGATGGTGGTTAGAGGTGAAGCTACGGACTAGTGAAGCAGGCATTTTTCCCATTAATAGAGAATGGTGATTAGAGGTGAAGCTACAGGCTAGAGAGCAGGCATATTTCCTCATTCCACTCGGCCCTATTATTTTATTATTGTTAGGAGTAGATGAAGCATGAGCAAGTGGAACAGTGGGGTTACCTCCATTTTCATGGGTTTCTATGCGAGGTGAAATTCTTTTCGGGATCCATGTGCTAGGTTTCAATTCATGTCTCAAATGGCCGGGAAAGGAAAGAAAACCTTGTTGAGCGCTTTTACAAGCAAGTTGTCCAACTATGTTGTTAATGAGATATTTCAAGATCGAAACCATCCTCAAATTTGGGATTCACCCATAAGATATTTTAGTCTCAAAATCGATTAAGGGACATTGAGAGTGCTACGAGGAGGAATGATGAATTTTATTACAGCGATTCTCTAATGAGACCTTACCGTCATATGCCTGATTAAACCGTGGGAAGAGAGAATCTCATAGAGAGGTGGATCTGTTTCATATCAGAATATTTTGAAGCAAATCTGCTTTGCATTTGCATGAACATCTCATGCGTAGGTTTTATTCAGATTTTATTACGGCCATGCCATTTTTTTGTTTAATATAATTAATTAATATTATCTACTTAGCAATAGTTTATACTAGCATACTTTTGTTAATATAAAGAAATATTGATAGTATATTGATATTAATATAACTTGATAATAATAAATTCATTAATTTTAGTATTACTTTAATATGAGTAATATTTAATATATTAGTTTCATTCTTAAACATTAAGGACATGTGGTTAATGGATTTGATAAGTTAGAGCAGATTAAAATTTTTTTACACAATCTAATAGGCATTGAAATGATTTCAAGTAGATTTGATTTCATTTCCTTTTTATAATTTGCAATTAGATTTACAATAAGTTCTTAGGTGAGGGAAAACATAATAGATCTAAAACCTAAATTACTTCATTGACATATTGAAAACTATTTAAAACTTAAGTCTTTCTATCAACAATACAAGAATAGAAAATGCACTAATATTCCCACTTTTTCAATACATCTCTTTTAAGTAACAAAATGAAAATTTTTTTTTAAAAATAAATCTCCCAACATTCCTCAAGAGGGTTTCAACCATATTTCCATTAAGTTTTGGAGTAAGAACTACTAAAATTTCAACAAGATCAATGCATTCATAAGAGGTTCCAAGCCAAGTTAAAGGAGAATAAATAGATTGTCTTTCTTTCAACTTTTAATTCCATCCACATTACAACCTTACTAATGAAGATCAATACAAATTTCCTTCAACATCTTGTTACAACATTTTCCACTTAATGTGGGAACATTTTACAATAATGGAAGCTAAAATACAAAGCAATATTAAACTTTCTTCCACTCTAAAGGTGGGTATTTTTAAAATACAAGGTAGTTTCACATTGTCATCAACAAGGCTCCAATGCTACAAACACCCACAAGGTAGCTCCTGGAATAGTTTTCTTGATTCACAACAAAATAAGTTTGAGAGGCAATGCTCTCCTCCCAACCAAGATACCCGATGGAGAAGAAAGCCATCCTCTCCATTAGCCCCGAGTTCTATGAAACTTAACATTACATTTGATGGGAGAAAATCCAACTCATGTAGCAATGTAGCTTCCACATAACTTAACATAACATTTCACATTCATTCCATAATTTTCAAAACAAAAGAATCAACAACTCAACAAAGGGAAAACAACAAAACAACAAAGTCACAAGGCTTTTCAAGAAAGCCATAAGAGTAAGACCAATATGGGGAGGCCACATTTATGCCTCCCAATGGGAATGGGTGCCACCGAAAAGCCTCCAATGCAAAACACATTACCCCTCACAACTATTATGCCTTCCTCAGGTACCCCTTATCCCTCCATCCACTCTTATGCCTCCCTCAAATAAAACTCCCCATAGTCTCCTCCCACTCCCAACTTAGGCATTCTACCCATTCCCAACAAGCATTTCAAACAACAACATTCAACACACAACATAAATATACATTCATATAACAAAAAAGAAACATAATGCAAACAAAGGTGAAGCTAAAACCTTTCCATTTAGAGCTTGCTCCAAGTATGAAGTCTCAATTCCCTCTAAAGGTCAAGCAAAAAGCATCCACAAGCTCCAACAAAATCCCACAAGTATCATGGAAGCTCCAAAAATCCACAAACTCCTTCAAAAAAATCCTCTCCTCTGAAAATACAAGAGACTAAAAATGAAACCTCCATGGCCCCAAAGGGCACACAAAAGGATCGAAATAAATAGATAAAAAGAGAGGGAGGATGGGTGGCTCAAGAGGATGCCACCTCCTTTCCCTCCACTCCACATCACTTAAAGGGCAACCTCATATTCCAATGCACACATTAATAAGTGGTATGAAAGAAAGGCACATCGAGCATGTACACACAAAAATCTAAGCCCACTCCCCCAAAGGACAAAAATTAAATTTTTGAAAGAAAGTGCAATGGCGCAGTAAAGGTGCACATGCACATATTTACCCTTTTTATCCCCCAAAACACCTAAAAGACCCTAAATTTGGCCTTCCAACCCATAGGTAGGGTTGGCATGAGGTTTTAAGAGGTGTGGGACAAAAGTTTGACTATGTCCAGTAAAGCTTTCAAATCGAGGAAGACACAAAAATGGATGAGTTTCCCATGTAAAGGGGGTAGAGAGGATGTCTACACTCAAAACTCAAACACAGTAAATCCACACAAAATCCAAGCAAATAAATAAGCCTAATAAATGAACTCCCTTTTGATTATATCCTTTAATTAGCTTAGGACAATTTCAAAATCAGCTAAATTAAGCCGATTACAACCCATGACTAAGTCTTTAAAGGGGTAAAAACCAAAATGAATATGAATAACCACTTTTAACACAAGTAAAATTTCACTTACCACCATAGAGAAACACATGTAACGGAGGTAACATAATTTGGAAAATTTCTCTGTACAAAGTCAACACATGACCCCTAGGTCACAAGTTTTCCTCAACCAAATATTTCAACACACACACAATTACTTTTGCCATGGTGACCTTAGTTCTCTTCTCGAATTGAATTTGTGAGTTCAACCTCCCATTTAAAAATGTAATGCAACTTTGCCTCTATGGCATATTTGTAGTTGTATCAGTCAATCTTTGGAGAAATAATGCATGTCTATGGATGATTCTCAATTAAAACATTTGCATCATGCCAAATGTACAATATAATCTAAATGATCTTGTACATGATTTTTATCATGTTTATGGCAAGTATGATATTACTTACATTTCTAGCACATGCATCATTCCACATTTCATTTATTCAAAATGATCATCACATTAATCCAATTATCAAGTTTAGATTATTTTTAAAATCCTCACATGTCATAATTAAAGATAAATAACCGGCCTTTAAAGTATATCAATATCCCACATGGGAAATGTCCTCCATGTTATGCAATCAGACCATATGCAACCATATCGAGATCAAATCAATTCAAGGGTGTTGTGATTATGATATCAACTAGCATGCTAAATCAAGAAGCCATAATAAATCCATAATGAAGTAACAATCTCTTTCAGAAACAAATTTCTTTCAAAGAAAATGGTGTTTCACATTTCAATCTTACAACTTTCATATTCAATACAACATATTTCCATTACAAAACATATACAAGTTCATCCACTTCAAGTGGGAAGGTTACAATAAGATTTATCTCAACAAGGGACTGTCAACTATTTTATTTCATTTTCCTTTGCTCCAGAACAACAACATGTAGATTTATCATTCTTCCAATTCTGATCACAACAAGAGCAGGGAAAGGAAATGCTCTCCACCCAACCAAGACATCCAATGACAAGGAGAAGCCATCCTTCTTCATTGGCCCCGAGCCCCAACCACAAAGCAATGGAAGATGTGATTCAACTCATGGCAACAACAGGCTTCCACAACACACATGCAAATTTCACATTCAAAACACAGTCCAAAACAAAACTGTAGTTTGCCACCATAGAACAAAACAACAAACAACACTCAGGATTCATCATGTAAGCCAAAGGAGCAAGAAACTATGGGGGATGCTGCTTATGCCTCCCAAAGGGGAAATGGGTATCACCACTTGAGAACAAACCACCAATATATAATATATATCATTTCAAATCCCTAACATGCCCTTATGCCTCCCCAAGTACCCCTTATTCCTCACATTTTCTTATATCTCCCCAACCTCTTATGGCACCCCATAATGAGTAAGAAATGCAAGCTATTTTATTTAAGGTGGAACCAAAATCCCAACTCCTTCCACCCTTATACCTCCCTAAAAACACTTGTGCCTCCCATAAAATGCCCCATAGTCTTCTCCTACACCATCCCTAGGCCATCTAGCCAACAACCCAACAAATAAACAAAACATTCACAATATTTAACATTTACATATAAATAAAAGAGCATTTTCAAGAGCTAAGCTCTTACCTCTCCATGATGGAGTTGTTCAAAGTTCAAAACAACAAGCTTTATCCCAATGTACACAAACCAAAACAACCAAGCACAAGTATGAAAAATCTTCAAAAAATTCTCCCAAGCAAGAGCTCCCAAAACAAAAAGAAAAATTCACCCAAAATGAAGTCTCCAAAAGTGAACCAACAAAAGAAACCCAAAATCAATTAAATGAATTCGAATATATAGAAGAGAGAAGAGAAGAGGATGAGGTGGATCCAGTGGATGCCACATCACACATCCTCAACTCCAACTCATAAGTCAACTTAAATCTCCAAGGCACAATAAATAAGCGGTGAATAAATGACAGTTTTACTTACACACTCAAATCAAACCCACACCTCAAAAGGACTGAAATTGAAAACATGTAAGAAAGTGCAATTAAAACGTACAACTTGACTTACAAAAATGCATAATGAAGGCTAATTTAAACCCTCCAAACATAGGTAAGGTTGGTATGAAAATTTAAGAGGTATGGGACAAGTTTAACTTGTCCCACAACACCTCCAAAATCAGCCTCCAAGGACAAATTCGAATTTCAAAGAAGGTGGAGTGTTTCATACTCCAAAATTAATTTACACATTTCTTACAACACTTTAATTTTAGGCCAACAATTCTAATAATTACTTTCTTATGCCCCAAATTAATTTATTACATTCTATTAATTATATATTTGATTAATTATTTTAACAACATGTTTACAAATCACAATTAATAAATAATGAAAGGGGTAAATACATCACTTAATAAAAACATACACATCAATAAAAAGGAACCAAATAAATAAATACACATAACCCTTGGTCACATTTAAAGGTGATCCCCCATTGGAATCCCTAACAATAAAACACACACACACGAACAATACAAGTTGCCATGGTGACCTTGTTGAATTCATCTAGAATTCCAATGTGGTTGGTCTCCAATCTCCCGATGTTTGTTGTGATATTTTTAACTTGCATAATATAAATACCCCTTCGGCCTCGTAGCCATATCAAAACATCCAAATGAATATAATATAATTTCAAAATCATCAATATATATATATATATATATATATATATATATATAGATGAATCACAACAACATCCAGACAATCAATAATATCACTTACAATTTCATCAGCAACTATATAATCATCAATTTTAAATTCAATTTTCTCGGTCTACTCAATATATCCAAATATCACATGTCCTAACAACATCCATATATATATATATAACCATGTCCAACAACATGTCAACATCTATATAAAATGTCTCT
Source organism: Taxus wallichiana var. yunnanensis (assembly GCA_018340775.1). Classification (NCBI taxonomy): domain Eukaryota; kingdom Viridiplantae; phylum Streptophyta; class Pinopsida; order Cupressales; family Taxaceae; genus Taxus; species Taxus wallichiana. The sequence continues at coordinate 533,275,044 of CM031236.1, forward strand.
AACAATCATCATGCATCATATATGAATCAGAGTCAAAAATAATCCATGATCTGACATCTAACACCATACTAAATCAAAACTATAATAATGTCCATAATATAGTCAGTAGTATCATGATCAATATCAAAAGTGTCGAAGGGAAGTGGGCACTACATCCCCTCCCCTTAGACTTGACTTCCTCCTGGAAGTCACTGGAAAGAGAGATAGGAACAAATGCAATAGAAAAAGGATCACTCCATTATGGGATTGCTTGCTTCAAACAAGTGTGGGTCTACAAAACCTAAGTTTGGTCCAATGTAATTCAGCAAGAAGAAGGGATATTCTAAGGGATGAGTTCTAAACTTTCTGCATGTAAGGCTACAAACACTTAAATCTAGAGAGTAAATTTATGCTATCAACCAAGATACCACACATAACAATATAACATGAAGAGTTCAAAAGAGTCTTAAGAGTAACCACCAAGTAGAGGAATAATAAGGAGAATTCCATGAGTTTGAGAATGACCACATAGTTTCCCAAGGAATACAACATACTACATTAATAAAAGTTAAGGTTTCTACACATTTAAGCCATGATTTCAAGGTTCGTTGTCTAGACAAGGCTAGAAAAAATCAACTATGACCAAATTTACATGAGGAACAAGTCTACTCAAGGTCCCATAATTTGAGGATCACACAGGATGAGGTGAATCAACAAGGACACCTAAATCAACAAAACATTTAAAATCAAGGAACTATTCCAGGAAAGCACTTCTATAACTCGAGAGGGTACAATTAACTTTTCATGGTAATAAAAGTGAAGTCAAGACCACAAGTTTTCCTATAGTCTAATTTTTACACTTTTGTTTTAAGAATCGAACACACCATACCAACCAAATCTAAAGAAGTCAAATATATATTTATATATATATATATATATATATATATATATATATATATATATATATATATATATATATCTCCCCTAGCAACTAACATATCAATACAAGTACCATACATTATAGCACAATGGGATTTATTTATCTTATTTCCTACTCAAGCTTGGAATAACCATAAAGAGAGCACAAGAAACACCAAGGACCACTCAAGGTCATTAGGGAGAAGAACAAGTAACATGGGGTCCAATTACAATCCAAGGGTGCATCGTATCAAAAGCGAATAACATCATCTTGCACTTTCCATCCTAATGGAAAAGGGCAACAACAACAAGGTGACCCAAGAAAATATGAAGAAAAGAAGACTTCCTAAAGTTATTTTATATCCTTAACATATGTTGCCTTAAAATTACAATAACTTAGGTCTCCAAGGACAAGACAACACGCAAGGAGGTTTCTTCTCAAACAATAGATAAGTCTCAATCCAAAAGGACCACAACTCACATTCATTGAGCTACGGGATGATAAGGGTATGATGACCCAAAACTCCCACAAGAAAGGCACATACATCTATGAACAAGAAGTACTAAGCAACTAGAACACATTACTATCCACCAGGTGTTTCACAATTTTAGGTAGGCGATAGAACTATAGGTTCAACTATACATTGCACTCAATACACATAAATCTTACTTATTTTATAACTCAACTAATTAAGTCAAAAGTTGTAGTTTCATTTTTCCTAGCACATTCCTTTATGAGTTTTCTTAATTAAAATATTCCTTTTTATTTTGATATCACATGTTTGCATTATAAGGATCACCACTAAGGTGGCCATGATATCTCGCCATTCTGTATAGGTGGAAAAAAAAATATTTATTCTACTCTAGGGAGGTAGATGGACAATTTTTTTCCTTTTCTATTCTTCTACATGGTTTTTATTCCTTATATTAATCTACCAAGGTTAAAGAAAGGACCATTTTCTCTTTCTATGTTCTAGTTTATTTGTTAAGATTTAAGGCCAAATCTCCTCAATTATAAGTTTTATGATGTTTGGGTGAGTCAATTTGTCAATTAAAAAAATTAATGAGAAGGAATGGTAAACATATCACACTATTACTTTTATGGGGGAGAGAGGTAATTCAACACATCACATTTTTAATTCTAAGGAAACAAGGACATTCAACATAGAAAGCACATTATTAATTTGGTAAGAACTAGGAAACAATCAACCAACATGGATCACAACAATATTTTGAGATTTTTCCACTAATTACAAGTATCATAAAACATTCCTAGTGGGTTTCTACAAGTTCTCAAAAGAAGTTATGAGGAAGACCCATTAAGGAAGCATAATTACTTTTACTGATCTACTAGGGTTTAACACTATTTGTTGTTTTGGTGAAAATATTTTACTCACCTGATAAGACAAGGAAAGTTTTCAAATCTACACCCATATTACCATAGGATACCACCAACCAAGCAATCAAAATGAAAAGGAAATATTTTAACTATAAGAACACCACATACTCATTAGAAGTGTCAAATGTAAGCAAACAATCAACCATCTTATTCAACATGGCTTTATGACCAAGAGTTACAGTTTTGCAAGAGAATCACATTATAAAATACCACCGAGATTAAATTATCAAGGTCTAATTACACTATCATCACCAACATCATGGTCCAAAAGACTCAAAGCATCCATAAGTGTCTCCACATAATCCAAAATTAATAGGTCATAGAGTATTATTCATAGTAACTAAAAAAAAGTTAAGGAAAGGGTAGACTTATTTATAGGTCAAGAGGAAAACAAACACTTTTAATTTACACACAATACTCGAATGGGATTAAATCTAACCATAATTACCAAGATGCATACAATCCTCAAGTCACTACTTAATATAATGAAATGAGGAACTCTTGATAAAACTTAGCATGCCATCGAAGAGAAGCCACTACCAGACAAACACTTTTCCACTAACATCCACAACCAACCAAAAAAACCGATCCCACCATAATTCATCAACCCACAATTAAACACCTCTACTCTGATGAGGTTCAAGCTCTTATGGATTGTAAGAGAATCACCACCACCGCTAACAGGTTGCCAACTAGAACACACAACACAACAAACTCTCTTCCCAACAAGGTCGAGTAATGAAAAGGTCACTCTAAGATCCTAGATACACTCAAGGTTCCATGCATCTAAAACCAAGGCATAACTTTAAGCACCTAAGAGGACATTCAAGACACCTAGGGTGTACCCCCATATGACAAAATGTATGAATACAAGTAGCATAGAACTAGCTCATCATCATGCAAGAAGAAATCCATGTAACGTTTAGCTAAGAATCCAACAACATAACGAGCTCCGAGTCACCAATCAAAATAAAGTCCAAGAAATATTGGAAATCAAGGAAAGTGGCTAAGTAGTTGCATTGCAAAGTCTGAAAATTCTCAAAAATATAAATAACTAGAAGAGCCTCAGAGCTTCTCAATCCAATCATAAAATAAGATGTTGGTCCTTGATAAAATGACACAAGTTTATAAATGTAAAATACAAAATGTTAACACCACATTCACTTCGTGAGCCCTTCATGGCCGCCAATAGGGGTACTCTACCTCAAGGTCAATTCCAAGGACACATGCAGGATTGGGTCATAAACTACACCCAAACTTAATGTCCACTCTCCCATATGGGTAACAAAATGAAAAACTGACAACTAGACCAACTTTCCTAACTACTGAAGGAAGGAAGCTCTAAGAAGCTTCTAATTAACTCTTCCCGACCCCAGGACACAACCACTATTGTCCAACCACAAGATTCACACCATAAAATTTATCATTCCAACAACTCCAATAAGGAAGGGTCTTAATAAAGGGCTTAATGCATCATACAATTAAATCAAGTTTTAGGACTTGTAAAACAACACATTTTCAAAGGGGAACCAAGTTTCCACTACACTATAAGTTCACAAAAATCAATTTAATTTGACATTCTTAGTTACCAGGTTTAAACAAAATGCCTGAGTGAGTACAACAATTCAAACAACTTATTATTTTATTATTATTTTAATTTTGGTAGTTCAAATGAATAGAGTAATGTAATATTTCTTCATACACATTTCTTTTTCAATTTTCAAACAAGTTTGTTTTCTTAGATTCAAAAGTGTGCTAGGTTTATAGTTCATGTCTCAAGTTTTCTAGTGTGCCCAAGGGTCAAATTTGAACCCATGGATTTGATACCAAGTGTAATGCCCGCTAAAACAACCCACTTGAGACCCATGAACAACCTAGGTTTAGTTAGAAAATTATGGAATAATTTTTTTTAAAGTGTTAATGACCAAAGTCTCAAGGAAAATTAAATTCAACTGATAAATTTTCCCATTATAATAATTACTAATTCCACATTATAAAGAAACAAGTGTAATAAGTCCACACCTAGCTCAAATCTCCTTAGGGATTAATTTAATCACTGATTACATTGACATTTTAGCTAAATATTCCCTGATTAAAATTTTAGGGTTAAGGGACCAAAACAATTAAATACCTAAGGTATTTAATTTCACAAGATCTAAGACAAGAGCAAGGTTTAATTATAAGTGGGGAAAAGAATACATATTTAAAATCATCAGAGTAAATTCTTACTTACCCACTCCTAGAACTTGGTTAAAGATTCAATTTGATTTCTCCCATTATTAATGCAATTAAAAATTCCTTAAAACATTTCCCATTAGGTAGGGAATTTCCTCACCTTTCTGGTGATATAAATAATTCCTCCTAACTCCTCATATTTCTCAAGTTATGGACTAGTGGAACTTGGGGTGAAAA